>CM060384.1:23891138-24531826 GCA_030545235.1 Helianthus tuberosus | reverse complement strand
AATATGGTTGATATTGATATCTAGAATAGCACCAAATCCCATATTCTTTATCTCTTCAACCTGTTTTTTTGAAATCTCTTCACAGTATCCATGTATGAGTTAGGTTGGCATCTCAGCAGTATTGCTTCATTGCTGTATTTGAAGAATTCCCTATGTTCTGTTTTAGGTTGTTCCACCTTTTTTGAATGTTTTTTTGTATGTATCTTTGATTTCCTCTCCTCTTTTTTCTTTTTTGGCAGTGGCTTAACAAAGTCATCCTCATCAGAACTTTCTACAGACTATCCTTCTCTTTCTATTCTGGTTAACTTTTATCAGTCTTGATATTGGCCCTTCAAAGTCATCATCAGATTCTATTTCTACAAAATCGCATGCTATAGTCAAAAAAACTTTACAAAATCGCATTTATTAGTTAATCATGTGCATTGTGTCACTAAGTGATAAAATCGCATGAATTAGTTATCAATTCGCAAATTTTAATAATTCATTGCAAATTTTAATAATTCACTGTCAAATTTGCAAATTTTAATAATTCATTGCAATGAATTTATCAATTCGCATGAGTGAGTTATCAATTCGCATTTGTTAGTTAAGCATTACCAAAACTAGTCAATCTTTATAATTCGCATGCCTTAAGGATTAATTCGCATGTGTTAGTTAAGAATTACCAAAACCTTAACAAACAGTATTTTATCATATGAAATCGCATTTGTCATACAAAACCCTGACAAAACCCTATATGATATCGCACATATATCATTTATAATTAAGAAAACTGCATAATCATGCCAAACCTAATAAATAAACATACCAGTCATAAACCCTAGCAAAATTGTAGTTGTGACCAATATTTAATCTTATAAAACTATATGTTTCAGTTAAAAGCTTAATAAACAAGCAAAATCGCATTTGACATTAAAGTCCATGTATATTCTACTATAAAATCGCAAATTTCAATCGATACCTGGATTCATCTTCTTCGCTTGTGGTCTGTCGTTGTTTGCTTTGCTTCGTTTTTCAAAACTCATGAATATAACTTGAATCGCAACGGAGAGTAGCAGTGAATTTTGTAGAAGGAGAATGCAATGTTGATTTTGGGTTTTACGGTATGTTTTGGGAGTTTTTGTGTGCTGATTATTAGGGGTTTTGATCTCGCATTTGACGATTTTAACCTTGGCGGTTTCTTTTTATTAATTTTAAATTGATAAAACACGCTGTTTTAAATGATATGATCTGACGGTTGTGGATGAAGAGTACATAATGTACGATTAGAGTATTTGTATGATAACCGGCCTCTATATATATATATATATATATATATATATATATATATAGGGAGAAGATCATGCGAGAACCACCTCTTATTGTGAGAACCGCGAGAACTAATGTGAACACAACAAAAAATGTCTAAAAATAGCTAAAAATCACACAAATTTTTTTTTAATATTTTTTGTATAAAAATCGCTAATTTTCGAAGCCATTTTTTTTTTAATTTTTTTTTTGCCACTAAAAGTAGCGATTTGAGCATAAAAAATATTAAAAAAATTTAGATTTTTTTTTATTTTTTTAGGTTTTTTGGGGGTTTAGTTTTTAGCATTTTAGCTTGGGGGGGGGGGGGGGGTTTAGGTTTTTTTTAGGTTTTTTGGGGGTTTTAGTTTTTAGCAGTTAGCTTGGGGGGGGGAGGGGTTAGGTTTTTTTTTGGGGGGGGGGGGGGTTAGGTTTTTTTTAGCTATTTTAGGTTGTGTTCACATTGGTTCTCGCGGTTCTCGCAATAAGGGTGGTTCTCGCATGAACTCCTCCCTATATATATATATACTAATATACTATATTATAATGCATGAGAGAGATGCATTTTAAGATACCAAAAAAATAAGAATTTTTTTTCTCTTAATTTATAGATACACCCTTAAAATAAAGGTAAACTGGTCCTTTAAACAATAATTATATTTTAGCCTCATATCTTATTACATTTAAATACCTGAATTTTAACATAATTATAAGTAATTAGTTACATTTTTCCCCCTCCGCAACAAACTTATAATTTTTTTACGTATTTTTGTCATATCTTATAAACTATAACATTTAAAAAAATCCAAAAGTACCGTGACAACCTACTCATTTTTGTCGTCGTTTCGATAGTTGTCTTGGTGAGTATTGACGTGTGAATTAAAAGGTACGAGTAGATGATGTCTTATTATACAAGTGACTAAAGCTCAACGTAGTTAGTCATTATCCCAGAACATATAATAGCTACAAAATGTCAAGTGATTAAATACTGTCAATTTAATCATCTCATCTAGATTACAATTTAATCTCTCACCTTTAACAAAATTATAGACAATTAGTTAGTAGTTACACTTTAATAACTTATAAAAAACTAACTCCCCCAATGATTTTTAAACGTTCATAACTTTTTGGTACATTGATATATATATATATTAAATTAGGGAATATGTCACAGAATAGTAACCAAGTTTTAAAAGTGTTCTAATTAGGTTACTCGTATCATTTTTATCCCAATTAGATAACTTAACATTCAAATCGAGTCATATCCTTTTTTCTATGTGTCAAGAAAAAAATGAAGAATAAGATGTTGGGGTCGGATTATTTTAATATATGAAATTATATTTATAAAAAATAAAAACACTTTAATTACATTAAAAAAAAAAAACAAGTTACAATTCACGTCATCAC
This sequence comes from Helianthus tuberosus, assembly GCA_030545235.1. NCBI lineage: Eukaryota > Viridiplantae > Streptophyta > Magnoliopsida > Asterales > Asteraceae > Helianthus > Helianthus tuberosus. The sequence continues at coordinate 24,529,135 of CM060384.1, read as the reverse complement.
TCGAAGTTAGCATCAAATAAAAGGGAAAAAAGAAACAAAAATCAACATCATCATGGTTACTTATGAAATGGATGAAAAAAAAACCCTTAATTTTAATGAAAAATGAATATTGAGTGACCTGATTGAAACACTTTTGAAACTTGAGTGACCTAATTGGAACACTTTTAAAACTTGGTTACTATTCTACAAAGTTACCCTATAAACGAGTATTTTATTCTCTTTAATTTGAGTATAGTATTGATAGAGTTTTTTTTATTAAAAAATTGATATGTTACGTGATTAACAGTGTCTAAGGGTGAGTCATAACTGAACCGTTAACCAAAACCGACCCAAAATCAACCAAAAATTAAACTAACCGAAAATTGATTAACCGAAACCCCTGATTAACCAAAAACGGTTATCGAATTTTTTGTGCCCTCATTTAACCTGATATTCCAGGAATCGGCGAGTTTGACGGAGCCTCGGTCCCGATGCGATGTGTTCGGTTCGTTATTATTACTAAGAAAGGAGTAGAATATAGATACGACACCGAGCAGTCACTTATAATCTGGTCCCTATTCATATCTTGACAAGTTACAACACCGTGAGACCAGTCGGACAACATGTCCCCTTTGGGATCCAAAAGCTTGTCCAAATGGGAACCCCAACTCCCTATTTATAGGCAACAGCCTATCATCCGAATGAACCTATGTCCATCCGTCCGGATGGCCATCCGTCCAGATGGACTATTACACAACACAACCTACATTCGGATGGGGTTTTGGACTGTATGTTATCCATCCGTTCGGATAGACTTGTCCATCCGTCCGGATGGACCTTTACAGTATCAACATCGTGTCCAACTGATCCTATTCTATACAATATTCAACACAAACTCTATCAAGCTATTCGCACAGTGGCAGACGTATGAAATATGCACCAACAGATTCCCCCTTGGTTGTCACTGTCGAACCGTCACTACCACTTTAAGAACCTTGAGCCGTGTTTGAATATTCTGCAACTTCAATTAGGCATCTTGAAATCTGACAATAGATTCCCCTTGATTGATGATTCGGGTTTGCTTTGACAGAGTAAAGCACCAATTCCCCCTGAAAGGAATCTTCAGTTCTTTTGCATAGTTCACGACTCTCCTCTGATTTGCTAAACTGCAACCTTCACGAACAATCACCAACTTGAAACTAGTCAATGCAACATCCTCTGTTTCAGCTTTAACCGCATCCGAGCTCAGTTTTTGATATATCATTTCAGCACCACGATCTCGTATTCCGCTTGCTCGATTTAAGAATGTACAAAAACTCAATCGGCAATTTATAGAAACTTCAAACACCCCACTGATTAACTTCAATTCAGTAATTCCCCCTGAAGAACTGATATCCCGTTTACCGTGATCAACGTTAACGCACCGTAAGAATGACAAATCCATGTAAACGGTATTCTCCACAATCAGCAAATCTTCATCGAAAACAAATCATCTGGTAATGTAATCCAATCTCTGAAGCATTCGTCCACAATCATATTCATCTCCTCGGATAATCTAGATCTCAGAAGCTATCATCCACGATCACTATCAGATCTCCGATGCTTTCTTCCATGATTAGATATCAACACCTCGGATCATCTTGATCTCGGAAGCTTTCACCTACGATCAGTTTCACATTCCTCTGACAATCTGAAGTCGAAACCACCCGAATACTGTTGCAGCGTCACGAATTTCAAAAATGCTAGAACAACTGAAAATTTTTATTCCCCCTCATTTTTGCAAATTCTGACGTTTCTATTACGGAATTCCCCCTCAAACTGAGCAATTCAGTTCTCTTTTATCTGTGAAAAACTCGACTATGCCGAAAATATGACCATTTTCCTCAAAACGTCAGTTTTTCATCATTGCGGATTTTACGTTTTGGCCCATAAATAGTCAGATATCTAGAATGATAAACATTCTGCACCAATATCATGACTACCCCACTAATTTCCACAATCCGTGATCGCATCATCAAATCTGTTCACTGAAGCCCCAGACGGTGTCCCCGAACAACCAAGCTTGGTCGTTAAAAACCCGAAAAATTTTTCAATCACCAAATTTTTCTGGAGACTCTCCTCGTCGTTGCGATAAAAAAATGCCTTTTTTTAGGCATTAGTTCATCCGTTCGAATGGGATAAGTCCGTTCATTCAGATGGACTGATCTTGGATCACCTTGACAGTTAGCCACCTAAGTGTCTTCATCCATTCGAATGACTATATGGTCCGAATGACCATTCGCCCGGATGAATCAATGGTTCGGATGGTCATGGTCCGGATGGTCATCCGCCAGGATGATCATCCGCTCGGATGTTCATCCGAAAGATTATGTTCTAACAGCTCAAGAACACTCCAAATCACGTTTTTTCGATCCAGAATCTTTATTTGTGTGAATTTCATAATGAAACTTCACAAGATTGTGCGCGGATCAATTCTAAACAGATTGATGTCTTCAATTCCAAAATCCAACTGTGAATTGACCTTTATTTTGTTGATTTTCTCTGTTTTAACGTCAAAACCCCCGTTTAACCCAAAATTGCTGAGCTTGGGTGATTTAACCAACTGTTAGATCGATTAAATCGGTACCGTAGCTCTGATACCACTTGATATTCCAGGAATTGGCGAGTTTAACAGAGCCTCGGTCCTGATGCGACGTGTTCGGTTCGTTATTATTACTAAGAAAGGAGTAGAAGATAGATACGACACCGAGCAGTCACTTATAATCTGGTCTCTATTCATATCTTGACAAGTTACAGCACTGTGAGACCAGTAGGACAGCATGTCCCCTCTGGGATCCAAAAGCTTGTCCAAATGGGAACCCCAACTCCCTATTTATAGGCAACAGCCTATCATCCGAATGAACCTATGTCCATCCGTCTGGATGGCCATCCGTCCGGATGGACTATTACCTTACACAACCTACATTCGGATCGGGTTTTGGACTGTATGTTGTCCATCCATCTGGATGGACCTTTACAGTATCAACACCGTGTCCAACTGATCCTATTCTATACAATATTCAACACACACTCTATCTAGCTATTCGTACAGTGGCAAACTCTATCTAGCTATTCATCGAGTAACACGTATCATGCTTGTATGTTATGTTAACACAGTGATTGTTGCCTAACGCCTTAGCAACGATGTCACACCCCCAAAATACCACATGCGGAAATCACCACGGGACGTGTGACGTACCAGGATCCAAGCCACCAATCACATTGAACTACGCATAGTATTTAAATAAACATTCCATTCATTTCAAAATATAAATCCAAGTCATAAGTTAAACCAAAGTAAATGTTCAGCAGAAGCATAATGTAAACTGTAAATCAATTGTTTCAAAACATTTGTTCATAATCAGCGAAGCAAGTATCCAAGAGTCTCAACCCATGACCACTCCAGCACTCCCAAATAGCAAGTCCAAATCAAGTATCTAACGACCTGCAAGCATGCAGACAAGTGTGTCAGACGACGCTGGTGAGTTCAAAGTTTTGTTAACGCGTTTAGTTACCAGATATGAGTGTAAGACAATTCAATGATTTGATTTGATGTTGTTATTAACTCGATTACCGCAGATGGCTTCTAGATTTATTTGCCCAAACCCCAATGCCTCTATCAAAACATTGGTCAAGTGGTTAGTTCACGACCGTCCTCCCCGGTACGGTGTGAGGGTGCCAAACCTAATAGCGCTATCAACTAATAACCACGTTGCCTCCCTGGCAACTAATCGGTAGATGTAAGGGGTCTTAATGATAGAAATAAGTGTAATAACAAACATCCCAATAACCTGACATTCCTCCCCGGGATGCATGCTTGGAAAAAGAGCAGTGAACTCACCTTGGTTTGCTCGGTATGATTAATTACTTGTTCACACTTAAACAGTCACAGCCTATGGTATTCACGTATGCGATGTCAGATTACATTCACAAGGTTCACATATAAATGATAGTATGCATTTCACACAGTGATTCCCGAATGGCACATAGCAGTTACATAACTCATTCAAATCCACAGTTCGCGTGTATGTTTCGTAATAATACTTAACAGTTAAGTGTACTAGGTGAAAGAACCAAATCATGACCCCTTGGTCATAATTAATTATCGTTAACAGTATTCAACAGTTCACTGAGTTAATCAAAATCCGAATTAGGTTTTCCCAGACATAACTGACCTCGTTAGCAGGCAAGGATCAACACATATAACCATATCTTATTATATTCGTTCCAACTACATTCTGTTTGTGAGATTCTGACCTACGACAAAACCTCAAGGTGACGAAACTTCACATGTTTCGTCGGCACATGTTTCGTCGGCATGGGAGTGACGAAACTTCACATGTTTCGTCGGCCTTACCAGATAACCAAACACGCACAGATAACCCTAAGCATACTTCTAACACTTAACAGTAGCAATCACAATCATTCGACTCTCAGCATGGATCAAATCTATTATTGTATGAACCCTAAATAATAACCACCTCATCATTTAACAATTCATCAGTTTATTAGCATTCGTTTTACAGTTGTCATGCCATATATTCATAAGTTCTTGATCATCCATTTTCCGTTCATCACAGGTAACATGACATGAACTCGACCGATACAACTATCGAGCCGTGTGGTGAACATAAAACGAATACAAATCACTAAATCCTATCATGCATATTCCAATCTTATTGATTTGTCAGTAACATATCAAGACTCCGACAATCAAATACAACATATAGCATAACAAAGTTTAGAAATCAGAATTACAGAACCGTGTGGTGATCATGAGAGTGCAAACCATCTCTATGCTTAAACAATGATCATTCGAAACCCTAATCAACACAATATGAATGTACAGTTTCTAACAAAACCCTATATTCACAATGGATTACATGCATCACAAACGAACATCAAACAACTGTGAAGTGTGATAGAACGCTAACCGAATGATGGGGTGCTCACAACAGTGCAAGAGGATTCAAGGAAGATGGAGAGTGTTGCCATCGGTTGCAAGAGAGGACTAGTGTTTCGTGAATTAAGGTGTACGTGCTATATAACGTAACGGCTTATTATTTGGGCTTTACTTGGGCCGAAGCCCATTACGGCGAACCATTCTCCGACGAAACACCAAAGTTTCGTCGAGTAGACTTGTGGTGAAACACCCATGTTTCGTCAGTGGGGGGGGGGAGGTTAATGGCGCAAATCCTATGTTTCGTCATGCAAGAATTAAGTTTATACACTTAGACAGTTCATAAGTTACCAATTTAATCAAACTATATACAATACACCAAACATAAATCAAACATGAACAAGTTACACCTCAAACGAATTATGAAAACACTTTGCGAAACGAGAAACGTGTCGAGGAAGGATCTTGAAAACTCAGGTTGTCACATCATCCCCAACTTGAAAGAAATTTCGTCCCGAAATTTGATATGTACTCCGAAAGAGGCGAAGTGTCAAATCAGGATGACTGTGGATTTTCCCCAGGTGCCACATCATCCCCAACTTGAAGGGGAATTTCGTCCTGAAATTCACTAGTTGTGCGAGACTTAGGTTTGTCAAACTTAGACTTGTCATCTGGGAATAAATGTGGGTACTTGAGCTTCATCTGATCCTCACGTTCCCATATGAACTCCGGTCCACGTCTTGAGTTCCAACAAACTCTTACAATCGGAATACGGCTGTGCTTATGGACCTTGACCTCCCGGTCCATAATTTCTATTGGTTCTTCGACGAACTGCAACTTGTCGTCAATCTTCAGCTCTTGAAACGGTACGACCAGTGTTTCATCAGACAAACACTTCTTTAATTGCGACACATGGAACACATTATGGACGTTACCTAACTCAGCAGGTAACTCCAACTTGTAGGCCACTTTACCAATTTGCTCCAGAATTTTAAATGGCCCAACAAAACGAGGGTTAAGCTTGCCTCGTTTCCTGAAACGCACCACACCCTTCCAGGGTGAGACCTTCAACATAACACGATCACCAACAACGAACTCCAAAGGTTTCCTACGCTTATCAGCGTAGCTTTTCTGACGGTCGCGCGCTGCTGCCATCCGATTCCTAACCTGAACAATCTTTTCTGAAGTTTCCAACATAAGTTCAGGGCCTGTGACCTGGCTGTCACCCACCTCAGCCCAACAGAGAGGTGAACGACACTTTTGTCCGTACAATGCTTCGAACGGAGCTGCCTGGATGCTGGTATGGTAGCTATTGTTATAAGAAAACTCTATCAAAGGCAAGTGTTTCTCCCAACCCTTGCCAAAATCAATCACGCACGCCCGCAGCATGTCTTCTAGTGTCTGGATGGTTCGTTCACTTTGACCATCCGTCTGTGGGTGATCAGCAGTACTCATGTCGAGACGCAAGCGGAATTATTTGTGCATCGACTGCCACAAATCTGAGATGAAACGCGGGTCACAGTCAGAGATAATAGAAGTCGGCACCCCGTGCCTAGAAACCACTTCCTTCAGATAGATAGCAGCTAGTTGTGAGAACTTATCTGTTTCCTTGATTGTTAGAAAGTGTCCTGACTTCGTGAGGCGATCAACGATCACCCAAATTGTGTCGTTCCCGTTTTGAGTTCTAGGTAGCCCAGTGACAAAATCCATTGCGATTTGCTCCCATTTCCACATGGGTATTTCTGGTTGTTGCAGCAATCCAGACGGTTTCTGATATTCCACTTTAACCTTCGAGCAGGTCAAACATTTACTCACATAAGTTGCGATGTGAGCTTTCATCTTCGGCCACCAATACATGACTTTGAGATCCTGATACATCTTATCCGAACCTGGGTGAACACAGTATCGAGACTTGTGCGCTTCATCCATCACAAGATCTCTAAGGTTGCCAAACAACGGAATCCATATCCGCTCCATAAAATAGTAAATGCCATCTGATCTCTTCTCGAGTCGTTTCTCCATGCACTGTAAATACTCAGCTTCATAGTTTTCTTCCTTCAACGCTTGGGTCTGAGCCGAACGGATCTGGTCAGGTAGGTTAGAATGAATGGTGAGCTGCAAAGCCCAAACACGTTTGGGTTTCGATTCCTTTCGACTGAGAGCGTCAGCTACCACGTTAGCCTTACCCGGATGATACTTGATTGCACAGTCATAATCGTTTAAAAGTTCTACCCAGCGACGCTGTCGCACATTCAAATCCTTCTAGTCGAAAATATGCTGAAGGCTTCTGGGGTCGGTATAAATAGTGCATTTAGTACCGTACAGGTAATGCCTCCAGATTTTGAGCGCAAACACCACGGCTCCCAACTCTAAGTCATGTGTCGTATAATTCCTCTCGTGAACCTTCAACTGTCGAGAGGCATAAGCTATCACATTGTTGCGTTGCATCAGCACGCAACCAAGACCCTGTATGCAAGCATCACAGTATACTACAAAGTCTTCTGTACCTTCAAGTAGAGACAAGATCGGTGCACTGCAGAGTTTCTGTTTCAGTAGCTGGAAAGCTTCCTCTTGTTTCGTTCCCCACGAGTATACAACGCCTTTCTGTGTCAATGAAGTAAGAGGTTGGGCGATCTTCGAAAAGTCCTTTATAAACCTTTGATAGTACCCAGCGAGTCCAAGAAATTTTCGCACCTCTGAAGGAGTCTTCGGTGCTGCCCAATTCTTGATAGCATCAACCTTAGCAGGATCCACGTGTATCCCTGATTTATTAACAATGTGGCCAAGGAAGTGTACTTCTCGAATCCAGAAGTCACACTTGGAAAACTTCGCGTAGAGCTGCTCCTTCCTCAAGAGCTCCAAAATAAGACGCAGATGTCGTTCATGGTCCTCCTTGCTCTTAGAATAGATCAGAATATCCTCGATAAACACGATGAAAAAATCGTGAAGGTAAGGTTTACAAACGCGGTTCATGAGATCCATAAATACCGCTGGTGCGTTAGTTAACCCGAATGGCATGACCAGAAACTCGTAATGACCATAACGCGTGCGAAAAGCTGTTTTTGGGACATCCTCCTCTCGGACTCTCATCTGATGATAGCCCGATCTTAAGTCGATCTTCGAGTAAAAACTTGACCCCTGCAGCTGGTCAAACAAGTTGTCGTTGCGTGGCAACGGATAGCGGTTCTTGATAGTCACCTTGTTGAGCTCCCGGTAATCAATACACATACAAAAGGACCCGTCCTTCTTCTTCACAAACAAAACTGGGGCTCCCCAAGGCGAAGAACTGGGTCGAATAAAGCCTCTATCCAATAACTCTTGCAGTTGATTAGACAGCTCCTGCAACTCTCCAGGTGCTAAACGATAAGGAGCACGAGCAATTGGGGCTGCTCCTGGTGCAAGGTCAATCTGAAATTCCACTTGATGGTGAGGAGGTAAACCAGGAAGTTCCTCAGGAAACACATCGGCAAATTCGCGTACAACTGGCAGATCCTCGATCTTTCTTCCTCCTGACGGAGTATCAGTAACAAGTGCTAGAATAGCAGGATACCCCTTTCGCAGACATTTCTGCGCTTGCATAGCTGAGATGATACCAACCATCACACCACTGCGATGCCCCTGAACCGATAATGACTCTCCACCAGGGAGAGGAATACGTACAATCTTCTCCTTACACAGAATCTCAGCTTGATGTTTAGACAGCCAATCCATACCAACCACTATATCAAAACTACCGAGGGTAACAGGAAGGAGATCAATATTAAACACTTGACCCACAAGATCTAGTTTACACCCAAGTAGGACATGCGAAGCTTCAATCGTTTTGCCATCAGCTAATTCTACTACATGCTTAACTTCTAAAGGTGTTGGGGCTAACCCTAATCGCTGACCAAACTCTAGGGACACATAACTCCAATCGGCACCGGAATCAAATAACACAGAAGCAATAAGATTGTTCACAGAAAATGTACCAGTCACGACATTGCCGTCGTTCCTAGCATCACCAGCACCGATCGTAAAAACCCTTCCACGAGCATCATTGCCCCCATTGTTGCCATTGTTGTTGTTCCTAGCATTGTTGTTGTTGTTCTGGCGGTTGTTGTCGTTGGCATTCTGATTCAGCTGAGGGCAATCCCGCTTGATGTTGCCCTCATCCCCACAATGGAAACACCCCTTCTTAAAGCTCTGATTCTGATAGGGTTGTTGCCTTTGCTGTCGCTGATGCTGCTGATTTTGCTGCTGCTGCTGCTGCTTTGGCTGCGGGGCTCTACAGTCTTTGGCCTCATGGCCCACCTTTTCGCACCTACGGCAATCCCTGACACACTGTCCATAATGATGATAACCACACTTGTTGCACTGTGGCTTCTTTCCAACGTAGGAGCCTTGATTCTGATTGCTGCCCTGGCATTGGTTAACTGAGGACGACTGACTGAAACTACGCTTATTGCTGTTGTCAGGCCTTTTCTGAGATTGACTGGCACTGGTTGCCTTGTCAGCGTCGTTCCATTTTCGTTTGTTATCACTAGCAGGTGTGGTAGCTGTAGCAGCAAAGGTAGTAGCAGATTTACAAGGCGACAATGAGCCACGCTCGACCTCTTGGTCAGTAATCTTATATGCCAAATGGATGATATGGGGTAGATTGTTATGGTTTGCAGCAGTGACATACCCTTTTATAGCTGGTGCTAAGCCCTTGAGATACAACTCAATTCGTCGATGTGGAGGTCGAGACAGGTTAGGGCACAAAATTGCTAGTTCATGAGATCGTTTCGTGTAAGCCTCGATCTCGGATCCTTCCATCTTCAAATCGTAAAACTCGTTATCGAGCTTCTGAATCTCATCACGAGGACAATACTCTTCTCGCATCAACTCCTTAAAATCATCCCAAGTAGTGGCGTTAGCCATCTCGATGCCCAACATTTGCACCTGGGCATTTCACCAAGTTAAGGCACCATCCTCCAAGGTGCCAGTAGCATACTTCACCCGGTCCCCCACGGGACAGTTACACATAGCGAACACTGATTCAGCCTTCTCAAACCAACGCAGTAACCCCACAGCCCCTTCAGTCCCACTGAACGTCTGTGGCTTACAATCCATGAATGTCTTGAATGTGCAGGCAGGCGGATTGTTCTGATGCGCTGGCTGACCTAATGGACGAAAGAAAATACAACACAGGGGTAAGGGTTGTGTACGCGACACAAGATTAAAGAGTATTTGGCACATTTCGTACCAGCTTGGTACGCTGCCAAAGCCTCAGCCACACGTGTGTTGATTAAGTTCGTCAGCTCAGCCTGGGTCATCGCGATGTGACCACGTCCATGAACTCGTCCACTCAAGATTCTATATAAGGAGAGGGAACAAATTTTAAGAGTCGAGATGAGGTAAGAGCTAAGTCTCACGTTGAAATCTACAAACTACCAAGTTTACACACAATAGGGCAGAACCCTTCTCACACTCGTTAAGCCTCACTGGGACTTACATGCACCTCACGTTATTATTATGTGTGCACCCATAATAATAAGGCAATTTGCATGCTCATCTCAGTGCCTCTTAACTTGCACTAAAAGTTTCCCCCACATTCAAACAGCAAAGCAAAAGGTATCACAAGATTAATAATCACAAAAGTCGAAGGGTAGTGCCACACTATCTAGCTCCACTAAGACAAGCAGCACAGGTAATCACATCAAGGTTTCAAATATGTTGTTTCATGTAAGTCGTGTGTGTAACTACTAATCAAGTAATGCATAAAGTAAACAGAAGACGAACCTTGCAATCTGGAGCTGAGTGTCATGGTCGATTTTCGAAGGTGTTCGGTTATAGTCTGGTTTTATGAAAACGTTTTAAAACCTAGTTCACTATAACCAGTGGCTCTGATACCAAACTGTCACACCCCCGAAATACCACATGCAGAAATCACCGCGGGACGTGTGACGTACCAGGATCCAAGCCACCAATCACATTGAACTACGCATAGTATTTAAATAAACATTCCATTCATTTCAAAATATAAATCCAAGTCATAAGTTAAACCAAAGTAAATGTTCAGTGGAAGCATAATGTAAACTGTAAATCAATTGTTTCAAAACATTTGTTCATAATCAGCGAAGCAAGTATCCAAGAGGCTCGACCCATGACCACTCCAGCACTCCCAGATAGCAAGTCCATATCAAGTATCTAACGACCTGCAAGCATGCAGACAAGTGTGTCAGACGACGCTGGTGAGTTCAAAGTTTTGTTAACGCGTTTAGTTACCAGATATGAGTGTAAGACAATTCAACGATTTGATTTGATGTTGTTATTAACTCGATTACCGCAGATGGCTTCTAGATTTATTTTCCCAAACCCCAATGCCTCTATCAAAACATTGGTTAAGTGGTTAAGGTAATTAGTTCACGACCGTCCTCCCCGGTACAGTGTGAGGGTGCCAAACCTAATAACGCTATCAACTAATAACCTCGTTGCCTCCCCGGCAACTAATTGGTAGATGTAATGGGTCTTAATGATAGAAATGAGTGTAATAACAAACAACCCAATAACCTAACATTCCTCCCCAGAACGTTACCCGATATCCCTCCCCGGGATGCATGCTTGGAAAAAGAGCAGTGAACTCACCTTGGTTTGCTCGGTATGATTAATTACTTGTTCACACTTAAACAGTCACAGCCTATGGTATTCACGTATGCGATGTCAGTTTACATTCACAAGGTTCACATATAAATGACAGTATGCATTTCACACAGTGATTCCCGAATGGCACATAGCAGTTACATAACTCATTCAAATCCACAGTTCGCGTGTATATTTCGTAATAATACTTAACAGTTAAGTGTACTAGGTGAAAGAACCAAATCATGACCCCTTGGTCATAATTAATTATCGTTAACAGTATTTAACAGTTCACTGTGTTAATCAAAATCCGAATTAGGTTTTCCCAGACATAACTGACCTCGTTAGCAGGCAAGGATCAACACATATAACCATATCTTATTATATTCATTCCACCTACATTCTGTTTGTGAGATTCTGACCTATGACGGAACTTCAAGGTGACGAAACTTCACATGTTTCGTCGGCACATGTTTCGTTGGCATGGGAGTGACGAAACTTCACATGTTTCGTCGGCCTTACCAGATAACCAAACACGCACAGAAAACCCTAATCATACTTCTAACACTTAACAACAGCAATCACAATCATTCGACTCTTAGCATGGATCAAATCTGTTATTGTATGAACCCTAAATAATAACCACCTCATCATTTAACAATTCATCAGTTTATTAGCATTCGTTTTACAGTTGTCATGACATATATTCATAAGTTCTTGATCATCCATTATCCATTCATCACAGGTAACATGACATGAACTCGACCGATACAACTATCAAACCGTGTGGTGAACATAAAACGAATACAAATCACTGAATCCTATCATGCATATTCCAATCTTATTGATTTAACAGTAACATATCAAGACTCCGACTATCAAATACAACATATAGCATAACAAAGTTTAGAAATCAGAATTACAGAACCGTGTGGTGATCATGAGAGTGCAAACCATCTCTATGCTTAAACAATGATCATTCGAGACCCTAATCAACACAATATGAATGTACAGTTTCTAACAAAACCCTATATTCACGATGGATTACATGCATCACAAACGAACATCAAACAACTGTGAAGTTTGATAGAACGCTAACCAAATGATGGGGTGCTCACAACAGTGCAAGAGGATTCAAGGAAGATGGAGAGTGTTGCCGTCGGTTGCAAGAGAGGACTAGGGTTTCGTGAATTAAGGTGTACGTGCTATATAACGTAACGGCTGATTATTTGGGCTTTACTTGGGCCGAAGCCCATTACGACGAAACACGGTGATGGCGAAACACCAAAGTTTCGTCGAGTAGACTTGTGGTGAAACACCCATGTTTTGTCAGTGGGGGGGGGGGGGGGTTAATGGCGCAAATCCTATGTTTCGTCATGCAAGAATTAAGTTTATACACTTAGACAGTTCATAAGTTCCAATTTAATCAAACTATATACAATACACCAAACATAAATCAAACATGAACAAGTTACACCTCAAACGAATTATGAAAACAGTTTGCGAAACGAGAAACGTGTCGAGGAAGGATCTTGAAAACTCGGGTTGTCACATCATCCCCAACTTGAAAGAAATTTCGTCCCGAAATTTGAGATGTACTCCGAAAGCGGTGAAGTGTCAAATCAGGATGACTGTGGATTTTCTCCAGGTGCCACAAACGATAGTACTATTTGTTTGGACTCAGCACTTGTGTAGGATCGTTTGCACGACCAAAACGAGTCATTCAGAAGAGTTCTATCCAATACGAAAGGCGGAATTCAATCGTATCGAAGTTGTTTCAGCTGATTTGCATAAGAATCCCTTCCTCCTGAGCTCTGATACCACTTGTAGGATCGTTTGCACGACCAAAACGAGTCATTCAGAAGAGTTATATCCAATACGAAAGGCGGAATTCAATCGTATCGAAGTTGTTTCAGCTAATTTGCATAAGAATCACTTTAAACTGTCTCGTATATTGAAAACACAACGTTTTACAGGCTAGAGACACTTCGGTAGCACTTCGGCACCGGAATCAGATCATTCCAATCGAAATGGTCAGGGCAGGTATTTATAGGCAGAGTCATTTCGTACGAAATGGCTTCACCATTTCGTGCGTAATGGCTAGCTGTCATTTCATACGAAATGGATATTCCATTTCGTGCGAAATGGCCTCAACCTATATTTTCCCGGTTTTTCTCTATTTCGTTCCCTGATCTTTCTACACTATTACAAGACTCTATATAAGACTAAGTTGACAGACATATGCACCAACAGACTCCCCCTTGGATATCGACGAGTCATCAGTACTAGTCTTCAGCATGTCGAGTCTTCAATCTTTATCAGTCTACGTGCTCTCTTCCAAAGTATTCTCCATTGTAAGCATCCTCAATCTTTTCTCTTCTCCCTCTCTCCTTTACTTTCTCTATCAGAATCGTAACCTGGCTTTATCCTCTCTTGATCAGGTCTCTTGATTCCTTAGGTTCATCAGCATTTGAACATAATTCTAGGATCTGAATCTGGCTCTCACATCTTCAAACTCCCTCTTGGATCAACCTGGCTTTAATGTCTTCAGACTCCCCTTTTCAATCAGCTGGGATCGCAGTCTGGAATAGTTATCTCACAAGCTTTGGATCGAAACCTGGCTTTAAAAACTGTTCAAGTTTTATGCAGAAAGTCCTCAGGTATCGGAACCTAGCTCTCCCATAGCCGTTATCCTGCACAATCCTCTACCACTTATAAGATAAACAAATTTTTACATTTGATATACTTTTTGTATTTGAGAAATTCAAAATCTTGATTCAATTTAATGAACCATCTAAAATATTTCAAAAAATTATTTCTCGTCTCAAACAAACTCTCCCAAACCAGTTCATCATGTTTAACACTTGGAATTTTGAAAATCAGCTTTCCAACATCAGTTGTCGAAAATCTTTTTGATTTATTTTCAGAATTTTAATGCTAAAACACAATCTTTTTGGATTTTTGTTTTTAGAGAAAAAAACAGTAAAGAAATATTTACAGACAATATTTTTGTGAGTTTGTGTAAGAGGATCATATCAGTTTTTGAGACAAATCACCAGCACCGTTAAGCTTTAATCATTTTAAGTTCTAAACGATTCACATAGATTGACGATATTATTGTCCTCTTAAACTCAATCTAAAAACTTTCGAAATGCTTACCGATACGTTAAGATATATTAATTTTGTACTAAATTCTTATGGACCCCACGATCTCAGCATATCCCCTCATCATACAATACACTGACTCAAGTAATGCCTTTAAACTTTCATCAACTGTGATATGTGTGAAAACAACGCAGAATGTTTAAACATTAACAATCAGGTCGATCTTTCGATACGTAAAGAAAATCCAATGTTTAAACAAAACGAGAAATAAAAACAAGTTGAAAGTGTTTAGATCTTAACCACCAGTTCGATATTCACATATACGCAGAGGTGGTCCAAGATTTAAACGAAACACCAATAAAAATAAAGCAGAACGTTCAGGCACTAACATCCAGTTCGATACTCACGTATACGCAGAGGATGTCCGATGCTTAAACAAAATAAAGAAATCAAACAAGTTTAAATCTTTGCAAAATAAAATGCACAGTCACAGTGACTTTTTCAGCAAGTTGTGAAATTTCACAAACTGACCGGTTTTTATGCTCTTTTAGCATTCAGCGATTACTGAGTAGGTACACAGTCACGACGGATAAAACTAAGTACTATGCTTTCAACCGCGTTTCCCACTAGAATTAGGCCTTTTTATTTAAGTTTGTATCGTTATCGCAAATATACTAGTCTAGCTGAGCCTATTGTCACATCTTTAGTGAGACCGTTTATCACATTTGACATTTCATTTCTTTAGCGTGCTATGATAGTCCACTGATTTACTATCATTTCCTCTTATTCACAACAAAACTCATTTTTGCTTTTTCTAATGTTTTTGGCATTTTCAAATTTTCTAATTTTTTTTTAAAAATTTTACTCCCCCTAAAATCAAAATTATATTTCAAATTTTTTTTTTCTGGGAAAATTTGTGTTGGTGCAGTTGTCTGTCGACTTCATCTTCGTTCGAGTCTTGTATTAGTGTGTAAAGATCAGGGCACGGAAAACGAGGAATTGTGTATTTTTAGGTAATTCCGTTTGAAATGACACAAGGTCATTTCAAACGAGATTAGGTCATTTCAAACGAGATTAGATGGTTATCTCAAACGGAATCAAGATGTTAATTCCGTTTGAAGTGATTCCGTTTGAAATGTAATTCCGCTTGAGCATGTTCAAGCAAAATCACATGCCTATAAATACCTCCTCAAGCGAGATTAGTTGTAATCTTCTTGTTTCCGACACCGAAGTGCTGTCGAAGTGTCTACGTGCTGTAAATTGCTTCTAGATCAATAAACAGGACAATTAATAGTGAATACAAGCTAAACAAAGACAAAATCAATGAATTCCGCCTCTGATTCTGTCTGAGCACTCTTCTGATCGACTCGTTAGGTCGTTTCACGATCCTACATGTGGTATCAGAGCTCAGGAGGAAGAGTTCTTACTGTTTAGCTCGTTTTCGCTGGAAAATTCTGATTTCTACACCTTCTTTTCAAATTTAATCAAGTTTCAACGGACAAAATGGACTAATTTTCTGATATTGTGTGTAAAACACAGTTTTAACAAACCCTTGAAAGAATCAGATCAAAATCCAAGCTAAAAGTGACAAAAATGGACCAAAAACTTGATTTCGTTTGAACGAGCCAACTTATTCCGGTTGAAAAACTAATGTTATTTATCTTGAAATAACCAATTCCGCTTGAAAAGTTGATGTAATTTCAAACGAAATTACTTATTCCGTTTGAAAAGGTAATTCCGTTTGAAAAGTTTGGCTAATTCCGCTTGAAATTAGGTGTTTGGTTAATTCCGTTTGAAATAGCACTTAATTCCGCTTGAAGAGTGCTATTTCCCTTGAAAAAGTGATTTCGTTTGAAAATTTCACACAAAATCAATAATTCTGTTTCAAATTGTTATTCCGCTTGAATTGATATTCCGTTTGAAGGTGGTGTGCAGGTAATTTCGCTTGAAGGATCTAATTTCGTTTGATAGTGTTTGTTACCGAAACATGGAAACTGAAGAAGATATTGCATTGTATTACTATGTATCTCAACAAGAGAGTTATACTGTGATTAAAGAAGAACCAGTTTTCGAAGAATCAATTTCAAAAGAACCAGTTTCAGTAAAAATGGATTCAGAAACTGCTCTAGATAAGGTTGAAAATAATCCGGAAGTTGATTCAGAAAAAGCTGAGAATATTTCAGAAATTGTTTCGGAGAAAGTTCTAGTGTTTGATAACTCATCAGATGAAGAGAGTGATGATGACAGTAAAGAAATTAGTCAACTTGAATTTTATAGAATTTTAATGTCACCTGATTTGTATAATATGCTTGTTGCAGCAAAATTGGAGTTACTAAAAAATAAACGAGCTGCAAAAATGAAGGATCAAAAGGCAGCAAATGTGGAAGAAAATGTTCAAGTGATGAAAGAACAGGTTGAAGAGATTCCAGCTTTAAAGATTGAGGATGAAGCTGATGATAAACAGATTCCTGGGATGTGCTTAATTTGTGAAAAATCAAGAGCAGAAAATGTCAAACTCTTGAAGGATGTAGAGAGTTTGACATTGGAAAACAAAATTTTGAAAGAAAAAGAAAAAGAATTTGAAAATAAACTAAAATATTCAGAAAGTGAAGATTTTTGGATAAAACTTGAAAATAAAATTTTGAAAGAAAATGAAACAAAATTTCAAGAACAAATGAAAAATTTTGAAAAAGAAAAATCTGTTCTTGAAAATAATAAAATTGAAAATGAAAAGGTAATCAAGTCTCATCTTGAGAAAATCTCTCAGCTTGAAAAAGAAGCTGAGAGTGCAAGAAATAAAATTGATGAGCTTGAAAAGAAATTGAAAGGTTTTGTGAATTCATCAATACCAGATTATATCTGTCCAAAACCGATCAATTCTGTTCCTATAAGTGACAATGTCACAAACTTTGACAAAGTCAAAGTTGAAGATTGTGATGAAAGATCTGATGATGAAAATGAAAGAAAGAAAATGTTTCTGAAATTAAAAGAAAAATTTCAAGAAACTGTTCTGCACTCAACTGAAAAGTGAGAATGCTCTACGCAAAAACCTTTGAAGAAGAAAGTAGAACAAAAACAAAGTGTTAAAAATTCAAAAAATGTTCAAAAAGAAAATAAAAGCTCATCAGTTCAATCATCCAATTGTGATATAAAATCACAAAAGGTTGAAAAACAAAACTAAAAAACTGTTGGTAATAAGTGGTGCAGGTTTGACCACAGTGCTCAAAAGACAAATCCAGTTTTCAAGAAGAATGATGACTACCACAAGGCCAAACAGTGCTATGACCTGAATGTTTGGGCAGAAGGTGGTGATTGGTACGATAACAGAGTGTGTTACACATGTGGTGTGAGAGGACACATTGCTGTTAACTGCCAGAGTTGAAGCTTTGAGACAAGGAGATGCTTTGAATGCAATATCAAAGGACACATTGCCAGGGATTGCCCAATGAGATCAAAGGGAAGATCGAGGATTGAATCTCAGAAAATGGTAAAGAAACCAGTCAATGTCAAAGCAAAGCCCAAAGAACAGAAAGTTCACGAACAGAAAATTCAAGAACAGAAAGTTCTAGAACAGAAAGTGAAGCTTTCGCAGGGGCAAAAAGACAGACTGAGGAAGAAGAGGAAGAAAGCGAGAGAATATCTCGAAAGGATTTTGTCCTCGGATACAGTCGTCAAAGCGAATAACAGTTCTGATAAATCGTTTTGCTCTCCTAAGACCGATCAGTCAAACAGAACGAATTCACCAGATACAAATTTGAGGACGAAAGAGGGAATGAAGAAAGATAAAGGGGTTAATCAAGAGATTAACAAACAAAAGAAAGTGAAATCTTCACTTTCTGGCGATGAATTTGTTTCTTCGGAAACAAAGGAGCCACGTTCAGGCGATGAATCTGGTTCGTCAAAGCCAGATGAGCCATCGGTTGAGGTAAAAAATGAGAATTCTGGTCTAACAATGGATGATGAAAATTTTCCACCATTGTTGAACAAGAATTCAAAAGCACCCAAGGACCGTCATGCTTGGGTGAATCTGTTTAAATGAAAAACCTGACTTGCCGGAGCTCCCAGGTTGGTAAGAGTGGAGCATGAATCGGCATATTTCTTGAGAAATTCACTTAGGTGATATTTCGAACTTACAAGTGGTAAATCAGGGACATTAATTTGTACTTGATTTTCTACAAGTGATTGTGTTGAAAATCGGGAAATGTTAAATCATACAAGTGGTTAAAGAAAACAATGTGATGAATGATCCCCATGTTTAAGAAATGACTCACAAAACTAATATTTTCCGGAAAAACCATTTTGATTAAAACAAACTTAAGTGTTTTGAAATCACTATGGGAAAATGTTTTGTTGTCAGGGGGAGTTCTGATTGTTTAAGTCAAGTGAATGGAGAATTGAAGTAATTCTCATCATGTTGTCACTTTACCTTGTACAGTTTATTTTTCAAATTTTCCAAGAAAATCAAAATTGAGACATATTTTGATTTTAGGGGGAGTAAAAATTAAAAAAAAATTAATTTGAAAATTTCAAAAACACTGAAAAAAGCTAAAATGAGTTTTTTTTGTGAAAAAGAGGAAATGATAGTAGATCAGTTGGACTGTCACAACATGCTAAAGAAATGGAAAGATATAATGTGATAAACGGTCTCACTAAAGATGTGACGGTAGGCTCAGCTAGACTAGTAAATTTGCGATAACGATACAAACTTAAATGAAAAAAGCCTAGTTCTAGTGGGAAACATGGTTGAAAGCATAGTACTTAGTTTTGTCCTTCTTGATTGTGTGCCTACTCAGTAATCGCTGATTGTCGAAAGACATAAAACTGGTTAAGTCTGTGAACTTTCACAACTTTGCTGAAAAAATCACTGTGATTGTGCATTTTATTTTGCAAAGATTTAAACTTGTTTTATTTCTTTATTTTGTTTAAGCATTGGACATCCTCTGCGTATACGTGAGTATCGACCTGGTTTTTATTGCCTAAACGTTCTGCTTTATTTTCTTTGGTGTTTCGTTTAAGCTTTGGATCACCTCTGCGTATACGAAAGTATCGACCTGGTGGTTAAAGCCTAAACAACTTCAATTTGTTTTATTTTTCTTATTTTGTTTAAACATTGGACTTTCTCTGCGTATACGGAAGTATCGACCTGATTGTTAATGTTTAAACATTCTGAGTTATTTTCGCACAAATCACAGATGATAAAAGGTTAAAGGCATTATTTGAGTCAGTGTATTGCATGATGAGGGGATATGCTGAGATCGTGGGGTCCATAAGAATTTAGTGCAAAATTAATATACCTTAATGTATCAGTAAGCATTTCGAAAGTTTTTAGTTTGAGTTTAAGTGGACAACAATATCGTCAATCTATGTGAATCGTTTAGAACTGAGAATGTTTAAAGCTTAACGGTGCTAGTGATTGGTCACATAAACTGATATGATCCTCTTTCACAAACTCACAAAAAATAGTGTCTGTAAATATTTCTTTATTGCATTTCATTTCATTCAAAAATCCAAAAAGATTTTAGTGTGTTTTAGCATAAATTTTGAAAAATACAAAAAGATTTTTGACGACTGATGTTGAAAAGCTGATTTTCAAAATTTCAAGTGCTGAACATGATGAACAGGGTTGGGAATGTGTGTTTTAAATGAAGAAATTTGTTTTGAGAAAAAGTTTGATCAGTTAATCAAGGTCATTAAATTGAACTTGATATAACTATTATGATTGAATGGTTTCTACCAGTAAGTTTTTCTTATTGATTTAAGTAAAATCTTATGTTGTGGTTGAGAATTGTGTAGGTGATGAGCTGAACAGAGTTAAAGCCAGGATTTGATCTCAAGGTGATAGCTAATTCCAGACAGCGATCCCAGCATGATGAAAGGGGGAGTCTGACGAGGTTAGAGCCAAAGAGAAGATCCTGGTACAGGATATTGAAAGAGCCTGAAGACCGATCAAGATTGAAGAGTCGTCATGTTGAAGACTCTCACTGAAGATTCCGTCAACATTCAAGGGGGAGTCTGTTGGTGCAGTTGTCTGTCGACTTCATCTTCGTTCGAGTCTTGTACTAGTGTATAAAGATAAGGGCACGAAAGAAGAGGAATTGTGTATTTTTAGGTAATTCCGTTTGAAATGACACAAGGTCATTTCAAACGAGATTAGATGGTTATCTCAAATGGAATCAAGATGTTAATTCCGTTTGAAGTGATTCCGTTTGAAATGTAATTCCGCTTGAGCATGTTCAAGCGAAATCACATGCCTATAAATACCTCCTCAAGCGAGATTAGTTGTAATCATCTTGTTTCCGACACCGAAGTGCTGTCGAAGTGTCTACGTGCTGTAAATTGCTTCTAGATCAATAAACAGGACAATTAATAGTGAATACAAGCTAAACAAAGACAGAATCAATGAATTCCGCCTCTGATTCTGTCTGGGCACTCTTCTGATCGACTCGTTAGGTCGTTTCACGATCCTACAATTTGAAAACAAACTGTACAAATAAAGTAACAACTGTTATGAATTGCTTCAATTCTCCATCCACTTGGCATAAACAATCAGAACTCCCCCTGACAACAAACTATTTTCCCATAAAGATTTCAAAACACTTAAGTTTGTTTTAATCAAAATGGTTTTTCTGGAAAATTAGTTTTGTTGATTTTACAAACCACTTGTAGGTTAGGGGTTCAATTCATCACCTTGTTCTTCTTTAACCACTTTGGAACAATTTAACATTTTTAGGTTTTACCAACAACTACCACATGTAGGAAAGATAAAAACAAGTACAACTTAATGTCCTTGATTAATCCTTTGAAATTCGAAATATCACCGAAGTGAATTTCTCAAGAAAGATGCCGATTCATGCTCCACTCTTACCAACTTGGGAGCTCCGGCAAGTCAGGTTTTTCAGGTATCTTGATTCTCCCAAGCCTGACGGTCCTTGGGCGATTCCGAGTTATCAACACTCGGTTTCTTTCCTTTCTTCTTCTCATAGAATTCCTTTACCCCTTTGACCTTCCCGTCAATCATTTTTCCGAAAATATTTTGAACTGTAGGGTTAAAGGTCTTTTCAACATCAAAATCTTTCTTTTCAGAAAAAAATTGATTTGAAATCTCAACTTTTCCAACTTTTTGTTTAAAAATTTCAGCTCGCAATAATGGAAAATTTGCATCATCCATTGGCGGAACCGAAATTTCACCCTTTTTCTCAACCTGTGGCTCCTCTGACTTTATGGAATCAGATTCATCGCCAGAAGATAGCTCCTCTGATTTTGTTGAATCAGAATTATTGCTAGAACTGCTATCAGATTTCTTAACAACCCATTTTTGGTTGTTAATCTTCATCTTTCTCTTGTAAACATTTTTTGAACACTCACCAACTTCAAATGTTGAATTAGAATTTTGGTTGGTGGTTTACTTTTGTCAACAACTTTTTCTTTCAGTTTTAGAGACACTCCCTGTTGTGTGTTGGTTGCCTTTAAACAATCTCTGGCAATATGACCAACTTTATGACAATTAAAACAGCTTCTCGTCTCCTTTTTCTTCTGAGTAACTACATTCTTCATTTCTTCTTACTTCTTCGCAAGGAACTCTTTGTTCGTCTGCTTCCAAAATGAACTCTTTTCTTCTTCTACCGAGCTTGATCCTGAAATAAATACAGTTTTTGGTTTATAATTTTTCTCATGTTTAAGATTTTCAGGTGGAGTAAAACCAAGTCCTTTCTTTTTGAAATTACCGTTGTGGTTTGGTTTCTTTCGATAACCTGAACCAGAACTGTAACCCTTTTTCTTGTTTTCTCTTTGTTGTACTCTTGAGGTGTATTTTTTAGGTTTTTCAGAAAGATTTACATCTTTTATTTCAGAAATATTAATTTCTGTTAGTTTGAAAACCTTTTTTTATCATTTCAGGTTTAACACCTCTTATTGGAAATTCTTCATCAGAAAATAATTTGTCAGAATCATTCAAAGTATAAGCCACTTTGAATGTTTTGTCATTCAAATTAATTTTTGATAGCAGAAATTCTTTATTATAAACCCGTTTGTCCTTTTTGACTGTTTGACTTGACGTTTCAGACTTTGACTCTGAGTTTGACTCCAACTTTGACTCTTCGGTTTCATCTTTATCCAACACCTGATCGACCACTTTCTTTATTAACTCAGACTCATGATCAGTATCAGACGAAGTGAAAGTGACATCAATGTTGTCTGGCAAGTTATCTGAAGACTCAGATTCCCATTGTAAATTGGTTGCCTTTATGATTCTCTCCGAATTAGGATTTCGTGGAGAATATCCATTTTCAAGCGAAGGCGGACACTTTGAATAACTGACACTATGTTTCTTACCAGAATTCTTTTCTTCAGTATCCTCTTCTTCAAACGCCTTCATGCCTTCAACGGTTGGATAAATCCTGTCAATAACATAAGAAGTACATGAGTAACTTTTTAACAACCTGTTTACTCTTTCTGTTTCTATTCTCTGGGTTTCCAGTTTCTGTTCCAGCACAGCACATTTCTCAATGTAATTATTAACAATTTTTTGCTTTGTCATGAAAGCTCCTTGAAGTGTCTTCATAGATGTTGCTTGTTCACTGCTTGATTGATTGTATTGATTCATGGCTTTGTTTAGAACATCATAAGATTCTTTCAATCTGTTCATGTTGTGAATCAAAGTACTGTTTTGTTTCTTCACTGTTTCACAGGTTTCACATTTCACA
The DNA here is from genome assembly GCA_030545235.1 of Helianthus tuberosus. NCBI lineage: Eukaryota > Viridiplantae > Streptophyta > Magnoliopsida > Asterales > Asteraceae > Helianthus > Helianthus tuberosus. Next base: position 24,505,807 of record CM060384.1, on the reverse strand, counting down.
GGAATCTTTTGTGCATCAGCTTCTACTTCAACCGTGAAAGCTGGAATTTCTTTTACCTTTTTCTTTATCACACGAACTTCTTCATCATTACTGTTAATTTGTTTTTTAACTTTCTTCTTTTTCACTCGAACTTTTCCATTATCACTGTCATCACTCTCTTCTAGCATTCTTAAGTGCTCTTTCATTCTGTTTGCATAATAATCATCATTATCACTATCTTCAACAACTCGAGCAACAAAAGCTTTATGATCTGAAGTTTTGTTAGGATCATAGTCATCCCAACTAAAACCTTTTGGTAGCCTTTCATCATCTTGATCTATCAAACATGCTTTACTATCAGCTGAAATGTATTTGTCCCAACTGAAACCTTTTGATGAACTTTCATCTTTTTGATTGACAACATAAGATTTCTTTGATTCTTCAATCTCCTTTCTAACATGAGCAGTTTGTGTTTGTTGTTGATACGGCTGTTGAGCAACTTGATGATAAATCACTTTCCGATAATAATCATTGTTGTTGAAAGGATTTTGAGCTCCACTTGCTTCGCGGTTTGTGCATTCTCGCTTGAAATGCCCTTTTTCCTGCAACGAAAACAAGTAACTTTAGATTTATCAAAACCTAAAGTAGAAACATTAGCATCACGGAAATCATCTCTTCCTGTGATCTGCTTGAATTTCACAGCTCTTCTCAACACACTAGCCAAACACCACTTTATGTCCATCAATTCCATCTCCTCAGCATCAATCTGATCGTAATCCTCTTTTGTCAACATTGGATTTCCGATCCGTCCTGCAACTAAACTCTCATATGACTCTAACACAGTCACCAACAAAGACATGTGACCTTTTGCAACCTCTTCCGAGAAATTCTGACCATTCTCAAGATTTAATGCAATGTTGCATTGTAACATCTTGCCATTCTTGGTTGCTGAAAAGTTTGGATCAAATGATGGATATGAAGAAAATCCCGTTTTGCTGTTTGATCCTTGAGATGACCCTCCAGATGAACTTTTAGCATTGAATGCAGTTTCGATCTTTGGTGACATGTTAGTCTTATCACTTATGCCTCCTTTGTAATAAAGACCAATATCTTGTTCACTATCAAAATCCTTCATTCTTGAGATCTTCCGTTGTTCCATCTCTTGAGCTTCAAGTTTTTCAATAAACTTACTCAGTGTTAGACTGCCAAAATCTTTTTTACTCCTCAACATCATAAGGTATATGCCCCAAACATCATGTGGCAACGCATCAGCCAACTTTTCAATCAATTCTTCATTATCTTTTGTGATGCTCAACCTCTTCATGTTAACTATCAAATTGCAATATCTTTCTCTGATTTGCTTGGTGTTTTCAGTTCTTAAACCACGAAATAGATCAAACTCTTTTTTCAAAAGCGATTTTTTGTTCTTGATCATTTCTTTACTTCCAACAAACTTCGATTTTAATGCTTTCCAAATTGAATATGCACTTCCATTGTGTTGCAGTAAAACCAAGATATCTTCTTTAACAGCTTGATGCAATAGACTAGTCATCATCTTTTCATCTTTGTATTTCTTTTTCTCCTCAACACTTAGATCTTTAATAGCAATAACCTCTTCATCATCATTCATCGGTCTAACATATTTTGTTTCAACACATTCCCAAGCATCCAAGTAATTTGCTTGAACCCAATTTTCGAATCGCTCCCCCCATCCTTTATACTCCTCAATATTCATGAGCTTTGGCGGTTTTTGCATGGTGCCCGTTTCATTTTTTAACATTGTGTTCTGTACAATAGTAATCGGAGTAGCAAACGCGTTGTAAAACTCTTCTTCCATGATTCGGTATCAAAATTTCACAAAATCAGACTGTTCAAACGAAATGATATTCACGCGAAATGGATTTGGTATGATATGACCAATCTCAAACGAAATGAACTTTGGTGCGAAATGACCTTTGGTGCGAAATGAATGATTTCGTACAAAATGGGATGATTTCGTGCGAAATGGGATCAAAATATGTCAATCCGTGCGAAATGGGCAAAACTGTGCTATTCCGTGTGAAATGGATTAAAGCCTAAACGATTTCGTGCGAAGTGAAAAGTTCATTTCATGTGAAATGCTGCTGACATCATCCTTTCGGCCATGTTTTTTGTCAAATTGATCAGGTTTTAGTCCGATTTTAGGTCTGAAACTTTCAAGGCTTTGTTAAAACAGTATTGCGCTTATAATGTGAGAAAATCAAGCCATTTTAACAAAGATTTCACGGTTAATTTTGAAAAGAAGGTGTAGAAATCAGAATTTTCAGCTGAAATGGTAAGAACTCTATCCAATACGAAACGAGTCGTTCAGAAGAGTTCTATCCAATACGAAAGGCGGAATTCAATCGTATCGAAGTTGTTTCAGTTGATTTGCATAAGAATCACTTTAAATTGTCTCGTATATTGAAAACACAACGTTTTACAGGCTAGAGACACTTCGGCATCACTTCGGCACCGGAATCAGATCATTCCAAACGAAATGGTCAGGGCAGGTATTTATAGGCAGAATCATTTCGCACGGAATCAACTCATGCGAAATGTTCATTTCGTACGAAATGGATATTCCATTTCGTGCGAAATGGCCTCAACCTATATTTTCCCGGTTTTTCTCTATTTCGTGCCCTGATCTTTCTACACTATTACAAGACTCGATATAAGAGTAAGTTGACAGACATATGCACCAACAACCTGTCGTGGAAAGGGGTTGTTAAGGTTACCTCTCACATGTCGCAGTGGTGATATGTGTTGCGCATTTTACAACTCGCAGTCTAGTCTGTGCATATTTCATTGTCGATAACTTACTAGCTTCGCATTATACAAAGAAAATTTATTTAATTAAATCTGAGTTGTCGGAACATGTTTTGTTTTGAGGATATCTATGTCTGTAATAATTTGGTTGCTTGGTAGGTTATGGTATGGGACATAATATTAACTATCTGGTAATCTAGTTGTTATGGAATTTCTCTTGACAATCTGTTTTGCTCAGTGCCATGCCCCAATATTTCCGTCATCGGTTGGGGTGTGACAGATTGGTATCAGAGCCATAACTATAGGGAATTAGGCAAGACTCGTCCTAGTCCGGGTCGATGTCTTAGAAACGACCTAGTCTATAGTCTAAGTACCAACAGACCGACTTGTACATGCCCAGTAGGGGTTTTGTACGAGCTTACTGCTATTTCTCGCTCGCACTCATTGAACGCTACACTATCTCTGCACTCTAATTCTCGAAAATGAACGAGTAGTTAGGTCGAGATTAGGTGTGAAAACCGCAAACTCTCGACCAAATCGCTTGTTCGACCCACATTTTTATCAATAAACAGGAGAATTTGCGTTGAATCAGGAGTGCAATCCGTACTTTAACACAGATTTTCTCCCCTCTATTTTATCAAAATAGGAACGAAGTCGTTAAGACAAGGGTGGAACCCGAACCTTGACAACTAGTTCCGTTCTTATTTTTGTTTTACAAAGATCTCACCAAAGTCTCGACGGACTCCAACGACTTGAAGTCACACTGCAACCGGAAGGATGCGTGTCGTTTGCCCAAATCGAGACGAGAGCACAGTCCTGAAGGCCAGAAGTGTGAACCAAAAGTCCTTGTGAATAGTCGAATCACTTTGGGTAGTCGACGTCTATCAGCCGCAGACAATCTATTCTCGACTTTTATGTGTTTCGATTCTGAGCCTGCAATTGCTAACTCTGATATTTGTTGTTTTATGTGGTTTTACCTGGTTATATGTTTCGACTTTGGTGATTTATACGCTTTTCGCTTTGATCGACACACACAATACGCACTACACATCTATCTCAATACGCTAACAAATCGTTGCTGTCTGTGGAGGATCGCATGCTATAATACTCGCTTATGCTATGCTACTCGCTAATCGCAATCACTATACTTAATCGCTATACGCTGCTGTGAAGGATAGGTGAATACGTGCAACATATGTGTTAGGTTAGCTTATGTGTGCTTATGTGCTTCTGTGCCCTATGTGCTTATGTGCTTCTGTGTTTATGTGCTTATGTGATTGATCGTGTTCCTGAGCTTTAATGCTAAAGTTTAGAGCTGAGCGCGAGTCTATACTAGGGTTAATTAAAATCGTATAGCGTTTTGAATCCTATGGCACTGTCTGTTGCAGACAATGTCGTCATTCGGATCATTCCATTCCCGTTCAGCTCGCCGCAATCATGATGACAAACGCATCGCCGCCCTCGTCACTAAGCAAATGGCGAAAGTTATCCCCCAGATTGTTAGTAAGCTGAATGATAACGCTAGCAAGTCTTCTGAAGAGTCCAGGACTGATACTCCTAAAGCTGATTTTAGCTTCAAGCAGTTCAAAGCCTGCGGCAAAGAGTTTACCGGTGAAGATTGGCCTAAGGCCATGTTCCAATGGTTTGATTCTATTGAAGTCACCCTGCGCCAGAGTGGTTGTCCTGATAATCTCCGTACTCTTAACGCCACTGGCGTCTTCCAATCCCGAGCTCTGGATTGGTGGACGGCCGAGAGAAACAAACGCGGAAATGATGTAGCTTACGAGCTGACGTGGGGTGAGTTGAAGGACGTAATGATGCAAGAGTTCTGCCCTCCCCACGAGCGCCAAAAGCTGGAGGACGAGTTCTGGCATATCAAGCAGAAAGATGGAGACAATGCTGGTTTGACTGCTCGCTTCAAGCAGCTAAGCATAATCTGTCCTAGCCAAGTTACCACGCCTGAAATCACCATCAAGAAGTATATCCGTGCTCTTCCGGATTGCGTGGCTGATTTCGTTCAAGCTGCAAAGACGAAAACAATTGAGGAAACCTTTCTACTCGCTGCTGAGATCAACAACAAGCAAGTCAGGTCTGGTTACTGGGATAAAGCTTCCAAGAACCTGCATCAAGTTACCGCTGCTCCAACCACTAAAACCGCCGCCGCTCCACAGTCTTCAAAGTCCTCTCATCGCAAGAGGAAGAACAACAACAATAGTAGTAAGAATTGCGCTGTAACCACTGCTGCCCCGCTCCAATCAGTTCCTGCTCAACCGCAGCCTCAACACCGCCAAGTAGAGGCACCGGTTACCAACGCACCACCGGCAAAGCGTGCGCATACTGGTCCTCACCCGGCTTGCCCTACTTGTACCTATCATCACCCTGTGGGAATCGCTTGCAGATATTGTGTGCATTGCAACATGTACGGCCACTTCACCGCCAACTGCCGTACAACTCCACGTCAAACCCCAGCTCCAACCCAAGGTCAAGCTCCTGCTCAACAAGCTCTACTTACTGCTCCTCAAGGCCATCAAGTGGCTCCTGCACCTGCGATCCATGCTAGAGCTTGCTATGCTTGTGGTAATCCCAACCACTTCGTAAACATGTGCCCCAATCGAGTGGTAAAGCAAGAGCCACAACAGCAGCAGCCCCAGCAGCAGCCTCAGCAACAGCAGCAACAACCAGCAGCCCGCGGACGTGCTTTCAACATTAACGCCCGTCAAGCTCAAGCCGACAACAATGTGGTCAATGGTACGTTCTTTGTGAATGGTATATACGCTACGTGTTTATTTGATATGGGATCCGATAACTGCTTTGTATTGTTTGAATTCGAAAAGCTCCTTAATCGTAAGCGCGCCCATCTACCCTCGACGTTCGATGTTGAAGTTGCCACCAGAAGAACCGTCGCCGTCAATTCTGATTTACGTGATTGTACGCTCAAACTCAACAATCACGTCTTCCCTATCGACCTTATTCCGATGCAGCTCGGTAGTTTTGACATCATAGTAGGCATGGATTTTCTTCGCGAAAATCATGCTGAAGTTGTTTGCTTCGATAAGATGATTCGTTTCTCGCTTGCTAATGGTGATCTACTCTGTGTGTATGGCGAAACTCCTTCGAAAGGTCTTAAACTCATGTCATGTGTCCAAGCTAGCAAGTATCTCCGCAAGGAATACAGAGCTTTCTTGGCTAACATAGTAGTAGCGGAGAAAAAGGAAGTTAAGGAGGTAGACCAGGTACCTGTTGTTCGTGAATTTCTTACCGTATTTCCTGAAGATCTTCCCGGATTACCTCCCGCTCATGATATCGATTTCTGAATCGACCTCATTCCTGGAGCAAACCCTGTTGCTAAAGCGCCTTATCGTCTCGCTCCTTTTGAAATGCGCGAACTCTCGAGTCAGCTCCAGGAACTACTCGATAAAGGCTTTATTCGCCCTAGCACCTCTCCTTGGGGCGCGCCTGTCCTTTTCGTCAAAAAGAAGGATGGATCGTTCCGGATGTGCATCGACTATAGGGAGTTGAACAAGCTGACAATCAAGAATCGCTATCCCTTGCCTTGAATCGATGATTTGTTTGATTAGTTACAAGGTGCTACGTGTTTCTCGAATATCGGTCTACGCTCAGGCTATCACCAGTTACGCATTTAAGAGGATTATATACCCAAAACCGCACTTCGAACCCGCTATGGTCACTATGAGTTTGTTGTTATGCCTTTTGGTTTGACAGACGCCCCCACAGTTTTCATGGATTTAATGAATCGAGTGTGCAAACCCTTTCTTGATCGCTTCGTAATCGTGTTCATCGATGATATCCTGATATATTCCAAGTCAAAAGCCGAACACTCGCAGCATCTACGTTTGGTTCTTGAGTTACTCCAGGGAAACCTTCTCCATGTCAAGTTCCCCAAGTGTGAATTTTGGCTGGAGGAGGTCCAATTCTTGGGTCACATTGTCAATAGTCAAGGTATCCACGTCGATCCCGCAAAGATCGAAGCAGTTAAGAGTTGGGTTACACCCAAAAATCCGTCTGAAGTCCGTTCTTTCCTCGGACTGGCAGGCTATTACCGCCGATTTATCGAAGGTTTCTCTAAGATCGTTGTGCCGCTTACCTCTCTTACGCATAAGGATAAACCTTTTGTTTGGGTAACTAAATAGGAGGAAGCCTTTCAAACTCTTAAAGCTATGCTTTACAATGCTCCCGTGCTCTCACTACCCGACGGAAACGATGATTTCATAGTTTACTACGATGCCTTGAACCTTGGTCTTGGTTGTGTTCTTATGAAACGAGACAAGGTTATCGCGTACGCATCTCGACAACTCAAGATCCACGAGAAGAACTGCACCACGCACGACCTCGAGCTTGGCGCAGTTGTTTTTGCGTTAAAGATTTGGCGACACTACCTTTATGGTACCAAGTGTACGATCTTCACCGATCATAGGAGCCTGCAACATATCTTTGACCAGAAGGAACTGAATATGCATCAACGCCGGTGGGTAGAACTGCTCAACGATTACGACTGTGAGATTCGTTACCACCCAGGCAAAGCAAACGTCGTTGCTGATGCTCTTAGTCGACGAAGTTATTTGCATAAAGTTCGTAATATTCAAGCCCAGCATCATCTCGAAACCCTCATCCGTGACGCTCAACATGCTTGTTTTACCGAACGAACTTTGAAGAATGAAAGGATTCTAAATGATGGCGCCCAACTCGAGAATAAATCGAATGGTATCTTTCATTATTTGGACCGAATTTGGATTCCCAAGCGTACGAATTTGCGACAACTTCTGATGGATGAAGCCCACAAATCTCTATATTCTATTCATCCTGGTGCTGACAAGATGTACCAGGACATGACCTTGAGTGCCATCCAATCGGGTTGCCATCATCAATCTGACACTTATGCACTTTCCTCTTTTGGAAACCCTATAAATACCCTCCTGTCACATCATTTGTGATGTGACAGCTCCTTACTCGACCAACCGCACTCAAGCTCTCTTTTCTCTTGATTTCTCGCGATTCTTGTACTTCTATGATCTACACACACTCCTTCATCTTTTTCACCTTTGAATCTTAACTTTTAACCGTGAAATCACAGGATTTGAGGTGTTCTAGGGTGATGTCATCATGGAGTTCTTATAAACTTCAAGGTTTGGCCTCATTCCACCAAGAACAACTTAGATCTGAAGGATTTCCACATGAATAATCAATGTTTTTGCATAGATCTATACATATTCATGGTTAAAAGGATTGAAAGATGGTTTTCTAACTTTCTTTCAACTCTTTTACACTCAATGCACTCAAAACCGATAGAATCGGAGCTCGTTCCGATCTTCTACTCTTTCCTAGTGATGTGTTGGTCCAAGATCTGAATTCTATCCAAAGGACAACTGATTTCGGGTTAAGCATGAACCACCGTCTCGAACAGTTAACTGATCGGACTAGGGTGATTCCTGTTCGATCGGATCACTTGGGTCAAGATAGGGTTTCTGTTGTTTAGAACGTTGTCAAATCGTCTCGAACAAACCGCAAACATTCAAAATAATCAAGTTCAAAATGATTGGATTCGTGGGACGGATTGCCGCCCGTTCGGAGTGCCATCCGATCGAACTACAATCCGATCGGATTGCACTTGAGCTACCAAACACTTAATCATTACCATCCGATCGAACGACCATCCGATCATGAGACATTTGGAACTTTGGTACTTGATCATTTTCAAAGGGCAACAGTTTCCAACGGATTGCTATCCGATCGGATTGCCACCCGATCGAGTAACCATCCTGCTGTGAACTTGTTCTCACTAAGTGTCTTGCCAATCGGATCGCTATCCGATCAAAATGTCATTCGATTGATCGACCTGAAGGATATAGATACTTCTCTATTTTCAAAATGCTACAACTAAAACTTCAAATCCATCATACACAAACACATCCTTACCAAACGAATGTCAATCCAATCGAATGGCCATCCGATCGGATTGCCAATCGACACTTGGTACTTTTGCACCGTTTTACGCACCGCTATTCGCTTATGCTATCGTTAACTGTTCAGGCTAATCTCTCAGCGCTCCCTTCAATCCAAGGCAGTGTTTATTAAGTTAAACGCTATTAGTGAGTATACTCGATCCCTTTTTGCTTTATGCACTTTTGGGTGTTACATACGTTACTTATTCTAAATCACATCAATCACACAACGCAAACACTATTTATACGCTGACCATTACTGCATGATACATGTTACTCGATGAATGCTTGTATGTTATGTTAATGAGTGATTGTTGCCTGACGCCTTAGCAACGATAGTACTATTTGTTTGGACTCAGCACCTGTCGTGGACAGGGGTTGTTAAGGTTACCTCTCACATGTCGCAGTGGTAATATGTGTTACGCATTTTACAACTCGCAGTCTAGTCTGTGCATATTTCATTGTCGATAACTTACTAGCTTTGCATTATACATGTTACATGCCGGTTATGGGTAAACGATTTCGTACTCTATTATTATTATTATCAAACTTGTATGCTCACCTTTACACTATGTGTATTGACCCCTATTTTAACGTATGTGACAGGTGCTTAGGATGATGTGCTTGGCTTGCTATTTGATGGAACCGAGTAGGAGAGTCTAGAAACAAAGACAATTTATATAATTAAATCTGAGTTGTCGGAACATGTTTTGTTTTGAGGATATCTATGTCTGTAATAATTTGGTTGCTTGGTAGGTTATGGTATGGGACATAATATTAACTATCTGGTAATCTAGTTGTTATGGAATTTCTCTTGACAATCTGTTTCGCTCAGTGCCATGCCCCGATGTTTCCGTTATCGGTTGGGGTGTGACACCAAGTTTGCTTTTGGATATTCACCAAAATTAAATGAATCAAACAAAAAACCATCAATCTAAATGAATAAACCAAGCCAATTAATTGAAAATAGATTGGTTGATAAAATAGACTAATCGCTGACCTCGATTCTGATTGAGGATAATAATCTAACCAACCGTACAAGGCACATCGTGGCAATGTCTGTGTTTCCCCCTGCATCGCGCATGTACCTATCGGTTATTAACCCAAACCGGTTATCAATGAGCAATAACTAAATTGTTAACCTAAACCAAACCGAAAACATACGAAACCGAACCAAAATTAACCAAAAACTGAATTAACTAAAAACTGAAATAACCAAAAACCGGTTATCAATTTTTTTGTACTCTCGTTTAACCAAAATTAGCTGAACCGAACCGAATCATTCATGTTTTCATATATTTCTAGCTTTTATACCTTCTATTTCGTACTTTATATCTCCATTTCATATATTTATACTTTCATTTCATGTATTTATACATCAATTTCATATATTTCTAAGCAAAAGTTTTAGTCCAAGTTTAGTTTTTGTTGTAAACTAAAATTAAATTAACCAAACCAAAAACCGTCAATCTAACCGAATAAACCGAAATAATTAACCAAAAACCAATTGGTTAATAAAATACTCTAACCGATGAATTTGGTTTCGGTTTGGTTGAGGATAATAAACGGACCGACCGAATACATATACCAATAAATACATATACAACTTCCTAAACAATAATTTATTTACAACTTCCTAAACAATAATTATCTAAGTATATCTATAAGTCCATACATGATTAAATATGAATCTTTATTGAAGATATTATTATAAAATAATATCATAAAATTATATAAGACTTAATGATGAGTTACTGTATTTTTTTAGGAGTTTTAGTTTTGGATATATATATATAGACAATCAACCCAATAATTTTTATCAATTGGGATATTATACAACTTAGATGAAATATTGTTTTAGTCACAATGATTATTTTTGTAAGTAAAATTGGCTATTTTTATAAAAAGAATATAAATAGTTTTACAATTTATTTAATCTACATATTATATATACACAAAAAGCAACATGTATCCCTTTGTTTAACACACATACTCCTTTGATTAACACGTATCTCTTTGTTTAAGACACATACCCCTTTCATTAACATATACTCCTTTGTTTAACACATACGTACCCTTTGATTAACACATGCCTCTTTGTTTAACACAAATACCCCTTTGTTTAACACATACGTACCCTATAAACAATTACCAAATTAAATATGATAATTGTTATAAAAATTCCAAAACTAGATTATCTACTAAAAAATCAGATTACAAGACTGGTGATATGATATTTTGATTATTTGTATTTTTACATGAATTTCTAAACTAATATAATATGTTCAATTGTCCAATAAATCCATATACTATCCAATAATTCTCAAAAATTCCAAAATCTATTCTAACATACTAGATCAGTTTGGTATGTCCAATTTCATAAAAACACAATTATGGATTAGAAAGCCCCAAATTCAAGTGTCAAGAACCCTAGAATCACAATAATCTAAATTCGAATTTGTTTGCCCTCTATCACATAAATGGAGAGATGGCTTTTGTAGAGCATGAAAAACTAAAGATGTTAGGCTCAATAATTTCTTAATTTCGTTGAGACATGGAGGAGAAATCACGAGATGAAGTTACGAGCCCAAGAATCATTCTTGATTCAAATATGCGAGTTTGGATGATTGCGAACGAGTTTTGAGAGTGGGGAAAGTTGTGAAATGTTTCCAGGAATTGTTTGGTACCAATTTCATAAGCTAAGGTTGACAAATTCCTTAAATGTTGATTTGGGTTCATGAGATCTTTAATGGTGATTAATTTAGATTTAAATGCATCAATTAAAGTGTAAAACAAATCGATCAAACGACATGCTCTCCCTTTTCTCCACTATTGTCCGTCGTTTGGAACTAACTTGAAGGTTAAACGACATGAAACGAAGTTGAATGGTCCGGGTCCTATTTCGTTTGGTTCGGGTTGTGCTGAAAGGGATCGGGAGGGATGATGATGGTTGGCGCGTAGGGAATGGAAACCGTGAGTGGGGGAGGGCCCGTAGGTACGTGAAGGGCGTGTGTCGGGTGTTGAGTTTGTGTTTATGGTAGAAATGGTCCTTGTACTTTATAACCAACATTTAGTATTCAAACTAACTTTGTTAATTGGTTTCTTTTATAAGATTCACAATATTAACCGAGTTTTGTATCAGACAATTTGAGGTGGAGTAAGGATTTGGAGGCAGCTTATATGTTGCTTCTATGAAGAAAATTCTGATCAAAACTGTTGTCACAAAACTTGGGTTTGTCATGAAATGGACCAGTTGGGTTCCCAAAAAAAATAAACATATTAGTCTAGAAAGCGGAACTTGGCCGAGTTCCGACTTTCGTTGCTCTAAGGAAACAGAACACTCAGGTGGGTTCGTTGACGTGCAAACTTTGTGGTGAAGATGAAGAAACTAGTGTTTATCTCCTCACCTATTGTTACATAGCCTCAACAATATGGCAGTTTGTTTCCTCTTAGTGTGACGTCTCTCCAGTTTTTTTGCGTTTTCGGTTAGAGACCTCCTCGAGACTCATAAATGGATAAAGTTGGGAAAGACTAAGAAGGCGGTCCAAGGTGTTATTTTTACGACGTGTTGGGTGATTTGGAAAGCAAGGAACGCGGTGATTTTTCTGGAAAATATGATGGAACAGCTAAAATAAAGGAAGACATTATATCTCTTAGTTACCTTTGAATCAAAAATAGGTCCCCGTTGAAAAAATGTGAGGTGCAAAGATTGGTGTGATTTCTCTTTGTAATGTTTTTGTTGTTGTTTTGGCTCTAGAATATTGCTAGAGTCGTTTTTAGTGAAGTAGTCTGTCACACCCTGATTTCCCGATGGGCCCAGACTTGGGGGTTATGCGTGACGATTGATATAAATATTCACATTTAGCACAACAGAAGTCTTGGGATTAAAAATAATTATTACAAATTACAAGTGTCCGAAATTTCAAAAATAATATACAGACTGAAAGTGTACTAAAAGATCCACAGGCGGATCGAAATAACAAAATGATTACATAAAGACTACTAGGCTTTTGCGTGGAGTCGCAAATTCCAATATACAATTACCGAGCAGCTCCAGCCTATTCCGTACTTGCTAACATGCGCTTAGTCTTTTGAAAATACGTCAGTTTTCACTAGTAAATACAATTAACCGACACATTTTGAAAATCTTTTCAAAATCATTTTATATACCATTTGGTATATCATTTTTATAAATAACTTGGGACAAATTATATCTCTTGTTACCAGTATTACATGCTTGTCAATACATTTGGGGCCCGGAACTAAACTCCGATACATGATTAACCGACATACCACTTTAATCCCCATATTTGGTAAGAAAAATATTTTATCATAGCATTAGCATCTGTCAGGTGTATGCCTACACCTACACCCCGTGCTTAGGTCATTGCCACTTGCAATTAAATGAGCCGTGGATATCCAGGACACCGTCGTATTAACCCCCAATGTTTAAGTTATCAAGAATAACAGACTAAAATGAGTTATTTGGATTTTGGATACATTGGTCATTGATCCCTTACCCGACCAAGCGGTAAATATTTTATCGTATCCCAAGCCCGTATAGGGAAAATAGATTAAGAGTATTTACCTGAGCTTATCTTTGCAATCCAAAGATATATAAGCATAGCTGTTTAATCAAGACAACTAACACAAGTGCAATTTACAGGAGGCTCTTAGTCTGGAATGGACAGAACTATGATCTGTTAGAATGTTAACGGGTCTTATTCAAGTCATATGACTTGGACCGGTTAACTTATAATAAATAGATACGGTTCGCTAGATTAAGCGGAGACCGGATAGAATGTGGTTTGAACCCTCACAAGTACTATGACTCGTATAATATGGGTCAAACAATCATACATTCTGATTAGAACTGGTTTGGAAAGGTTTTGACCCAATTTGACTAACTTATATAAACTAAGATATATAAGTCAACCGTACGCGCATAGGCGATATCGGGTGATTGGATAGGTCTATATGAAGTCCAGTATGCCAAAAACATGTTTAATATAATGTTACATCAGTTTCAAACTCAGTTTACATGCTCATTATGTTTCAAAATACTCTTCAGGCTTTTCTGGTCTTTGCCCTTGTAGCCAAGTATTCAGATGATATCTTTGACCTCGGAATGGAGCAAGGAATCCCTCTCCGTTGGTGTACCCGACATCAACAAGATAGTAGTTACCTTTAGGCACTTGCAATCCATTCTCTCGAATCATAGCACTACGAAGTATTCTACCGTCAGCAACAGATCCTTCCCAGCCTGGTAATACATAAATGAACTACATGTCAGGCGTGCAAGCAGCAAGGACATTAGTTGTTATTTCTCCTTTTCGATTACGATATCTCGGTTTGTCTTCCTCTGGTACTTGCACGCTTATATGGGTCCAATCTATTGCTCCTAAACATCCCTTGAACCATTTCCATCTTTCATCTGTTGAAGTTTCTAATATTGGCTCCTGCTTCTTAAACAAACCATTTTCCAATCGTATAACAGCATTTAACACATTGTTGAAATGTTTACTGATAGTCTCCCTGATCGGTGAAATTGAAACTTCGCCACTCGATTCTTCACATGGTGTGCCAAAACGTACAGGAAAATTGCAACTTGTTCATCTACTTCAAGATACTTAGACGCCTTTAACTTTCCTTCACTCTCCAACTTGTTACAAAGTGTCATGAACGTTGTCCAATTCATTCTTAGTTGATGAAGACATGTGTCGTCACTTTCATACACTAATCTATGCATGTATTCTTTTCTCTGGGGGTAGAACATCTTGTAGCGAGGCCTAGTTGGACACATATGTAAACGTATACTAATAACTCTGTTTGTATTGCTTGAATATACCAGGTAACCATGTTTAGTATATGAAGCCACATTGCACAAAATCATGTAAACACACATATATATATAACCTATAATCGAAACGAGCAGGTTAAAAATAGGACTTCCAATTGGTGGCATAATATAGGGGGTGACATGACAGTTAATCATCTACTTCCTCTCTATATTACGTTTTAGTTATAAAACTTGCAGTAGATTTGGGATGTTCCTACTATTAACTGATATTAATTTTTATGCTAATACACTTTCCATCGGTACATCAAAAATAATGTGGAATGATTCTGAGGAAAAAAGGTATAGGATATGAAGACTCTAAGCAGCCACAGAGAGCTGCCTTGAATAATTTTGATATATGAGTAATCATGGTCAATGTAATTCATATTTAACTCATTTGCCTGAAATTGAATTTTTCATTTGCAGCAACATATTTACCTATAGTTCGGTACCGGTACCGAAAATACCCGGTAGGGTACAGTTCGATACCGGTATTTGAGTGAAAATAACGGTAAATACGGGTATCGTACCGGACCGGTACCGAAAACTTCAAAAGCGGGTACCGAATTGGTAGCGAAAATATTTCGGTACGGTAAACGCTAACAGTACCCGGTACCATTTTGTAACAGCTCTCATCAAAATTACTAATTCTTATTTTATTTTGCCCAATAGGAAACCCTAATTGAGACCCCCAAGTAATATTACATGACCCCTAAAATTTCAGAACAATCGAAACTAGGATCAGGGCCCCTAAAACTCAGGGGGGTATTCCCTAATCGATATTATCTTCACAGTTCGTTGTCAAAATCGAATTTTAGCGAAACGTCGACTCATCCAGGCTACAATGACACGAGGCTACCCTATGCTAGGAGGGGTTCCCTCGCGCCACGCGCCACGCCAGGCCCTCACGCCACGCGAGGGAACCGTTTTTCCAATATAAATGCAGGGGTTTGGCACTTGAATTTTGGCATTGGTTCGACGTAAAAACTCGTTTCGTACGTTGAGATATCGTCTGTTTACTTCAAAACACACACACACAGCACGAAATTCTGCCACGATAACAGGGTAATAACTCGATCACTGCTACGATTTAATGTCCGATCGATAAAAACCAATCCGATGGATGTTTAAGTGCTGCCCATACTTGGGCTATACTTTGTCATTCGTCGTGAAGGTTTTGATCTCGTGAGTTGTCGTAAAAGTTGTATTAAGTTACTGACCTAGTTTTCGTGTGCATTATTATTTGATTTAGGTTAACCAGGCTAAAATCAGTAGGCTAAACGCTGCCCGTCTAAATCTGCAATGTGAGTCATTCTCTTTTTTTTTATCAAAAATTGTTTCCAAAACCATTTATTTTCAAGGTTATAATTACAGGGATTAAGTCTTTGTAATCTTCAATTACTGCCGGTATGTGGGGTTTTGTATACATTACTTGATACCCGTCACCATTGGACAACGGGTTAGCCAATGGGTGATCTGACCATAGTCACAGATACAGTCGAGTGACAAATACCGATTTGGGGTAATTGGTTGATAGAAACAATGAAATCACCCTTAATACTGTATATTATAACAATGTGTCGTTTTGTGCAACTTGAATGACTCGCCAGCATTTCCCTGCTGATAAAACCTTTTTAAAACATGTTTCAGGTGATCTGCTGTGATCAAGGAAAAAGTGTCGTGTAGCACTATAAGCTTGAGGAAGTGGCTCAATAAAATAAAGAAACATGATTTGTAAAACAGGGATTTCCCAGTGAAATCACCTTTATTGTAAATTATGGGTGAAATTACCAATTTGTGAAATAAAATAAATCGGGTATTTTCAAGTTTTAAAAGATCCTGTTAAAATTCCGCTGCCAACATAATAATTACCACGGGGTTTCTGTCCCGCGGCTCCTGGAACGGGTAAAACCGGGCCGGGGGCCGTGACAGAAAAAGGTGGTATCAGAGCCACTGATTTAAGCCTATTAAGTATTTAGAAATACTTGTAGGTCCCCTTGACGTATGGATCTTTCACAGAATTGTCTTTCCAATCAAGAGTGCGGAATCCTCTTGATCAGAATATCACAGAAACAAGTAGAAGAACAGAAACAGCAACAAACTTTCAAACCGGATCTTTATTGATTATCTATCAAAGTGATTACAATCAATCAAGATCCCTAACCACACTAATTTCGTCCAAGCCCCGATACTTAAGAGAATCAAAGCTGCAATACCTGGTTGCACTTACAAAGAATTTCTTGCTTGTAAACCAATCGAATTTGCAGGCAATGAAGGGGCGACTACTGCACTGCGTTGGTTGGAGAAAACCGAGGCAGTAATTAAAATAAGTAAATGTGCCGAGGAGGATAGAGTTATGTATGCTTCTCACCTTTTCAAGGAAGAAGCATTAGAATGGTGGAATACGGTGTTGCAAGCCAAGGGAAGCGACCTGGCTTATGCCATGAGTTGGGAAGAATTTAAACGTCTGGTGGAAAGAAAATTCTGCCCAGAATATGAAAAAGAACAAATGGCAAACAAATTCCTGAGGCACCGAATGGTGGATGTTGATTGCCGAGGGTATACTTCGAAGTTTTCCGAATATGCTCGAATTGTGCCTACTCTGGCTTCGCCAGAACCGGTACTTATTTCTCGCTACATTTGGGGTTTAATTAGCGAGATCCATGATATTGTCAAAGCTGCGAGGCCCCGCACAATCGATGATGCGGTGGAATTAGCTAACACTTTGACTGACGGACTGGTACATATGCGAGAAGAAAACAGAAAGAAGGAATTGGCCCAGAAAATTACCCAAGGATTTCGTGTGGGTAATAATAGCAACTTCAAGAGAAAGGGAACTGGATCATCTTCCACTCCGCCGTTCTGCAGAAACTGTAAAAAGAAACATTTTGGAAAATGTAATGAAACCTGCAACTTCTGCAAAGCTATAGGACATCGTGAAGAAGATGCAGAAAGAAAACAAAGATTTGCTACAACTGCGGCCAAGCTGGCCATTTTAGACCAGAATGCCCTAAATTGGTCAAACCAGCAGATAACAAGGCTAAACCTGCTGAAGGAGCTAATAAGAAGAACGTAAGAGCCTTCCAACTGGCCACGCAGGAAGCTGAACTGATTCCTGACGTAATAGCTGGTACGTTCTTAGTTCACAATGTTTATGCGAAAGTATTATTCGACTCTGGTGCAAACCAAAGTTTTATAAATACTTCATTCTGCCAAGCTCTTAAGCAACCTTTAACGAAACTTAGGCAAGTTTTTACAGTAGAAACGGCAGACGGGAACTCTGTTAACATAGATATGGTTTTGCAAAAAGAAACTATAGAACTTTTAGGTCATAAATTTTCTGCAAACATATTACCCATGAATTTAGCTGGATTCGATGTCATATTAGGAATGGATTGGTTAGTAGCCAACCATGCTCGAATCCTCTGTGATAAGAATTCCATAGAAATTCATGCACCCACAGGAGAAGTAATTATGATTACAGGGGATAAGCCACGTAAACCAATGAAGTTCATTTCAGTAATAAAAGTTGCTAGTTATGAACGAAAGCAAGGAATAGTGTATATGATTTCGGTAATCATTAGCACTAAGGGTAAGGAACTTAAGGAAATTCCCGTAATATCAGAATACTTGGAGGTATTCCCAGAGGAGTTACCAGGATTACCACCAGATAGAGAGGTAGAATTTAGAATTCATTTGATTCCTGAAACTACACCAGTAGCTAAAGCACCCTACCGATTAGCACCTACCAAAATGCTAGAACTGAAAAAGCAATTAGATGAATTATTAAGCAAAGGATTCATACAACCTAGTTCATCCCCTTGGGGAGCACCAGTGTTGTTCGTAAAGAAGAAAGATGGTTCGATGCGAATGTGTATTGATTATAGAGAATTGAATAAGGTTACAATCAAGAATCGATACCCTTTGCCTAGGATTGATGATCTTTTTATCAACTTCAGGGGGCTAGATATTTTTCTAAGATAGATTTACGCTCCGGATACCATCAGTTGAAAGTACAAGAAGAAGACATACTTAAAACTGCTTTCAGAACTAGGTATGGTCACTACGAGTTTACAGTCATGCCCTTTGGATTAACAAATGCTCCGGCAGCATTTATGGACATGATGAACAGGATCTGTAAACCGTACTTGGATAAATTTGTAATTGTCTTCATCGACGATATACTTATTTATTCCAAAAGCCAGGAAGAACATTGTGAGCACTTGCATGCACTCTTAACCTTGTTAAGAAAGGAGAAGCTTTACGCCAAATTCTCGAAGTGTGAATTTTGGCTACAAGAGGTACAATTTTTAGGACACATGGTGAATCACGAAGGTATTCACATAGATCCTGCTAAGATAGAAGCAATCACCAAATGGAAAGTCCCGCAATCAGCTACGGAAGTTAGAAGTTTTTTTTTTTACCCTAAAAATCCAAGGAATTCAACGGTCCAAACGGTTCTGTCTAACGGGCTACGGGTCAATTTCTATTTGCAAAATACTGAAATTTTATCGACGCTTGCCAACAAAAATTCCACCCTGTTAATTCGCTGGTCTCACTTAATTTCGCTGGTTTTTCTGTTAATTTCGCTGGTCTGTTTAAATTCGCTGTCAAGTTCGCTTCTTAATTTCGCTATTACGACGACCAGTAAAGTCGCCGAAAACCGTAATAATTTCGCTGTGGAAAGTTATCCGGTTACCAAAGTCGCCTTTGGATTTTAATTTCGCCAACAACTTCGCAGATCAGTTAAATTCGCTAGCACAGTTAATTTCGCTGCTCTTTAAGTTTGGAAATACAATCTTCTCGAAAATTCTGATGATTTACCAGATTCTTTTAACAGTTTTCCTGCAAAATCACAAGGCAAAATATCAGTAATTTTTCGAAAACAATATGATAAACACGAAGAACAGTCTTCGAATTCCAGCCAAATACTCTTCAAAAATCAGCAAAACCTATCCCGAAAACCTGCAAATCATCAAAAACACACACACAAACTGATCAAACACAAACAAATTCGCTGAAAATTATCAAAACTCAAGAAATTTCGAAACCCTAATTTCAGGTTTCAAAAACTTCGAAAATTTCTTCTTGTTTCTGCAGACAACAATTCTGAACCGAGCCTTCAAGAGCCTAATGCTCTGATACCAATTGTAGGTCCTCTTGACGTATGGATCTTTCACAGGATTGTCTTTCCAATCAAGAGTGCGGAATCCTCTTGATCAGAATATCACAGAAACAAGTAGAAGAACAGAAACAGCAACAAACTTTCAAACCGGATCTTTATTGATTATCTATCAAAGTGATTACAATCAATCAAGATCCCTAACCACACTAATTTCGTCCAAGCCCTAAGCACTCTCACGAAATTCTCACACAAACTGTTTTTGGCTGATTCACCTAAACCCTAAAGCCTAACCTTGTTTATATAACACAAGGTTGCAACATTAGGCTGGGTTTGCTACATGGGCTAGGCCCATTTCGTCCCCCATCACCCAATGTGGGTTTTGTTTAGCCCAAACTCTATTAACTCACTAATACAAAGCTAAACCCGCTAACTGTTTATCGTTTAACTAATTACAAGATATCCAAAGACCAAATCTAAGCTGTTGTCACAAACATGCACCAACAATACTTAATTTTTCTGATTGCCATTCTGCGGTTATGTGAAAATTCAATTTACAAAATTTTAACTTAGAATTTTGTGTATTTCTTCATATATGCTAACATCATGAATGAGTTATCTGAAGCTCTTCAGAATATCACTATCCATTCTGCTGACATGGAAGTTTTTGAGGGTTTTTCCGGTTATTGGGCCGACACTGAGGAACCAATGGTATTCCAAGCCCAACCTCAGGAGAAACCAAAACCGAAAAAGAGAAGAAGATTCGTAGGCTTGAGGCGTGTGCGTAGGAAGAAACCAGCAACACAGAAAGTCAAAAAGACTGAGGATCCGATGGATAAAGGCAAGGGAATAGAGATTGGGGAAAGTTCCAGGCAAGCCCAGGAAATGCCATCATGGGAGGAGTTGGATCATAAACTGGCACTTAGTGACCTCATCGGACCTTCCGATGGAAACCTCTTTAATTACCCAGCGGAAGCACAACTTCCAGTTAATCTGGAACCTGCTATCCCAGATCCTATTATCCACCCCCGACCTCTACCAGAAGAGCTGGAAGAATGGTGGACAACTGACTGGCAATTTCAAAACCTCTTGAATAACCCTAATACCTTTTCCCCCAATTCGACCCTGAGCCTCCACTACACCCACCAATGAGCACTGAGAACTTGGCTGAACTTCGCCACTATGGCAAGGAGCTGGTGGACGCTGGGAATAGAATCCGAGATGTGGGGGAGAGGATATCATGGAAATACGACGAGAGAGAACGTCGTTTCTGAAGTGCCAGCAGATGAGGATCGTATGGGGTTGTGGGAATGTGTGTTTAATAATAATATAATCATAAAAATATAATCATGTAAAATAACTTAAAATAAAACTTTTGTAAGATAACTGGTGTGTACGGACGCATAGTAATATATAAAATATGGAAGTCGAAAAATCGACAATTTTGGCTATACGTGTGATGTGATTTTTGTGCGATTGTTTTGCATTTAGTCATTATTTATTTTATGCTAATAACTTATATATATATTAATTACCAGATGGAACACGCTGGTAATGAAACAGTTAACGAGGGTAACCAATCCGCGCAAAACCATGAAAATCAATTTCTGAATAGACAAGACATAGAAAACATCGTCGCTCAAGGAATAGCCAATGCTATTCCGGCAATCGTCGCTGTGGTTAAAAGTCCTGTTGAGCCTTCACAAGCTCACCCTAGTAAATGCACGCGCGACGATGAATTCAGTAATAGTGTTAACGGAGGCGGCGATAACGACAACTTGATTCAAGCCCCGATACTTAAGAGAATAAAAGCTGCAATGCCTGGTTGCACTTACAAAGAATTTCTTGCTTGTAAACCAATCGAATTTGCAGGCAATGAAGGGGCGACTACTGCACTGCGTTGGTTGGAGAAAACCAAGGCAGTAATTAAAATAAGTAAATGTGCCGAGGAGGATAGAGTTATGTATGCTTCTCACCTTTTCAAGGAAGAAGCATTAGAATGGTGGAATACGGTGTTGCAAGCCAAGGGAAGCGACCTGGCTTATGCCATGAGTTGGGAAGAATTTAAACGTCTGGTGGAAAGAAAATTCTGCCCAGAATATGAAAAAGAACAAATGGCAAACAAATTCCTGAGGCACTGAATGGAGGATGTTGATTGCCGAGGGTATACTTCGAAGTTTTCCGAATATGCTCGAATTGTGCCTACTCTGGCTTCGCCAGAACCGGTACTTATTTCTCGCTACATTTGGGGTTTAATTAGCGAGATCCGTGATATTGTCAAAGCTGCGAGGCCCCGCACAATCGATGATGCGGTGGAATTAGCTAACACTTTGACTGACGGACTGGTACATATGCGAGAAGAAAACAGAAAGAAGGAATTGGCCCAGAAAATTACCCAAGGATTTCATGTGGGTAATAATAGCAACTTCAAGAGAAAGGGAACTGGATCATCTTCCACTCCGCCGTTCTGCAGAAACTGTAAAAAGAAACATTTTGGAAAATGTAATGAAACCTGCAACTTCTGCAAAGCTATAGGACATCGTGAAGAAGATTGCAGAAAGAAAACAAAGATTTGCTACAATTGCGGCGAAGCTGGCCATTTTAGACCAGAATGCCCTAAATTGGTCAAACCAGCAGATAACAAGGCTAAACCTGCTGAAGGAGCTAATAAGAAGAACGTAAGAGCCTTCCAACTGGCCACGCAGGAAGCTGAACTGATTCCTGACGTAATAGCTGGTACGTTCTT
Organism: Helianthus tuberosus; assembly: GCA_030545235.1. Taxonomy (NCBI): domain Eukaryota; kingdom Viridiplantae; phylum Streptophyta; class Magnoliopsida; order Asterales; family Asteraceae; genus Helianthus; species Helianthus tuberosus. The sequence goes on along the minus strand of CM060384.1, from coordinate 24,483,374 downwards.
AGTTCACAATGTTTATGCGAAAGTATTATTCGAATCTGGTGCAAACCAAAGTTTTATAAATACTTCATTCTGCCAAGCTCTTAAGCAACCTTTAACGAAACTTAGGCAAGTTTTTACAGTAGAAACGGCAGACGGGAACTCTGTTAACATAGATATGGTTTTGCAAAAAGAAACTATAGAACTTTCAGGTCATAAATTTTCTGCAAACATATTACCCATGAATTTAGCTGGATTCGATGTCATATTAGGAATGGATTGGTTAGTAGCCAACCATGCTCGAATCCTCTGTGATAAGAATTCCATAGAAATTCATGCACCCACAGGAGAAGTAATTATGATTACAGGGGATAAGCCACGTAAACCAATGAAGTTCATTTCAGTAATAAAAGTTGCTAGTTATGAACGAAAGCAAGGAATAGTGTATATGATTTCGGTAATCATTAGCACTAAGGGTAAGGAACTTAAGGAAATTCCCGTAATATCAGAATACTTGGAGGTATTCCCAGAGGAGTTACCAGGATTACCACCAGATAGAGAGGTAGAATTTAGAATTCATTTGATTCCTGAAACTACACCAGTAGCTAAAGCACCCTACCGATTAGCACCTACCAAAATTCTAGAACTGAAAAAGCAATTAGACGAATTATTAAGCAAAGGATTCATACAACCTAGTTCACCCCCTTGGGGAGCACCAGTGTTGTTCGTAAAGAAGAAAGATGGTTCGATGCGAATGTGTATTGATTATAGAGAATTGAATAAGGTTACAATCAAGAATCGATACCCTTTGCCTAGGATTGATGATCTTTTTATCAACTTCAGGGGGCTAGATATTTTTCTAAGATAGATTTACGCTCCGGATACCATCAGTTGAAAGTACAAGAAGAAGACATACCTAAAACTGCTTTCAGAACTAGGTATGGTCACTACGAGTTTACAGTCATGCCCTTTGGATTAACAAATGCTCCGGCAGCATTTATGGACATGATGAACAGGATCTGTAAACCGTACTTGGATAAATTTGTAATTGTCTTCATCGACGATATACTTATTTATTCCAAAAGCCAGGAAGAACATTGTGAGCACTTGCATGCACTCTTAACCTTGTTAAGAAAGGAGAAGCTTTACGCCAAATTCTCGAAGTGTGAATTTTGGCTACAAGAGGTACAATTTTTAGGACACATGGTGAATCACGAAGGTATTCACATAGATCCTGCTAAGATAGAAGCAATCACCAAATGGAAAGTCCCGCAATCAGCTACGGAAGTTAGGAGTTTTTTTTTTACCCTAAAAATCCAAGGAATTCAACGGTCCAAACGGTTCTGTCTAACGGGCTACGGGTCAATTTCTATTTGCAAAATACTGAAATTTTATCGACGCTTGCCAACAAAAATTCCACCCTGTTAATTCGCTGGTCTCACTTAATTTCGCTGGTTTTTCTGTTAATTTCGCTGGTCTGTTTAAATTCGCTGTCAAGTTCGCTTCTTAATTTCGCTATTACGACGACCAGTAAAGTCGCCGAAAACCGTAATAATTTCGCTGTGGAAAGTTATCCAGTTACCAAAGTCGCCTTTGGATTTTAATTTCGCCAACAACTTCGCAGATCAGTTAAATTCGCTAGCACAGTTAATTTCGCTGGTCTTTAAGTTTGGAAATACAATCTTCTCGAAAATTCTGATGTTTTACCAGATTCTTTTAACAGTTTTCCTGCAAAATCACAAGGCAAAATATCAGTAATTTTTCGAAAACAATATGATAAACACGAAGAAGAGTCTTCGAATTCCAGCCAAATACTCTTCAAAAATCAGCAAAACCTATCCCGAAAACCTGCAAATCATCAAAAACACACACACAAACTGATCAAACACAAACAAATTCGCTGAAAATTATCAAAACTCAAGAAATTTCGAAACCCTAATTTCAGGTTTCAAAAACTTCAAAAATTTCTTCCTGTTTCGAAAATTGCTGTGATGCTTCTAAGCTAGGATTAGGATGTGTGCTAATGCAACGCAAGAAGGTAATTGCATATGCCTCAAGGCAATTGAAGAAGCATGAAGAAAATTATACGACTCATGACTTAGAATTAGGATCAATAATTTTTGCCCTTAAGATTTGGAGACACTATCTGTATGGAAGTAAGTTTACAGTCTATGCAGATCATAAGAGCTTAAAATATATATTTGGGCAAAAAGAATTGAACATGAGGCAAAGAAGATGGATGGAAATTTTGAGTGATTACGACTGTGATATTCAATATCACGAAGGAAAAGCAAATGTAGTCGCGGATGCCTTAAGTCGTAAGTATCACGAAAAGCAAAAGCGAGTTCGTGCTCTTAGATTAAGTTTGCACTTAGACTTAATGGAACAACTGAAGCAAGGGGCTGATGGAATTTGGAGATTCCATAAGAAAAGGATTTTGGTACCCAAGCAAGGAGAATTAAGAAATAAGATTTTAGAGGAAGCCCATAAATCTAGGTATACCATGCATCCTGGTAATAATAAAATATACCAAGATTTAAGGAATAACTTCTGGTGGATAGGAATGAAAAAGGACATAGCTAGATATGTATCTAAGTGTCTTACTTGTTCACAAGTTAAGGCAGAACACCAGAAACCCTCAGGTCTACTACAACAATTAGAAATGCCTATTTGGAAATGGGAACTAATAACAATGGACTTTGTTACTAAGTTACCCAAAACCAGAAAAGGCAATGACGCGATTTGGGTAATTGTGGATCGATTAACCAAATGAGCTCATTTTCTACCCATAAAGGAAACCTTTAGCATGGAAAGGTTAGCCAAGTTATACGTAGACGAGGTAGTATCCTTACATGGAGTCCCACTCTCCATTGTATCGGATAGGGATAGTCGTTTCACTTCACATTTCTGGACAAGTTTCTAAGAAGCCATGGGGACACGATTAAATTTAAGTACAGCTTATCATCCCCAAACAGACGGACAAAGTGAAAGGACGATTCAAACCCTGGAAGACATGCTCAGGGCATGTGTAATAGATTTTGGTCGAAACTGGGATAACCACCTACCCTTAATTGAATTCTCCTATAACAATAGTTATCATGCAAGCATTGAAGCTGCCCCATTCGAAGCACTGTATGGGCGAAAGTGTAGAACTCCAGTTTGTTGGGCAGAAATAGGAGAAAGTCAATTATCAGGTCCTGAAATCGTACAAGAAACCACCGACAAGATCACTCAAATCAAGGAAAGACTGAAAACGGCTCGAGATCGCCAGAAAAGTTATACAGACAATAGACGCAAGCCGCTAGAATTTCAAGTTGGAGACAAGGTACTCTTAAAAGTTTCTCCTTGGAAAGGAGTAGTGCGGTTCGGGAAGAAGGGAAAGTTAAGTCCAAGGTACGTAGGACCATTCCCAGTAATCCAGCGTATATGACCAGTTGCCTATCGATTACAGCTACCAGAAGAGCTAGCCGGGGTACATGACGTATTTCATGTATCCAACCTCAAGAAATGTCTATCTGACGAATCCCTGGTAGTACCCCTTCAAGATGTAGAGGTAAATGAAAAATTAATATTTGTTGAGAAGCCACTACAGATAGAAGACAGAAAGGTCAAGTTTCTCAAACATAAATGACTAGTGCTGGTCAAAATCAAGTGGGATTCAAAAAGAGGACCCGAATACACCTGGGAACTGGAATCAGAAATGAAGCGAAAATATCCTCACTTATTTCAGTAAATCTCGAGGACGAGATTTTTATAAGGTGGGGAGGATGTAACAACTCTCATCAAAATTACTAATTCTTACTTTATTTTGCCCAATAGGAAACCCTAATTGAGACCCCAAGTAATATTACATGACCCCTAAAATTTTCAGAACAATCGGAACTAGGATCAGGGCCCCTAAAACTCAGGGGGGTATTCCCTAATCGATATTATCTTCACAGTTCGTTGTCAAAATCGAATTTTAGCGAAACGTCGACTCATCCAGGCTACAATGACACGAGGCTACCCTATGCTAAGAGGGGTTCCCTCGCGCCACGCGCCATGCCCTCGCGCCACGCGAGGGAGCCGTTTTTCCAGTATAAATGCAGGGGTTTGGCACTTGAATTTTGGCGTTGGTTCGACGTAAAAACTCGTTTCGTACGTTGAGATATCGTCTGTTTACTTCAAAACACACACACACAGCACGAAATTCTGCCGCGATAACATGGTAATAACTCGATCACTGCTACGATTTAATGTCCGATCGATAAAAACCAATCCGATGGATGTTTAAGTGCTGCCCATACTTGGGCTATACTTTGTCATTCGTCGTGAAGGTTTTGATCTCGTGAGTTGTCGTAAAAGTTGTATTAAGTTACTGACCTAGTTTTCGTGTGCATTATTATTTGATTTAGGTTAACCAGGCTAAAATCTGTAGGCTAAACGCTGCCCGTCTAAATCTGCAATGTGAGTCATTCTCTTTTTTTATCAAAAATTGTTTCCAAAACCATTTATTTTCAAGGTTATAATTACAGGGATTAAGTCTTTGAAATCTTCAATTACTGCCGGTATGTGGGGTTTTGTATACATTACTTGATACCCGTCACCATTGGACAACGGGTTAGCCAATGGGTGATCTGACCATAGTCACAGATACAGTCAAGTGACAAATACCAATTTGGGGTAATTGGTTGATAGAAACAATGTAATCACCCTTAATACTGTATATTATAACAATGTGTCGTTTTGTGCAACTTGAATGACTCGCCAGTATTTCCCTGCTGATAAAACATTTTTAAAACATGTTTCAGGTGATCTGCTGTGATCAAGGAAAAAGTGTCGTGTAGCACTATAAGCTTGAGGAAGTGGCTCAATAAAATAAAGAAACATGATTTGTAAAAACAGGGATTTCGCAGTGAAATCACCTTTATTGTAAATTATGGGTGAAATTCCCAATTTGTGAAATAAAATAAATTGGGTATTTTCAAGTTTTAAAAGATCCTGTTAAAATTCCGCTGCCAACATAATAATTACCACGGGGTTTCTGTCCTGCGGCTCCTGGAACGGGTAAAACCGGGCCGGGGGCCGTGACACATTTGCTCATCCCTAGTTCAAATGGCTCAACAAATTCGAAGCTATCAATTTTGTTTTCAATAGAAGCACAAACATTAAAATTACATTTACCACATAAAGAAATACTCTGTACTATGAACAACTAAAAAAGTGATACATGTTATTACTTGTGAGAGTGAATGGTTAAGAGAGGAAGTTGAATAAATCAGTTCAAATAGTTAAACAGATTCGAAGCAATAACATGTACTATCAAAAGTAATACAAATATGCGACTGGTGATTTAGGGTTCTGTACGATGAACAAGAAACATGCTTACCACACAAAGTTATACATACAAATAAACAAATTCAATAGCAGTGTGTGAGAGTTTGAGATGATTAAATCACAAGAATTAAACATGTTAAGATACAATGAAAAAACATTTACCTGATTTTGTGTTTGATGACGAAAATCCAAACAAGTGACTGGTGATTTAGGGTTCAAATACTGAAGCTCTGCTCGCTGATGAAGATGAAAGAAATATATAACCAGAAATCCCTTGATTAGAGGAAATGAATCAGCGAGGAAAAATAGGTGAGGATGAGGGCAAAATTGAGAAGTGTGTTATCTTTATCGAACGGAATGAAAAAAAATAGGGGGGGTCACTGGAATACTTTTTGCCATATTTAGAGGGAATGGAATAAGGTATGTGTTTTGGTCAAAAATTACCGAAGCAATTTAGTGATCAAATTAGTTAAGTGAGGTAGTGTACTAAAATTATGTGTGAAAAATATGTTAACCAAGTTAGTTATAAAAACAGTTTCAGGATACGGCTCAAGATATAGAGCTGTATCTATGATCAAACAATGAGCAGAAAAGTAAAGGTCGACACGTGATGTAAGAGAAAAGCCCTTGATCAATCTAGATCGCCGGCATAAAACCTCGGGAGCTGACAATCGCAGTTGCCTTGTTCTTCTATTGCTTCAAATATCAGGATACAGTGCAGGATGTGGTGCGGATCAACTATGTGTTACAATGTAATTCGAATACAAGTGTTGTGTGTAGTGTTTGCAGTGAGCTAGAGAGAAAGTGTTTGAAAATGTGAAAGTTGAGTGCCTTAATCTGATCCGCCCCCATCTATTTATAGTAAAACAAATATAACAAACTATCCTAAATAACCGGGATCCAACGAATATTCCTCACTCGAACGTTGTGGACCTAGTCTTTCGGGTTCAACGTCTCTCCCATAACAAACATGCCCGAGTCTTGAGGAGAAGAAGTCCATCTGACCGTTAGCGAACCCCAGCCTTTAACCTGCACATGGTTAATTCAATATTCCTCAGGATATCGCCCAACATGTTAGCAATATCCCCGTCCAGTATCCTGATCACAAATAAACAATTAAAAGCAGGATATTGATCAAGATATGTATGCTCAGAAAATGACCATAACAATTGTCCCCAAATATATCTGTTGGTATACCAATCCAACGGATATATTTTAAAAGTTTTATCCCGTAATTCAAGGCATTTAAAACGAAGCGATGGTCAAGATCACATCATAACCTCCAACGCGCTTTTAGCTCAATGGAGATCCACAATGCCCCTATATCTTCTCTCTTCTTGTTTGAAAAGCAGATATCTCCAACAGAGTCTCCAGGTAATTCCCCATTTCTCATTCACTTTCTGTCAATTTTTCTTGCCTTATTCGTAATGGCTGCCGAGACCTTCACCCAGCAGAATCTCCTCAAAAATCCTGAAAAGGAGGTCTGCGCTTTCGACAACGCAGACATCGCGGCTTTGAGAGCTTCCGGTGCTTTCCCTGATAACACAGTCTTTAGATCGTTCGATCGGTCAATTCGATCGGATGTTTCTTCCACAGATTGGGTCTGCTTTCCAGCATACCCTTTTTCGCTGGGTCTTCGATACCCCTTTCCCGAATTCATGATGCAATTCTTCTGAACCACCAGCATCTCTTTTGCTCAAACCATGCCCATGGTTTGGAGAGTATTAATCGTACTTAACCAAATAAAAAACCTTCACTGCCCCGACCTCTGCATCGAGGATCTGCCTATTGCTTATCGCCTCCGATCCCACGGCTCTAGCCGGTTCTTGCTTTTTTCGACCTCTAGCAAACCCCTTATTCTTAAAGCCACCAAAAACGAAGATGGATGGCAACGCAAATTTTTCTTTGTCAAACGAGACTCCATTGCTAAGGGTGCCAGCCTTTCGGTGGAGTGGTTAACCACCGGTAGGGTCATAAATGTTCTCATGTACCTTTAGATTTTTATCTTTTACTAATATCCTTCTTTTTGATTCTTATGCAGTGAATTTCAAGGAAGTAGCTCCCCCTACCGCTGAATCAGAGGAAAGAATCAAAACTGTTTACCAATTACCTGCAATAGACAGGAGTTTCACCACACACGTCCCGAGTTCCAGTCAATACTCGTCATCTGAAATGTCTGGTAAGGATTACTTTTAAAATAGTTAGTTAGTATAGCATAATAGAATGAAAAGTAATAATAATGCAAAACTTTTTCCTTTATGCAGCACCGGCCAAGATCCCTGAAGTCTTTGACCTCGACGAGTTGGACAGTTATTCTGATCAGGTTCAGGTCAAGAAGGAACCTAGTCCCAGGGCAACAGCCTCATCCAAACCCAGTGGTTCCAAAGCCATTGTCATCAGCAAACCCTTGCCAACTACCAAGCCCCGGAGCTCCAGCTCTCGTAAAAGGAAAGAGCCCGATTCCCCCGTCATTTCTGACACTTTTCCCTATGAGAAGCACGGGTTCATTGAAACTAGCGGGTTTATGACTTCCTTTCTTAACCAGGTTAGTATTCTCAAACCACATCCTACAGCTTACATCATTTACAAAGAATTATCAATATTAATACCTGTCCTCTTACTTTCGCAAGGTCTTGAGCGTCTGGTTCATCTATATCAAGAATCCTGCGGGCTTAACAAGACGCTTGAATCCAAGTTAAAGGAAGCAGAAGTCACGATCTCCGATCAAGGCATGATTGCAGCCGCCAAATCTCGTCATTACGAGGAGAAGTTCAAAGCTATGATTCAAGAACACCAGACTGCTCTCAACAAAGCTACTCTTCAAGCCCAAGCCTATCTTGAAGCTGCCCATATGCAACATGAATGGGATATGGTCACCTACCGGGATAGCCTTAAGAGTTCCGTCGTCATTTCTCTTCTCCAGGCCAGGCTAAAGATGGCCCATGAAGCCAAAACACTAGGTTTTGAATGCCCTTCTTGGGACGTTGGTGCCTGGGAAACGAGACTAAAGAATCTTGGCGGCATTTCTACCACACCAGCTGCCGAAGGATTCTCCAAAGTAGCTGAAAAAGCTAACGATGCTGAGAGGGATGCTGAGGTGGATCCTGAGACGGATGCTGCTGAAATTACCGCGAACGAAGATAGCACTGCCCCCTAAAACTTATTTCCTTTTGTTTGAGCAATTTTATGTCTTATGAACAATTTTTATTTTCTGCATTAAAACAATTTGATAACCGAAGGCGGATGGGTCCTGGGTTTCAGGATGAAGCCTTTGGTTATCAGCTAGTACCGTTTATTTCCAGTAATTTCATCTTTCATTTTTCTTGCTATCACTTTCTGTCTTTCTTATTATAGACCTTAGTTTTGCAAAATATAGTCAGTGATATATTACCAAAACTTTTATTAATTCAATCACCTTTAGAGAAAATTAAAAGATAGTTCATTTTAAAACCTGTTATGACGATACTAACTTAATTAAAGTTTCAAACTAGTACCAGTTTCATATATCTTAATCAAATATCCTGAAAAGTATTTTGAAAATATATTTTGAGAATATATCCCGGGAATTTATCCTAATCAGGATATTTAACCTTTTACCAAACATAGTATTGTCAAAAACTTAAACGATGTTTACAAAGGAAAGATTATACCAGGAATAGGGTATAACCCTATTATCAAACCTCAATCCCTTTACAACTTTTTCCAATGAAGATGTCCCCTGTCTGAGACACTTAGTGCATTAGTTTCGAGTCTTATCCTTTGAGCTTTACACCATTGCTTCAGTAGGAATGTCCCCTGTGTACAATGCCTTCAAAAACTTAGAAATCCTTTGGATATCAGTTCCCATTGTGTAGACAATTCTTCATGTTACAGGGTAAAACCCAAAAAATGTATTGGGGATGAATCCCTTGTATCCTGGGGAAAATCCCAAATTTTCGTGCGCTACAGGCGGGAGTGTATAAACTCCAAGACTTAGAAAGGTGAAAACCTTTAAACCTTAGAGAGTATGAAAATACCCTTTCGTGAGAGAGGGTGATCAATCCTCATATACCTTTAGGATTCAGGATATAGCCAATAGTAACGAAATTGTCAGCCACTTTTACATGGACTGGTCCCGCCACCTTGAACTATTCCCGAATAACTTGCACTCCAGGCGGGGTGTTTAAACCCAATTCGGAAGAAAGGTGAATACCTTTAAACCTGTGAAGGGATCGGGATCCATTATACGTGAGAGAGGGGGCCAATCCTCTAATCTTCCGAAGTATCCTGAGTGAGCATCCTGGAGCTATATCCTGGATCATATACTGCAAAACATCCTTAAACTAAGGTGGGTGTTAGCTTGGCTAACACCCCTCCGATGCTTAAGTTAGTATTGGGTTTCAAAGAACAAATCAAATCAAACATATTTAAAAGAGATAGAATTCATACCATCTTGGGATAGAAATTACATTCTATTCTTACTTGAAATAGAGCTTTAAGTGTATTGCATTCCAGGATCTTGGTAGCATATCCCCTTCCATATTCTTGAGTCTATATGCTCCTTTCCCCGCTTCTGACTCAACTTCATATGGTCCTTCCCATTTTGGAGCTAGCTTGCCATCGGCAGGATTAGTGGTATTTTGAAAAGCCTTTCTTAGCACCCAATCACCAACTCGAAATCTCCTAGTCCTTATATTCTTGTTATATGCTCTGGATATTCTTTGTTGATATGCTGCCATCCTTAGCCTTGCTGCATCCCTTTTTTCATCTATAGTATCCAAATCCTGACATAAGGCTTCAGGATTCTGTTCAGGATCCCGTAGGATAGATCTAGCAGTAGGTATCGCCATTTCCGTTGGAATCATTGCTTCTGCTCCAAATACCAAGGAAAACGGGGTTTGGCCTGTTGCATTCTTTACCGTTGTCCTATCAGCCCACAAAACAAAGGGTAATTCTTCTGCCCATCTTCCTTTTTTGGCTCCAAGTCTCTTCTTTAAGTTATTGACAATTATCTTGTTTGAGGATTCTGCTTGTCCATTCGCTTGAGGATGTACCGGAGTAGATGTTATCATTTTTGTTTTGGTCAAAAATCAGACGAGGATAATGCAACCAAACTCTCTGTTACGGGGTATGATACTTGAATTGGTAAACAACAATGAGGATCACTATGAAATGAATTGCACAGGGAACACAAAGATTTATACGAGGAAAAAGCCCTTGATCAATGTATGATCTCCGGCATAAAAAACCTCGGGTGATGGAAACTACCGATCACCAACTCAAATTAAACAATAATCCTTTTACAACTTCGGATGATAGCGAGCTAAGTACAAGGATCACTATAGTGTATCGTGTAGAAATGTATGAAAAATGCTAAGTGTTTTGCCGAGAGCTGGTGAGTGCAGTTGTACGAGTGTGTGTAGCCAAAAAATAGCCAAGTGTTGTCTAATTAGCTCGCTACCCCTTTTAAATTTAGTAAAATATCTAAATAACTAACTATCCGCAATTCATGCCTTCTCCCCACGATCTCCATAACGTTCACCATGGTCAAGCACGTGCGGAATAGACGTGGAATATTCTCCAGGAACGTTACCAAGACTAAGTCCACGCCAGTACTCCTGCAAAACAATACCGAAATCAAAGCAGACAATCATTAGTATAAGGATCCTTAGGATGATCCATGATCTTGATCCTGAAGCACTTCTGAGGATCACTAACTGACACAGAAGTAAGGATCACCAAACAGGATAATAATTGAGGATCACGGGTCATTAAGAAATCCTCCCCTAACAATTGCCCCCAAAATATAAGGAGTAATATTGTAAATAAACGAGTTGTATTTTGTTGATCTTATCCGCAACAGACTAACGGATAACTAGCCGTTGAAGACGGACTAGCCGTTGCAAACCTGACGTCACTGAAGTGACAATCCTGCAAATCATCATTATAAATAGGAGTTAGAGATAGGATCAATTTGCATTTAAATCCAAGAGAAACTCCCTTTAAATTCTCAGCCGAAGATCAATCAGGTATCTCTTTTCCTATTTCTCCTTCTCTTACTCTGTTTTTCTTTCTTTACCAACATCACGTTAAGAATGATGCTCCGGTCCTCCCCCGCCAAGGATCACCAGAAGGATAGCCCCTTGAAGAGTCAAGGGATCACCAAAGACTCAGCGAATGAGAGGTGTTGCTTTACCGAACCACAAGTAGATAAGATCCGGTACTGCTTTCCGGCGAACACCTTTTTCAAACCCTTCGATCCCACTGTTCTGAGTGACTACATTTCTGAGACATGGGTTGCCTTTCCGGTTACCCCATTCACTATAGGATACACCTATCCTTTTCCGGCTTTTACCCAATCCTTTTTCTCCCTTACCGGCATCTCCTACATCCAAGCTATGCCGATGATCTGGAGGGTCTTATATACCCTTGAAAGGATCATAGAGCAGGAAGGGATTGATTTAGGAATGTCGGAACTGGCAGAGATGTATGATCTCACGACGTTTGGATCCCACCGATATCTGTTTAAGCGAAAACCCGGTGAAGAACACCCCATTTTTAAAGCCACCAAGAACGATACAAACTGGAAACGACGCTTTTTCTTTTTCAGAAGGGATACCATTCCAAACGGAAAGGATCTACCAAGGAAGTGGTCCACCCATGGTAGGACAGAGGATCCTGAGAAGGATCACCAGGTAATCTTGCTCTTGTGATAGGATCACTAACCCCCTTTTGTTTTATGTTATGCAACTGTCACTGTTTCACACCTCATACCGTCTCCTGATACTAAGGAAAGGCTTGCTGTTTTTAGAAGACTCGGTCCTGAAACAAGATCATTCAAGACAATCACCCAGGATTCTCAAGAGGTATCCTCAGGCTCAGTCACCATGTTAAGTAAGTATCCTGTTTTTTATATAGTTAAAGATTTAAATAAATAGTTAAATAGAAATAGGATAAGGATACTTATCTTGCTTTGAATGTGTAGGTGCCAGAAAAGCTTCCAAGCCTGCCTCCCAGTTCAACATGGCCGACCTTGACACTGTTCGATCCAGAAAGAAGAAGGCCATTGCCAGCCCTAGTGTCTCCATCCCCAAGGCACCCACTAAAGGAAGGGGTGGCAAGAAGAGGAAAAACTCTGAGATAGAGGATCTACAAGGCCTGCCACTGATCCGCCACCAGTTCCTTGAATACTTCAATGACGTGAGGATCACCAATTCTGCCTAGGTATCCTACTTATTTGAGGATCACCTGATCTTAAACTACTTTGTCTTTTTTGCAGAAATTTACTGAGATTGAAGACTACGTGGGGAGCGTTGAGGAGCTGGATAAGAAGATTGCTGACCTCCAACAAGTTGCAGTGCTCAAGGATCTTAAGATTGCTGACCTCGAAAAAGCCCTTCAAGACGCCAAGACTCAGACAGCTAAAATCTTGATCGACATTGACTACGAGAAGCATGATCTCATAGAAGGTGCAAAGGTCTCCGCTGCCATCACAATGTACAAGACAAAACTGAAGATGGCCCAGGAGGCTCAAGATCCTGACTTCGACAGAAGCAGCTGGGATGTTGAGGGCTGGAAGGCGAGGTTAGCTGATTTGGAAGATGATGAGGAGGCTGAGGAGGTTTTAGCGATCAAGGCTGGAGGCAGTGCGAAGGATCAGGTGAAGGATACCGAAGCTGGAGGGGATGAAGATGCAGCGAAGGTGTAGGCTGCATGATTGGGCAATGATGGACATTCCTAGACGTAGCCGGAGCCCAATTTTTTAAATTCGGTAGTAGTTTGTTTTGTGGTTGTGCTGTTTTAAAACAATGATGGTCTGTATTTGAACAATAGTTTTAGGATTAAGGATCTAGGATCCTTTGGATAATAGGTAGGATTACAAATGGTGGAGGGATCCTCTGGTTGGGGGATGAAGCCATTGTGATCCTGCCGCCTTTTGATTTCCTGCACTCGCTATAACCGCATTAACAATGGACACCCGTTGCCAACCCATGTGGACGGGCCACGTTTTCCTGGTAGAAACGTGGGTTGGCAATTTTGACAACCTTTGACGGTTAAACCTTTGTTAATAAAATAACTTTAATCTTTTTTGGCTTATCTTGTGTTGTTATCCTTGTTTGTTCTTTTAATTTTCAATTGTTTTGATGTACACTTGTCTGAGTAAGAAAAGTTGAACAAAATTAGAAAAAAAAATTTAGGATATGATCCAGGATCAAATATCCTATAGTTGAAAAATTCCAAAAAGTGGTATATTTTAAGGATCGTGAGTTCAGTTGTCAAAGTATAAGGGTTATTCAAATAATCAATGAATAAAATCAAAATAGTTAAGGATCATACCTGGGGATCCAAGTTAGGATCCTAGCCCTTAATACTATAACCAGGATAACCATAGGACAAACCTTAGTAAGAGGTAAGGATCAAGGATCCTTGGTTGTTTAACTTCGAAGACCTGAAATAGAACATAACTTGGGACTAAGCCATTATAAGATAAAAGTTAGCAACTGGGGACAAACCCAAAGGATAACTGGGGATAAGCCCAAGGATAACTGGGGACAAGCCCAAGGATAACTGGGGACAAGCCCAAGGATCGTGTGTGAACTGGAGTATGGCCCTAACTGGCGACTATCCAAACTTAGTGGCATGAAAATGCCAAAACCTTAGCTAACGTGAAAACGTTAGAAACCTTAAGAACGAATGTATGGTACGTCTACCATTATACGTAGGATCCTAGGTATAGCCAGTACAATGGAATTATCAGCCCCTAAAACGAGTACTGGTCCCACTGCCATGAACTATACCAGGATCATCGTGCGCTACTGGCGGAACTGGGGTCAAGCCCAAATAACTGGGGTCAAACCCAAGTAACTGGTTGCTTTTGTGGATAATCATCCTTTTGCTAAGAGTACCTGAACCTTCAAAACTCAAAATCACGTGAAAGGGGGATAAAGGATGCAGGATCCTTATCCTTATGTGAGAAAGTAAGGAAGTGAAATAGTTTAAGATTAGAATGTTACCAAAATGAGGATCATCTGTGCTTTAAGGATCCTTTAAGGATATTTACCATGTGAGGATCATGGATCCTTATCACATGAAGTATTTCTTCAAATGGACAGCATTCCAGGCTCTAGGTAGCAAATCACCTTCCATTGTTAGCAATCGATATGCCCCCTTTCCTGCCTCAGCTTCAATCAAGTAAGGTCCTTCCCATTTTGGTGCCAACTTTCCATCAGCAGGATTGGTGGTATTCTGAAATGCTTTCCTTAGTACCATATCACCAACTTGGAATTTCCTGATCCTGACATTTTTGTTGTAGGCTCTAGCCATTCTTTGCTGATAACTGGCCATCCTTATCCTTGCCAAATCTCTGATTTCTTCTATAGTATCCAGGTCTTGAACCAAATTCTCATCATTTTCCTCAGGATCACGAATACTTGTTCTAGCAGTTGGAACCACCATTTCTGTAGGGATCACTGATTCTGCCCCAAATACCAAAGAGAATGGAGTTTGGCCTGTAGCATTCTTAGGAGTTGTCCTATCAGCCCAAAGCACATAAGGTAGTTCTTCTGCCCATTTCCCTTTCTTGGATCCAAGCTTCTTCTTCAAATTGTTGATGATGATCTTATTGGAGGATTCTGCCTGACCATTAGCTTGTGGGTGGACTGGTGTTGATGTTATCATCTTAATCCCCCAGCTGTCACAAAAGTTAGTAGTTCTGCCCCCAATGAATTGGGAACCATTATCACATATAATTTCAGAAGGAATACCAAATCTAGTTATAATATTTCTTTTAATGAAGGATATAACTTCCTTTTCTCTGACTTGGGCAAAAGCTTCAGCCTCTATCCACTTGGAGAAGTAATCAGTCATAGCAAGCATGAACACTTTTCCACCAGGTGCCTTAGGGAGCTTACCAACTATATCCATGCCCCATCTCATAAATGGCCAAGTGGAGGATATAGGGTGCAAAAATTCAGCTGGTTGATGAAGGATATTGCTGTGTCTCTGACAAGGATCACATTTCTTAGCATACTCCACAGCATCTCTCTTCATAGTTGGCCAATAGTATCCTGTCCTCAGGATCCTTGAGAATAATGCCCTGCCCCCAGTGTGGTTTCCACAATCTCCTTCATGGAAGTCTTTTAAAACTTCTTGGATTTCAGGATCCTCAATGCATCTTAAATATGGTCCTGCAAGAGATCGTTTATACAACATATTATTTAAAATTATGAATTGAGATACCTTAATTTTGAAAGCCCTAGGGTTTTCTCCTGTAGGAATCTCTCCATGTTGTATGTATCTCATGATTGGAAGGATCCATGATCCTGAATGAGATTGATTATCATCACTAGGGATGATTGCAGAATCCTCTCCTATCTCCATAGCCACATGATCCTCGATAGCCGGGGTCAGGATATGGATAATAGGGATCTTGATATCCTCCGGGATCTTTAAGGATGATCCTAAATTGGCTAATGCATCTGCCTCTGCATTCTCTTCCCTTGGTACATGTGTCAAACTAAAGGATACAAAAGAGAGTGCCAATTCTTTGACTATCTCCAAATATTTGATTAGCTTTTCACCTTTAACAGCATAGGATCCATTAAAGTGATTAGTGATTAACAAAGAATCTACATGTACCTCAAGATACCTAATCCTCATATGCTTAGCAATTTGCAAGCCAGCTATCAAGGCTTCATATTCAGCCTCATTGTTAGTGGTTTGGAACTCACAAGCTATAGAGTGGGGTATTATGTCCCCCTGTGGCGATTTTAGTAGTATTCCAAGCCCTGTTCCTTTGACATTTGAGGATCCATCAGTATAGAGTATCCAAGGATCCTTGATCTCCTCTAGCTGCTGAACTTCTAACTCAGCTTCCTTTTGCAAATCACTACTGAAATCTGCCACAAAGTCGGCTAATGCTTGGGATTTAATGGCTGTCCTGGGCTCATATCTTATATCATATGCACTAAGCTTCACTGCCCACTTAGCCATCCTTCCTGACATTTCAGGTTTCCTGAGGACATTCTTAATTGGAAAATTAGTTTTGATGATAATGGCATGAGTTTCAAAATAATGTCTCAATTTAGTAGATGCCATAATTAATGCAAGGATAAGTTTTTCTAAGTGTGAATACCTGGATTCAGCATCGAGTAAACTCTTACTTACATAATAGACAGGATGTTGTGTACCTTCGTGATCCTTAACAAGGATGGCACTTACTGCTTTTGAGGATACCGCGAGATATAAGGATAACACATCTCCTTTTTCTGGTTTCATCAAGGCCGGGGCCGAGGATAGGTAATCCTTAAGAGCTCTTAAGGCACTTTCATGCTTCTCAGTCCACTCGAATTTCTTGTTCTTCCTAAGGATATCATAGAATTCCTTGCACTTTTCTGAGGATTTGGATATGAATCTGTTTAAAGCTGCAATCCTGCCTGTTAACCTCTGAACATCCTTAGCATTGGCAGGGGACTTGATGTTCACTATAGCTTTGATTTGTTCTGGACTGGCTTCAATGCCTCTCTTTGTCACCATATATCCTAAGAATTTACCTGCTTTAACACCAAAGTGACATTTTGAAGGATTAAGTTTCATGTTATATTTGTCAAGGATATTGAATGCTTCCTCCAAGTCTCTTAGGTGATCCTCAGCCTTTTTTGATTTTACCACCATATCGTCTATGTAAACCTCCATAGTTTGTCCAATCTGATCCTTGAACATCATATTCACTAGCCTTTGATAAGTTGCACCTGCATTTCTTAGTCCAAATGGCATAGCAATATAACAGTATATACCAGTTGGAGTCATAAAGGCTGTATCCTCTTGATCGGATGGTTCCATCTGAATTTGTTGAAATCCAGATGAAGCATCCATAAAAGTTAACAATTCATGACCCGCAGTTGCATCCACCATGGAGTCAATGTGGGGTAATGGGAAAGGATCCTTGGGACATGCCTTATTTAAATCAGTGAAATCGACACATACCCTCCACTTTCCGTTTTTCTTTTGAACAACAACCACATTGGCCAACCATCTTGGATACTTGACCTCTCTAATCATACCTGCTCGGAGTAATTTCTCTACCTCCTCCTGGATAATGGCATTTCTTTCTGGTGCAAATTTCCTCCTCTTTTAATGGATTGGTTTGAAGGACCTATCAATGCCAAGTTTGTGAGTGATTATATCTTTAGATATACCTGTCATGTCTTCGTGTTTCCATGCAAAGGTAGTCTTTCTCCTTTTGAGGAAGGATATGAAGTCTTCCTTTATTTCACCAAGGATCCCTGATCCTATATAAATTTTAGATTCAGGATCATCAGGATCCATAAGGATTTCTACTACATCCTGTTCTCTTGCCTCCAAGACATCCCTTGGAGGACGCTTTAATTGCTATTGCTCCCTTGACTTTGATGCTGGTTTCATTGATGAGGTGTAGCAGTTCTTAGCTTCTTTCTGATCACTATCAATCTTCACTATTCCCCAAGGACTAGGAAGCTTCACACATTGATGATAAGTGGATGGGACTGCCTTCATGTCATGTATCCAAGGCCTGCCAAGGATAACATTACAATAAGCTGGATAATGTTCACAGAGCTTCCTCCGTCTATAAGGATCCTGCGAACAAAATGGTTAGAAATAAAAAGAGTGATAACCAAACCATCGTGATGAGGATCCTGAATGTCAACACGATCATCCTCATCAAAAGTTATAACTTTTCCTTTGGAGACACTGGATGTTCGAATGGGTCTATCTCCATTATCCATCTTGGTTTCCTTTGCATGTCTTTTAGCTGCAGAGAAGGATGTTCCACAAATGTCTGATCCTCCAGAAATAAAGTTTATAACTTGTGCATCTGCTGGAGGGGCTGGAGCTTTCTCTGGGATCCTTTCAGGATCCTGAGTCCTTGACTTCTTTCTCCCCAATAATTCTTTCAAGTGCCCCTTGCTCAACAAGTATCCAATTTCTTTTCTCAGTGCGATGCATTCTTCTGTGAGATGCCCAAAATCTTCATGATATGCGCACCACTTTGACTTATCTTTAGTTGCAGCTGGTCTGTCATTTTTCCTGGGCCATCTAGCTTTATCACCCAAATTCTGCATCGCAAGGATTAGTTCATTGTTATCAACAGAAAAACAATATTCGGAAATTGGAGGATAATCCTCATCATCCTCTTCTTGTTCAACAGCATGCACATTCTGGTTATCAGATTTGTTATAGGATCTGAACTTGTTGTTCTTGAATGAGGATCCTTGCTTCTCTTGCTTTGAGGATCCTGCTAACCTCTCCTGGATCCTTTTGTCATCCTCTAGCCGAATGAACCTAAGGGCCCGGGTTCTTACCTCATCTAGATTCCTGCATGGTGTCATAACAAGATCATCATAGAATAATAAATCCCTAAGCAATCCCATTTTAAAGGCTTCTACAGCCGTAGCTATATCCGGGTTAGGGATATCTAAGGATTCTTTACTAAATTTAGTGATATAGTCCCTTAATGATTCATTATGACCTTGGGTTATCCTATACAGATCACTAGTTAAACGCTCAAATTTTCTACTACAAGAAAACTGGTTATTAAATAGGTTAACTAGATTAGCAAACGAGGTAATAGAGTAAGGGGGAAGACTTAGCAGCCATTTAAGAGCCGATCCAGTAAGAGTGGATCCAAATCCCTTGCACAGACATGCTTCCTTTAACCTTTCTGGGATGGGATTAATCTCCATCCTTTCCCTGTACTGTGCTATGTGTTCTTCAGGATCTGTTGAACCGTCATACAGCTTCATGGTAGGCACGTGGAACCTCTTGGGTATCTCAGCATCACAGATTGGTGGTGCAAAACGAGATATCTTGTGGCTCCCATCTGCAATCTCCGGGATAGGCTTGACCACTCCTGGGACACTTGATATCATATCCTTTAGCTTTTGCAATTCTCTGGCCATGGCATGATTGATACCTGTATCCTGTATAAGGCCATGGTTAGTGGTATAAGAATTATTGAAAGTGTTACCTCCCATTGGATTCAAATTAGGAAGAGCGGATGTGAATCCATATTGTTGGGGCTCTGGAATGACCGATGGACCAGTAGAAGCAATGGTCTGCATTGGAATGAAATCTCCCTGATGGATATCGGAATTCCCTGATTGCAAACTCCTTAAGGATCCCGGAATCTGGAAGGATCCCTGAAACTGAGAGGATCCTTGGACCTGGGAGGATCCTGGGACGTAGGAAGATCCTTGAACCTGGGAGGATCCTGGAACATAGGAGGATCCTTGAACCTGGGAGGATCCTTGAAACGGCCAGAATCCTTGAATCTGCTGCGCTCCTGAGTATCCTCCTGAGCTTACGAAGGATCCTATATGCTGAGGATGGGATCCTGCTGGTTGGAAGTATGACCCTGAAGCCTGAGTCATTGCTGATGATCCGTAATGCACTCCTTTTGGCCCTCCCACATATTGAACGTCTGGAACCGCTGAAGGCTGAGAAGTTATAACCGGAGTATCGAAATTCAAAGATCTGGGCATCAGTGGGGAATGATCCTCTGCCGATCTCTTCTGTTTCTTGATGTCTCCAATTTCTCTAAGAATCCTTTCATTGGTCTTATCCTGCTGCTGTATATGCTCCTTCATCTGCAAAATCAGAGTAAACAAGTCACTAGTAGTGGGAGTATAAGAAGCAGAAGAAGTTGGAGGTTTTGAGAAAATGGGAGTTGGTTTCTTCTCGGCATTTTTCTGAGGTCCAGAAGGTGGTGGAGGCAAAGGTGGAATGCCCTGGGATGAATTGACTGCAGACATCGCACTGGATGTGTTCTTTGATGATGAAGCCATCTGCTTGGATGTAACGAATCGAAATGATCACAAAAATGAGAATTTTTTTAGGAACGAAGCACCAATTGCCCCACGGTGGGCGCCAAACTGTTTTGGTCAAAAATCAGACGAGGATAATGCAACCAAACTCTCTGTTACGGGGTATGATGCTTGAATTGGTAAACAACAATGAGGATCACTATGAAATGAATTGCACAGGGAACACAAAGATTTATACGAGGAAAAAGCCCTTGATCAATGTATGATCTCCGGCATAAAAAAACCTCGGGTGATGGAAACTACCGATCACCAACTCAAATTAAACAATAATCCTTTTACAACTTCGGATGATAGCAAGCTAAGTACAAGGATCACTATAGTGTATCGTGTAGAAATGTATGAAAATTGCTAAGTGTTTTGCCGAGAGCTGGTGAGTGCAGTTGTACGAGTGTGTGTAGCCAAAAAATAGCCAAGTGTTGTCTAATTAGCTCGCTACCCCTTTTAAATTTAGTAAAATATCTAAATAACTAACTATCCGCAATTCATGCCTTCTCCCCACGATCTCCATAACGTTCACCATGGTCAAGCACGTGCGGAATAGACGTGGAATATTCTCCAGGAATGTTACCAAGACTAAGTCCAAGCTGGTACTCCTGCAAAACAATACCGAAATCAAAGCAGACAATCATTAGTATAAGGATCCTTAGGATGATCCATGATCTTGATCCTGAAGCACTTCTGAGGATCACTAACTGACACAGAAGTAAGGATCACCAAACAGGATAATAATTGAGGATCACGGGTCATTAAGAAATCCTCCCCTAACAATTTTGATTCCCCAACTCTTGCAAAAGTCAGTAGTTCTCTTGCTTATAAACTGAGAACCATTGTCACAGATTATCTCGGCTGGTACTCCGAATCTGGTCAGGATATTTCTCTTTATGAAGGATACTACTTCTTGATCCCTGACTTGGACAAATGCCTCGGCTTCAACCCATTTGGAGAAATAATCTGTCATTGCCAACATAAAAACCTTCCCTCCTGGAGCCTTTGGAAGCTTTCCCACTATATCCATACCCCACTTCATAAATGGCAAAGGGGAAACAATAGGATACAGCGGTTCAGCAGGCTGATGTAATATGTTACTATGTCTTTGACATGCATCACATCTTCGAGCATATTTTGCGGCATCTTTTCTCATTGTCGGCCAATAATATCCTGTCCTTAATACTTTTGAGAATAATGACTTGCCCCCAGTATGGTTACCACAATCCCCTTCATGTATATCCTGAAGTACTTCTTTGGCTTCAGGATCCTCCAAACACCTCAAATACGGTCCTGCGAGAGATTTCTTGTATAAAACATTATTTATAATAGTGAATCGTGATACCTTCATCCTAAATGCCTTAGGATTTTCATTTTCGGGGATGTGTCCTTCCTTGAGATATCTCACGATTGGAGCCGTCCAGGATTTAGGATCCTTTTCAGGGTACTCTGCTCCAGGATCCTGAATAGCCGCTACTTCTTTATCCTGAGGATCCGTTGCAGGATATAAGACATGTAATATTGGTATTTGGGTCCCTTCTGGTATCCTGATCGATGATCCCAAATTTGCTAAGGCATCTGCTTCGGCATTATCCTCCCTTGGTACCTGTTCAAGTGTAAAAACATCGAAATATCCTGCTAATTTTTTGAGAATATCGAGATATTCGATTAATTTCTCACCCTTAACTGCATAGGATCCATTAAAATGGTTAGTAATTAACAAGGAGTCAACATATACTGGAAAATTCTTGATACTCATATTCTTAGCCAACTCTAATCCTGCAATTAAAGCTTCGTATTCTGCCTCATTATTAGTAGCAGGGAATTCACACCTAATAGCCTGGGGTAATATGTCCCCCTGTGGCGATTTTAGTAGTATTCCCAATCCTATTCCTCTTACATTAGATGCACCATCAGTATATAATGTCCAGGATCCTGAGGATTCTCCTAACTGTTGAACTTCTAGGTCTACCTCATCCTGAATGTCACTACTGAAATCAGCCACAAAGTCAGCTAAAGCCTGAGACTTTATGGCATTTCTAGGTTCATATACTAAATCATAAGCACTTAACTTTACTGACCACTTGGCCATCCTGCCTGACATCTCTGGTTTCCTAAGCACATTTTTGACAGGATAATTTATTTTAACATGGATCCTATGTGTCTCAAAATAATGTCTAAGCTTTGTCGATGCCATAACTAGAGCTAATATCAATTTTTCTAAATGAGAATACCTAGTTTCAGCATCTAACAAACTTTTACTAACATAATAAACAGGATATTGCTGACCTTCATGGTCCTTTATAAGAAAGACACTTACAGCATTCCCTGATACAGTGAGGTATAGGGATAGTGGTTCACCATTTTCAGGTTTCATCAATAGAGGTGCAGTTGAGAGATATCGCTTCAAATCCTGCAAGGCTGCTTCATGCTTTGCTCCCCATTCAAATTTCTTATTCTTCTTGAGGATATCATAGAATTCCTTGCATTTTTCCGAGGATCTTGAAATAAATCTGTTCAAAGCTGCTACTCGGCCTGTTAACCGTTGAACGTCCTTCATATTCGAGGGTGATTTTATATCCAGGATAGCTTTAATCTGCTCCGGGCTTGCCTCTATCCCCCTTTTCGTCACCATATATCCTAGAAACTTTCCTGCCCCCACTCCGAAATGGCACTTAGCAGGATTCAGCTTCATGTTATACTGATCCAGAATATCAAATGCTCCCTTGATATCCTGGAGGTGATCCTCAGCCTTTTTAGATTTCACCACCATATCGTCAATATACACCTCCATGGTGTCCCCCAGCTTATCTTTGAACATCATGTTCACCAATCTCTGGTATGTTGCACCTGCATTTTTCAAACCGAAAGGCATAGCAGTATAACAATAAATACCTGTTGGTGTCATGAAAGCAGTATCCTCCTGGTCCGAAGGCTCCATTTGAATCTGCTGAAATCCGGAGGATGCGTCCATGAACGTTAACATTTCATGCCCAGCAGTAGCATCCACCATTGCATCGATATGAGGAAGGGGGAACGGGTCTTTAGGACAAGCCTTATTCAAGTCTGTGTAATCTACACAGACTCTCCATTTCCCATTTTTCTTCTGCACTACGACCACATTCGCCAACCATCTTGGGAACTTGACTTCTCTGATCATTTTGGACTTTAACAATCTTTCAACTTCCTCTTGGATGATTATATTCCGCTCAGGAGCAAACTTCCTTCTTTTTTGCTGAATAGGCTTGAATGACCTGTCAATTCCAAGCTTGTGAGTAATAATGTCTTTGGATATACCTGTCATATCCTCATGCCTCCATGCAAACGTTGACATCCTGCACTTCAAAAAGTCAGTTAATTGTTTTTCAATATCCTGAGGGATATTGGTTCCTACGAGCACCGAGATATCAGAATTATCCTGATCCAGGATAACTTTCTTCACATCCTGCTCCGAAGCTTCCAAGGTATCCCGGGCCCGCATCTTTAATTGCTATGCTGGATTAGGCTTGGTCGAGGATTTCATTGAGGATGTGTAGCATTCCTTCGCCTCCTGCTGAACACTATCAACTTTGACGACCCCCCAAGGGGTTGGAATCTTGATGCATTGGTGATAAGTCGAAGGCACAGCCTTCATGTCATGGATCCATGGCCTGCCTAGTATGATGTTATAGCAGGATAAGGAGTCCATCACACAGAAGCGTTGTATCGAGTTGACCCCTTAAATGTATACTGGTAACTTTATCTCTCCTACAGTATTTCTAGCTTCTCCACTGAAACCAACGAGCACAGTGGACTTCGAAGTAATGTCCATCAGAGATACATTCATCCTTTTCAATGTTTCAAGCTGAATTATATTGACAGAACTACCGTTGTCCACCAATATCCTGCGTACAAAATGGTTAGCCACATATAATGTTATTACCAAAGCATCATGGTGAGGATCCTGAACAGTATCCCTGTCATTACTATCGAAAGTGATCATTTTATCAGTTGTGAGGGTAGTCATCCTGACTGGTTTGTCTCCCCTTTCACTCTTAGCTTCCTTTGCATGTCTCTTAGCCGCCGAATACGAAGTCCCACAAATGTCGGATCCTCCTGAAATAAAGTTAATTATCTTGGCATCTGCTGGGGTGATGCTGCTCGTTCAGGATCCTTCTCGGGATCCTGCCCTTTTATTCTTCTTTCTTCCCAGCAAGTCCTTCAGATACCCTTTGCTTAACAGGTAACTTATTTCTTTCCTTAAAGCAATGCAATCCTCGGTCATATGTCCGAAGTCTTCATGGAAGGCACACCATTTGGATTTATCCTTCCAATCAGCTTTCTGCTGGTTCTTTCGAGGCCACCTAGCTTTGTCCCCTAGACCCTGCATAGCATACATTAACTCAGGTATATTAACAGAAAAGCAGTATTCAGATAAGTCAGGATATTCTTCAGGATCCTCGTCTTCAACAGCATTCACTTTCTTGTTATCATTTCTGCCATATGGCTTGGAGCGATATAGCTTATATGAGGATTCTGATTTCCTGTTAGTTGATTCATAGGTTGAGGTAGAATTCATCCTCTCCTGCATCTTCTTGTCATCTTCCAAACGGATATATCTCAAAGCCCTGTTACGAGCTTCGTCGAGATTCCTGCAGGGATTCATTACAAGATCTTGATAAAACTGAGAATCCTTTTGTAACCCCATCTTAAAAGCTTGCACAGCTGTTGCAACATCAAGATGTGGGATATCCAAGGATTCTCGACTGAATTTGTTCACATAATCCCTCAAGGATTCCTGAGGCCCTTGAGTTATCCTGTAAAGATCACTGGTTAGTTTCTCAAAACTCCGGCTGCAAGAAAACTGACTATTAAATAAATTAACCAAATGAGCAAACGAATTAATTAAGTGAGGAGGAACATTTAATAGCCATTTTAAGGCTGATCCTATCAGGGTAGATCCAAAACCCTTGCACAAGCATGCTTCCTTGACCTCCGGAGGGATAGGGTTGATCTCCATTCTTTCCCTATACTGGGCAATATGCTCTTCAGGATCCGTAGTCCCATTATACAGCTTCATGTTGGGAGTCTGAAATCTTTTTGGGATTTCAGCATCACAAATAGGATATGCAAAGCGGGATATCCTGTGGCTGTCTTGGGATACTTCTGGAATTGGCTGGACCACTCCAGGTACACTGGATATCATGTCCTTCAATTTCTGGAGCTCCCTGGTAAATGTTGACGTCATACCTGCATCCTGCAAAGAGCCATTGTTGTTAGTAGCAAGAACATTATTATTTGGCACATTACCGGTCTGAGGATTTTGGCCATATCCTGAAGCATATCTTGAACTCCTCACAGTGGACATCCTGACCGAAGAGGGTATCTCAGGGGTATGATTCTGAGAATGGCTTGGGACGATATTCCCCCTGTTATCCTCAGTGTAAACTGCGGAACTGAAGTTCAAAGCCCTGGGCTGTATAAGAGTGACAGTTTCTTCAGCAGGTCTACTCGAGCTAGCTTTTAAGAGTTGTATTTCTCTTAACAGCATTTGGTTAGTTTCCTGTTGCTGCCTCATTTGTTCCTGCACACTTCCAAATAAAGTTAGAATTTCATCATTAGAGGCTAAAACGGGAGCAGATCCCTGAACACTCCGAGTAGGGATAACATCTTGAGGTTGTGAAGAAAATGGCATCCTTGGAGGAGGTGGTGGAAGCACCGAACCGGTAGTAGCTGAGGTTGCAGCAGACATAGTGGAGGAGCTCATGTTTGATCTTGAGGCCATTGTAAACAATGTGGCAAAAAGTTTTGAAAATATAAAACCGATTAACGATTTCACAAAGATTTTTAGTAAAGGTAGCACCACTTGCCCCACAGTGGGCGCCCAATTGTTTTGGTCAAAAATTACCGAAGCAATTTAGTGATCAAATTAGTTAAGTGAGGTAGTGTACTAAAATTATGTGTGAAAAATATGTTAACCAAGTTAGTTATAAAAACAGTTTCAGGATACGGCTCAAGATATAGAGTTGTATCTATGATCAAACAATGAGCAGAAAAGTAAAGGTTGACACGTGATGTACGAGGAAAGCCCTTGATCAATCTAGATCGCCGGCATAAAACCTCGGGAGCTGACAATCGCAGCTGCCTTGTTCTTCTATTGCTTCAAATATCAGGATACAGTGCAGGATGTGGTGCGGATCAACTATGTGTTACAATGTAATTCGAATAAAAGTGTTGTGTGTAGTGTTTGCAGTGAGCTAGAGAGAAAGTGTTTGAAAATGTGAAAGTTGAGTGCCTTAATCTGATCCGCCCCCATCTATTTATAGTAAAACAAATATAACAAACTATCCTAAATAACCGGGATCCAACGAATATTCCTCACTCGAACGTTGTGGACCTAGTCTTTCGGGTTCAACGTCTCTCCCATAACAAACATGCCCGAGTCTTGAGGAGAAGAAGTCCATCTGACCGTTAGCGAACCCCAGCCTTTAACCTGCACGTGGTTAATTCAATATTCCTCAGGATATCGCCCAACATGTTAGCAATATCCCCGTCCAGTATCCTGATCACAAATAAACAATTAAAAGCAGGATATTGATCAAGATATGTATGCTCAGAAAATGACCCATAACAGTAAGTAATGGCTTATTCCTTTCCTTTGAGCAACCAAACATTCCTATTTGTATTACCCCTGAATGGTTAATTCCATTCCTTCTCTTATTACCTCATACCAAACACTACCTATATATCACTTCACCTTCTACTTCTCACACTAATTTTAAGGAATATATATTTATAATTAAAAAAAACCATAAGGGTCTGTTTGGTATGGCGTAATGGAATAGATGAGGTAATGGAATGGACAAGGTAATGGAATGGACAAAGTAATGAAATGAATCATTACATTCCATAGTTTTGTTTGGTTACCATGCAGGAAAGGAATAAATCATTACCCTGTGTTGTTTGGTAGGTAAGAAAAGAGGAATGAATTACATCGGCGATGGGTGGTGGTGGTGATCGGTGGCGGCTAGTGGCGGTGGCAGCGATGGGTGGCGGTGGTAGTGGTGGTGGGTGGCAGTGGTCGGTGGGTGACGGTTGTTAGCGGTGGTGGGTGGCGGTGATGGTGGGTGGTGGTGGTCGACAGAGGGTGGCGTTAGTGGTCAGGCGGTGGTCAGTGGTGGTGGGTGGCGGCGATGGTGGTGGCGACGACGACAGTGGGTGGTGGTGGTTGACGGTAGCGAGAGGTGGCCACGGAGGATGGCGGTAGTTGTCGGGGTAGCAGTGGTCGGTGGTGGCGGCGATGGTGGTCGATGGTGATGGCGACGGATGGTGGTGGCGACGACAATGGTGGGTGGTGGTGGTCGACGGTATCAGGTGGTGGCAGCGGAGGATGGTGGTGGTGGTCGGCAAAGGGTGGCGGTAGCGGTCGGGGTGGCAGTGGTTTACGATGGCGGGTCGCAGCGATGGTAGTCGATGGCGGTGGCGGGGGGCGGCAGAGGTTGGTGGCAGGTGGTGACGACGGCAGGTGTTGGTGGTGGCAAATGGTGGAGTTGATGGGCGGTGTTTGTAACATAGGCTGAGAGAGAGAATGGAATGGAAAAAAAACAGGGGGGTGGATGGAATGAATTTGAGGGAATTGAATGACTCATGTAATGGGTGATTCTATTACGTTGACCAAGCAAACACACTTTTTTTCATTCCCTCGCAATAGTTCATTTCATTCCATCTTCCATTCCTGCATACCAAACACTATCTAATGGTTTCAAGCAACGTCAACACTACAAATTTTATCATCAAAGAGACTCTGGGCAAAATTTTAATACTTGGGACTTAACAAAGTCGTCATGTCAATAACATTTTGTTTAGATATTAGAGATAAAATCCTAACATAGGATATTGTGCCACTTGAATAACTCGTAAAGATATCAAAAGCTAAGCTTCACGATATAACATTGGATTACATGATAACATGAACAACATAAGACGAGAGTGTTACTATAATATATTTTTGAGTAAATTATAAGTTTTGTCTTTTGTGTTTGTCACAAATTTCAGGCGCTGTCATTTACCTTTAAAATTGATGAGTTTTGTCCTTAACGTTTCAAAATCCTGCACGTTATGTCCTTTAAGGCAAACCCAGTTAATTTTTTTTGTTAAATCTGATCATGTGCATTTCATCTCATCAAGGACCATTGTGTAAAAGAACTTATCTTCAGGGACTATATATTGTGTAAGTATAAAAAAAATATTTAAAATTAAAAATATATATAAAAACAAAACTCTGCCTTCTCTCTTCCTAAATTCCCACACTCTCTCTTCTCTCCCCTTCTCTCTCATCTGCCGCCACCTCCCACCACCACCACCATCCCGCATAACCCACCTCCACACCGTCAGACTTCGAAGGTTTCCTCCGGTGACCTCACCGTCGCTCTGCTCCTCCGTCTTCCCCGGCGACATCACCATCACTCTGCTCCTCCGTCGCTCTGCTCATCCGTCTTCTCCGACGACCTCACCGTCGCTCTCTCTACACATACCGAAGGTTTCCTCAATTCAGCGATAGATCGATCTAATCTCTTTGATCTATCAAGTGTTGATCCTACCTATTCTCTCATCAAGTTGAGCGGTTGTGGATGGGGTGGTGAGTTTATGGTGGTGGTTGCTGATTTGGTTGGTTTGCAGGTTCTTGGGGTTAGGGTTCCAGTGGGGGTGGTGGGTTTAATGGTGTTTGTTGCTGGTTTGGGTTGCACTATTGAAGCGGTGGAGGTGGGTTATGCGGGATGGTGGTGGTGGTGGAGGTGGGAGGTGGCGGCAGGTGAGAGAGAGAAGACAGAGGATTGGAGGGGGTTTTGACAAGGGTGTTTGGTGGTGGAGGGTGGTGATGATGTCGGTGAAGGGTGGAGGGCGATGGAGGGTGGTGGAGATGGCGGTAAAGGGTTGTGGTAATGGTTATATATAGAAAGATATATGCTATATATATATATATATATATATATGTATGTATATATATATGTATATATACACTTATAATAATAATAATAAGACTAAAATTATTTTGTTTTATTTTTTTTAATAATAATACTAAGTAAACAGGGTAAAAAGACTAAAATACCCCTGAGTGACCAGATTTAACAAAAAGAATTAATTAGGTTTGCCTTAAAGGACATAACGTGAAGAATTTTGAAACGTTAAGGACAAAACTCATCAATTTTAAAGGTAAAGGACAGCGCCTGAAATTTAAAACAAATATAAAGGGTAATTTACTCATATATTTTTTATGTTGATTGTTTAGACAGTCGAACTTAAAATAAAAATACACTTTAGAATCACGCAACCCATGACAAAATAATCACACCAAATTGATATATTCATTTTATAATGAGCCCGCAAACGACAATCATGCGAGACATTACAAATAAACACACGCAATTATTTGACAAATCACATCAACATAAAACCCTCGTTAAGTTAAAACAATGTGACACTTGCCAATCCCTGATTTCAACCTATAACACAAATTTATTCGATAAATCACAAAAACATCACATCCTTGCTAAAATACAAATCGGGAACAAAACCCACACCACAAAAACTCAAAAAGAGACGCACGTCATTCTCTAAACGCACCATACCACTTCAAACGTCTTTTCCGCTTTGTATCTGCTTCGACAACGACCACAACCACGACACATGTATATCACATGATAACTTAATATTCAGGGGTGTTAAACGGGTCATATTTACGGGTTGATGGGTTAAACCCGACACGAATCCGAAAATTTATACGGGCCCAAACCCGAATATGATCTGAATATTCGTAGGTTGACTCGAACACAACTTATTCAACCCAATTTTTTTATCTTTTATTTTTCCACAGATTCATATAATAAAATTAAAATTTACTAAAAAGCACAAAAATACAATTATATTTAAATTATAAAATCTTATGTCAAATTCTTTTTTTAAATTATATATAAAATTAAAATTTACTAAAAAACAAACAAATATGAATAATACAATTACATTTACATTATGAAATCTTATATCAAATTCTCTTTTTAAATTATAATTATAGCATAAAATACACACCAAATTTAACTTATAACATAAAACATATAATATAATTAATAAATGGGTTAAATGGTCAACCTGTCAACTCGACCCGTGTAGCTAAACATGTTTACAGGTTCAATCTAAACTAACCCAAATCCCTTTAAACTAAAGCTAAACCTGAATTTCGTGTGATATGATCTGATCATGTTTTCAAATCGTGTCAGAAATTCACAACTGTACCCGATATAATAAAACACCAACCACATCTTTGTAACACATACAAGTATACAACCACTCATTTAACTCCACATGTTCAACTCTACACTCAGAGAACTTTTTATATCCCTCACCAATCCCCATTCCCCTCCACCTAAATCTTTGACACACCCACCAATCCACCATTATTTCTTCTGCTCTTCATAACAAGGCTTGTTGATCAGATCTACTATAGTTGTGCAACTTTTGGGAGACCTGTAATATGGGTAAAGTGTTTACTTTGAAGGAGGTTGCTGATCACAACACACCTAAAGATTGCTGGCTCATCATCGATGGAAAGGTACTTAATATTATTATTATTATTATATATATATCGATGACATGATTATTATATACTTTCTTTGTGGTAGTTGCTAATTTGTTTAAAGTATTGTTGAGTTTTGCATATTGAATGAGTGATTAATGTGGATTTGCTTGTTTTGATGGTGATTTAAGATTTGTTGATGATGATGATATTTTTAAGTTTTTTTTTCTTTTTTTGTATGAAGAGAAAAGGTTGACTTTTTCAGTCAAAGTAAGTGGATTTGAATTAGAAATTTGATATGAATTACAACAACAAAATGTTAAGGAAAGTCTTGGACCATAAGCTCATAATCAAGAAGAGTGATGTCTTTTTGTAATTTTGTTTTGTTTTAAGGGCTGATTAGGCAGATTTTTTTTGTAGATAAAGGTTGTATCTTGTATGTTGGTTTGAACTTTGAAACAATCTTAGATAAAATTTTTGTAATTTTCTTGGAAAAAATTACAAGTTTTGTCCTTTATCTTTATACCACTTTTCAGGCGGTGTCCTTTTTAACGAATGTTGACAGGCGGTGTCCTTTACTAGGTATTTTGTTGCAAGTTTAGTCCTTTACACCCAACCCAGTTAAAAAACCATGTTAATTGTTGACAGGCAGTGTCCTTTACTAGGTATTTTGTTGCAAGTTTAGTCCTTTACTAGGTATTTTGTTGCAAGTTTAGTCCTTTACCTAGGTATTTTGTTGCAAGTTTAGTCCTTTACACTCAACAATTAACAGGGTTTTTTAACTGGGTTGGGTGTAAAGGACTAAACTTGCAACAAAATATCTAGTAAAGGACACCGCCTGTCAACATTCGTTAAAAAGGACACCGCCTGAAAAGTGGTATAAAGATAAAGGACAAAACTTGTAATGGGAAAAGGGGGATATGAAACATTGAATGCATTGGAAGTTATTATTGTGACTTGAGGATCAGAATTCACATTCCAAGAATAGTACATATTCGACTATTCGTACACAAACACTCAAAACTGGTTCTGTAACTTAAATCAGTTTAGATGTGCATCCAAACACCACCTAAAAACAATATGAATGGACCCTGTGTTGGCTGTGGAGGCTAACTTTGAACTGGACTCCTACTTCACAAATCCATACTATGAAAGAAAACGATTGTGTGACATTAAGACGGATAGGATTTCAGTTTTTATGTTTAGTTTTGTTTGTTTTTTGGCTGTTTTTTCTCATTTATAATGTTGTGTTGGTGCAGGTCTATGATGTGACAAAGTTCTTGGAGGATCATCCTGGTGGCGATGACGTTTTGTTGTCTGCTACAGGTATTTCGCTTTTTTTGTGTTTATATTCAAATCTTGCAAGTTAAGAGCATAAATGATAATTGACAATTAGTATTGATGAGAAGATGGTTGTAATTGTAGCTAAAGAACAAGGGTAAATCAGGTACATTACGATTGTTAGCCTTCTAATACTCAAAGAGTCAAAGCTAGCTACTTTCTATAATACCATAGTTATAATCTTGGTTTACAAAAGCGTGAGGAGCTCTGGGGCGTTTTGGTCCCAAAAGACGAGGCGCAAGGCGTGCGCATCACTTATGTGAGGCACACGTCTATGTAGAACCAAATAAGCTTTATTTACAAGCATAAGCTATTTATCAAGTAAATCTTTCATCATTTCTTCATCCCTTTGGTTATTTTTACACGTGACCCTCATACAAACCCTAATTTTGACCACTTTGACCAAGACCTACATGGGGCGCGCCTTTTAGCCCCTGATGCGGTGCCTCTCGCGCCTCAGGCTTGCCTTTTCGAACCAAAGTTTGTAATTTGAACCAAAAATTTTATACTAACGAATGACTGTGTAAGGCTTGCGTTGGGGATCTCATTGGGAGCAACCTTTCTAATGGGTACGTCTGTTGTTTGTTTAATTGTTTAGGACTGTATGAGACGTAAATCAACCGTTAGATGTTAAGTTAGAGGTTTTATCGAGTAATTCGAGCTCAAGCTTGGCTAAAGATTTATTGAGTTGAACTTTATCAAATTTGAGTATAAAAATGAGTTAGAAACATATAACAAGTCAAATTAAAGTGTATAAGAACTCGAATGCTAAATCAACGATGGATATTTTTATGAACATTTGCAGGAAAGGATGCAACCGATGATTTTGAAGATGTGGGCCATAGCACAACTGCTAAATCTATGATGGATGAATTTTATGTTGGGGATATCGACGCATCAACAATTCCCTCAAAGGTCGAGTACAAGGCTCCAAACCAGGCTCATTACAACCAAGACAAAACTCCAGAGTTCATCATCAAGATCCTGCAATTCTTGGTTCCACTGGTGATTTTAGGTGTTGCGGTTGGGATCCGGTTCTATACAAAAGCATTGTAAGATCATGTGATCTGGGTGTTTCGAATCTGTTTCTTCTAAGTCTGTTGTTTAAGTTCTATATAAGAATCTTGAAACTGTTTGATCTGAGGGATGAAATGATGGTTTGGTTATGGTGACTTTAAGATGCTTATTAGATTTCCTTTTTAGATGTTCTTTTGGGATCTATACGGATATTCATGTATTGTGAATGTCATTTTTTAGAGGTGGCAAATGGGCAGGTCAGACGAGTTATGGAAAACTACAAATCAAACCAATCTAGGTGATTGGCTTGGTTGAACAGGTCAAACCGATCCGGATATTTTTCGGGTATAGATTGGGTTTTTTTATGAGGCTGCACTTTTTTGAACAAAAACATCTGGTCATCTGTTAGAGTATGTGAATCCGGATTCATTCTCTAATATTGCGACACATGATGCTGACCAGACGCCTACTCATCACCTTGCCTACTCGCACCCTCTAAGTTGAGCCTATTGTGGTAACTTCACCAATATTGCCCCAAAGCGCCCCCATTTATGCACAATAGCGCCAACCACCACCCTCCGCTCGCACCTCCGCTGAAGCTTGGCCGTTGTGGTGTGTGCGAGCCAAGGTGGCACTCCACCTGGCTAGCGCCCCTGATAACCTGACCACAACACACAATCTTATAAAGTGCGAATCGGTTGAAATCCACTTTGTTAAGTATGCTAGACTGCCGCACATTAGCTCATGAACATTTTCTCCTTAGCCCTATTTTTAATTACAAAATCATTGACCAAACGAGTCCTTTTCGTTTATTTTATTTCAATAATTAACCTTGTATTTCAGTTTTCAGGACCATCGTGTTATCACATTATGTCATTTATAGGAAATGATATAAAATTACGTATGCTATGTGAATATCGCTAAACCAAATAAAAATACATATATCTTTGAAAACCAAACATACTTGTCAATGAAAGATAAACATATCCTTGAAAACCTAACATACTTGTCAATGAAAGATAAACATATATTTGAGAACTTAACATATTTGTCAACAAAAAATAAACATATCCTTGAAAACCTGACATACTTGTCAATTAAAGATATAATACACATATCTTAGAAAACTTGTCATACTTACCAATAAAAGTTCATAACCACAACCGTAATGGTTACAATAAACTGGTTTTTAAGAGGTCATGCACATGACAAACAAGTCCTGGGTGATCTATTGTTTTCTAGCTAGGAACAACAATGATGATATAGTTACCATTAGTTGTATAACCAAACCTTGACGTGTTTTTGCCCCCAAACCAGTGTCATGTTACAAACATTGAATCTACTTGACTTGTCGAATAGGCTAACGCGATTAAGCATGAAGGGGTTGTCAACCCGAATAGTACTATTCATACTACTCACGACTTTCCCTAGCAAATGGTTATGCCGTTGTAAGGCTGGAGGGTGTGGGGCGCCACCCTTCGCCACCTGGACACGTATAGTGCCCCCCTCCGCCATCAACCACACCCCCGGCGCCATAGCCGGGGTGCCATTGAACCTCCGCCACCGCTATGGCGAGCGGCAACGCACAGGGACCGAGAGAAAGCCCCTTTGGGGCTCCATTTAATTTTAAAAAATAAATATTTAAATAAATAATTACTTAATCGTTACACGGGGCTCCATCCACACTCTCCAAATTAAAGGGGGGAATGATAAAGCCCCTTTGCTGACATGAATCCTACATGAAATGATAAAGCCCCTTGGGGCTCCATCCACACCTCATAGCCTAAGGGACTTTTGGTGACACTAGCAAATGGTTAAGCCAATGTTATCTATTGGATACAATGAATGCTGCATAAAGGTAAAAGGAATCTGGGTAAAAACTATCAAACTCTCAAGGGCACTCAGACTGACGTATTAAGTACATGTGCATTATTTCTGACCTTTACTGACTTATTTTACTGTATAAAGTCTTTAACAATCAAATTATTCAAAAAGTACAAACTTTTACTCTTAAAACAATCAAATATAACATTAGAAGCTAACTAAAACACAACAATCAGATTGGAACAAAAAGTACCAAAACAAGCATACTTTTCACCAACTAAACCTAACTGAACATGAACCCTAGCAATTATTTATGACTTGCAAACCTGAAGAAAGGTAAAAAAAAACATCATTTTTTTTCCTTCCCATTCTACCCTAAATATGTTTGTGTGCTCTGTTATCTTTTAAAGATCATTAGATTACACAACTTTTTTGTTTGCTACTAGAGATCAATACCTACTCCTAATTTCTTATCTTCAAATTATGATGTTGATGCTATCCTGCAATGTTATATATCCACTTTCACCCATTCATAACGCCCTTGAAGCGGCTTTTCATTCACAATATCAAAGTTGTACCTGCACATATTGCCCCTGATGAGTATCTGCCCTTTGGTCAACAAAGTCAACATAAAGACAAAAGTACAATGTTTTCAAACCGGACCGGCCGGTCAGACCCGGTTCAGACTATTGAACCGCTTGGATAAGAACCGGGGGGTCAGACCGGGATTTTGAAGGGTCGAATCAGATTTTGATTAAAAATTTCCCATTTTACCGTATTTATTTTTATATTATTTAGGATGTCATCCGATTCTTACATCCGGTCAGTGGACCGGTAAGGAGATTGGTTCGACATCCGGTCCGGTTCTAAAAACATTGTAAAAATGCTTATAGGAGTGAAGGTTAAGGTTATGGTTAAGATTAATGTACTTCTCAGAAAAGAGTCGTTGTTGCTCCAGTGCATGACGGGCAAAGAACTCCTCGATCTCTTGTGCAGAAGGCATAATCCTCTGAATTGAATTCGGTACAATCGCATGCCTTGTACTAGAACCAGGGGTAATACTGTCATTTGAGTCCCTTATAAAGCTACAAGGTGTGCTTTCCCTGGTGCTCCTTTATAATTTAATGAAAAACATAACAAAAGTTAGCAAAAGAAGAAACATCTTACAAATGATATAATACAAATAAGAATATGAATTATTACACCATGTTTTTTTACTAATTTCGTGAAAATAACGTGAAAAAGCGAGGGACGGTTAATCATGCATCATGTGGTGGCGTTGATAGCCGAAAGACAAGGGGGTACATGGTCTAATCGGCTTTTGTCCCAACTGCCGAGTGTTATGTGCCTTATGTCCAAGGCTTGATGCAAAACTACTACCGAGCCGGGGGTACATGTTTTATTCCTACGGGGTAGAGGTAAGGTTGTCTACATCTTACCCTCCTCAGACCCTACCTTAGCTTTGCTATTGATGAGATATACTGAGTATGATGATGATGATGACACCATGTTTGAAACAAGATTCTTTCAGACTAAAGGGTATGGGGGCCGGCTAGGCCCAGCTAGGACCGGCGCCGGTCCCCCACACCGCCCCCCTGAGGCTCGGCTCGGCCCAAACGGCTCCCCACAGCCGGGTGAGACGGACCTGCTTTCTCTCTCTCTCTTCTTTCTCTGTCCTCTCTCTCTCTCTCCTCTCTATCTCTTTCTCTCTCTAAATAATCAAATAAATTAAACTTTTAATTGTTTTTATAAATTATGTGGAGCCCCATCCTCCATCCCCCTCAAATGTGAAGGAGGCTCATCCCCCACGAGCCGGTGATGTGGCGTCTACGTGGCGGCCCATCCTCGTGGGGATGAGCCTCACCATACCCTTTATTCTCATTGGTACAAAGAAAAATTGTGAAGTTAACAAATTATCTAAACCAGGGCCCCACTAAATAGATGCATGATGCATCTATGGGTGGTATATACAGTTAGCAGGATAAAAACAAACAATACCATACTAAAAAAAGATTTACTTTATAAACTAATGATAGTGGAAGTGAAACTTTTTCATATTTTTCCGCTCAATTGTTTGTGAAATGTTCACTGACATAAGGTAAAAACAACTCTAGTGGGGCCCCTTTCTTCCTCTGCCATGCATGCTATTCAAACTGCTGATTGAAATCTATACTAGAAAATGGCAATGGTCAACATGTGATGGAAACAGAAACAGATTTGTTTTTTTTTATTTGTTGTAACAAAATTCACCACCATATTCAAGCTAGAGAGGCTACAAGATTTCGACTCGTAACAATTTACCTATTTAAAGAAGTTGTCTTGTTATGATAAAGATGCCAATTGATAATAAATGAGACCATGTGGCTAGTATAGTAGTATTAACAATGTTGGCTTCAACAATAGCAACATATCACGACCCGTGTCTCATAAGTGGTGGTAAGAAAAAAAAATAGGTAAAATATCCGACACAACACCTGGACGCGTTTATGGTCAATGTCGTTTTTTGCTGTTGAAATCAAATCACTGTGATTTTTCTTGAAAGGTACAATACTCTATCTATCATGTCGACAAAAAAATGTACGAGTTTTAGATTCTGCTTATTTAGTCACTCGGAATGGACAGCAACACAGTGATCATTTACAAAACGAAAAATACAGTTTCGACTTTCGGCAAAGGAAAAGTCATTTAACCTTAGTTATAATATAACAACTGTTTGAACTTTGAACAAGCACACTGACATATGTTTTAGTGAAATCTAGCAAAGGTATGAGCCACAGTAACAAACTAATTGCACCGAGAATGAATATTAAAGGACAGACATGGAGTTTCTCAATAAAAGGTTGCATCGCAGCCGGTCTTCCATGGACAAAAGAATGGACTTTTGCCTGTGTGAAAGAAACACACCGACGTACACCGGCGGGCCCCTCCACTAGCAAAACGTAATCCTTATTATAAAAAAATGAGATTCAGTTATATGTATGGCCAAATGCACTGTAAGGTTTTGTCCATGGCATTGTAGATGTTCAAACAAATTGTTTTGCCAGTTAGCTAAAATAAAAAGTAACTCATTAAAAACTGAAGCATCCCACCATCCAAAGAGGTTAACAAAATAAAGTCCAAAGATGAAAAAATTGGCACAAAAAACATAATGAACAAGCATGTAAGAAAATAAAGAAAATATAGAGGTTATGAGATGCAGCATAAAGCTACTAGCTTTTCAAACTATAACATGATTTTGTGTTGCAAATAACCATTTTTCATGAAAAGTATGAAGATAAAACTTACATTTTGCAAAGATTTATCCAATATGCATAATCATGTAAATACAAAAGCAACAAATATGTTCAAAAAAGAAATGTTTTTATCTTTTTGTAATTTGATGGTCTGGAAGCAACAGAAAATGACCAATTTTGAAAGTTAATAACTCCATTTAAGATGAGACCCCACATGATGATGCAATGAAAAAGAAATGAAATCACTTTTACACATGAGAACAAGAAAGCCCCCCCTCCAAAGAGCACAATCAACCAATATCAAGAAAACATTTAAAAAATGCCCTTTATGAATTATAAAATAAAGCAAAAGAATCTAACATCAAAATACGCATATTCCATCATTTCATCTAGTTAAAAAAACAAAATGATTGATAACATGAAACATTTTATGCAAATTAGGTTACAGTCAAAGTGAAATTAACCCCTTTTTCCCCAAACACAATTAAGTAACAAAAAGAGCAATTCTACTCAAAAAATATTAAATTAACAACGCAAATTAAACAAAAAAAAGATAAAATACCTCTCTTTTGCTTCAGAATCAAGATTATTTTCTCCAAACGAAGCTTCTTCAGCACCCAAATCACAATCCTGAACACCAACATCTCCATGACCCGACCCGAATTCATGAGAACCCGAACCGCAAGACCGAAATTCCAACTTTTCCGGCTTCAAACAACCGGAGCTAGGGTTAGGGTTTCGTTGCGAGCAGCAGGTCGATTGCGGCAACGGCGGCTTTTCCAGCTTGCGGCTACGAAGCTGGAGATACGACAGCTCACAACGGAGCTCCGGCGGCGGTGTGGCGGCGGGGGTTTTAAGAGCTTGAAGCTTCTGTAACGCTAGGGTTGTGGCGCGTGTTCGGACGCCGAGAGTGGAGTGTGAGATGTCCATAACGGCGACAACGTCGGCGGTTAATTTTGACTTTCTTGTGTATTTTCCCATGAGGTTGATTGGATTGTGGGGTTAGGGTTCATGTAAGGGTGATTGTAGAGAGAGAAAGGGGTAGTGAAGATGGTGGGTTTTTTTAGAGAGAGAGGAGGAAAAGGGGGGAAGATAGTTGTATGAAATTAGGGTTGGTGTGATGTAAGAGAGAACGCCAGTTTTGGTTGTATTTGTATTGCTACCTCCTTTTTCATGGCTCGAATGCACTTTTAATTATTGGATTTTAATAAACTATTTTTTTAACTGAAAATATATTCACCATTAGAATATTTTAATCTAGTTAGTTTTTATCACTTTATTTTACTTTATTTTTTATAGTAGAATTAAAATAATATACACGTTTTGTATTTTCGTATTCTTGTGTTTTGAAGGTCGATTTCAATCAATGTAATTCTGAGACTTGATAATAATGGAGAGTACATTTTATATCATACTTGTTTATTCATGCATACACACTACGCAAACAATCGCTTAATACACATTTTTATACGAAAAATCAAGCCATACTTGAGTTTATAATCCTTCGGAATTTGATCATACATACATCATACATGTAACATGCTTGAATACCTCTTAAAAATCCTAAAATATTTGTAACATATAAACTTTTAGCATAAAATGACAAAATAGACAAGCACAAGGGTTAAAAATGAAATATATTATTTTCTAGGATGTCTTACGAACCGCAAGGCAAAAACCTTAAGGTCCGCATGAAGGTCTGAGGGTATAATTTCAACCAGCTCGCGCTTTTGAGTTCAAATACCCTTTCCCTCCACTCTAACACCCAACTACTTGCATTTAAAACTAAACCCAAATACCACATTATAAATACCCCATATCCACACCTCCTAAATGTCACACCCTAACCGATGGCGAAATCATCGGAGTGAGACGAAATAGATTGCTCATCACACATAACACTATTTGCGACAATAATTAAGTTCAAAACCGATTTCATTCATATTCATAAATTGTCAAGTACAATGAAAGAAATACAAGTACAACATCAAAATGACATATACAATAAGTTCAACATAACAAAATATCCAAATCTAGTAATTCATGTGTGTTTCTATGTCGTCCCTACTAGATTCGTCATAAACATCGTCATCAATCCGTAACACGCTTAAAATAAAGATTCAACGCAAAAGCATTGGCGAGTACACAAGTTTGTAAATACAAAGCATAAGTATTAAAAGAATTTACTCGAATCCACATGGCAATTGTATACAAGGTTATCTAGCATGCAATACTAAGTGTCAAACCCAAGTGTCCACAAGAATTATAAGCGTCCCTCGCCACAAAAGTGACGAGACTGTTATGTATAATAATAAGCTTAACAATACCCCGACGGGTGGCGTGCTACTCCTATAGCGCTCTATATGTTAAGATGGGCTAGCTAAGTTAATGACAATAGCATGTATGTATCTAGCATGAACCTAAGCATAATAATCAAGCATGTATAACGGATTGAGGGAATTAAAGTATGTTTAAGTGTGAGTTTGTGTATTTTGTACGTTAACATGTTACAACCCAAAGTGTATAAAAAGGAAATGGGTCGAGTGTACTCGTAGTTTAGCAAGCTTCCACTTGGGAATTTCGTGAAGAGTTAGTTGTTTGAGGATGGAACACCGAGTTCTCCTACACGAGGAAACATAGGTGTGTGAGTATTTGGATGATAGCGGAGGATTCAGATTCGGAATTTAAAGAACACAAAAGTATGTATATGAGAAAGTAATCATCTAGGCTTAAACACGCGTTTTTGACACTATGAATCCCGTATGGGTTAAAGTGATTTCATGGGTTAAGATACCCATTAGAATCGTAACGACAGTTTTAAGTCCTTAGATAATATAACTTATTACCATGACAAATAATCACTTGATTATCATCAAGGGTTTAGTTTTGTTTATATATTTAATATATATTATATAGTTATGTAATATGTCCAACATGTTTATCATGGAATTTCATATAAGTCATGCATGGAGTGTAAGGACCTTCAAATATGTCCCAACACGACCCATAAGCGAAAACTCGGACCCCCGAAACCCTGATCCATAACAAAAACCAAGAAAACAAGAAATTTGGTCTTCAGACGGGCCGCGTAAGGGTTAAGCATAACCTCACGCGGGTCGCTTCAACATGTGTTTGACCGGATAAGCGTGCCCAGTCCACGTGGCATCCACCTGGCAACCCTACTCGTGACCCAGCAAACCTACACGTAGACTAGGTGGCCACACGGGCCGAGTAAGGGTCGAGTAAGGGTTCACGCGGCCGCGTGAGACCCATTTTTCACCTATAAATAGATCTGATCATGGCCTGTTCACTGGTGTCGAAAACAATTCTCAAAAACGAAGTTATACTGCTCAATTTCGAAAATTTAGATAGTGAGACGCTGCTACGATACAGGGTATTAACTCGATCGCTGCTACGATTCAATGTCCGATCGATTGAAACTATCCAATGGATGTTTAAGTGCTGCCCAAATTAGGGCTATACTTTGTCATTCGTCGTGAATTCGATGGATGTTTAAGTGTTGCACTTTGTCATTCGTTGTGAGGGTTTTAATCTCGTGAGTTATCGTAAATGCTGTATTAGTTACTGACCTAGTTCGTATGCATTGTTATTTAATTAGGTTACAAGGCTAATCAGTAGGCTAAACTCTACCCGTTTAAATCTGCAATGTGAGTCATTCTGTTTTTATCAATTATGTTTTACAATACTCCACACCATTTTCAAAGTTATAATTACAGGGATTAAGTCGTGGTTATCTTGAATCACTGGCTAGTGGGGTATTGTGCACATTACTAAATTTCTCACGGTTAGGCTAATAAATCCTAACAGTGATAATCACCACTACTTGGGGAAGGACCCAATAGTGGTATGACCATCGTCACCAGGAGGTGACACGACGCCAGATAAAAATAAGATAGAAGCCATTGTAATCGCTCTTATGATGTAATTTATAACTATGTGTCGTTTTATCAAATTGAGTGACTCGCCAGTATTTCCCCGCTGATAAAATATTTTTAAAACATGTTTCAGGCGACCTGCTGTAAATCAAGGAAAACGTGCTACGGAGCACTAACAAGCTTGAAGAGGTGGCTCAGTTAAAATAAATAAACATGTTTTATAAATCAGGGAATTTCCTCGTGAAATTCTTCTATTGTAAATTACGGGGTTTATCCCGAATTATAAAATAAAATAATCGGGCATTTCAAGTTTTAAAAGATCCTGCGAAAATCTTCCGCTGTCAACTCAATTAATAAATACCACGGGTTTCTGTCCCGCGGCTCCTGGACCGGGTAAAACCGGGACGGGGGCCGTGACAGAAAAAAGGTGGTATTAGAGCCACTGATTTAAGCCAATTAAGTATTTAGAAATACTTAATTTTTCTAATTGCCATCCTGTGCTTATATGTTTTTGTTAAGTTTACAGTATGGGTAAGCAAAGAATTTCGGACATCTATCGTCAATTAGATAGTTCACCAAAAGATAAGGGAACTTCAGCAGATACTGAGGAAGGAATATTTGTTCGTAAGGCACAGTTTGAGAAACCACTTACCCCTAAGAAAAGAAGTCGGATTATTAGAAAAAGCCAAGAGAAAATAAAGAAGTCACAACCAAAAAGAGTGAGGGTTAATAAGGAAACTCAGGAAATATGCAATAACCCACCATGAGAAGATGAATTTGATGAAAAATGGGCAGATCTCTATATGTTAGCCACTACAGCAGTAAATGTTAACTTTTAATTAAGTTAAACTGCCAACACCCTAACCCAGTACTAGCACCCATATCACCTACAAGCCAGAAACTTTGCCTATTAGATAAAACAACTTAGTAAGAGAAAATAGACTAAAATAAATTATGAATGCACAACCCTAGTATATTTTGAATCTCCATTGTAATTTGCAATAAATATATATAAAGGTTGCAATGTGTGCAATGATACTTGAATATTAACCTGACTTACAAAATTTTAAATTTTGTGTATTTTCTCTATATCTGCTAAACAGCATGAATGAGTTGTCTGAAGCTATTCAGAATCTCAATCTCTATTCTGTAAATGTGGAAGTTTCCAGAGACTTTACTGGTTATTTGGCCGATATCGAGGAACCTATGGAATTTCAAGCCCAACATCCGGAGAAACCAAAGCCAAAGAAAAGAAGAAGATTTGTGGGCTGGAGGCGTGTACGCAGGAGGAAACCAGCAACTAGGAAAGTTGCCAAAATGGAGGAACCATTGGATAAAGGAAAAAGAATAGAGATTGGGGAAAGTTCTAAGCAAGCCGAGGAATTGCCACTGCAGGAGGAATTAGATCGTATACTGGCAAGTTATGATATCCTTAGGCCAGTTAATGAAAATCTCTTCACTTATCCTGCCGAAACCCAACTTCCAGTGAATTTGGAACCAGCCATCCCATATCCCCTTATCCACTCCCAACCTCTACCAGCAGAGCTGGAAGAATGGTGAACCACTGATTGGCAGTTTCAAAATCTCCTCAATAACCCTGATACATTTTTCCCTCAATTTAACCCGGAGCCTCCACTACACCCACCTATGAGCTCCGAGAACTTGACTAAACTCCGCCAGTATGGCGAGGAGCTAATTGATGCAGGGAACTGAATTAGGGATATAGGAGAAAAGATATCCTGGAAGTACGACGAGAGGGAGCGTCGCTTCTGAGATGCCAGCCGACGGCATGGTTGTGGTTGTATAATAATAATAGTAGTAACATATAATCCTGTGAAATAACTTAAAAATAAAACTTTTGCAAGATAACAAGTTTGTACGGACACATATTATAATATATAAAAATGGAAGTCGAAAGATCGACAATTTTGGCTATATGTGTTAGTATGATTATGTGCAATTGTTTTATTTGATTATTAATTATTTTCTGCTAATTACTTATCTATATTAATTACCAGATGGAACATGCTGGTAATGAACCCGTTAATGAAGTTAACCAATCTAAACAAAACCATGAAGATCAATTTCTGAATAGGCAAGATATTGAAAATATTGTTGCTCAAGGAATAGCCAATGCTATTCCAGCAATCCTTGCTGCTGCCCGAAATCCAGTTGAACCTCAACAAATTATTCCTAGCAAACGTACACATGACGACAACTTTAGTAATAGTATAAACGGAGGCGGCAACCATACTGATAACGACAATGATGAGATGCAATCCCCACTCCTTAAGAAAATAAAAGTTGCAACGCCTGGTTGCACTTACAAGGAGTTTCTTGCCTGTAAACCAGCTGAATTTGCAGGCAATGAAGGGGAGACTGCTGCACTGTGTTGGTTAGAGAAAACCGAGGCGGTGATTAAAATAAGTAAATGTGCTGAGGAAGACAAGGTCATGTACGCGTCGCATCTTTTTAAAGAAGGGGCGCTAGAATGGTGGAATACGGTACTTCAAGCCAAACGAAGCGATGTAGCCTATGCCATGAGTTGGGAAGAATTTAAGCGGTTGGTGGAAAGAAAATTCTATCCCGAATATGAGAAAGAACAAATGGCAAATAAATTCCTGAACCACCGGATGGTGGATGTTGATTGTCGAGGATACACTTCGACATTCTTCGAGTATGCTAGAGTTGTACCTACCCTGGCTTCGCCGAAGCCAGTGCTTATTTCCCGCTACATTTGGGGATTGATTGGCGAAATCCGTAATATCGTTAAAGCTGCGAGACCTCGCACTATTGATGATGCTGTGGAATTAGCTAACACCCTAACGGACGAGCTGGTACGTACAAGAGAAGAAAATCGGAAAAAGGAAGTGGCCCAAAAGATTACCCAAGGA
This sequence comes from Helianthus tuberosus, assembly GCA_030545235.1. Taxonomy (NCBI): domain Eukaryota; kingdom Viridiplantae; phylum Streptophyta; class Magnoliopsida; order Asterales; family Asteraceae; genus Helianthus; species Helianthus tuberosus. Next base: position 24,438,503 of record CM060384.1, on the reverse strand, counting down.
TTCCGTGTGGGTAATAGTAGCAACTTCAAGAAAAGAGGGACTAGGAAATCTTCTACTGTTCCATTTTGCAATACCTGCAAAAGAAAGCATTTTGGAAGATGCAAAGGGTATTGCAATTTCTGCAAAATTCCAGGGCATCAAGAAGAAGATTGCAGGAGGAAGAAATCCACAATCTGCTACAATTGTGGAGAAGCTGGACATTTTAGGCCAGACTGCCCAAAATTGGTCAAACCAGCTGATAACAAAGCCAAACCTGCAAAAGGAACTACCAAGAAAAATGCAAGAGCCTTCCAGTTGACTACTCAGGAAGCAGAGCTAATCCCTGACGTGATAGCTGGTACGTTCTTAGTTCACGACGTGTATGCAAAAGTATTATTTGACTCTGGTGCAAACCAAAGTTTTATAAATACTTCATTTTGCCAAGCTCTTAAGCTACCCTTAACAAAACTTAGGCAAGTTTTTATAGTTGAAACGGCAGATGGGAATTCTATTAACACAGATAAGGTTTTGCGAGAAGAAAAGATAGAACTCTTAGGCCATAAATTTTCTGCAAACCTGTTACCTACGAATTTAGCCGAATTCGATATAGTATTAGGAATGGATTGGTTAGTAGCCAACCATGCTCGAATTCTCTGTGATAAAAATTCCATAGAAATTCATACACCCACAGGAGAATTAGTGGTGATTACAGGAGATAAGCCACGAAAGCCACTGAAATTCATTTCAGTGATGAAGTTGGCCAGTTATTCAAGAAAACAAGAAATAGTGTATATGATCTCAGTTATCATTAACACTGAAGATAAGGAACTTACGGAAATTCCAGTAGTATCAGATTACCCGGATGTATTCCCAGAAGAATTACCTGGATTACCACCAAATAGGGAAGTAGAGTTTAGGATTCATCTAATTCCTGGAATTACACCGATAGCTAAGGCACCTTATCGGTTAGCACCCACCGAAATGCTAGAATTGAAAAAGCAGTTAGATGAATTACTAAGTAAAGGATTTATACAACCTAGTTCATCCCCGTGGGGAGCTCTAGTGTTGTTTGTGAAAAAGAAAGATGGTTCGATGCGAATGTCTGTCGATTATAGGGAACTGAATAAGGTTACAATTAAGAACCGATACCCATTACCTAGGATCGATGATCTTTTCGATCAACTTCAGGGAGCTAGATACTTTTCTAAGATAGATTTACGCTCCGGATACCATCAATTGAAGGTACAAGAAGAAGACATACCTAAAACTGATTTCAGAACTAGGTATGGTCATTACGAATTTACAGTCATGCCCTTCGAACTAACAAATGCTCCTGCAACATTTATGGACATGATGAATAGGATTTGTAAACCGTATTTGGATAAATTTGTAATTGTCTTCATCGACGATATACTTATTTATTCCAAAAGCCAGGATGAACACTGTCAGCACTTGCATGCACTCTTAACTTTGTTAAGAAAGGAGAAGCTTTATGCCAAATTCTCGAAGTGTGAATTTTGGCTACAGGAGGTACAATTTTTAGGACACATGGTAAATCACGAAGGCATTCACGTAGATCCCTCCAAAATAGAAGCAATCACCAAATGGAAAGTCTCGCAATCAGCTATGGAAATTAGAAGCTTTCTAGGGTTAGCAGGATACTATAGACGATTCATTAAGGATTTTTCCAAAATAGCTGTACCATTAACTAAGCTAACCTGTAAAGCAGCTAAGTTTGAATGGGGACCTACGCAAGAAGAAGCTTTTAAGATTTTAAAGCAAAAGCTAACAAACGCCCCAATTCTATCCTTGCCAGAAGGAACAGAGGATTTTGAAGTTTACTGTGATGCTTCTAAATTATGATTAGGATGTGTGCTGATGCAACGCAAAAAGGTAATTGCGTATGCCTCAAGGCAATTGAAAAAGCACGAAGAAAACTATACGACACATGACTTAGAATTAGGAGCCATAATTTTTGCCCTTAAAATTTGGAGACACTATCTGTATGGAAGTAAGTTTACTGTCTATACAGATCATAAGAGTTTTAGATATATATTTGGGCAAAAAGAATTAAACATGAGGCAAAGGAGATGGATGGAGATTCTAAATGACTACGACTGTGATATTCAATATCACGAAGGAAAAGCAAACGTAGTTGCAGATGCTTTAAGTCGTAAGTATCATAAAAAGCAAAAGCGAGTCCGTGCTCTTAGACTAAATCTACAATTTGAATTAATGGAACAACTGAAAAATATTCAAGAAACAGTAATCAAGGATGATGTTGAAGGAATGAAGGGACGAGTAAAAGAATTAGAGAAAGGAAGTGATGGAATTTGGAGATTCCACAAGAAAAGGATTTGGGTACCTAAACAAGGAGAATTAAGAAATAAGATTTTAGAGGAAGCCCATAAATCTAGGTATACCATGCATCCTAGTAACAATAAGATGTACCAAGATTTAAGGAATAACTTCTGGTGGATAGGAATGAAAAAGGACATAGCTAGATACGTTTCTAAATGTCTTACTTGTTCACAAGTTAAGGCAGAACACCAGAAACCCTCAGGTCTACTACAACAATTAGAAATGCCTGTATGGAAATGAGAACTCATAACAATGGACTTTGTTACTAAGTTACCCAAAACTAGAAAAGGTAATGATGCGATTTGGGTAATTGTGGATCGATTAACCAAATCAGCTCATTTTCTACCCATGAAAAAAACCTTTAGCATGGAAAGGTTAGCCAAATTGTACGTGGACGAGGTAGTATCCTTACATGGAGTCCCACTCTCCAATGTATCGGACAGGGATAGTCGTTTCACTTCCCATTTCTGGACAAGTTTTTAGGAAGCAATGGGAACCCGACTCAATTTAAGCACTGCATACCATCATCAAACAGACAGACAAAGTGAAAGGACGATCCAAACCCTGGAAGACATGCTTAGGGCATGTGTGATAGATTTTGGTGGAAACTGGGATGACCACCTACCTTTAATTGAATTATCCTATAATAATAGTTATCATGCAAGCATAGAAGCTGCCCCATTCGAAGCACTCTATGGACGAAAATGCAGAACTCCAGTCTGCTAGGAAGAAATAGGAGAAAGTCAGTTATCAGGTCCTGAAATTGTGCAAGAGACCACCGACAAGATCACTCAAATCAAGGAAAGACTGAAAACGGCTCGAGATCGCCAGAAGAGTTATGCAGACAACCGACGCAAGCCACTAGAATTTCAAATCAGAGATAAGATACTCTTAAAAGTTTCTCCTTGGAAAGGAGTAGTTCGGTTCGGTAAGAAAGGAAAGCTAAGTCCAAGGTACATAGGACCATTTACAGTGATCCAACGTATAGGATCACTTGCTTATCACTTACAACTACCAGAGGAGCTAGCTGGAGTACATGACGTATTTCATGTATCCAATCTCAAGAAATGTCTATCTGACGAATCCTTGGTAATACCTCTTCAAGATGTAGAGGTAAATGAAAAGTTAAAATTTGTTGAGAAGCCACTGCAAATAGAAGACAGAAAGATCAAGTTTCTCAAGCACAAGTGACTAGTGCTGGTAAAAGTTAAATGGGATTCAAAAAGGGGACCCGAATATACTTGGGATCTGGAATCGAAGATGAAGAGAAAATATCCTCACTTATTTCAGTAAATCTCGAGGACGAGATTTTAAATAAGGTAGGGAGGATGTAAGGACCTTCAAATATGTCCCAACACGACCCATAAGCGAAAACTCGGACCCCCGAAACCCTGATCCATAACAAAAACCAAGAAAACAAGAAATCTGGTCTTCAGATGGACCGCGTAAGGGTTAAGCATAACCTCACGCGGGCCGCGTCAACATGTGTTTGACCGGATAAGCGTGCCCAGTCCACGTGGCATCCACCTGGCAACCCTACTCGTGACCCTGCAAACCTACACGTAGACTAGGTGGCCAAACGCCGCGTAAGGGTCGAGCAAGGGTTCACGCGGGCCGCGTGAGACCCATTTTTCACCTATAAAAGATCTGATCATGGCCTGTTCACTGGTGTCGAAAACAATTCTCAAAAACGAAGTTATACTGCTCAATTTCGAAAATTTAGATAATGAGACGCTGCTATGATACAGGGTATTAACTCGATCACTGCTACGATTCAATGTCCGATCGATTGAAACTATCCAATGGATGTTTAAGTGTTGCCCAAATTAGGGCTATACTTTATCATTCGTCGTGAATTCGATGGATGTTTAAGTGTTGCACTTTGTCATTCGTTGTGAGGGTTTAAATCTCGTGAGTTATCGTGAATGCTATATTAGTTACTGACCTAGTTCATATGCATTGTTATTTAATTAGGTTACAAGGCTAATCAGTAGGCTAAACTCTGCCCGTTTAAATCTGCAATGTGAGTCATTCTTGTGACAACCCCAAAAATTACAGGTATCCGTACAATTAATTTATATTTAATTTGTGCTTAATGACTGTGCTGATTACAACTATTGATTTAACTGCTTACTGTTTACTGATACATACATGTTCCTGCATCATACTATATTACTGTCACTCCATTTATTACACACAAAACTATAGTGACAAACTTGATGCACAAAAGCACAGAAGCTCAATAAGCGGATAACCAGTAAACCTGCTGACTTTACCAGCACTAGACAGATATTGTCTCTGAGGCCATTATGAGTCGGGAATAGATTACTACACTGGTAGGGAGTGTAGGGAGGTGAGGATTGTAGAACTGCGTCACTAGGTAATATTTATAGTGACCGGATGTGCCTAAAACATCCTCAAATTACAAAATTCTGCACTCTATTACAAAAATTCAGCATTTAATCTAACTAGTAAAGTGCAAAAACATGGTAAAGTAATGCTAGACACTTTCCAAAGTGTCGGGAATTCATTGTGTCACTAAAAATAATATTAAAGACACTTAAATGCTTATTTAGCACTTTAACGGATTAATATCCAACCGAACAACCGGACTTTACCTGGAACATAAAAATATTGTCAATAACATTGTCCATCCTTTTCTGAGCCAGTTAGGGTCCCCAAATACCCTAACACCCGTTATATTATACTACACACTAACAACCTAATTAATATCCTAACTAAACTAACTAAGAACTAACTAGAGACTTGGAATCAAACCATATACCCCCCCCCCTTCCTCCATACGGTTACATGGGTGAATCACCCATTGATTTTTCTTGATTATTATATTAGATAATGTGTGGTACTAAGGAAACATAAGGCACAATGGGTATTAGTTGTTGGAGGATTATATAATTACCCTTAAGACCATCATTCTCATTCATTCAACACCCATCAACTAGCTCACTTCCCTTCCTCCATAACCACCATTCGGCTGCCATCATACCACCACTATATCATCACCTTCAAGTCCATTTCAAACATTCTAATTACTTCCAAAGGTGCAAGAGATCATACAAGCAAGCTTGGAGTGTTCGGAAGCTCAAGGACCTCTCTCGTTTTCTTTTATCCACCACTTTTATGCTTTGAAACTTCCCTAGCCTTGTGCTAGTGGTAAGCACTTAGATCCTTGTATTTTACTTGTTATTTAGGTGGTTAATGATGTTTAAAGATAAAAAACATAAGAACATCATCAAAGTCTTGAAGTTTAAACAAACTAGAGAAGAATGTATGGTTTAATGATGTTGAAATCATGTTAAATCTGAAATAAACAAACCATAATCTGCTGTAACAGACTTATGATCTGATTTTAATCATATTAGAAAGGATGGCGAACGTATGAATGCGTTTTAGTAACATTTAACCTTTAAACAACATGTTGATTTGCACTTTCAGCCGACTTTAACTGGCTGTAAACAAGTCACAACTTAACAAAAACTTTATTTTCTTGACTCTATAACGTGTTATTATGAAATACGGTTCTAATGGCACTGTAATCATAATTTTTGGACCTCGTTTACTATTTTTAAAGTGCCATTATGTAACAGCAGCTAAAGCAGCATTTTTACAGCAGTAAACGAGAGTCATATTTTTAGTCATAACTTGATTTCGGTGTAGAGTTAGATCATAAAATTTATACGGTAGATGAACACCGATGTGTTTGTAACTCTCTTACTGGAATTTCGTAAATTGGACTCTCGATGAATTTTAAATAAATTATTCCGCGGACTGTGGTCAGAAAAAGATAAATCTGATTTCGGTCCGGAAAATGATTTTATATAAAATATTGGTGGTGATTTGGACCCCGATATTTTTACACAATAATTTTTGGTTCGTATAAGACATTCTATAAAAATTTGGGAATTTTTGGAATAAGATAACTATTTTATTAAAATACTTGAAAACGGCCCAGTTTTGTATATTAAAACTGAAACGATATAAGTAGTGTTTTGCATGTCTAAATGTCGGGTTGGTTAATTGAGAACTGATTGGATGATTTTACAAAAGAAAATGATACGCTAGTAAGCGTGGACGCCTCCGTTTACAGTGGAAACTCTGGCGAATTTTTTCTAGAAAATATAACACTTAGAAATATTTTTGGTGACAAGTGTTATAAATATATTTTTATCTTGTTTTCCAAAATATAAATTTCGCCATGATTTTTATTACAAAATAACCAAGTGTCGGAGGTAGATTTTCGTAAATGAAACTTGTTAAATATATATTGAGAATATATATTCCATAATAAAACGCTTGTGTGCTTACGTGATTATTTGTGAACAAGATATATATTATTTTTAGAGTAAAGATAATATTACTTGAAATATCATGAAAATACGACTCCAAAATAATACCAACGCCCTCACAAATAAATATTTAAGTTACATCGGTATTGTTTATACAACGCGAACTCTAAAATGTAACTTGCGTATTTTCGGAAAATACTCTTAAATGTGTATTTTGATAAAGTATTATTTTGGAAAATTGTATGATGTAAAATATAATATTTTTGGGAAAAATATGTATATTTTGGAAACAGGATATTTTAGACAAATGAATTAAAATATATTTTCAAGTGAGACTTAAAAATATATTTTCGGAATTATAAAACGCACATGTATTAATACCCCCATCCTTGGGAAGGAATATATTTATTTAATGATTAAGAAATGTAAATACGAAATAGTTGTCTAACTATTTCCCAAAAACGTTAAACCTTAAGCCAAAGCACGGCCGTCCGTCTAATAGGAATTAGTACGTGTAGGTCGTCACGCAGCAGATAGAGTTGGAGATTGACGTTGCTGGATACGCACTTCAGTGAGTTCATGTCCCCCTTTTCTCTTAACTCTTTTCAGTTTTATACTTTGGGGTTGAAATACATGTTACGATTACTACGAACTTTTACTTACATGGTATGGTTAGCTTAAGGAGGGTTACTACTTAGATCATGTGAGTGGGTAGGCGGGAACTGAAGGCCATTAATCCTCATTGTAGGACCGAGGGTCATTAGCGGTAGATCTATCTGGGTGTAGCGAGCCCAACCCCTGAGCCCGCTTAGTGGACCAGGTGGTGACTTTGAGCCCGACGCAAAAATCTGCTAGGTTTGAGTCTTCCTACAGCACTTCACACATATCATTGGCTTTGCAACCCAATGGTGATCTCTTTTTCCTTAATTGCTACATACCAGGGACTTTTATACATACTTACAACATTTTCAAATGTTTGTACATACTCACTTACACATGAACTCGCTCAACTTTATGTTGACTTTTCAAACTACATGTATTTCAGGAAACTAACGGATCTGGCATGGTATGCACGTATTTTCAAGATGCGTTTGAATAAAGAAGTCATCCAGGGTTTAGAAGGTGTAACCTCTTCCTGGACGGGTTACATATCTCTAAACCTAGTATTGTTTAAAGTCTTTTGCTAAGTCTTTATAAACTCAATTAAATCAAGTTAAGGTTTGTAACTTATTTTGTGATTGTTGAAAAATGGGATTTTTCTAAACTATATTAATGGATGAATATCTCATGTTTTTATCATATAGCATTGTTATGATTGTTGCTATGGTATTAAGAAGTCACACCAAATAAACCCACGTTTCCGCAAAGCCAGGGTGTGACAGCTTGGTATCAGAGCCTCGATCATAGCGAACTAGGATTCTTTCTCGAGTCTATACTATGATCATCAGGGCTCTCACGAAAACATTTTCAAACACTTTTACATTGCATACACTATACGTCCAGATCCAGGGAATAAACCTTTTTACAAACAAAAAGGCACAAATACACATTCCCAAATTTAAATTTATAGCTCAGTCGGGGAGACTGAGGGAGTCCAGTCGGGGAGACTGGGGAAAAATTAGGCCGGGAAACTAGGAAAAAAAATTAGGTCGGGAGACCAGGAAAAATTAGGTCGGGAGACCAGGAAAAATTAGGTCGGGGAGACCAGGAGATTAGTCTGAGAGACTGGGAGATTTTAGTCTGAGAGACTGAGAATTCAATCTGAGAGATTGGGAGATTTTAGCCGGAGAGACTAGGAAGTTCAGTCTGAGAGGCTGAGAGGACAGTCTGGGGAAGACTAGGATGATTACATGCTTATATTGTTACTGCTTAATTGATGATTATTGATATACGTGCACACGTGGTGAATAATTGCATACACTAATTGTTAATAACTACTATGGGTATACGTACTATGACTATTATGAACCAGCACACACGTCGCACTAATTAGAAAGCGAGTTATCAGACATTGATAACCCTACGGCCACCGCCACGGATAAGGAGACTGCATCTGCGCCAGAGATATTTACGGCAGACACTGAGAGTGATCCTGATATGCCGACCAAGGACGAGCACGACTTCTAATAGTCCGTGCTACCAGATTTTGGTGATACTTCACCCTTGCTGATGGTTTCTGACAAGAATCTTTCTGTCACTTCTGTTTCAATCCATGACCACTCCGTCACTGGTCATCCCAATGATGGACCCACCATGGATCCAATCCTCGATGATGCGTCTCCTGCGGACATCTTTACTGAAGGTTGGCTACTCGACAAACAATATATGACTACGTTGGCATGCTTATCGATGGTCCTCCTGCCGACGCCCATGATGATAGAAAATTAGACGAGAACACTGTCACTAACTTTACTTCTTAAGACCCCTGTTAACAAGCCATCCTCTGATTCTAGCATGCATTCAGACTCCTTCGAGTCTGTGATACCTGCAACCTTACAAACAGCTGGAGTACAACATTCTACTACTGACACAAGACGACGACGACATGGCTGTTGCACTATCACCTGCTCGAGGCACCACACTGTTACACGACCCAGGGCCTGCTCCTGAGCTAGCTTCTACACCTTTTGAGTCAGCTTGATGATTGCAACTGTTGGTCCTGCACACTTGCTTGATTATGACCCTGTTACTTTTGTTTTACTAGACATTACACCCCTTATATCTACCTGCATCGGGCAATCTCCTCATTTGTTGAGATGTTTGTTTTTACACCCGTAACCGCTGACATTGCTCCTTTTCCCTATGAAGACCGACGTCCATTGCACCAACATGCCTATCGCTTTCTTTCAAGACATACCTGCGCCCCGGAGAGGTACTCCAGGTCAGTACCCACGTAACAATCCTTTTGCTACAACAACATTTTCTACGGCCTTACAGGCCGCACCGCTTACTTCTTTCACCTCTACATCGCTGTACGAGCCGATTTCATGGATCCTATAATACACTATGCAGATTTTAGACCCTTACCTCACGTGATGGAGGCCACATACAAGATGAGTTGCTCCTGTAACACCAACTACAGTTTGAGGATATGAGTCGCAGAATGTTGGAGCTTGAGCTGACACCACAATTGGCAACTTCAAATGCAAAACATTACATAACCGAAAACATGAATTAAGTGTCTACATCACAAGACAACATTTTGTCAGAAAAGTTTATGTAAGACACCACGTCCTCCACCCTGTCTATTGTCAGCATACTTTGATTCGCCACATACATTAAGGTTCCTTTTGCGCTCTCGACCGTTGCCATTACACCGTTCCCAGGATTCTGATGCTCGTTCCTTTACGGCCAAGCGGCAGATCAACTAATTGCTTCGACGTATATACAAACTCGAGGATGATTTCACGCATGATAACAATTTCTCTTCTTTCCTCCTCCACCTCAGTCACCAGTATGGTTAATTTCTGGACTATGCGGATTGCATCACAATTGGGCAAAGACATTAATGATGAGCCGAGAATGTAAAGACTTTTCGAAGGCCACTATCTGATCCATATCACCCATACCATGTTGGGCACTCTACGAAGGACACCCTCATTTCTTTGATGATACAACAGGACGCATTGACGCATCATATGCAGGTTTTAGGGAGTGCACCAAGCCCATCTTGTCATTGTCAGGCACCGTTTGCAGCACCGCACCTTCCGCGTCCACTGTCCCCCGATTCTGCCGCTCGTTTATGGACTTCTGAACAACAAATAGCAAAATTGCTACGCGCCTATCGTGCTATGGAGGAGAACTGGCCACATGTGCGTCGCTTACTTTTCTTTCATTTCCCTCCTCCGCCGCCATCAGCATAGGCGTATTTTTGGTTTTATAAAGGTAGACTTTTGGTGAAAAGATTTCGATTGTGCCGACTATACAGCAGTTTGGAGACCGCATTTTGACGTCATGACTTTTGATAGTTAGCCTTTGGTTGTTGTATAGGACTAGCTAGTTCAGACAAGGGAAATGTGGCCCTTAGTCACTTGTGATGTCATGAGCTTGATTAATTTATAACATGAGATGTTATGTGCTTGGTTAATTTATAACATGAGATGTTATGTGCTTGGTTAATTTATAACATGAGATGTTATGTGCTCAATGAATGATATTACGTACGTGTGTTATTTAGTTGCTATGTCCTGACCCATACGATCATCATTTAGAAGATGCCTCCAAGACGGGATGTACGCATGCCTACCAACGAGGCGGAACTTCAAGGAATCATTGCTGCAGCCATAGCATGACACGAGGCCCTGCGCTCCGAATCTCGCAAGGGCACCTCAGAAAGTCATGGTTGTATCTACTGGCACTTCCTCAAATACGAGCCTCCGAAGTTCGACGGCACTGGAGGTGCCATAGACTTTGTGAAATGGATCGAAAGAATGGATTCCATCTTTCAATTGAGCGGTTGTACGCCAGAACAACAAGTCCCATACGTTTCCGAGTTGTTTGCAGATGAAGCTCGATTATGGTGGAACCTTCAGATTCGAATAATGGGCGTGACTGCAGCAAATGCATTAACATGGGGTGAACTAAAAGGAATGATGCATAGGAAGTATTGTTCCCTAACGGAAACCCAGAAACGGGAAGGTGAATTCTGGAGCCTGATGATGGAAGGTCCAAAGGTGTTGGAGTACGTGCAAAGACTTCATAATTTTTCACGAGTTGTTCAGTACCTGGTGAAACCAGAATTGAAGGAAGTGGGGAAATTCATTTGGAAACTGGCGCCTCAAGTCTTGAGCTTGATGACAACATCAACACCCCCAACAACTATTGCTGCAAGTAAGATGGGTTTGGCACTCGCTACGGAAGCACGTAGACTAGAAAAACTTGCTAACCCTACCAAGAAGAAGGAGACTCAGGTTGAGTCGTCCGGAAAGAACAAAAGGAAGCTCACCGAAGATACCCGAACGAATAATGATGAACAAAGAACTGTTCGAGGTTGTTTTGACTGCGGGGACAAAGGGCATTTCAAGAAAGATTGTCCTAACAACAAACAAGCCGACGTTAAGATTTACTTAGGAACTAAGCCTAGACATGGTGGATGCAAGTATCACCACGAATGTGGGTGTTGGAAGCCTAAGTGCGGTAGGTGTGGGAAGAGAGGACACAACAAGGATGCCTGTGGGGCGAAGAGTCCCGAACAAGGAGGTGACAATGACAACAACCAAAGTGGAAATACTAATAAATTTCTAGGCTGCTACCGATGCGGGAACGTGGGGCACTTTAGGAAAAATTGCCCAAGGAAGATTAATAAAGACCATGAAGGGACATCCAACATCGGAGCTTGTGAAGCATGTCGGGATCCAGACATGATTACTGGTACGTCCTCTATCAAACAGAAATTTTGCATCCATGTTGTTTGATACCAGTGCCGACTATAGCTTTGTATCATTGGAATTTAAGAATATATTCGGATTAACTACTAATAAGTTAGATACTCCGTACTCAATCAAACTGGCTAAGGGAAAGCTAATAGAAGCGAATGAAGTTGTCTGAGGATGTGTAATTGAACTAGGAGGTCACGAGTCTACGATAGATCTACTGCCAGTTGAGCTGGGAAGCTTCGGCGAGGTAATTGGGGTGGATTAGTTGCCAAGCCGTCGAGCGAAGGTTGATATCCGCACCCCGATGTCGAATGAAGGAACGATCATGACTCACGAAGCAGGATACGCCACCATGGATCACGAATTGCTTAAGGCACGAAAGTGGTTGTGAGAAGAATGTGTTGTTTTCTGGCTCATGTCGGGGACAAGGGAGCCGAAGAACTGGAACTCGAAGATACCCCCGTGATCGGAGAATATCCTGAAGTCTTCCTAAAAGACTTGCCAGGATTAACCCCTCAACGATTAGTCGAGTTGCGCGTCTATTTGATTCCAGGCGTCGCGCCTGTACTCGATATATCTTAGCGACTTACATCTTCGGAGATGCAAAGATTGACAGTGTAGTTTCAGTAGTAGATAGAGAAGGAAGATAACAGACCAAAACTTCTGTTTTGGATAACCTCAGTTCTGCTCGCCAAAAGAAAGGACGATGACTTTCAAAAGACCGGGAGCCGAACGGGCTAGCCAACAAGAGTCAGCAACTCTTGCTAAGAACTGATGACTTACATATTTGATTAACTGTAAGGGCCCAACTACTATTGCACGACTGGTCGACGATTGAGTGTCGTTAGCGGTGAAGTTCGGGAAGAAAGTATACCGGGAAAATTGTGGGACAATGACTTGTTCTTGGACGAACACCAAAATAGTGCTTCCTACGCAATGCACAAACCAGATCTACACGGGATACGAAATCTGGAGAATCTAGAAAACTTATATCTAGGACCTTTGGGAACCCAGGTCCAAACTAGTAAGGGTTTTTATTTAGGAACCATAACTGTCAACTCAATCAACCATCATTAACCTGGCGCATATGCCAGTTCCGTTGACCAAATATAGAGTACTTGGATTTCTTTTACTTCTGGCGAGTAGATGTTTGCATCTCTACTCCCCTCCATGGTAGTTGCATCACAATAATTTTCTCGCTGAGAGCGAACACACATTGCTTCGATAGCTGGTTATTCCTTCACTTTAGCAGATACTCGTTGTTCCTTTTCTTGGAAACTTACCTGACATACATGCATCATTTGCTACGCATGTGATTTCGTTTTGAACAAACACTTCATTGGAATTTACATATTATTTTGCTAAACCTAATTACTGATTCCTGATTCGAGTAACCTACATTATTGTTATTGTTGGCTCTTTTGTTACCAAGCCAACACACTTTCTTGAAACCGCTTTCTTTCAAGTTACATTCATGTTTTATCTTGCTACCATGCCGAGAATTCCTTGTTTATACATACATTGTCGGGTTACGTTGAAACCAAGTTCAATTGCTTGAACTTATCCAGTTCACAGGTTAAACTTGAAACGCTATATGATGTATTAGGAGCATCATATTCAACTATTTTTGCAGAGATTCTTTCATTTCGAGTCGTAGTAGATTTGGTTGGTCTACGACTCCACTAAAACGTTTGATTTGTTTCGATACCTTGCGGTGATATTTTCACAAAATTGAAGCTTGCGCTAATTTGGTTACTCACTTCGTACACGGATTCAATTCCCTATTTAGTTGTTAACAATCCATTTTGGATCTTCACGATCAAAGCGGTCTCAACACAATTGTGTGTTAAGGCAATGGTACATATATTCATTTCATAAGCACAATTGTAACATCCCAAAAACGGGTTTGGTAATCAAACCACGTTAATAGTAAAGACGGGTAAAATACCGTTAGTGGTAAAAAAAATTATTAACCCGGTAAATATTAGGACTTAAATAAATAAACCTAATATTAATTAAAAAGGGGAATAAATTCTTTGAGAAAACAAAGTATATAAAAAGGCTAAATTAACGGGACTTAAAACATAACGGGTTACAACTTCCCGAACCCGTTAAGGTGACTAGGAATAATTAACCTAGTTGGTAGCATGAGATCAAATGACTAACGGTGAGTTATGGCTTCAATTGGTCAAAATAAAACACGAGGGACTAATATTGCCGAGTGGGAAACTTGGTTTATTAAAACAAAAAAATAAAACACAACACACACACTTGGTGTGTGTGTGTGTGTGCGTGAAAACGTCCAGGAGAAGGAGCAAGAGCTCCAAACCCTAGCTCATCCCAAATTCATCAAATTGGAGGGCCAAACGACGCTTAAATTCACAACCGAACGTGGATTAACGATCACCAAGTCAAGGGGATCGTAAGGTATGTCGAAATTCTAACATTCGTGAAGTTGTAAAAAGTTGATAATCATCCTAATCACGAATTAGGCATGGATTATAGAAACTATGACTAGATTAGCGATGTATGATTGCTTAGGAACAAACCCTAAGTGAAGATTTAGAATAAATTGCTATGATTTAGGTGTTTGGTTGAATCACCACACCTAGCTAAGTGGGTTTTAATGTTATGATGAAATTGATGATATATATCTATGCTTAGAATCATCATGCATGTTAAGTAATCAAGAAATACTTAAACAAATTGCTAGTATGAGTATTTGATCATAAGTGATGGTGGTTAAATTTGGATGTTAATCTTGGTAAAAATGACTAGTTATGAACTAGTTAGCAAATGTGTAAAATTATGCTCATTAGATGTTTGTTAAAATGTCTAAATGAGAAGTAAAGTGTTGGAATTCAAGTGAAACGCGTAATTGGCAAGCTTTACTAATTACATGAGACATGGGATAAAACGGGTTCTAATCATAATGTTGATTTGCCTTAATTGTGCATATCATATGATTAAAGGTAGTTGACTTTAGAAAGTCAAACTAACTAGTGATGAAGTCGAATAGTAGTTTTGACAAAGAAAATAAGTAAGGTGGAATAGTCGTGATTATTAATGACTAATCTAACCACCTTGTAAATGTTGATAATAGTTGACGCTTAACGAGCTAAGTGAAAGCTTGAGGAAGGAAGCGGGTCAAACGAATCAAGAATGAAGGAAAAAGCATATTTCGGATGCAAGGTAAGTATAGCTTACACTAGTCTTATATTTTAGAATATTCTCTTATCGTATTAGTTACGAATAAGATAATTACATGATTGCGGTATGATGTTCCGGCGTGTAGACGCACGGAACAAGATAGTCGAGTATGACAAGAAACCATGTTGATGGTTTAAAAGGAGTTAAAATCGGTAATTCGATCATTTGATGACAAACGGAAAATGAAACTTTTGAATGGTTACCTTATAGGGTAAACCAAAACAAACAATAAGGGTAAAACGGTAAATTGGTCACGTGTTGACCATAACTATTGGGTTTGAAAGGCACGGTATGATGTAAGTCATGATAGGCTAAAAAGCGTTAAGAAACGATTAATAAGTGAAATGACCGCGCGGTGTAAACCGGAGCGAGTCGTATAGATGAGATGGTAATAAATATCATCTCGTCAACATAATCGGTCACTTAGACCAAATGGGTCAAAAGGTGAAGATATCACCTTTGACAATAACGACTAATGATTATTGTCGAGTTATATTATTTCAGGAGTAAATGTCAAATAGGTTTTAGCAACGCTATGGATTAGCGGTTATAAAAGCAAGGTATTAAAAACGGGTCAATATATTGATCCGCGCCAGGTATGTGAAAAAGGGATAACCCTCATTCAGAATATGTGGCTCAATGAGTGTTAAAAGAAGTCAAAATAAACATTTGGTTACGTGATAAGTAAACCGAATGTTTTAAATAATGGACATTGCGTTTGGAAAACTTATCGACTTTTCAAACAAAATCATAGGTTAAAAGAGGGATTATGGGTCAACTATACTTTCAAAAGTCCTTCATTGTAAATGATTAGCTAAACGGACTAAAACGCCCTTATAAGCTAAATTGGACAAACGACCTTTAAAGGCAGTTTTGAAATGAGTTTTATGATCAAATAATAGTTAGAATAAGTATAAGAAGCGAAAGATGTAAACCTTTGGTCAAATGACTCTATATGAGTCTTTGTCGTAAATTAGCAATCCGACGAGAAAAACTCGGATTATATAGATCACCTCGTTAAGTCCACCACAAATATAGTTGTGGTGGAAGATTACTTGATAAGAGATGTGGTATAATAATGCTAGAAACGAATGAAAGCGTTTCATGATCAAAATATATGCCTAAATACCCTGAACGGGTCAAAATAGAAGTATTAGCGAAACGGGTTAAGAATGTGTAATGACCCGTGAATTGAACCTTGTATAATAGGAAATAATTATAGTAACATGTTTACAGAAGAAACAAGGGCCACAAACACGTTTGATGATGAAATCACGAACGGGTCAAAAGTCGGTAAAAAGGGTTTAAGCCGAATAGTTAAAGGTCTGAAATTTTATTATGTATGATGTTGGAGTTCAACTCCATTAGATGGAGAATTAAATTACGGTCGCGTAGGAAAAAGAATCGGGTAAAACGGATCAATAACGAAGAAGTTATGGTCGTTTCCGTAAAAACAGACATAGCTGAAATGCAGGACCCAGATCTCAAACTGCTGGAAAACATGTTCCCCCGCGCCACGCGGAAGAAAACCTGTAAGCCACCGCAATACGCGGAAGCCGTCGCGACTCGCGACGGGTGTGATGAGTTCTGCCGCGACACGCGGGAGAATCAAATTCAGAAATTTATTTTTTTATATAATCTGAAGCTGGAACTTGTTTGTACATTGATTATAAATATCAAAACTAATATCTCTAATGGTTTTGATTCTAGGTAATGATGAGGATTAATTGGATGACGATCAAGCATGATACCAAGAACCGAACACGATCACGAAATAAGCTTCCGCACTATGTATAGTTATTATGTTAAACGACGAACGTACACATGATATGTTGTATACTTTTAAATTGTAAAAAGTTTTAATAAACCCGTAATTTCCAATGCATATGTAATCTTAATTACACGATTGTTCTTCGTAAATGATACGTTAAACCTTAATTTATAAGAACGGGTGTTACAAGTTGGTATCAGAGCCTTGGTTTAAGAGATTCAAGTATGGCGGGAAAGCTATGCTTGGACTTAAACCTTATGCTCTTAATAAAGAATGGTGTTCGGTTCGAGGCTTGATCGCAAATCCGGTAAGTACGTGTATTTTAATGGTTTAGTATGTTAAAGTGTTGTAAACAACACATAGGGTTATCGTGTAATACACGATACATCAATCAAATCGATAAAGGATAGATATAGTCAATGAAATTACGTGCGTTGACACGTATAGTGGAAAAGCCTTGTATTATAATATGGGCAATTATTGATGACGACACTACTAACTTTTGTGAATGTTTTAATTGAAGGACACTCGCATCTGAAGATGACGAGAGTTGGACAAATTACGGATATGAGGATGAAACGGTCCGATGTATGACAAGCAAAGCATACTCATCAAGGATCTAAATCGCGTAGCGATCACGAACAAGGTTAACGGAAAAAGGAGAGCCTGATAGAGCAAGCATTATCAGGTGCACGTTTTAAATTATTGCATAAATAAGTAATATGCAACAAATATATAGAAATGGAAAGTTGCATATGTAGATTGAAAACTTGGAAAAATCTTAATAGAAAACCTATCCGGGATATTGTTTCCAAGAAAAACAAATAGAGGCATTACTTACATGGGGTGTAATGTGAAAATTATAAAAAGGTCATGTATATAAGGTGTTGATCGCTTACTCTGGCCAAGTAAGTAGTGAACACGTGGTACCATGAACTTCTTATGATGGACACATTTATGTCCGATGTAGTAAGGGTGGGGTGAATGGGACTAACTTAAAAAGTACCCAAATGAATCAAATGAGCAAAATATTTGATAATAATGTAAACGCACAGCCGAGTGACGGAAGCGTATTACATTAGGATAATGAGCCCGAAAGAAGGGACAGAGAAACATGTAAAATAATTAAGGTATGCATTGGGAGGGGGTGTACTTACACTCGAACCCGAAGAATATAAACCTGTAGAATGATCAAGATATGCATTGGGCGGGAGTGTACTTACACTCGAACCCGGAAAATGCGAATATGTCTCTAAACGAGTCGTTTTTGTAAAACATCAAACTCGAGGACAAAGTCGGAATATAGAAATGAAGCAAGGTCTTAATGCATACCGGGAGGGTTGCAATAATAACGACTTCGGTAAAACACCCGGTTGATGGGTAAGAATTGAACACATGTGTAGACCGAGAAACGGGAACTCGGATGGAAAGTTAAAGGACTCGGGTTTTGGGTCATAACTAAAAGATGACAAAATAATGTAAATAAAAATTGTGAATAAATTATGTTCAACTATTTTAAAGTTGAACGGGTCGATCACAATATCATGCCGGACGGCATGAGTAAATACAAGCGGGATAATGGTACCGTTAAAAGCAAAAGAATAATGAGCCCGGTAATGTGACATAATCAAGTACGGATATATGTAAACTGGAGAATGGTGAGCATAAGATGAACCGACGCATAAACGATATGAGAAGTCATAAAGTCGGAAAAAAAAATTCGCCCGAAAATAAACAAATGAAGCCTTAGACTACGGTCAAGGTCAACTAAAGTTCAAAAGCGGAAATATACGATTCCAAACATAACAAGACATGCTTTGAAGCTATATATGCATATATACATTTGAATGTAGATACAAATAAAAAGATGAATCTGTGGGATCATCATAACCTACGGGAATGCGATTAGTGTTAAGGTCTACGGGACCAGAATGACCCTCGGGTCACGAAAAGAAAGGGGAATAAACCTTAGGGTTCCCATTAAAAGGGGGTGAAGACCTAAGGAAATAGCCTACGAGGCCACGTGAGAGAACCTACGAGTTACTTAAACAAAGCGAGAGAACCAGTTGAGAATCCTCGCGTAAAACAAAGACTGTAAAAGAGTAAATGCCAAGTCGTCAAAATTGCTTGACATAAATTAAAGATAAAACATTAAAGTAAAATTCAGTTTTAGTCAAAAATAACGTTTTATCAAACATATATAGTATGAGATGATTGGGAAATAAACCTAAAACACGACGTGATGCGATCACGGTCAGGAAAGTTATGTGAAATAAAATCACATAGTAGCCCGAGAGATGGGTATAAAGTAACTGGACTAATAAGTCTAGTCAGTGAGGCCGGTTAAGGTCAATATTTAAATTAAGAAAGTGTTCAACACGCTATCTATATTAAGATTAGCGTGAAATAATCATAGTTGATAAGCGTGTATGACCAAGTGGCCAAATAGCTACTCAATCAAGCCAAACAATAAAGGTAAGTGAGTAGAAGACGGCAGTGATGGTCCATGAGGTCATAATAATGAAAAGTATTGATCGCCTATACTGAGCGATCACAAGACAACACAAGCAAAGTGTTGGGAAGTCAGTTCGAGTAAAGGCACGATAAAAAGGATAAAGCCGAAAGGTATGTGGTAATATGCCTTGTAGAATCCCGTTAATAGCACACCTAGATAGTGCTAAATAAATAAGATAAAATCAGGAAATTCAATTTAGCGGCGAATTCTGTATGAATGAACCAAATGAATAAGTTCGTAAAGGAAAAGGGTCTGTTTGTAAAAGTGAAAGATCTCACTAGAAACATCCAAATGGGTGAAAATAACGGATTCACAAAGAATCCGAAAGTATAAGGCGATGGAATTCGCTAAGTTAACCAAACAAGTCGAAATAACAAGAAGGCGTTATCTTGAATTGCGTTAATTCGTATAAAAGACATATATGTTGTGTAATTAAAAGATGTTATCATATTTGTATGGTAACACTAACAAATGGTCAAAGTGTGAGTAATGCTTAGAAGGTTACTCAGTTTATGTACATTGGGTTTGAAACTAAATAAACTATGCAAGAAAAGGGTTTCGAGGACGAAACCTCTTTAAGGGGGGTAGACTTGTAACATCCCAAAAACGGGTTTGGTAATCAAACCACGTTAATAGTAAAGACGGGTAAAATACCGTTAGTGGTAAAAAAAATTATTAACCTGGTAAATATTAGGACTTAAATAAATAAACCAAATATTAATTAAAAGGGGGAATAAATACTTTGAGAAAACAAAGTATATAAAAAGGCCAAATTAACGGGACTTAAAACATAACGGGTTATAACTTCCCGAACCCGTTAAGGTGACTAGGAATAATTAACCTAGTTGGTAGCATGAGATCAAATGACTAACGGTGAGTTATGGCTTTAATTGGTTAAAATAAAACACGAGGGACTAATATTGCCGAGTGGGAAACTTGGTTTATTAAAACAAAAAAATAAAACACAACACACACACTTGGTGTGTGTGTGTGTGCGTGAAAACGTCCAGGAGAAGGAGCAAGAGCTCCAAACCCTATCTCATCCCAAATTCATCAAATTGGAGGGCCAAACGACGCTTAAATTCACAACCGAACGTGGATTAACGATCACCAAGTCAAGGGGATCGTAAGGTATGTCGAAATTCTAACATTCGTGAAGTTGTAAAAAGTTGATAATCATCCTAATCGCGAATTAGGCATGGATTATAGAAACTATGACTAGATTAGCGATGTATGATTGCTTAGGAACAAACCATAAGTGAAGATTTAGAATAAATTGTTATGATTTAGGTGTTTGGTTGAATCACCACACCTAGCTAAGTGGGTTTTAATGTTATGATGAAATTGATGATATATATCTATGCTTAGAATCATCATGCATGTTAAGTAATCAAGAAATACTTAAACAAATTGCTAGTATGAGTATTTGATCATAAGTGATGGTGGTTAAATTTGGATGTTAATCTTGGTAAAAATGACTAGTTATGAACTAGTTAGCAAATGTGTAAAATTATGCTCATTAGGTGTTTGTTAAAATGTCTAAATGAGAAGTAAAGTGTTGGAATTCAAATGAAACGCGTAATTGGCAAGCTTTACTAATTACATGAGACATGGGATAAAACGGGTTCTAATCATAATGTTGATTTGCCTTAATTATGCATATCATATGATTAAAGGTAGTTGACTTTAGAAAGTCAAACTAACTAGTGATGAAGTCGAATAGTAGTTTCGACAAAGAAAATAAGTAAGGTGGAATAGTCGTGATTGTTAATGACTAATCTAACCACCTTGTAAATGTTGATAATAGTTGACGCTTAACGAGCTAAGTGAAAGCTTGAGGAAGGAAGCGGGTTAAACGAATCAAGAATGAAGGAAAAAGCATATTTCGGATGCAATGTAAGTATAGCTTACACTAGTCTTATATTTTAGAATATTCTCTTATCGTATTAGTTACGAATAAGATAATTACATGATTGCGGTATGATGTTCCGGCGTGTAGACGCACGGAACAAGATAGTCGAGTATGACAAGAAACCATGTTGATGGTTTAAAAGGAGTTAAAATCGGTAATTCGATCATTTGATGACAAACGGAAAATGAAACTTTTGAATGGTTACCTTATAGGGTAAACCAAAACAAACAATAAGGGTAAAACGGTAAATTGGTCACGTGTTGACCATAACTATTGGTTTTGAAAGGCACGGTATGATGTAAGTCATGATAGGCTAAAAAGCGTTAAGAAACGATTAATAAGTGAAATGACCGCGCGGTGTAAACCGGAGCGAGTCGTATAGATGAGATGGTAATAAATATCATCTCGTCAACATAATCGGTCACTTAGACCAAATGGGTCAAAAGGTGAAGATATCACCTTTTGACAATAACGACTAATGATTATTGTCGAGTTATATTATTTCAGGAGTAAATGTCAAATAGGTTTTAGCAACGCTATGGATTAGCGGTTATAAAAGCAAGGTATTAAAAACGGGTCAATATATTGATCCGCGCCAGGTATGTGAAAAAGGGATAACCCTCATTCAGAATATGTGGCTCAATGAGTGTTAAAAGAAGTCAAAATAAACATTTGGTTACGTGATAAGTAAACCGAATGTTTTAAATAATGGACATTGCGTTTGGAAAACTTATCGACTTTTCAAACAAAATCATAGGTTAAAAGAGGGATTATGGGTCAACTATACTTTCAAAAGTCCTTCATTGTAAATGATTAGCTAAACGGACTAAAACGCCCTTATAAGCTAAATTGGACAAACGACCTTTAAAGGCAGTTTTGAAATGAGTTTTATGATCAAATAATAGTTAGAATAAGTATAAGAAGCGAAAGATGTAAACCTTTGGTCAAATGACTCTATATGAGTCTTTGTCGTAAATTAGCAATCCGACGAGAAAAACTCGGATTATATAGATCACCTCGTTAAGTCCACCACAAATATAGTTGTGGTGGAAGATTACTTGATAAGAGATGTGGTATAATAATGCTAGAAACGAATGAAAGCGTTTCATGATCAAAATATATGCCTAAATACCCTGAACGGGTCAAAATAGAAGTATTAGCGAAACGGGTTAAGAATGTGTAATGACCCGTGAATTGAACCTTGTATAATAGGAAATAATTATAGTAACATGTTTACAGAAGAAACAAGGGCCACAAACACGTTTGATGATGAAATCACGAACGGGTCAAAAGTCGGTAAAAAGGGTATTAAGCCGAATAGTTAAAGGTCTGAAATTTTATTATGTATGATGTTGGAGTTCAACTCCATTAGATGGAGAATTAAATTACGGTCGCGTAGGAAAAAGAATCGGGTAAAATGGATCAATAACGAAGAAGTTATGGTCGTTTCCGTAAAAACAGACATAGCTGAAATGCAGGACCCAGATCTCAAACTGCTGGAAAACATGTTCCCCCGCGCCACGCGGAAGAAAACCTGTAAGCCACCGCGATACGCGGAAGCCGTCGCGACTCACGACGGGTGTGATGAGTTCTGCCGCGACACGCGGGAGAATCAAATTCAGAAATTTATTTTTTTATATAATCTGAAGCTGGAACTTGTTTGTACATTGATTATAAATATCAAAACTAATATCTCTAATGGTTTTGATTCTAGGTAATGATGGGGATTAATTAGATGACGATCAAGCATGATACCAAGAACCGAACACGATCACGAAATAAGCTTCCGCACTATGTATAGTTATTATGTTAAACGACGAACGTACACATGATATGTTGTATACTTTTAAATTGTAAAAAGTTTTAATAAACCCGTATTTTCCAATGCATATGTAATCTTAATTACACGATTGTTCTTCGTAAATGATACGTTAAACCTTAATTTATAAGAACGGGTGTTACAACAATGTACCTCCTAACGATTCTTTCGTTGTCAATCAAATGCCTTGCGATACTTATTACTTTTCATCTTCGATTGGAAACAGTGGTCCTTTGATGTTCCGTATTTAATTGGAAACTCTATAACATGGTATAAATCAAATCTTCAGATTGTCTCAATACACTTTCATTTGATTTCAAACGCGGTGAACTTGTTTAGTCACCACTATTATTGGATAATGCCATTACGACACCTTGTGGTGTCATCATAAACTTGTAGCTTGTGCTAATCATGGTAAACCGTTTCACATGAGACCACACATACTTTTGTTTGATTTATCATTTGAACATTACTGATGCAACTACGAATCAAGACAATGATACACCAGATTCGCTTATATTCCATTCGGTGCATCTTCACCATTCAAAAATGTCAACACACTAAACCTTACCAGACATTTATTCAGGAGTTGACAGATCATTTTACTATTACGTTGAGTTGTTGCTTTTGAGTTCATATAGCGGGTGCTATGGTTTGTGAAAACTCGTCTGCATATTGCAACCGATCGTTTAAAAACCTTATTAGTCAAAACTCCACCATTGTGGAACCCCTGTTTGCTGGATTACACTAGACTATACGTCAAATGCGTCTTGTACCTTTGATATCCAATGCTAAAAGCACACACCTTTTAACCCCAGGATTCGGGTTGTTATATATTCTTGGACTCACCAAATGTGAGTAAGGATTGATTCAGTTGGCGATTATCCGCCTCGATACTATTCATATATATATATATATATATATATATATATATATATATATATATATATACACACACGTGTGACGTAACCATAAGGAGTTAAGGTAGTACAAATTTCGAGGACGAAATTTCTTTAACGGGGGGAGAATGTGACAACCCCAAAAATTACAGGTATCCGTACAATTAATTTATATTTAATTTGTGCTTAATGACTGTGCTGATTACAACTGTTGATTTAACTGCTTACTGTTTACTGATACATACATGTTCCTGCATCATACTATATTACTGTCACTCCATTTATTACACACAAAACTATAGTGACAAACTTGATGCACAAAAGCACAGAAGCTCAATAAGCGGATAACCAGTAAACCTGCTGACTTTACCAGCACTAGACAGATACTGTCTCTGAGGCCATTATGAGCCGGGAATAGATTACTACATTGGTAGGGAGTGTAGGGAGGTGATGATTGTAGAACTGCGTCACTAGGTAATATTTATAGTGACCGGATGTGCCTAAAACATGCTCAAATTACAAAATTCTGCACTCTATTACAAAAATTCAACATTTAATCTAACTAGTAAAGTGCAAAAACATGGTAAAGTAATGCTAGACACTTTCCAAAGTGTCGGGAATTCATTGTGTCACTAAAAATAATATTAAAGACACTTAAATGCTTATTTAGCACTTTAACGGATTAATATCCAACCGAACAACCGGACTTTACCCAGAACATAAAAATATTGTCAATAACATTGTCCATCCTTTTCTGAGCCAGTTAGGGTCCCCAAATACCCTAACACCCGTTATATTATACTACACACTAACAACCTAATTAATATCCTAACTAAACTAACTAAGAACTAACTAGAGACTTGGAATAAAACCATATACCCCCCCCCTCCTCCATACGGTTACATGGGTGAATCACCCATTGATTTTTCTTGATTATTATATTAGATAATGTGTGGTACTAAGGAAACATAAGGCACAATGGGTATTAGTTGTTGGAGGATTATATAATTACCCTTAAGACCATCATTCTCATTCATTCAACACCCATCAACTAGCTCACTTCCCTTCCTCCATAACCACCATTCAGCTGCCATCATACCACCACCATATCATCACCTTCAAGTCCATTTTAAACATTCTAATTACTTCCAAAGGTGCAAGAGATCATACAAGCAAGCTTGGAGTGTTCAAGGACCTCTCTCGTTTTCTTTTATCCACCACTTTTATGCTTTGAAACTTCCCTAGCCTTGTGCTAGTGGTAAGCACTTAGATCCTTGTATTTTACTTGTTATTTAGGTGGTTAATGATGTTTAAAGATAAAAAACATAAGAACATCATCAAAGTCTTGAAGTTTAAACAAACTAGAGAAGAATGTATGGTTTAATGATGTTGAAATCATGTTAAATCTGAAATAAACAAACCATAATCTGCTGTAACAGACTTATGATCTGATTTTAATCATATTAGAAAGGATGGCGAACGTATGAATGCGTTTTAGTAACATTTAACCTTTAAACAACATGCTGATTTGCACTTTCAGCCGACTTTAACTGGCTGTAAACAAGTCACAACTTAACAAAAACTTTATTTTCTTGACTCTATAACGTGTTATTATGAAATACGGTTCTAATGGCACTGTAATCATAATTTTTGGACCTCGTTTACTATTTTTAAAGTGCCATTATGTAACAGCAGCTAAAGCAGCATTTTTACAGCAGTAAACGAGAGTCATATTTTTAGTCATAACTTGATTTCGGTGTAGAGTTAGATCATAAAATTTATACGGTAGATGAACACCGATGTGTTTGTAACTCTCTTACTGGAATTTCGTAAATTGGACTCTCGATGAATTTTAAATAAATTATTCCGCGGACTGTGGTCAGAAAAAGATAAATCTGATTTCGGTCCGGAAAATGATTTTCTATAAAATATTGGTGATGATTTGGACCCCGATATTTTTATACAATAATTTTTGGTTTGTATAAGACATTCTATAAAAAATTGGGAATTTTTGGATTAATATAACTATTTTATTAAAATACTTGAAAACGGCCCAGTTTTGTATATTAAAACTGAAACGATATAAGTAGTGTTTTGCATGTCTAAATGTCGGGTTGGTTAATTGAGAACTGATTGGATGATTTTACAAAAGAAAATGATACGCTAGTAAGCGTGGACGCCTCCGTTTACAGAGGAAACTCTGGCGAAATTTTTCCAGAAATTATAACACTTAGAAATGTTTTAGGTGACAAGTGTTATAAATATATTTTTAACTCGTTTTCCAAAATATAAATTTCGCCATGATTTTTATTACAAAATAACCAAGTGTCGGAGGTAGATTTTCGTAAATGAAACTTGTTAAATATATATTGAGAATATATATTCCATAATAAAACGCTTGTGTGCTTTTTGTGAACAAGAGATATATTATTTTTAGAGTAAAGATAATATTACTTGAAATATCATGAAAATACGACTCCAAAATAATACCAACGCCCTCACAAATAAATATTTAAGTTACATCGGTATTGTTTATACAACGCGAACTCTAAAGTGTAACTTGCGTATTTTCGGAAAATACTCTTAAATGTGTATTTTGATAAAGTATTATTTTGGAAAATTGTATGAAGAAAAATATAATATTTTTGGGAAAAATATGTATATTTTGGAAACAGAATATTTTAGACAAGTGAATTAAAATATATTTTCAAGTGAGACTTAAAAATATATTTTCGGAATTATAAAACGCACATGTATTAATGCCCCCATCCTTGGGAAGGAATATATTTATTTAATGATTAAGAAGTGTAAATACGAAATAGTTGTCTAACTATTTCCCAAAAACGTTAAACCTTAAGCCAAGGCACAACCGTCCGTCTTATAGGAATTAGTACGTGTAGGTCGTCACGCAGCAGATAGAGTTGGAGATTGACGTTGCTGGATACGCACTTCAGTGAGTTCATGTCCCCCTTTTCTCTTAACTGTTTTCAGTTTTTATACTTCTGGGGTGAAATACATGTTACGATTACTACGAACTTTTACTTACATGGTATGGTTAGCTTAAGGAGGGTTACTACTTAGATCATGTGAGTGGGTAGGCGGGAACTGAAGGCCATTAATCCTCATTGTAGGACCGAGGGTCATTAGCGGTAGATCTATCTGGGTGTAGCGAGGCCAACCCCTGAGCCCGCTTAGTGGACCAGGTGGTGACTTTGAGCCCGATACAAAAATCTGCTAGGTTTGAGTCTTCCTACAGCACTTCACACATATCATTGGCTTTACAACCCAATGGTGATCTCTTTTTCCTTAATTGCTACATACCAGGGTGTTGTGAGTATGAACTGACATTTTGTAACTTAAATGATTCTGCCTTGAATCTGATTTCCAACTAATTTTAGGGTGTTTTGAGAGTGAGATTAGTGTTTGTAAAGTGGAAAATGAGTGGGAATGAAGTTGCTTTTATAGTTGAGGTTTAGGGTTAGTTTGGTGAGTGGTTAAATGCAAGAAACACACTTAGGAAGCACAAAATCGCCCAACAGATGAGCTGGTTGTATTTTTCTGCGATTTGAGCCTTGTGGCGGCCCGCGACGGATCAAGGGGGAGGGTGCTGTGGGGCGCGGCGGCCCTATGGCTGTGCAAAGTTTGATTTTTTTACAATTTTAGTCCCTTAGGTTCATGTATGTTAGATTTTTGATGTGTTTTAAGGTATAGAGTGTAATATAAGATCAATTTATGTAATCTAAACATATAATTAAGTGTATGAATAATGAATAAGCATCGTAAATGTTCAAGGTTGTATAAATATGTGTGAAAACATATAAATTGTGTACGTATGATATGTATTTGCAAAGTTAACACGTATTTACAAGAATCACGAATAATGTATCACATGTATGATAAATTTAAACGTATAAGCATGCACGAATAATTAAAGTATAGATTGTATGAAATAACGAATTTTATTACGATCAAAGTATCGGATTTTGAAACGATACAACGAAAGACGATTACAAGGAATACAAGTTTCCAAAAATAGAAATACAAGACAAGCTTTCTAATTAAGGATAGTACGAAAAGCAGCGCGTTACAGTCTCCTCTCCAGTAGGAAATTTCGTCCCTAAATTTAGGAAGATTCAACGAACAGATGCGGATACTTAGCCTTCGTATCACTTTCAAGTTCCCAAGTAAACTCAGCGCCACGTTTTCCTTCCCATCGAACCTTGACGATAGGAATTCAAATGCGCCTCAATTGCTTGACTCCTCGATCCATGATTTCGACAGGTTTCTCCACGAAGTGCAAGGTCTTGTTGATTTGAAGATCTTCGAGTGAAACTTGAAGTCCTTCTTCAGCTAGACATTATTTGAGACGTGGAAGACAGGATGAACGTTGTTGAGTTCTTCAGGTAGGTCCAGTCGATACGCTACCTTGTCAATCCTTTCGAGAATCTTGAAAGGACCTACGTAGCGAGGAGCGAGTTTCCCTTTCTTACCAAAACGAACTACACCCTTCCAAGGGGATACCTTGAGAAGTACAAAGTCACCAATTTTGAATTCCAAGGGTTTGTGATGCTTATCGGTGTAACTCTTTTGTCGGCTTCTGGCTTTCAGCAAATTGTCTTGAACCTGTAAAATCTTGTCCGTCGTCTTTTGTATAAGCTCGGGATCGGTGATTCGAGCTTCTCTGATCTCGTGCCAACAAATAGGCGAACGACACTTATGACCATACAATGCCTCGAAAGGTGCCATTTGAATACTCACGTGATAACTGTTGTTGTACGAGAATTCGATCAAAGGCAAGTGTATATCCCAGTTGCCACCAAAATCGATTACGCAAGAATAAAGCATATCCTCTAGAGTTTGGATATTACGCTCGGTTTGTCCCTCAGGCTGAGGATGAAAAGCGGTTCTAAATTTGAGAAGAGTACCCATAGCGGATTGAAAAGTTTGCCAAAGACGAGACGTAAAGCGACCATCACGATCAGAAATGATGTCAATGGGAATACCATGACGATAAATGATTTCATCCGTGTAGATACGAGCAAATCTCTAGACTTTGTAATCTTCACGAATGGGGAGAAAGTGAGCGGATTTGGTCAATTGGTCAATGATTACCCAAATACTGTCTTGACCAGAAGAAGTACGAGGAAGTTTGGTGATAAAGTCCATCGCAATGCTCTCCCATATCTAGACAGGAATCGTATTGAGCTTCACGAATGCGGTTTTGAAGATCGTAGTAGAGGTTACCCTCGTTAACGGATGCGTATTGAGCTTCACGAATGCGGTTTTGAAGATCGTTGATGAGTTGGAGACAACGAATACCCTTAACATGAGTCTTACGACTAAGTGCATCGGCCACTACATTCACCTTACTTGGATGGTGGTGAATTTCGCAGTCATAGTCGTTTAACAACTCTACCTAACGACGTTGACGCATGTTCAGTTCCTTTTGGTTGAAGATGTGTTGAAGGCTCTTATGGTCGGTGAAGACCACACACTTAGTACCATAAAGGTAATGTCGCCATATCTTCAAGGCAAAAACAACTGCGCCAAGTTCAAGGTCATGCGTAGTGTAGTTCTTCTCATGTATTTTGAGTTTCCTCAACGCGTAAGAGATAACCTTATCTCGTTGCATAAGGACACAACCAAGACCAAGGTTTGAGGCATTGCAATACACGACGAAGTAGTCATTACCATTGGGAAAAGCAAGGATAGGAGCGTTGCAAAGCATGTCCTTTAGCGTTTGAAAAGACTCCTCTTGTTCAGGACCCCAAACAAAAGGTTTCTCTTTTTGAGTCAAGGAGGTAAGAGGAACGGCGATTTTGGAAAAGTTTGAAATGAAACGATAATAATAACCAGCTAAACCAAGGAACGAACGAATTTCGGACGGAGACTTAGGTGTAATCAAGTTCTTCACGACTTCAATCTTTGCAGGGTCAACGGGAATACCAAGTTCGTTTGATGGTATAACCAAGGAATTGAACTTCCTTTAACCAAAATTCACACTTGGAGAATTTGGCATAAAGACGTTCAGTGCGTAGAAGCTGAAGGATAAGACGCAAGTGTCGCTCGTGCTCTTCTTGAGTCTTGGAGTAGATGAGAATATTGTCGATGAAAACGATCACAA
The DNA here is from genome assembly GCA_030545235.1 of Helianthus tuberosus. NCBI lineage: Eukaryota > Viridiplantae > Streptophyta > Magnoliopsida > Asterales > Asteraceae > Helianthus > Helianthus tuberosus. Next base: position 24,408,231 of record CM060384.1, on the reverse strand, counting down.
AACAGTCTAAATACGCCTTGCACACGTGGTTCATCAAATCCATGAAGACTGCAGGTGTGTTGGTCAAACCAAAGGGCATGACCACGAACTCATAATGACCATAACACGTTCGAAAAGAGGTTTTGGGGATATCTTCTTCGAGGACTCGAAGTTGATGATAACGAAAACAGAGATCAATCTTGGAAAAGCAAGTTGCACCTTATAATTGATCGAAGAGATCATCAATACGTGGAAGAGGATATCGGTTTTTGACAGTATGCTTGTTGAGCTCACGATAGTCAATATACATTCTGAATGATCCATCTTTCTTGTTGACGAATAAAACAGGAGCGCCCCAAGGAGAAGTACTAGGGCATATAAAGCCTTTATCAAGAAGCTCTTGAAGATGGATCGAAAGCTCTTGCATCTCAGATGGTGCTAAATGATAAGGAGACTTAGCGACAAGCGTAGCGCCAGGCACTAAATCGATTCGAAAGTCAACAGAACGAGCAGGAGGTGGACCAGGAAGAACATCAGGAAACACATCAGGAAAATCATGTACGACAGGAACGTCGCTCATGCTCGAGCCCTTATCCTTCTTTTCCATAATGTGGGCAAGAAAGGCGAAGCTACCTTTGTGTAAGCACTTGTTCGCTTGAGTACACGACATAAGCTTGAGACCTTGAGAAGGTTTCTCACCATAGATGTGTAGAGAATCACCATTGGGAAGAGGAAGAAGTATGAACTTGTCAGAACAAACGACTTCAGCACAAACTCGCCTAAGCCAATCCATACCTACTATGACGTCAAAACTACCCATTTGCATAGGTATGAGATCAATTTGAAACGTATGATCGTTGAGGTTCAAAGAACACTTAGAAAGGATGGAATCGACAGTGACGGATTTACCATTTGTGATTTCGACAGCGAATGATATTGGTAACTTAGAGCATTTACACTTAAGCATAGGTTTGAATTCAACAGATACAAAACTTTTATCTGCGCCAGTATCAAAAAGACAAGAAGCATAAACATGGTTTACGAGAAACGTACCAGTTATAACATCGTTGGCATTCTGTGCCTGAGCGGCAGCAATGACGAACGCTCTGCCTTGAGCTTGTTGTTGAGGCTGTTGTTGCTGTTGTGGTGGTTGCTGAGGTTGATTGCGTTGGGGGCAAACATTGGCGAGATAATTAAGATCGCCACACTTGAAACATGCTCACACAGGAGCGGCTTGGGGTTAAGCTTGGTTCGGGTCAGGGTTTGCAACGATAGCTTGGTCTTGAGTAGGACTTTGGTTAAAGCGACATCGATCGGGGAAATGGCCAAACCTGTTACAGGTTGCGCATTTGTGACACGGGGTGTTAACGGGATGGTGGTAAGAGCATTGGTTACACTTGGGCCACGGCCCAATGTAGTTCCTCTTTGGTGGTTCAGGGTTTGAGGTAGGGGGAACAGACTGTAAAGGTATGGGTTTTATGGAGTGATGACCGCACAGTTTTGACTAGAAGCCTTTCGCATCTTGTTCTTGTTGTTTTCTTGGGTGGTTGAGAGGGTGAGGGTTCAACGGTGGTGGTGTTGGTGGTAGCTTGGTGTGCATTCTTCGTTGAAACCTTGTTGAAGGTTCCATGAAGAATACAATTGTTGTTGAGTTCAGCGGATATACGGAATACATCCTCGAGGGTTTTGGGGCAGGCAGACGCAACATGGTTCATCAAGGTGGGTGGAAGGCAGCGAATGTATTTGGCAAAGGCTTTGGGGATGGTGTCGACTTGACCAGGGCAGAGAACACTGGGTTGTTTGAACGCGTTGTCAGACCAGCATTGTCGCTCCCAACTTGCTTCAAATTCCAAAACTCGTTTTCGAGTTTTTGAAGCTCGTGGGGAGGACAAAACTCGTCCTTCATCAATTTCTTCAGTTCATCCCAAGGCAAGGCGTGGGCTGCTTCATTTTCTCGCTTGTTACGCTCGGAGGTCCACCATTCGAGAGCTCTCGAACGGAGTACCCTTGTAGCGTTCAGGGTTTGCAGGTTGTCAGGACACCCGCTTTGGAGGAAGGTGAGTTCGATATCATCGAACCAGTTCATCATGGCGGTGGCACCATCTTTGTAATTGAACTCGAGAGGCTTACAGGCCATAAACTATTTAAATTGGAACGTCGCTCTAGGGGCTTCCACCTTCGAGTCAACGGAACCCTGGGGTGAATCAAGGTTGGGTTGGATCTTACTGACGATGTCGGGTATGACCTTGGGCATTTGCTTGGCCATGAACTTCATGCAGTCCTTCTGGGACATCGAGTCCGAGTTGGAACCCTTCTTGGACTTGGATTTCTTGGAGAGACTGTGGCGGGAAGACATCTAAATAAGCGAAAGAGAAGGAAAGGATGAGACTTGATCATAATTCAAAATAAGGTTTTTCATGTATAAGCATGTAAGTATCATTTATCACGTAAGATTCACATAAATTGCATGTATTCAACAAGTATTCAACAAGCATAATCACGTATGAATGCGTAAAAGAGAATAAATTTAGTTTGTTCACGAGAATTATTATTGTTTTTGATTGCGAGAGACATGCGAATCGTGTAACGGTTTTGAAATGAACGAGGTAATAAGTATAAAATCACATATAAATTGAGATTAACATAAAAGAGAGGCTCGATAAAACATTGGATTGTTTTGGGTTTAGAAACGTCGACTATTCCACAGTGAATCGAAAGCCCTTTCAAATTAGGGAAACGTGCTTTAGCCTATAGGTAAGATACTCTCATTGAGAAGCGATTAACGATATCTTACCCTTCCGGTTACTACACGTCCCTAATTGATGTAAACAATCGGAACTTTGGCGAGATTGAAAATCGAGGAATGGGACTTAATCGACAAGATGCGGGTTTCACCCCTAACTTGACGATTTCGTACCCTAAGTGTGGTTGGTACTCGTCTGGTCAAAACTAATTTTGACACTTTGACGAGGGTCCACTAGAATTCGAATTGGAAATTTACCATCAAGATGTGGATTTCACTCCTAACTTGATGGCATAATTTCGTGCAAAATAAAGTATAAGCGGAATGAAAGTCATTTACCAAATTATGGGTTTCACGCCTATTTTGGTAAAATCATCTCATTTGTATTACTGTCTTCAAGTCTTCAACGTGTATTGTGTAAATGTCTTAGGAAAGACATATTGATATTAAGACAAAAGAAAAGAAAGAAGCAAGTAGGAAGAAATAATAACTTAAACAAGTAGCAAGAATGGTCAAAGTATGGTACCTACTATAGACTAGGTCGAATCATGACAATTCTACCTAACTCCATATAGTTATAGCTCTGATACCAATCTTTCACACCCCAACCGATGGCGCAATCATCGGAGTGAGACGAAAAAGATTGCTCATCACACATAACACTATTTGCGATAATAATTAAGTTCAAAACTGATTTCATTCATATTCATAAATTGTCAAGTACAATGAAAGAAATACAATTACAATATCAAAATAACAAATATAATAAGTTCAACAAAACAAAATATCCAAATCTAGTAATTCATGTGCGTTACTATGTCGTCCCTACCAGATTCGTCATAAGCATTGCCATCAACCTGTAACATGCTGAAAATAAAGGTTCAACGCAAAATCATTGGCGAGTACACAAGTTTGTAAATACAAAGCATAAGTATTAAAAGAATTTACTCGAATCCACATGGAAATTGTATACTAGGTTATCTAGCATGCAATACTAAGTGTTAAACCCAAGTGTCCACAAGAATTATAAGCGTCCCTCGCCACAAAAGTGACGAGACTGCTATGTATAATAATAAGCTTAACAATACCCCGACGGGCGGCGTGCTACTCCTATAGCGCTATATATGTTAAGATGGGCTAGCTAAGTTAATGACAATAACATGTATGTATCTAGCATGAACCTAAGCATAACAATCAAGCATTTATAACGGATTGAGGGAATTAAAGTGTGTTTAAGTGTGTGTTTGTGTATTTTGTACGTTAACATGTTGTTGTCTGCCTAAGCCTGGCAGGCGTTGATGTTGAAGACGCGCCCGCGGGCTGCTTGCTGAGCTGGCTGCTGCTGTGGCTTTTGCTTAACCACTCTGTTAGGGCAGACGTTTGTGAAGTGGTTGGGATCACCACACGCAAAGCAAGCTCTTGCGTGAGCAGCGGGTGCAGGAGCTGCTTGCTGTCCTTGCGGAGCTGGTAGAGTAGGAACTTGAGCTTGAACTGGTGCTGGAGCTTGGCGTGAACCGGTACGACAGTTAGCGGTGAAATGGCCGTACATGTTGTAGTGCACACAAAACCGGCACACGATTCCAACCGGGTGATGATAGGTACAAGTAGTGCAGAGCAGGTGTGGTCCAGTGTATGCACGCTTGGCAGGGTGTGCATTGACCACATGCGCCATTACTTGGCGGTGTGGAGGTTTCAGTTGAGCCGGTACAGCTTGAAGTGGTGCGGCAGTAACTGCACTGTTCTTGTTGCTGGAGCTGTTGTTCTTTCTCTTGCGGCGGGAGCACTTTGAAGATTGCGATGCCGCGGTTTCAGCGGTGGGTGCAACGGTGACTTGGTGCAGATTCTTGGAGGCTTTATCAAAATAACCAGCCTTGACTCGCTTATCGTTTGTAACACCCCGTGTTTTCATAAGTGGAAGTCAAAGTCAAGATCAAAGTCAACGACCGATTTCACGCGACTTGACTCGTAGAAATGTTTTTATTGTATTTATATTATGTGGAGTAAGTGTCGTTCATTGCCATAATCTAATCATGTTAACCATATTTCAATCGACTCGCGACTGTGAACTATAGGAAGTAACAATGCGATAAAGTTAATCAACTAATAACCAAGCTATACTAATCGAATCGACATCAAATCGTAACTCCAGCTATGTATTTTACTTGTCATTCATACGTGTGTGTGTGCCTTACGTGTTACCTGTGCATGCTTAATTATGTTTTGTTGTGATAATCAAGCGAACTCAATCGAACTCGAAGTCTAACTCGAATATAAACGAACCCGAACCCGAATTCCGAGTCGAACCATATATGAAGTAGTTGGGACTGAAAGTAATTTGACTAGGAAACCCTATCGAATCGCTCGCAATCGAAACCGAAGCGTCATCGCACCCAAACGCACCGTTCAGTAGACATCCGGACGGATGGTCCATCCGCACGGATTGCCGATCCGCACGGACTGCCAATCCGCACGGGTTGCCAGTTCGCACGGATGACCAGTCCGCACGGATAACCAATCCGGGTGACCTGCAATCCGCACGAACCACCCCTTTTCCCTTTTTGGCATCCTATAAATACCCGGTCACTCTCCAAACTTTCCACTTTTGGCAAGTGAAGTCCGACCAGCACGCATTCTTCACCTTTTCTCCGATTTCCTTCAATCCAGGTAAGATCTTGCTCTAAATCTTGTACATTCTTGGTCTAAACACACATCTACACCTTTCCATCTTTCAAATCTCAACTTCTAACCATGAAATCATCAAGATTTGAGGTATTCTCGGGTGACGTCATCATGAAGTTCTCATGAACTTCAAGCTTGACCTCATTCCACCAAGAATAACTTAGATCTGAACGATTTCCATAAGATTTCACAACAACATCACCTAAAATTAAACTTTTCAAGGGATAAAAGGGTTGAAAGAAATAAACGCAAGTTTTCTCCTTCTTTTACCCTTAGAATCGGTACGAATCTGATCGGTTCTAGTCTTCTACTCGATAATAGTGAGGCACTAGTCCTAGATCTGGATTCTACCCACAAGGCACCTGATTACGAGACAAACAGGAATGACCGTTCTGAGCCGCCGATAGGTCGAGTTAGGGTGGTTCCTGGCCGGCTTAGTCATGCGAGTAAGAATACAATTCCAAGTGGTTGCCACGTAATCAGAACGTCTCGATAAACGACAACAGAAACCAAGAGTAGACGAACGGAACAGCCAGACGAGAGACAGTCCGAACAGACAAGTTGTCCGCACGGACAAGTGGTCCGCACGGACAGACGATCCGGACGGGTTGTCACCCGGACGAACTACACTTGGGACCCACTTTCAAAAGCAAGGTTTGAGTATCGACGAATGGACAATCCGGACGGACGACCTCTGAATGGATTACTCTTCGGATCATGAGATACTAAGACCTTGAATAAATTCAAACAATGTTCATCCGTACGGACAAGTTGTCCGCACGGATAGACCATCCGGACTAATTGTCTGTCCGCACGAACAACTATCCGGACGGAATATCACATCCGCACGGATTACCATCCGGACGGATTCCACAAACTTTATCAAGTGACTCAGCCTCAGAGACGTGTCCGCACAGATCACCATCCGGACGGAGTGTTGTTCGCGCGACCGGCTTGAAGGATAGAGAAACTTAGATGTTTTCTAAATGCTACAACGAAAACTCCAAAGCACAAGCCATCATACACAAACACATCCTTAACTTAGGAAGAAACAATCCACTCGAATAGTTACCCGCACGAACATGTTATCCGCACGGGTGACTAATCCGGACGGATCACCACTCGCACGAATAACTTGTCCGCACGGATAACAATCTGCACGAGTGACTAATCCGGACGGATTACCACTCGCACGGATTACCAATCCGCACGACCAATCACCCTACCCACTCTCACATTGTACTGTTTTGCGTGCCACTTATCTTTACGCTATCGAATCTATTCAGGCTAACTGTACTCGCTGAAAAGCGCTCCCTTCAATCCATAATCGCTGTGAGTATACTCGAACCCTTTTTGCTTTTAGCACTTTTGGGTGTTACATACGTTACGAATATTCAAACTACAACAATCACACTACTCAAGCTATTTTAACGCTAAACCATTTACGCATGTTATACGTGGCTTATGAATACTTGTTTATTATGTTTACACATGGAATGTTGTCTACCAGCCTTAGCAACGATAGTACTATAGTTTGGACTCAGCACCCGTTCACACGGGGGTTGTTAAGGATCTTTTACTTGCATGGATTACGGTGGTAATCATGTATTGCGAACTGCCTCGGGCAGTCAACCCGCAGTCATTGGTATCGATGGATCTATGTCGATAACTAACGTGCTTCATTTCACTATGTGTATGTGCTGGTTATGCGTAAACAAATTCGAACACTATATGCTATTATCAAACTTGTATGCTCACCTTTACATTTTATGTATTGACTTTATTTTAACGTATGTGACAGGTGCTTAGGTTGCTTTTATGCTCTTTGTGCTGTGATGAACTTGAAGCTAGGAACTGGAGTCCTAGAAACCAACAAATAAATTAGTTATGTTTAAATCTGAGTTGTCGGAACAGAATACTTGTCTTGATGCTTGTCTGTAATAATTATTTAACTATTTGAGATACGGTATGGGACGTATTGCTTTAATTAAATGGTAATGATAGTTGTTATGGAAACTTCTGGACAATCTGTTTTGCTCAGTGCCACGCCCCGATGATTCCGCCATCGGTTGGGGCGTGACATCGTTGATCTCAGTGGAGAGCAGGTAGGTTTCCTCGATAGTTGTCGTCTTTGCAGCCTGAACAAAGTCTGCAACACAATTCGGCAGAGCACGAATATACTTCTTGATCGTAATCTCGGGGGTAGTAACCTGACCAGGGCAGATGATACTCAACTGCTTGAAGTGAGCAGTTAGACCAGCGTTATCTCCGCTATCCTGCTTAATATGCCAGAATTCGTCCTCTAGCTTTTGGAGTTCATGGGGAGGGCAGAACTCTTGCATCATGATGTCCTTCAACTCGTCCCACGACAGCCCAAAAGCTGCATCGTTCCCTCGTTTGTTTCTCTCGGTCGTCCACCAATCTAGAGCTCGGGATTGGAAGACGCCGGTGGCGTTAACAGTGCTAAGGTCTTCCGGACAGCCACTCTGGGGCAGGGTGACTTCGATTGATCAAACCATTGGAACATGGCCGTAGGCCCATCTTCGTCGGTAAATTCTTTAGGACCGCAAGCTTTGAACTGCTTGAAGCTAAAAGTAGTCTTGGGAGTATCAGTCCTGGACTCCTCCGAGGACTTGCTAGTATTTTCGTTCAGCTCACTAACAATTTGCGGTATGACTTTTGCTATCTGCTTAGCGACGAGTGCAGCAATGCGTTTGTCATCCTGATTGCGACAAGCGGAGCGAGCGGTGTGTGATCCAAATGACGGCATTGTCTGCAAACAGACATCATCACATGACTTAAACACATTTTCGATTAACCCTAGTATAGTCTAGCAAATTCACGAAGAGCTACTTTATAAAGCACAGGAACACATCAAGGCACAAAATCACGTAGCCACAAAATCCACAGAATCACATAGGCACATAAGCACGTAGTCCATATAAGCACGAAAACATGTATTCAACTATATTTTGCACGTATTGGCCTTCTTCTATTGCACGTATTCACCTATCATTTATAGCAGCATAAAGTGATCGAGTATTGCGAGTGCGATTAGCGAGTAGCGATTGCGAATAACACAAGCGATTTGTTGGCGTTTTGAGATAAATGTGTAGTGCTAGTTGTGCGCGTTGATCAAAGCGAACAGTGAAAAGTGAGTAAATCACCAAAAGTCGAAACATAAATAAAACCACATAAAGTTCACATAAAATCGATAAATCCCAGAGTTGGAGACGGCGGATTCCAGAATCGAAACACATAAAATCGAAGAGAGGTTGTCTGGGTGTGATAGAAGTCGACTACCCAAAGTGATTCGACTGTTCTCAAGGACTTGGGTACACATTTTGGCTTAGTAGACTGTGCTCTCGTTTCAATTTGAGTGATCAGCACGCATCCATTTGGGCCATCACGTGCCCCTAGTCGTTGGAACTCATCGAGAATTTGGTGAGAGTTTTGCAAAAACACAATAGAGAGCGGAACAAGTCATCAAGGTTCGGGTTTCACCCCTGACTTAACAACTCCATTCCTATTTGTGTGATAGAATCACGAGATAGGTAAGGAGAATCGCGTCGAAGTATGGATTTCACTCCTGTTTCAATGTCAGTTCTCTTGTTTGAAGTAAAAATAGCGAGTCGAACGAGTGATCTGGTCGAGAGTTTACGGTTTTCACACCTAATCTCAACCAGATCTTCCATTTGTGTGTGTGTCCAGCCTTAGGAAAGGTTGATCTTGCGCGGAACTGTAGTATGCGATGCTCACGCAGGAGTGTAGTGTACAGCGAGTTCGAGTGAGACATAGCAAATAAGCTTGTGCAAAGCCCATACCGGGCATGCACAAGTCGGTCTGTTGGTACTTAGACTATAGTGTAGGTCGTTTCTAAGGCATTGGACCAGACTAGGTCGAGTCTTGCCTAATTCCCCATAGTTATGGCTGTGATACCAATCTGTCACACCCCAACCGATGGCGGAAACATCGGGGCGAGGCACTGAGCGAAACAGATTGTCCGAGAGAAATTCCATAACAACTAAATTACCGGATAGTTAATATTATGTCCCATACCATAACCCATCAAATATTTCAATTATTACAGACATAGATATCTCTAGGCAAATCATTGTTCTGACAACTCAAATAAATAAAATGTTGTTAGGATCTGAGGCTCTCATGATTGTGTTTGTTTGTATGATTTGAACATAAAATGAATATGAAACAATGTATAGTGCAGCGGAAATGAATACAAACTTTATGAACACAATCAAGGAAGGAAATAGTTTAGATAAACAAATGCTTTTCATCAGTCAAAAGATTACAAAGTAATTCAAAAGATTACAAGCATGCTTACAAACTAAGCTCCCCCTCAGCTTGATACACCATGGTTGGTTTGCACAAGATGAAAGGATTGAATTGAGGAGAAGAACTCTCTCAAAACGAATCAAAATGTAACAGTACAGAGTACTGCTCCATTTATAGACAAAGCCAAACCACTGAGGCATCTCAGCTGACGTCACCATGAAAGTGACATCTAACAAACTAACAAACTCTATCTACTGTTCTACAACTACTGACCATACAGACATTGATTACATTCCAAACACTGATATATAAACACTGACTCTTCATTCCACTGACGTAATCAATCACTGTTGTATGAGCAATAGTGCTTTCTTCAAAGGGTGATCAGGCCTTGAATGGGCAGTGCTTTAACTCTTCAGCAGTACTTGGATTCCAGCAGTAGATTGAGCTTCAGCCTTTAAACTTCATCAGTGCTTTGGTTTCACAGTGGTTTATAGGATCAGCAGTTGTTGATAAGGGTAGTACTTGGAGCATATCAGATGTTTGATTCACTGTCAAGGGGAAAGCTTAAAGTAAACAACTGATTATTGTGAGTCCACTGTCATGATCCGGTTTTGGCTTTCATTATCTGTTCCTCTAGTAGGGTTCAATCCCAACAATCTCCCCCTGGAACAGATAATGCCAAAACCCTTCATTATTCTGGATTTTTATTCCTCATCAGAAGTTCCCTTGCTTTTCTTTTAAATTCTTCTTCAAATTCTTTGGAACTTGTGTCATCCTCATCCCTGCACAGTGAAAGTTCAAGGAGATCCTGCAAATCTTCAACACTAAGGCCTAGTGCTTCTTTCCTTGATATGTACTTCACTTCGCCATTGGATCTGACCATGGTCAATACGTGGGTCTTTTGATCAGACATCCACTTTAGTACTTTTAAACCCAATGGGTTTCTTGGGAGAGATTTATTCATAGATGAGTTGGGAGATGTTGGCCTTGTGAAAACTTGCAGACTTTCAGACATTCTTTTGAAGGCCATTTCAATAACATTGTTTGCTGCAGCTATGTCTTCTTCAGTTTCCTTTTCTATCTGCTCCTGTCTCTTTTGTTGATCTGGCTCAATGTTTGAAACTTCTGAAGTAGATGGTGATGCAGGTTTAGTTAACACCTTCTTAAAAAGGTTTTGAAGTTTTTTTGAGTTCTCTTCTTTTAGACCCATTTTCATGATGGTTTCTTTGAAGTACTCAACTTCCTTTTCCTTTACCTCTTCACTGGTCAGCTGTTCTCCTTCTTCTTGGTTTGTCACAAAAGTAGACCGGAACAGTGTTTTGAGGTTTTCTATCTTCTGTTCAAGCTTCATCATTTGTTCATGCTTCTTTGAAGTGCCTGAAACAATTATCTTCCTTTTCTTCAGCCTTTCATAGGCTTCATCAGTTTGCTGCTTTGACCATTTTGATATGGCATTTGCAGTGTCCACTTTTGCATCCACCAACTCTTGTTTCTTTCTTTTGTACTCAGCTGTTAGGTCAGTGATGAACTTTTTGTATTTGCTCCAATTTGGAGCATTTTTCTTCTTTTTAGGATCGTTCTTGATTCTATCAATCCTATCAGCTTCATGCTTTAACAGCATTATTGGCCATTCTTCAAATTGGTTTTCTTTAGCAGGATAAAATTTTTCTTGCATTATGTATGCAAGAAGTTTTCTTCTCATCTCTTTTCGTTGTTGTGCCTTTTCTTTGCTCAGCTCTTGTGCAAAATCTTTTATTTGTTTGACTTTTGTGAGCAGAAATTCCAATCTTTCAGCAATGGCTTCATCACCTTAACCTTTACATTTACATTCAACCTTTGCTATTATCTTAGCCTGTCTTGTTTTGAGCTGAAGATACTCATCCATGTCTTCTGGAATCATGAAGCCAACGAGTGAGGAAAATCTTCTGTTTGAAGGATCATCATCAGTGTAGAACTGCCTCATCTCATTTTTTATAGCTTCTAGCTCCAATGGATATTTTGCAGCAGTGGGATCATATTGGTCCTCATCTGGCTGAGTAAGTTTTATTTTTCTGGTGTTGAGCTTTTCTGGTTGTGATGTGAGACTGGTGGAAACAGTGGTGGATGTCTGACTAACAGTGGTTGAAACAACTGGTGTTTTAACCACTGTTGTCATTACAACTGCTGATATGTCAGCAGATGTCTTCTGTTTTTGAGCAGGGGATGGAGGTGGTGATTTTGTTTTTGGTGCTGTTGATGGAGAATCATCATCAGGAATGAAAACCCTTCTCCTTTTTATTGTAGGAGAGGCTGATGATGTCTTGGATGGATCAGTGGGTTGAGAGTGAGTGGCAGTGGTTTGTGATTGACTAACAGTTGTTGAAACAACTGGTGCTTCAACCACTGTTGTCATTACAACAGATGTTTTAACATCTGTTGTCTTCTATTTTATGACAGGAGGTAATGGTGGTAGGGCAGTGGTTTTGGTGGTGTGTGATGGAGTGGTGTGTGTTGAAGAGATGGCAGCTGTTTGGCTACTGACAGCAGTTTTTGTAACCACTGCTGTGTCAGCTGTTTGGATGGAAGTTTTAGATGTAGAATCTTTTGAGATTTTAGATGGCTGTTTTTCTTGCTCTGGTTCAACATACAGACCATCTTCAATTCCCTTTTTCTTCATCTTCTTGACATTCTCCCCCTTTTTGGCATTATCTGCAAGGGGGTTATCCATAAAAAGGATAGTGGAGGGAACCTTTTCACCATGGGCAGTCTTTTGAATGCTGGCCTTTATAGCCTTGATATCTGCTTGAGTGTAACACCCGTTCTTATAAAATAAGGTTTAACGTATCATTTACGAAAAACATTCGTGTAATTAAGATTACATATACATTGGAAATTACGGGTTTATTAAAACTTTTTACAATTTAAAAGTATACAACATATCATGTGTACGTTCATCATTTAACATAATAACGATACATAGTGCGGAAGCTTATTTCGTGATCGTGTTCGGTTCTTGGTATCATGCTTGATTGTCATCCAATTAATCCCCATCATTACCTAGAATCAAAACCATTAGAGATATTAGTTTTGATATTTATATTCAATGTACAAGCAAGTTCCAGCTTCAGATTATATAAAAAAAATAAATTTCTGAATTGGATTCTCCCGCGTGTCGCGGCAGAACTCATCACACCCGTCGCGAGTCGCGACGGCTTCCGCGTATCGTGGGGGCTTACAGGTTTTCTTCTGCGTGGCGTGGGGGAACATGTTTTCCAGCAGATTGAGATCTGGGTCCTGCATTTCAGCTATGTCTGTTTTTACGGAAACGACCATAACTTCTTCATTATTGATCCGTTATACCCGATTATTTTTCCTACGTGACCGTAATTTAATTCTCCATCTAATGGAGTTGAACTCCAACATCATACATAATAAAATTTCAGACCTCTAACTATTCGGCTTAATACCCTTTTTACCGACTTTTGACCCGTTCGTGATTTCATCATCAAACGTGTTTGTGGCCCTTGTTTCTTCTGTAAACATGTTACTATAATTATTTCCTATTATACAAGGTTCAATGCACGGGTCATTACACATTCTTAACCCGTTTCGCTAATACTTCTATTTTGACCCGTTAAGGGTATTTAGGCATATATTTTGATCATGAAACGTTTTCATTCGTTTCTAGCATTATTATACCACATCTCTTATCAAGTAATCTTCCACCACAACTATATTTGTGGTGGACTTAACGAGGTGATCTATATAATCCGAATTTTTCTCGTCGGATTGCTAATTTACGACAAAGACTCATATAGAGTCATTTGACCAAAGGTTTACATCTTTCGCTTCTTATACTTATTCTAACTATTATTTGATCATAAAACTCATTTCAAAACTACCTTTAAAGGTCGTTTGTCCAATTTAGCTTATAAGGGCATTTTAGTCCGTTTAGCTAATCATTTACAATGAAGGCTTTTGAAAAGTATAGTTGACCCATAATCCCTCTTTTAACCTATGATTTTGTTTGAAAAGTCGATAAGTTTTCCAAACGCAATGTCCATTATTTGTTTGAAAGGTATTAATAGGTTTTAGCAACGCTAATACCTTTTGACAATAATGACTAATGATTATTGTCGAGTTATATTATTTCAGGAGTAAATGTCAAATAGGTTTTAGCAACGCTATGGATTAGCGGTTATAAAAGCAAGGTATTAAAAACGGGTCAATATATTGATCCGCGCCAGGTATGTGAAAAAGGGATAACCCTCATTCAGAATATGTGGCTCAATGAGTTTTAAATAATGGACATTGCGTTTGGAAAACTTATCGACTTTTCAAACAAAATCATAGGTTAAAAGAGGGATTATGGGTCAACTATACTTTCAAAAAGTCCTTCATTGTAAATGATTAGCTAAACGGACTAAAACGCCCTTATAAGCTAAATTGGACAAACGACCTTTAAAGGTAGTTTTGAAATGAGTTTTATGATCAAATAATAGTTAGAATAAGTATAAGAAGCGAAAGATGTAAACCTTTGGTCAAATGACTCTATATGAGTCTTTGTCGTAAATTAGCAATCCGACGAGAAAAACTCGGATTATATAGATCACCTCGTTAAGTCCACCACAAATATAGTTGTGGTGGAAGATTACTTGATAAGAGATGTGGTATAATAATGCTAGAAACGAATGAAAGCGTTTCATGATCAAAATATATGCCTAAATACCCTTAACGGGTCAAAATAGAAGTATTAGCGAAACGGGTTAAGAATGTGTAATGACCCGTGAATTGAACCTTGTATAATAGGAAATAATTATAGTAACATGTTTACAGAAGAAACAAGGGCCACAAACACGTTTGATGATGAAATCACGAACGGGTCAAAAGTCGGTAAAAAGGGTATTAAGCCGAATAGTTAAAGGTCTGAAATTTTATTATGTATGATGTTGGAGTTCAACTCCATTAGATGGAGAATTAAATTACGGTCGCGTAGGAAAAAGAATCGGGTATAACGGATCAATAACGAAGAAGTTATGGTCGTTTCCGTAAAAACAGACATAGCTGAAATGCAGGACCCAGATCTCAAACTGCTGGAAAACATGTTCCCCCGCGCCACGCGGAAGAAAACCTGTAAGCCCCCGTGATACGCGGAAGCCGTCGCGACTCGCGACGGGTGTGATGAGTTCTGCCGCGACACGCGGGAGAATCAAATTCATAAATTTATTTTTTTATATAATCTGAAGCTGGAACTTGTTTGTACATTGATTATAAATATCAAAACTAATATCTCTAATGGTTTTGATTCTAGGTAATGATGGGGATTAATTGGATGACGATCAAGCATGATACCAAGAACCGAACACGATCACGAAATAAGCTTCCGCACTATGTATAGTTATTATGTTAAACGACGAACGTACACATGATATGTTGTATACTTTTAAATTGTAAAAAGTTTTAATAAACCCGTAATTTCCAATGCATATGTAATCTTAATTACACGATTGTTCTTCGTAAATGATACGTTAAACCTTAATTTATAAGAACGGGTGTTACACCTTTTTCCAGAACTCACTCTGGGTTTGTAGATAAATGGGAGCGTCTACTGTCAACAAAGTTTTGTACTTTGATGAAGATATGGTGTCGATGATGGAATCGAAAGTGTGGTTGTTTGTGGGTTTTATGAGGAGACCCAAGTAGTTGTGTGGTGATTTGTATGGGATTTCAATGATTTCTTCGGCCGTTTGAGCGACCTCTTTTGAAGATGATGGTGATTTTGGTTTAGATTTTGATTTTGACTTCGTCATTTTGATGAAGAATCGGAGAGTGATTTTGGAAGAAAGGTTGGAAACTGCTTTGAGAAAAGAACTTTGGAATTCAATTCGACAGTGTAAAACCCTGTTTGGGGTTTTATCAGGGTTTTATTTAGGGAAAAAGTGATCGCTGATGTGGCAGCGGTTATTATGATCTGAAGGCTAAAAACTGACCACGTGTCAACCTCTGATGATATGGATGAAGAATGGAGGACAGTTGTTTTAAAAACCACTGATGTATCAAACATCAGTAGTTACAACGGTAATAATGTGATGACAGTGGAAGATTTTTACTATCAGTGGATAAGACACTGATTTTGAGCATCAGTGCTTGCCAAGCAAAATGAGGATCGGTGGTTGACCTCCAGCAGTGGATAGTAATTAGGAAACAGATGTTTGAACAAAACAGTGGTTAGGGGTAATATAATGGTAATGATTTGAGAGATCAGTATAACAGCAACAGTTTTGAAAATGTTCATTCAGGGTTTTGCCACATGTCACTTACACATTTTGAAGCCTTTACAACTCCTTGACAGTGGTTTAGTACCCCAGATAATGTGAACTTTTTACCAACGATACTCATCTTTGTAACAATATTTGAATTAAAAACATGAGTACCTAGGTATTTTAAGATCTATTGACAATCAATCCTTTTCAAAGATTAAGAGCAATCTTGAGTTTGACATGACCATGACAATTATACCATTTCCTTTTGATCTGCTTGAGGATAAATTAACCAACAAAAATAAAGGTTGTTTATCCTGACAGGAGATTGAAACTTTTACTATCAAAAACCAGTAAAAGTTCAAAATATATCATAAAAAATATATATCCTGCTTTATTCGAGAAAATCCTTCTTAAAAAATAAAAGATTTTCTAAAAACAGCACCAAAGGAACCTGGTAAAACACTAATAAAGCACACAATCATCTCATGCTCAAGTTTATGAGAATGGTCAGTGGTTGAAGACAACCACTGTTTTGAAGACAGTGGTATGAATTTTTAACTGCATTTTGTCCACTGTTTGGTACCATTTACTTGTTGATGATTGACAACAGAATTGAGGACACATGTTCACATGAGTTTTTGACAACTCAGTTGCAGACTTTGTTACCATGTGAAGATTCTGAAAATTTGTCTAGTCCTCCTTAAGTACATTTACTGGGAATACAATTGTTCCCTGAATTTTCTTAAATCAAAATTTCCCATAGTTGCTTAATGACCACAATTACCCTAACCTTTGACTCTGAAGTGTTTTAAGTTTATACTCTTCCTTTTGACTTCAAAAGTTTTTGAGATAAACACACTTCAGAGCTTTTGTTAGTTTTCTTCTTCCCCTTTCACCCTTCCCATTTATAAGTAATGAATTACTTACTGGGAGATCTTTGAGAAAAACCTTAATCCAATATCATTTTGTCGTAACGTTTTGAGAGAATTTGTCATGTTTGCACAAGTTTTTCAACCAATCTCACACTACATATGATATGGACTATGTTGATCCCTGATTTTCTGAATGTATTATAACATAGTTAATTTTGTCCATTTGAGAATTCTCAACATGTTTTTCAACACACCAGATCTTATAACTACAGTTTTGAATTCCCTCTTTCATGCTAGCAAAACACCAATGTTTTTATGAACATAGGTTTTGTTAATCTGAGGTTCATACTCTACCATTTAATAAGGTGATATCACAATTTTCATAACAACAGTTGAAATCAATTTTGAAAATAAGAAATAATCCCACAGTTTAACATATATGTTTTCAGATCTAGAGACCATGAGTGTCTTGTGCATGAAATCACTTGTTGTGTGAGATTTGTGCGTCATATGACATCTTGGTTGATTTACAGAGTTTTTGAATAACCATTTTGATCATGGTTTACTAGTTACTCTGTTTTTCAACTAAAATACAACCAACCTTAGTATCAATGAATATTGAGCCGAACTGTTATGTCAAATTGATTGTTAGATCGAATTTGACTGTCCAGGCTCTGATACCAATTGTTAGGATCTGAGGCTCTCATGATTGTGTTTGTTTGTATGATTTAAACATAAAATGAATATGAAACAATGTATAGTGCAACGGAAATGAATACAAACTTTATGAACACAATCAAGGAAGAAAATAGTTTAGATAAACAAATGCTTTTCATCAGTCAAAAGATTACAAAGTAATTCAAAAGATTACAAGCATGCTTACAAACTAAGCTCCCCCTCAGCTTGATACCCCATGGTTGGTTTGCACAAGATGAAAGGATTGAATTGAGGAGAAGAACTCTCTCAAAACGAATCAAAATGTAACAGTACAGAGTACTGCTCCATTTATAGACAAAGCCAAACCACTAAGGCATCTCAGCTGACGTCACCATGAAAGTGACATCTAACAAACTAACAAACTCTATCTACTGTTCTACAACTACTGACCATACAGACATTGATTACATTCCAAACACTGATATATAAACACTGACTCTTCATTCCACTGACGTAATCAATCACTGTTGTATGAGCAACAGTGCTTTCTTCAAAGGGTGATCAGGCCTTCAATGGGCAGTGCTTTAACTCTTCAGCAGTACTTGGATTCCAGCAGTAGATTGAGCTTCAGCCTTTAAACTTCATCAGTGCTTTGGTTTCACAGTGGTTTATAGGATCAGCAGTTGTTGATAAGGGTAGTACTTGGAGCATATCAGATGTTTGATTCACTGTCAAGGGGAAAGCTTAAAGTAAACAGCTGATTATTGTGAATCCACTGTCATGATCCGGTTTTGGCTTTCATTATCTGTTCCTCTAGTAGGGTTCAATCCCAACAAATGTCTTTGTTTCTAGACTCTCCTACTCGATTCCATGAAAGCAAGCAACATCCTAGCATTTCAAACACCTGTCACATACGTTAAAATAGAGGTCAATACACATAGTGTAAAGGTGAGCATACAAGTTTAATAGTAATAATAGATTTCGAGTCGTTTACATATAACCAGCATGTAACATGTAGCAAAGTGAAGCTAGTAGGTTATCGACAATGAAATATGCACAGACGTGACTGCGAGTTGTAGAATGCGCAACACATATCACCACTGTGACATGCGGGAAAAGCCCTCAACAACCCCTGTCCACGACAGGTGCTGAGTCCAAACTATAGTACTATCGTTGCTAAGGTGTTAGGCAACAATCACTGTGTAAACATAACATACAAGCATTCATCGAGTAACACGTATAACATGCAGTAACGGTTAGTGTATAAAAGTGTTTGCATTGTGTGATCGATGTGATTGATATAAGTAACGTATGTAACACCCAAAAGTGCTTAAAGCAAAAAGGGATCGAGTATACTCACAGATCGTGTTTAATAACTAAACACTCTCTTGGATTGAAGGGAGCGCTGAGAGATTAGCCTGAACAGTTAACGATAGCATAAGCGAAATGAACGGCGCGTTAAACGGTGAAAAGTGAAACAAGTGACGAATAGTCATCCGTTCGGATGGCTATTCGGTCGGATTGACATTCGTTTCGGATGGATGTGTTTGTGTATGATGTGACTTTGAAGTTTTCGTTGTAGCATTTTAAAATCAGAGAAGTATCTCTACCTTTCAGGTCGCCCAGTTGAACGGTCGTTCGATTGGATGGCGATCCGTCGGTTAGACATTCTCAGAGAACAAGTTCACAGCAGGATTGTCATTTGATCGGATGGTCTTTTGATCGGATGGCAATCCGTTAGAAACTGATGATCTTTGAAAATTATGAAAAATGTTAAGTGTGGAAGTCAAGTTCAATCCGATCGGATTGTCGTTCGATTGGATGGCAATCCGATCAGACGGCAATCCGTCCCAAAATCTGATCGTTTTAAAACTTGTTAAGTTTTGAAAGTTTTACGGTTTGATTGAGACGGTATGACTACGTATTGAACAACAGGAACCCCATTGGACCCAGGTTATCCGATCGAACGGGAATCACCCCAATCCGATCGGTTAACTGTTCATGATGGATGTTCATGCTCAACCAAATCGGTTGTCTTGTTGATAGGAATCAGATCCCAAACCGACACATCACTAGAGAAGAGTCGAAGGCCTGAACGAGCTCCGATTCTATCGGTTTTGAGTGCATTGAGTGTAAAAGAGTTGAAAGAGAGTTACAAAACCATCTTTCAATCCTTTTAACCTCGAAAATGTTTAGATCTAGATGAAAATAGTGTTAAAACATGTGGAAATCATGTAGATCTGAGTTGTTCTTGGTGGAATGAGGCCAAAACTTGAAGTTCACAAGAACCCCATGATGACATCATCCTAAAACACCTCAAATCCATTGATTTCACGGTTAAAAGTGAAGATTCAAAGGTGAAGATGATGAAGAAGTGTGTATAGATCATAGAAGTACAAGATTTGAGTGGAAAACTTACAAGAATCGCGAGAAATCGAGAGAAAAGAGGGCTTGAACGTGTTGTTCGAACGAGAGAGCTGTCACATCACTTTATAGGTTGCCAAAAGAGGAAAGTGGAGCACAAGTGACGGATCGGATGGCCATCCGATCGGATGGTCATCAGTTCGGATGACCATTCGATCGCATGGTCATTCGATCTAGTGGTCCGACGAGTTAGATTTTGGCGTTTCGTTTCGCGTGTTGAGTGTTGCGATGCGTTTCGAGTGAGCGATGCGATAGTATTACCCATTAGTTACACCAATAACCTAACTACTCTATCTAGCATACAATCACTATAAATAACTTGCGTTTAGCATTTGCGATTAGATTGCGTTGCGATAGAATTGCGATTGCGTTTGCGATTAAACATCTCAACATAAACATAACATGCACAAGCAACACATAATAGCACACACACGTAAACAATATCCAGAACACTTAATTCGAGTTGTAAATGCGATAGTGAAGCGATTAGCGATGCGTCAATTAGCGATTAAACCTCGATTTGCTATAGATACTTCACATAATACAACTAAAGAAAGCAAATAATAGAATTCGATTACAAGTCAAGAAGCACAAATCTGTAACTAAGCAAAGAGTGACAGATCGCAATTAGCAATCTTTTCTTCTTTTGAATTTGACTTTGACTTTGACTTGTACTTAGACTTCCAAAAAGTTGGGTTATTACATCCTCCCCTACTTTAGGAAATTTCGTCCCGAAATTTAAGAAGCAGGCATAACAAACAGTTGCGGATACTTTGCCTTCATGTCACTTTCGAGTTCCCAGGTGAACTCGGCGTCGCGTTTGCCTTCCCATCGTGTCACACCCCAAAAACGTCGCAGTGAATTATAAAACGTAGTGGTGATGGAAGCTGGTGCCCATTTATATCTTGATGATCGATGCATTAAATTGTTGGACATATTATTTTATTTAAAACCTAAGTTTCAAACATTTCGTTTTTAAACATGACACAACCATGACATAGTTAAGTTGTTTTGATCCTCCCGGATCTTATTACATTCGTCCCAGAAAGTTTTAAAAGTCAGTCCAACATTTTAAGTAATAAAACATGCATCAACAACCACAAGATACGCCATAATTCCCGAAGCCGAACTCAAGTACCTGTAGAACACGTTAAAAATCAAGTGTCAACACAAAGGAAGGTAAGTTCACATATTCACAAACAAACAATATTATTCCAAGGAAAACTTTCTGATTAGGTGTTTATTTGAAAACATCCATATAATTTTTACAAAGTCCATTTTACTTCCTTAATAAAATCCATGGGCCTTCCATCGCAGTTTCAGGAACCCGACAATATTGTTACTACCCAGGTTTTGTATATTAAATTATTGCGTCAATTTTCAGACTAGTATGTTAGCTAGACGATACGAACTATATATTAACCATGCAGGGATAATCAATGCTAGACAATAAACAGAATCAAAATTCGTCGCTTGACTTGACACGGGGCGACCGGTCATGACGGGGTTGTCAACCTGATAGATCTACCAACAATTCCTCGCGTACATTACTTAAATGATTAAACGACATCATGGGCGCAGGGTCCTATCTCAATGAACCATATGATGTCTGCATCACGTACAATATATATATATATATATATATATATATATCCTACTAATATGAAAATTTAATACACGATATTGTACGAATTCCCCTGTCACTCTATTATTGAGACCCAGTCCGGAATTCGACCGCAACCGTACGGTCGTGTTTCGCTTAGGAAATACCGTACTTTCAATATTCATTTATCAAAAACGTTTTACTTCGAAACGTGTGACTTATCAAATTTCATATATTTTCAACGAAAATATATATTTTATATTAAAAGGTATGTCTCATTTCAAAAACATTATTAAACCTTTTGATTGACGTGTTCTACCCCCAAAATATATACAAAGCAGTAAAAAGAGGGGTTTAGTGACACTCACCTTTGGGTGCGTATTTTAAATAGCGCAATCCCAGAGATTGATTTCTACACGTCCTATTATATATATATATATAGGAACGATTTTAAATCAATATTCATAACACAAAAATCCTAAGTTTCTCTGTTTTCTTTGAATTTTCACATAACTTGAGATTTTCTCGAAAAGTTATTATTTTTGATTATGCTGGCACGTTAATATATATACGAGTCCATATATATATTTTTATGATTTTGTGACTTGAACGATTTTATTGGTGACCATTATTGTGTAAATCCGTTAACTCTCCCGTTTATACGCAATATATCTATGATTTGCGCGTCGTAATATATATACATAAACGTTCACATAATTTATCATCGAAACACACGAAATCTTGTTAACTTATCTATTTTGTCATTTTTAAAGCAAATGTACATAAAATATCTCATATGTGTCAAATTTCATGCTCGACATTCTAGTTTCACGTTTAACGCAATTTTTACCGTTTCTACCGCACAAAACGTACAAGCATACATGCGTAAGCTGGATTTCTAATATCATGTTAAAAACTTAACATATTTTCACATTCTTATGTTTAAATCACATAACACATTTTAACACATAAGGTTCACCCAAAATTTTACTTATACCAGTGTGTGTGTACTGAAAAATGCGTATTTTAGCGATTCGGTAACGTTTTCGGGCGTCGGAAGTCACGTATGACCAACCAAACACCAAGTAAACTTAAAATTAGTTAAAATACTTATTTTTAAACTAAAAACATCAGTTTACTTACTGATCTAAATCAGTTTTACAAAAATCACTCGAAAAGCCGATTTTTGACCGTTTTAACGCATAGTTTTGCGTTAAACGTTACTATAACCATCCCAACTCGAAACGACTTGATATTTTAACACAACACATTTTATTTACTGATTAAAATAGTGTCTATAATCAGATTAGTGCAGTTTTTGTGCAAGTCACATAAATCATGCGATTTCACGTATTTTACAACTTTTAATGCACCATATACAACATACAAAGCTAGCAGACATTAGGACAAAGTTATATGTCACTAAGCACTTAAAAATAACTTTATTTTAGTGTTTATAATCTGATCAAAACTGATTTTTACTAAATCATACACAAAACACATTATTTCACCTATTTTACAAGTTTCTAAGCCTCATGTATAACATGCAAAGCTAGTAAACTTTATGACAAAGTTTATATCATTAAATACTTCAAAATAATCATTTTTTAATGTTTATAATCTGATCAAATATCATTTTTATCAAATAATGTTCTAATCATCATTTCATGCTTTCATATTATCATACATGTTCATGTATGTGCATCTAATGCACGATTATTATAACATTATCATCCAAGATTTTTAAAAGCATCCATCATACTTTATTATAACTTTCAAATATATCAAAGGAATCATGTTCACTTAATCACCATCACATCATCATATCATCAAATGCATGTAACATGTTCTTGCACTTTTGAGAACTATCAAACGAATAAATTCATATATTTCCATACATGCATGTATACATACATGGCTATATACATATGTACTTATACTTACAAAAATAAAATTTTCATATATTCATCTTTATTCATATGAAATTTTGTAAAAATCGTTTTGATCATGTGTTCTATTCACCTTTCAAGAATCATATCTATCAAATACCAATTGAAAATCAAAACAAAATCAACTAATTACATACATGCACACTCACGGCTCACACTCACACCCATGATCTTCCATTTTTCATTTTATTAAAAACCACTTGATTTTAGATTTCAAGTTTGTGAAGAAATTCAAGTATTCGAGAAACTTTCTTTTGTAAATTAAAATTTTACAAACAAAATCAAGATCACGAAGGATGAAGATTTATACCGATGAATAACACTATACTTAGTGTGTGATTTTGTATGAATACTCTTGAGGAATCCTTCAAAAACTTGCATCTTCATCATAAAAGAATGAAATCACCAAGGTTCATTCATGGAGGATGGATGGGAGCTCTAGTGTTTGAAAATGAATTTTGTAAATGTGAAAATGAATTCTTGTGGGTGTGTGTACACGGTTATGAAGGAAAGAGAGAGAAGGTTGAAATGTGTTGGCTAATTTTTGATTGGTTGTGGTGGGTGGTGGCATTGTGGGAAAAGAGAATGGAATGATTGTGTAAGATTTGAACTTACACATGTCCAATTAGATTTTGGTGGACAACCCCATGGGCCGCCATCTATGCCACTTACACACACACCATACACGAATACATACACCCATATATGTATAATATATGTATATAGATCAAAAACTGGTATTTTACTGTATACCGGGTATTTTATCTAGCGTTTTAATCCCGTTTTAAAGCGTTTTAAATTATTTTTATCACTCTATAAAAATAAACTCACCAAAATATTATTGAACAATATTTTGTTTGCCTGGACTGGCGACGTTGCCTGTATTTGGCAGTACGCGCGCTGTGCTGCGCGGTACGCGCTTAAAATCGCAAAAATAGGGATTTAAGCGTTTTTATTTATTTTTATCATTCTATAGTGATAAACTCATCAAATTATTACTAAAATGATTTTCAGTTGCTTTGACAGGCTGTGTTGACAGTATTTTGTTGGTATACGCGCCGCATTGCGCGGTACGCGCTTAAACTCAAATAAATAGAATTTCTTAGCGTTTTAATTTATTTTTCCTCATGAATATGATTAAAATTATTATTCTAATCATAACAGACTATTTTTAGGATTTTAACACTGATCAGGTGGTCACCGATGTTCGTTTCGCATTTTAACCGTTACGCGATAAACATTTATCTTATCGTTTCCAACATAATTTTTACCAAGGTTTAATTTTACCAACTCATTGAATTTCACATATAAACATCATATCCAATCAAATACAGACCTGTTACCTATTCATAACACGTGTTATGATTGTACGGTACGGCCTGAAAAGCCGGGTGTCATAGTCTCCCCCTATTTAGGAAATTTCGTCCCCAAATTTTTACTCTACAGGTTTTGCTTTCGCACTAAGCAAAATAACAAAAACGGATTTAATGAATATGGTCTTTTAGTTTCTGCGAGAAACTTTGATTCTTACGAAGAATCTTCGTAGACCTATATTACACACATCTTCGATTCCTAAACTCACAACTCAACGCTCTCCACCCTCTCTAGGGTCCGGCATTCACAAGCTCTTAATCAAGAAGATTCAAGTCAAAGTTCCACCATTTCGGGTTTATCATACGTATATTTACATATACATTACTCCAAACCTGAAGTAGTCCGAGTTCTCACATGATTAATTCAACTCGAGATGGGCTCTCGAAAGAATCAAATCTCATAAACTCGTTCTCTCTTTCTTACACTCATTTCAGGTATCCACCGGTTACACAACCTATAAATCACAGATACTACTAAAATGCTGAAACCGCCTCTCTGGTTAGTAACATAACTCTTTTGGCTATACGCACTGCTTCTACGATGCTTCGATAAACCTCTGTTTATCTCCCAATTAAATCTCTATAAAGCGCAGAATTAGTGTATTATCCATTATACACTTCTTCAACTGCATCCAAATAGTACCTTATGTACACTACTCCATCCTTATGGTAGCTTGAGCCTATAAGCGACTGATCCAACTCAAGATGGGCTCTTGAAAGGACCTAATCATTGTGGCTCAGCTCTTCTTTTCTCTGCTAAATCTAATAGCAACTCTGCAAGATAGCTCCTTTAACAGAACCAAATCTTCAATTTGGAATCGCAATAGTTCCTTCAATTGTCCATGTAATCCTTCTATTGATCAATTGGCAACTTTTAACCTTCTCTCGATCCAGGCAAATCCTGTCGCTGGTTTCCTAGATAAACTAAGGTCAAGTTAATCGTCTTTTGCCACATTAGCTCAACAAAGTGGTGATCAACACTTCCATCTATGCAAGACTTCAAACGGAGCAACCTGAATACTAGCGTGATAATTATTGTAGGATAACTCTGCCACGGGCATGTGAGTATCCTAACTTTCTTCGAAATCCATCGTACATGCTCCCAGTTCTTCTTACAAGGGTTTGAAAAGCTCCCTCTCACTTTTCTGCCCAATCAATTCCCCCTTTCCCTTTTCGGGGTTATTAGTGTCGAAGGCTGCACTAATTTAGGAAAATTCTTAATAAATCTACGGTAGCACCTAGCTAGTCATATGGATCATCATACTCCCGACGGGTCTTTGGCGCTCCTCATCATTTGATTGTTCTAATCTTAGACTGATCTACATGCATGCCTTCCTTATTCCTCAACAACTCCATAGTCAACTTCAAATGTTACTCTTGATTCTCCTTGGCTCGCATGTAAGCATGTATGTTGTCGAAGAATATTATCATGAATTCATCCGATTAGGGTTTCCATACCCTGTTCATGAGATCCATGAATATGAATGGAGCATTAATTTAGTCAAAAGGCATGACTAATAACTCGTAATGGCCATATCATGTTCGAAAAGCAGTCCCCGGAATATCTTCGTCAGCAACCTTCAACTGATGATATTCTAATCGTAGGTCGATCTTCGTGTAGCAGCTGGACCCCTGTGGCTTGATCGAACAAATCGTCAATCCTCGGTAAAGGGTACCGATTCTTGATAGTCAACTTGTACAGCTCTCTGAAATCCTCTCACATCCTGAAGGGTCCATCCTTCTTCCTCTTCAACAAAACAGATGCACCTCAAACGAATAACTTGATCTAATGAAACCCTTGTCTAATAGCTCTTGAGGCTGATTCGACAGTTCCTTCATCCCAAACGGTGCTTAATCTACAAGGAGATTTTGCAAATGAGTGCAGCACCGGGTACCAGATCGATTCGGAATTCGATCTGTCTCGCAGGGGGAAATCCAGGTAAGTCTTTTTAGGAAAACTTCTGGATAATTGCGAACAATTGGAATCTCTCCGATATTCCTACATTTGGCCTTCATATCCCCCACGTTAACAAAGAACGCATGATAGCCTTTTCGCAACAACTTAAGCATACTCAAAACACTGACGACTCTCAATCATCAACACTCGACACTCGATCGGTCTTTGTGAACAACTTCTGCCTCTCCACTATTATCAGGACGAGATATTCTAGCTAACTTCTTCAAGCGATAGTCCCCACTTCGCTCTTGGATAATCAACCCATTCTCACCTCTTCGTCAAAGATCCCCAGCTCCACTAGAAATAAACCAATCACTAGAACTACGATCACCTAACTAAATACTATAATCGTGAACGGTCTCATCAGTAACGATAGCAAGATCGTCACGTGCTTTCCCAGCATTCATCTTGAAAGCTTTACCCTTGGCATTCTGACCCTTCATTTTTCAGACATTCTCTCTTAAAATGTCCTTGCTCACCACACTCGTAGCATCCCTCGAGCGTAACTCCATCCAACGTACTCTTAGCATAGCACTCGCGAGTCATATGTCTAGTGTCTAGTCCGACCACATCTGGCGCACTTTCTCCGCTCATCCCTGTGAGTCTTCTTCTCAAAACTACTCCTGCCATCCCTGGCATTATCCTTTCTAGAACTGGCTACATACGCCTTCCTCGAACTGCGTTTCCTATCACACTTCTCATCGGTATCTCTCCTCGAACTCTCAGACTTTCGCTTTCACGAATCCCCAGATCTAGGCTCGGAATGCGGAATTATTTGAATGGTCGATCCGCTGTGACGGCCCGACATCACGCATACCGTTGCCACGTCATAGCATAGGGTACCGGTAAATGATCTTGGGTAACAACCCTGGAGTGTTTTATGTGTACATCTATGTACCGGTCACAAAGTTAATGAAAAATCAGAATTACGCTCCTATTATATCATAACACAGGAACTACTAAAACTTTCCGATCACTACATCACCTGAAGGATTTCCGATCTGTGTCCCACCAAGATCATGCCCGTGAGCACCACATCCACGCTCCTGGCCATCATTCTGGTTAGCATCACGCTGTTCCATGGCAGTATTAACGTGTTGGGCTATGAGTTGTGCCAACTCCTCTGGGGTAATAGGTAGTCAAGAACCTTGTCTCGCTTTTGGCGGTATTTCGTCGTTTCTATTATTACAACATAATATTAATATAAGACGAAATCCAAAATAGTTCAATCATTAAATGCTAGTGGACCATACATTGCGCATGTATAATATCCACGTATTAATGAGAACAATTCTTAAACCAAAAGAAACCCATTTGATATTTATACCAGAAATTACAAAGCTTGTTTTTAGTACGAAGACAAATCAAAATTTGGCATGTCAACATCAACACCCTCAACAAGCCTATATGAAATTTCCTTCTAATTTCTGAAAATTTGGCATGCAAGCCATAAATAGGGTTCATCAAGTGTGACATACAAAACAAACAACAGAACAACCAACAACTAACGCTTCAATCCCTGGAAGTCCAACATCTTCCTAACAAGCTCTTCTAGCTCATCATAACAGTCCATCTGTCCCTCTAAGTCCTTCATCGTCTCCATGTCTCCGCGTAACGTGGCGAACTGACGATCACAGTGAGAGTGATTGTCCCAAACCCCCTTCTACTTCGTTAAAGCGGACGCCGTCTCAGCTCTCGAAGTCGATGCGATCTCTCCAACGAGTCGAGTCCTCTTCCTACGGCGAGTGTATACTTAAAAGAGGTGTAGTAAAACACGTGACTCGAATAGCAGAACAAACGATTCTATAACGACGGGCGAAAGAATCTCAAGTCTAGGCTCGACAGTATCAGTGAGTAGGACTACTAATGTCTCTATAGACCAAGACGTGACATATCGTAACCATACAAAGTAAGTGTGTGATCAACGTGAATAGTAACACATAAGGCCTAAATAAACAGAAAATCACGTATGCACATAAACACATAAGGGTTTTCATACATGATAAAATTTCCACATTTATTTAAAAATATTGGCTTCGAGAATTTTGGACTTTAAATCTCAAAATTCTTCGGTTGAAGTCTAGTGTTTTCCTCCGAAAACAACTAGTTCGCTAACAACCATTGGCTCTGATACCAACTTCTGTCACACCCCAAAAACGTCGCAGCGGAATATAAAACCTAGTGGTGACGGAAGCTGGTGCCCATTTATATCTTGATGATCGATGCACTAAATTGTTGGACATATTATTTTATTTAAAACCTAAGTTTCAAACATTTCGTTTTTAAACATGACACAACCATGACATAGTTAAGTTGTTTTGATCCTCCCGGATCTTATTACATTCGTCCCAGAAAGTTTTAAAAGTCAGTCCAACATTTTAAGTAATAAAACATGCATCAACAACCACAAGATACGACATAATTCCCGAAGCCGAACTCAAGTACCTGTAGATCACGTTAAAAATCAAGTGTCAACACAAAGGAAGGTGAGTTCACATATTCACATACAAACAATATTATTCCAAGGAAAACTTTCTGATTAGGTGTTTATTTGAAAACATCCATATAATTTTTAGAAAGTCCATTTTACTTCCTTAATAAAATCCATGGGCCTTCCGTCGCAGTTTCAGGAACCCGACAATATTGTTACTACCCAGGTTTTGTATATTAAATTATTGCGTCAATTTTCAGACTCGTAAGTTAGCTAGACGATACGAACTATATATTAACCATGCATGGATAATCAATGCTAGACAATAAACAGAATCAAAATTCGTCGCTTGACTTGACACGGGGTGACCGGTCACGACGGGGTTGTAAACCCGATAGATCTACCAACAATTCCTCGCGTACATTACTTAAATGATTAAACGACATCATGGGCACAGGGTCCTATCTCAATGAACCATATGATGTCTGCCTCACGTACAATATATATATCCTACTAATATGACAATTTAATACACGATGTTGTACGAATTCCCCTGTCACTCTATTATTGAGACCCAGTCCGGAATTCGTCCCCAACCGTACGGTCGTGTTTCGCTTAGGAAATACCGTACTTTCAATATTCATTCATCAAAAACGTATTACTTCGAAACGTGTGACTTATCAAATTTCATATATTTTCAACGAAAATATATATTTTATATTAAAAGGTATGTTTTATTTCAAAAACATTATTAAACCCTTTTATTGACGTGTTCTACCCCCAAAATATATACAAAGCAGTAAAAAGAGGGGTTTAGTGACACTCACCTTTGGGTGCGTATTTTAAATAGCGCAATCCCAGAGATTGATTTCTACACGTCCTATTATATATATATATATATATATATATATATATATATATATATAGGAATGATTTTAAATCAATATTCATAACACAAAAATCTTAAGTTTCTCTGTTTTCTTTGAATTTTCACATAACTTGAGATTTTCTCGAAAAGTTATTATTTTTTATTATGTTGGCACGTTAATATATATATGAGTCCATATATATATATTTTTATGATTTTGCGACTTGAACGATTTTATTGGTGACCATTATTGTGTAAATCCTTTAACTCTCCCATTTATACGCAATATATCTATGATTTGGGCGTCGTAATATATATACATAAACGTTCACATAATTTATCATCGAAACACACGAAATCTTGTTAACTTATCTATTTTCTCATTTTTAAAGCAAATATACATAAAATATCTCATATGTATCAAATTTCATGCTCGACATTCTAGTTTCACGTTTAACGCAATTTTTACCGTTTCTACCGCACAAAACGTACAAGCATACATGCGTAAGCTGGATTTCTAATATCATGTTAAAAACTAAACATATTTTCACATTCTTATGTTCAAATCACATAACAAATTTTAACACATAAGGTTCACCCAAAATTTTACTTATACCAGTGTGTGTGTACTGAAAAATGCGTATTTTAGCGATTCGGTAACGTTTTCGGGCGTCGGAAGTCACGTATGACCAACCAAACACCAAGTAACTTAAAATTAGTTTAAATACTTATTTTTAAACTAAAAACATCAGGTTATTTACTGATCTAAATCAGTTTTACAAAAATCACTCAAAAAGCTGATTTTTGACCGTTTTAACGCATAGTTTTGCGTTAAACGTTACTATAACCATCCCAACTCGAAACGACTTGATATTTTAACACAATACATGTTATTTACTGATTAAAATAGTGGTTATAAGCAGATCAGTGCTGTTTTTGTGCAAGTCACATAAATCATGCAATTTCACGTATTTTACAACTTTTAATGCACCATATACAACATACAAAGCTAGCAAACATTAGGACAAAGTTATATGTCACTAAACACTTTAAAATAACTTTATTTTAGTGTTTATAATCTGCTCAAAACTGATTTTTACTAAATCATACACTAAACACATTATTTCACCTATTTTACAAGTTTCTTAACCTCATGTATAACATGCAAAGCTAGTAAACCTTATGACAAAGTTTTATATCATTAAATACTTCAAAATAATCATATTTTAATGTTTATAATCTGATAAAATATCGTTTTTATCAAATCATGTTCAAATCATCATTTCATGATGCATGTTCATGTATGTGCATCTAATGCACGATTATCATAACATTATCATCCAAGATTTTTAAAAGCATCCATCATACTTTATTATAACTTTCAAATATATCAAAGGAATCATGTTCACTTAATCACCATCACATCATCATATCATCAAATGCATGTAACATGTTCTTGCACTTTTAAGAACTATCAAACGAATAAATTCATATATTTCCATACATGCATGTATATATACACGGCTATATACATATAATTACAAAAATAATTTTTTCATATATTCATCTTTATACATATGAAATTTTGTAAAAATCGTTTTGATCATGTATTATATTCACCTTTCAAGAATCATATCTATCAAATACCAATTGACAATCAAAACAAAATCAACTAATTACATACATGCATACTCACGGCTCACACTCACACCCATGATCTTCCATTTTTCATTTTATTAAAAACCACTTGCTTTTAGATTTCAAGTTTGTGAAGAAATTCAAGTATTCGAGAAACTTTCTTTTGTAAATTAAAATTTTACAAACAAAATCAAGATCACGAAGGATGAAGATTTATACCCATGAAAAACACTATACTTAGTGTGTGATTTTGTATGAATACTCTTGAGGAATCCCTCAAAAACTTGCATCTTCATCATAAAAGAATGAAATCACCAAGGTTCATTCATGGAGGATGGATGGGAGCTCTAGTGTTTGAAAATGAATTTTATAAATGTGAAAATGAATTCTTGTGGGTGTGTGTACACGGTTATGAAGGAAAGAGAGAGAAGATTGAAATGTGTTCGCTAATTTTTTATTGGTTGTGATGGGTGGTGGCATTGTGGGAAAAGAGAATGGAATGATTGTGTAAGATTTGAACTTACACATGTCCAATTAGATTTTGGTGGACACCCCCATGGGCCGCCATCTATGCCACTTACACACACACCATACACGAATACATACACCCATATATGTATAATATATGTATATAGATCAAAAACTGGTATTTTACTGTATACCAGATATTTTATCTAGCGTTTTAATCCCGTTTTAAAGCGTTTTAAATTATTTTTAGCACTCTATAAAAATAAACTCACCAAAATATTATTGAACAATATTTTGTTTGCCTGGACTGGCGACGTTGCCTGTATTTGGCAGTACGCGCGCTTTGCTGCGCGGTACGCGCTTAAAATCGCAAAAATAGGGATTTAAGCATTTTTATTTATTTTTATCATTCTATAGTGATAAACTCATCAAATTATTATTAAAAGAATTTTCAGTTGCCTTGACAGGCTGTGTTGACAGTATTTTGTTGGTATACGCGCTGCATTGCGCGGTACGCGCTTAAACTCAAAAAAATAGAGTTTCTTAGCGTTTTAATTTATTTTTCCTCACGAATATGATTAAAATTATTATTCTAATCATAACAGAATATTTTTAGGATTTTAACACTGATCGGGTGGTCACCGATGTTCGTTTCGCATTTTAACCGTTACGCGATAAACATTTATCTTATCGTTGCCAACATAATTTTTACCAAGGTTTAATTTTACCAACTCATTAAATTTCACATATAAACATCATATCCAATCAAATACAGACTTGTTACCTATTCACAATACGTGTTATGATTGTACGGTACGGCCTGAAAAGCCGGGTGTCACACAGCGAACCTTCACAATGGGAATGCGTGAGCGTCAGAGTACCTTGGTTTCTCGGCCCATGATCTCGACAGGCTTCTCCACGAAGTGTAATGTTTCATCCACTTGTAAATCTCCGTGAGGGACACGTAATTCGTGGTCGGCTAGACACTTTCTGAGGTTCGAAACATGGAAAGTCGGGTGGACATTACTAAGTTCCTCCGGTAGTTCGAGTCTGTTGGCCACTTTACCAATCCTTTCTAGAATTTTAAAGGGTCCAACATATCGAGGCGCGAGCTTTCCTTTCTTGCCGAATCTGATGACCCCCTTCCAAGGTGCAACCTTTAGGAGTACGTGATCGCCAACGTCAAATTCAAGGGGCTTGCGGCGTCTATCGGCGTAACTTTTCTGACGACTCCGAGCTTTCAATAGATTGTCTCGAATTTGGAGGATCTTGTCAGTCGTTTCTTGCAACAGCTCAGGACCGGTAATTTGCGCGTCCCCGATCTCGTGCCATACAATAGGCGATCGACATTTCCTTCCGTATATTGCCTTAAATGGTGCCATTTGGATGCTAGAGTGATAATTGTTATTGTACGAGAATTCGACCAAAGGTAGGTGTGCGTCCCAATTACCACCGAAATCTATGACACACGAGCGAAGCATGTCTTCAAGGGTACGAATCGTTCTTTCAGTCTGACCATCGGTTTTGGGGATGAAAAGCGGTACTTAGATTAAGAGTAGTACCGAGAGCAGATTGAAACGTTTCCCAAAGACGCGAGGTAAACCGACCATCACGGTCAGAGATGATGTCACGAGGTGTCCGATGTCGACAGATAATCTCGTCGGTGTAGATTCGGGCTAATTTTTCTACCTTAAAGTCTTCTCGTATTGGCAGAAAATGAGCAGATTTAGTTAGACGGTCAATGACAACCCAGATGCTGTCGTGACCTGATGGCGTGCACGAAAGTTTCGTTATGAAGTCCATAACTATACTCTCCCATTTCCACATAGGGATCTCGAGATGTACGAGTAAGCCAGTGGGGCGTTGATGCTCAGCCTTGACTTTGGAACAAGTAAGGCATTTCGAAACATAGATAGCGATATCCTTCTTCATGCCCGACCACCAGTACTTGTAGCGCATGTCCTGGTACATTTTGTCCACACCGGGATGAATAGAATACCGAGATTTGTGGGCTTCGTCGAGCAGGATTTGTCATAAATTGGTACGCTTGGGAATCCACATTCGGTCTAGATAATGGAATGTACCGTTCGACTTATTCACCAGTTGTTCGCCATTATTGATGATCCTTTTTTTCTTCAGAGTACGTTCGGTAAAACAAGCATGTTGGGCGTCGCGGGTGAGAGCTTCGAGATTATGCTGGGATTGGGAATTACGAATGCTATGCAAATAGCTTCGTCGACTGAGAGCATCGGCGACGACGTTTGCTTTGCCTGGATGGTAACGAATCTCACAATCGTAATCGTTGAGGAGTTCAACCCATCGGCGTTGGCGCATATTTAGCTCTTTCTGGTCAAAGATGTGTTGTAGGCTTCTATGATCGGTGAAGATCGTACACTTGGTACCGTAAATGTAGTGTCGCCAAATCTTTAACGCAAAAATAACTGCACCTAGCTCGAGGTCGTGGGTTGTATAATTCTTCTCGTGGATCTTGAGCTGTCGAGAGGCGTACGTGATAACCTTGTCTCGTTGCATGAGAACACAACCAAGACCGAGGTTAGAGGCATCGCAATAGACTACGAAATCGTTGTTTCCGTCGGGCAGTGAGAGCACGGGAGCGTTGCAAAGCATAGCTTTGAGAGTTTGAAAGGCCTCCTCTTGTTCAGTTCCCCAAACAAAAGGTTTATCCTTATGCGTAAGCGAGGTGAGAGGCACAACGATTTTCGAAAATCAGCAATGAATCGACGATAGTAACCCGCCAATCCGAGAAAAGAACGAACTTCGGACGAGTTCCTTGGTGTAACCCAACTCTTAACAGCTTCGATCTTCGCAGGATCGACATGAATTCCTTGACTATTGACGATGTGACCGAGAAATTGAACCTCCTCCAGCCAGAATTCACACTTGGAGAACTTGGCATAGAGACGGTTTCCCTGGAGTAACTCAAGAACCAAACGTAGATGTTGCGAGTGTTCGGTTTTTGACTTGGAATAGATCAGCATATCATCGATGAACACAATGACGAAGCGGTCGAAAAAGGGTTTACACACGCGATTCATTAGGTCCATAAAGACCGCGGGAGCGTTAGTCAAACCAAAAGGCATGACAACAAACTCATAGTGACCATAGCGGGTTTGAAAAGCGGTTTTGGGTATATCTTCCTCCTGGATTTGTAATTGGTGATAGCCTAAGCGTAGATCAATCTTTGAGAAACACGTAGCACCTTGTAACTGATCAAACAAATCATCGATTCAAGGCAAGGGATAGCGATTCTTGATGGTAAGCTTATTCAATTCCCTGTAGTCGATGCACATCCGAAACGATCCATCCTTCTTTTTGATGAAAAGGACAGGAGCGCCCCAAGGAGAGGTGCTAGGGCGAATAAAGCCTTTATCAAGTAGTTCCTGGAGCTGACTCGAGAGTTCGCAAATTTCAGAAGGAGCGAGACGATAAGGCACTCTAGCGATAGGATTTGCTCCAGGAATGAGGTTGATTCGGAAATCGATATCACAAGTGGGAGGTAAACCAGGTAAATCGTCAGGAAAAACGTTGGGGAATTCACAAACAACGGGAACATCTTCACTCGAGTCTTTCCTTCCTTTTCCTCCGCTACTACGATATGTGCAAAGAAAGCTTAGTATTCCCTGCAGAGATACTTGCCAGCTTGTACACACGACTTGAGATGCAACTTCTTCGAAGCAACTTCGCCATAAACACACAATTGATCACCGTTCGCGAGAGAAAAACGAATCATTTTATCGAAGCAAACAATTTCAGCATGATTTTCCCGAAGGAAATCCATACCTACTATGACATCAAAGGTACCAAGCTGCATCGGGATGAGATTAATCGGGAAAACGTGACCGTTGAGATCGAGAGTACAGTCACGAAGAACAGAACTAATTGTGACGGTTCTTCCGGTTGTAACTTCTACGTCGAAGGTTGATGGGAGGTTAACTCGCTTACGATTTAGGAGCCTTTCGAATTCAAACGATACAAAACAGTTATCGGCTCCAGTATCAAATAAACACGAAGCATATATACCATTTACGAGAAACGTACCATTAACCACGTTGTTGTCTGCCTGAGCCTGGCGGGCGTTGATGTTGAAGACGCGCCCGCGGGCTGCTTGCTGAGCTGGCTGTTGTTGGTGCTGTTGCGGTGCTGGCTGCTGCGGCTCTTGCTTAACCACTCTGTTGGGGCAGACATTTGCGAAGTGGTTGGGATCACCACACGCAAAGCAAGCTCTTGCGTGAGCAGCGGGTGCAGGAGCTGCTTGCTGTCCTTGCGGAGCTGTAGAGCAGGAGCTTGAACTGGTGCTGGAGCTTGGCGTGAACCGGTATGGCAGTTAGCGGTGAAGTGGCCGTACATGTTGCAGTGCACAAAAAACTGGCACGCGGTTCCAACCGGGTAATGATAGGTACAAGTAGGGCAGAGCAGGTGTGGTCCAGTGTATGCACGCTTGGCAGGCGGTGCATTGACCACAGGCACCGCTACTTGGCGGTGTGGAGGTTGCTGTTGAGCCGGTACAGCTTGAAGTGGTGCGGCAGTAACTGCACAGTTCTTGTTGCTGGAGCTGTTGTTCTTTCTCTTGCGGCGGGAGGACTTTGAAGATTGCGATGCGGCGGTTTCCGCGATGGGTGCAGCAGTGAGTTGGTGCAGATTCTTGGAGGCTTTATCAAAATAACCATCCTTGACTCGCTTATCGTTGATCTCAGCGGCGAGCAGGTAGGTTTCCACGATAGTTGTCGTCTTTGCAGCCTGAACAATGTCTGCAACACAACCCGGCAGAGCACGGATATACTTCTTGATCATAATCTCGGGGGTAGTAACCTGACCAGGGCAGATGATACTCAACTGCTTGAAGCGAGCAGTTAGACCAGCGTTATCTCCGCCATCCTGCTTGATATGCCAGAATTCATCCTCTAGCTTTTGGAGTTCATGGGGAGGGCAGAACTCTTGCATCATGATGTCCTTCAAGTCGTCCCATGACAGCCCAAAAGCTGCATCGTTCCCTCATTTGTTTCTCTCGGCCGTCCACCAATCTAGAGCTCGGGATTGGAAGACGCTAGTGGCGTTAACAGTGCGAAGGTCTTCCGGACAACCACTCTGGCGCAGGGTGACTTCGATTGAATAAAACTATTGGAACATGACCGTA
The DNA here is from genome assembly GCA_030545235.1 of Helianthus tuberosus. Classification (NCBI taxonomy): domain Eukaryota; kingdom Viridiplantae; phylum Streptophyta; class Magnoliopsida; order Asterales; family Asteraceae; genus Helianthus; species Helianthus tuberosus. Next base: position 24,370,897 of record CM060384.1, on the reverse strand, counting down.
GGCCCATCTTCGCCGGTAAATTCTTTAGGACGGCAAGCTTTGAACTGCTTGAAGCTAAAAGTAGTCTTGGGAGTATCAGTCCTGGACTCCTCCGAGAACTTGTTAGTATTTTCGTTCAGCTCACTAATAATTTGCGGCATGACTTTTGCTAGCTGCTTAGCAACGAGTGCAGCAATGCGTTTGTCATCCTGATTGCGACAAGCGGAGCGAGCGGTGTGTGATCCAAATGACGACATTGTCTGCAAACAGACATCGTCACAGGACTCAAACACATTTTTGATTAACCCTGGTATAGTCTAGCGAATTCACGAAGAGCTACTTTATAAAGCATAGGAACACATCAAGGCACAAAATCACGTAGCCACAAAATCCACAGAATCACATAGGCACAGAAGCACATAAGCACGTAGTCCACATAAGCACGAAAACATGTATTCAACTATATTTTGCACGTATTGGCCTTCTTCTATTGCACGTATTCACCTATCTTTTATAGCAGCGTAAAGCGATCGAGTATTGCGAGTGCGATTAGCGAGTAGCGATTGCGAAGAACACAAGCGATTTGTTGGCGTTTTGAGATAAATGTGTAGTGCGAGTTGTGCGCGTTGATCAAAGCGAATAACGAAAAGCGAGTAAATCACCAAAAGTCGAAACATAAATAAAACCACATAAAGTTCGCATAAAATCGATAAATCCCAGAGTTGGCGGCGGCAGATTCTAGAATTGAAACACATAAAATCGAAGAGAGGTTGTCTGGGTGTGATAGACGTCGACTACCCAAAGTGATTCGACTGATCTCAAGGACTTGGCTACACATTTTGGCTTAGTAGACTGTGCTCTTGCTTCAATTCGAGTGATCGGCACTCATCCATTTGGGCCATCACGTGCCCCCAGTCGTTGGAACTCATCGAGACTTTGGTAAGAGTTTTGCAAAAACACAATAGAGAGCGGAACAGGTCATCAAGGTTTGGGTTTCACCCCTGACTTAACAACTCTATTCCTATTTGTGTGATAGAATCACGAGATAGGTAAGGAGAATCGCGTCGAAGTATGGATTTCACTCCTGTTTCAACGCAAATTCTCTTGTTTGTAGTAAAAATAGCGAGTCGAACGAGTGATCTGGTCGAGAGTTTGCGGTTTTCACACCTAATCTCAACCAGATCTTCCGTTTGTGTATGTGTCCAGCCTTAGGAAAGGCTGATCTTGCACGGAACTGTAGTATGCGATGCTCGCGCAGGAGTGTAGTGTACAGCGAGTTCGAGATAGAAATAGCAAATAAGCCTGTGCAAAGCCCATACCAGATATGCACAAGTCGGTCTGTTGGTACTTAGACTATAGTCTAGGTCGTTTCTAAGACATCGGCCCAGACTAGGTCGAGTCTTGCCTAATTCCCTATAGTTATGGCTCTGATACCAATCTGTCACACCCCAACCGATGGCGGAAGCATCGGGGAGCGACACTGAGCGAAACAGATTGTCCGAGAGAAATTCCATAACAACTAAATTACCGGATAGTTAATATTATGTCCCATACCATAACCCATCAAATAATTCAATTATTACAGACATAGATATCTCCTACTCGATTCCATGAAAGCAAGCAACATCCTAGCATTTCAAACACCTGTCACATACGTTAAAATAGAACGGCGCGTTAAACGGTGAAAAGTGAAACACGTGACGAATGGTCATCCGATCGGATGACAATCCGAACGGATGGTCATTCGACCGAATGACAATCCGTTCAGATGGTCATCCGTTCGGATGGCCATTCGGTCGGATTGACATTCGTTTGGTATGGATGTGTTTGTGTATGATGTGACTTTGAAATTTTCATTGTAGCATTTGAAAATCAGAGAAGTATCTCTACCTTTCAGGTCGCTCGGTCGAACGGTCGTTCGATCAGATGGCGATCCATCGATTAGACATTCTCAAAGAACAAGTTCACAGCAGGATTGTCATTTGATCGGATGGTCTTCCGATCGGATGGCAATCCGTTAGAAACTGATGATCTTTGAAAATTATGAAAAATGTTAAGTGTGGAAGTCAAGTTCAATCCGATCAGATGGCAATCCGATTGGACGACAATCCGTCCCACAATCTGATCGTTTTGAAACTTCTTAAGTTTTGAAAGTTTTACGGTTGATCGAGACGGTATGACTACGTATTGAACAACAGGAACCCCATTTGACCCAGGTTATCCGATCGAACGGGAATCACCCTAATCCGATCAGTTAACTGTTCGTGACGGATGTTCATGCTCAACCGAAATCGGTTGTCTCGTTGATAGGAATCAGATCTCAAATCGACACATCACTAGAGAAGAGTGGTAGGCCTGAACGAGCTCCGATTTTATCAGTTTTGAGTGCATTGAGTGTAAAAGAGTTGAAAGAGAGTTACAAAACCATCTTTCAATCCTTTTAACCTTGAAAATGTTTAGATCTAGATGAAAATAGTGTTAAAACATGTGGAAATCATGTAGATCTGAGTTGTTCTTGGTGGAATGAGGCCAAAACTTGAAGTTCACAAGAACCCCATGATGTCATCATCATAAAACACCTCAAATCAATTGATTTCACGGTTAAAAGTGAAGATTCAAAGGTGAAGATGATGAAGAAGTGTGTATAGATCATAGAAGTACAAGATTTGAGTGGAAAACTTACAAGAATCGCGAGAAATCGAGAGAAAGAGGGCTTGAGCGTGCTGTTCGAACGAGAGAGCTGTCACATCACTTTGGTGATGTGACAAGGGGTATTTATAGGTTGCCAAAAGAGGAAAGTGGAGCATAGGTGACAGATCGGATGGCACATCGATCGGATGATCGAATGGTCATTCGATCGAGTGGTCCGGCAAGTTAGATTTTGGTATTTCGTTTTGCGTGTTGAGCGTTGCGTTGCGATGCGTTTCGAGTGAGTGATGGGATAGTATTACCCATTAGTTACACAAATAACCTAACTTCTATATCTAACATACAATCACTATAAATAACTTGCGTTTAGCGTTTGCGATTAGATTGCGTTGCGATAGAATTGCGATTGCGTTTGCGATTAAACATCTCAACATAAACATAACATGCACAAGTAACACATAATAGCACACACACGTAAAACAATATCCAGAACACATAATTCGAGTTGCAAATGCGATAGCGATGCGATTGGCGATGAGTCGATTAACGATTAAACTACGACTAAACCTTGATTTGCTATAGATACTTCAAATAATACAACTAAAGCAAGCAAATAGTAGAATTCGATTACAAGTCAAGAAGCACAAATCTGTAATTAAGCAAAGAGTGACAGATCGCAATTAGCAATCTTTTCTTCCTTTGACTTTGACTTTGACTTGTACTTTGACTTCCAAAAAGTCGGGTTGTTACAAATATAACTTATTACCATGAAAAATAATCATTTGATTATCATCAAGGGTTCGGTTTTGTTTATATATTTAATATATATTATATAGTTATGTAATATGTCCAACATGTTTATCATTGAATTTCATAGAAGTCATGCATGGAGGTAGGAGGATAACCTTCATTTAACCTCTTTCGTAAAATTCACCAATGCACAAGTTGTCACAAGGACAACTCGGATGGTCATCAATGAAATGGAAAGGAAATGTACATACTATTCAAGGGACAAATCATCAAAGTGAGGTGGTGGATTGAAAGTAGGATAGCCAAAGCTTCCAAGCAATCACACTCTTACCAAGCATAAGTCTTGTTACAAGAACAAGCTTGTATGGTTCAACACTTGTGGGTTAAAACCCTTACAAGTTTAGAGGCAATAAACACCTCCAGATTTGTGTGAAACAACCTTGGTTAGGCTCACTAATCATAGGTTTGATTAATGGTATAAGAACACAAGTTTGCTTGAAGAAATCACAAGTTTAAATAAAGTTTGTAAATATTTCTTCCAAAACAGAAAGTTTGGACCTCAAAATGGTGATGTTCCACCTTGGTTTTCGATGGAAAACCTGTGGAAACACTCCTAGAGGTGTCCCATACTTTGTAGATGAAGAAGAAGTGAAGAAAAATGGAAGAAAGGTGAGTGTGAACTCACTTTTGTAACTTAGATGATTCTGCATTGAATCCGATTTCCAGCTAATTTTAGGGTGTTTTGAGAGTGAGATTAGTGTCTGGAAAGTGGAAAATAAGTGGGTTTTATAGTTGAGGTTTAGGGTTAGTTAGGTGAGTGATTAAATGCAAGAAACACACTTAGGAAGCACAAAATCGCCCAATAGATGAGCTGGTTGTATTTTTCTGCGGATTGAGAATTGTGGCGGCCCGCGACGGATCAAGGGGGAGGATGCTGCGGGGCACGGCGGCCCTATGGCTGTGCAAAGTTTGATTTTTTTTTACAATTTTAGTCCCTTAGGTTCATGTATGTTAGATTTTTTATGTGTTTTAAGGTATAGAGTGTAATATAAGATGAATTTATGTAATCTAAACATATAACTAAGTGTGTGAATCATGAATAAGCATCGTAAATGTTGAAGGTTGTATAAACATGAGTAAAAACGTATAAATTGTGTACGTATGATATGTATTTGCAAAGTTAACACGTATTTACAAGAATCACGAATAATGTATCACATGTATGATGAATTTAAATGTATAAGCATGCGTGAATAATTAAAGTATAGATTGTATGAAATAACGAATTTTATTACGATCAAAGTCTCGGATTTTGCAACGATACAACGAAAGACGATTACAAGGAATACAAGTTTCCAAAAATAGCAATACAAGACAAGCTTTCTAATTAAGGAAAGTACAAAAAAGTAGGGCGTTACACTAAACATTTTCCACACTCTCGTCACTCTCAAATCCTCCCAAATCATCAAAACTTTCAGGTGTTGGCAAATTATACAGAAGTGCAAAACAGTGAGTTTTGGACCTTCTTCTTCACTATTTCTTCTTATTTCTTGCCTTCAACTTACTTGGGATAACCTCTAGGAGTGTTTCCACAAGTTTAGCATGGTAAACTAAGTTGGAACATCACCATTTTGAGGCCCAAAGTTGAATTTAAATTCTGTTTTTGTCAAACTTTTCAGAACCTTGTTCATCCTACTTCATTTCTTAAACATCTTCAAGTTGCCACAAATCCCATTGTTTGGATAGGTTGAATTGATGATTGTTCCAGAAATGATAGGTGTTTTGGCTCACCTTTTAAGTCACCAAACAACTTACAAGTAACAAAGTGGGGAAGACTACACAAAGTCTCCAAACACTATATACTTTTGGAATGCACTCGTCTAGTCAAGTCACTTGGTTGTTTAGGTGAATTGGATGATTTAGTTATGTTTTACATACTTGTATTCATTACCATCTGAATCATACAAGTGATTTATGTATTGGTGAATTATAGGGTTAATGAATTCATCCAATCCATGCATGACCATACTTGACAATCTATGACATAGACACAAAATATAAATATAAATATATACATATAAGTATACTATCTAATCCAAAACCAAATAATGATACCAACCAAAATAATTATTGACTGTTGTGGTAAGGTGGAACATATCTTAGTTTTAACATCCTCACTTTGGACTTCCAATGAGTATAACATTCATGAAGAACACTAACAAAAATGTGTCAAAATGGGTATTTAAACAAGATATATTTTATGTATTTTCGTATTTAAAATCCTAAATGCATTCCTATCATCGACTCCTAAGAAGTTACACACCTTTGTTTATCCTTTTAGGATAACTTCGGTGCTTCATCCTCCAAAATCATTCAACTCGCCTTTGTGGAAAGCATACGCAAACTATGAGTATACTTGACCCATTAGAACACTATTTAGGTTGCAACATGTATCCATTCAAATACATAGTCACACATACAATCAATCTTATACAATCAATCACTTAATCCTTAAACATGTTATTTTTTATATTTCTTGTTTTTACATACTAGGACACTCGTATGCATGTTATCTATCATTAACTTTGCAAGCCTCCATTAACATATATAGCACTATAGGAGTAGCACACCACCCATTGTGGGTCATTTCTAAGTAATCATTCTTTACGGTCTTTTTCATTGCAATGATAAGATTACGCTAATGGACACTTTGGTTTGATTTATAGTTCATGCATGCTAATATGATTCGTATAACTTAGTATAAAATTGCCATATGGATTTGAGATATTTTCTATACCTATGCTATGTAAACCAAACTTATATACTCACCGACCTTTTTATGTTGACGAATACTGTATATACATGATTGCAGGAAATTGATGATGATACGACAAGAAAAACACTTAGGATGAACTAGAAACTCATCCAAAAAATTCATTTTATGTTTTCTCATTATGTTGATATGTTATTTCCTAAAATGTTATACTTTCCTTTTAAGATGATATAGCTTTTAGTGCTGGTATAAAATTGAATTATTAAATTATTGTCACAATCATAGTGTTATGTTTTCTTTGAACAATCGCGTCGTCTCACTCCAATTTTTCCGCCATCGGTTGGGGTGTGACATTTCATATCTCCCCTGAAACCAAAAACCTTGACTCACCACCACCGGCGTGTCACACCCCAACCGATGGCGAAAACATCAGAGTGAGATGAAAACGAGATTGCTCGAGACTTCATAACACTATTTTTGCGATAATAATGAAAGAAACCAAATTTCATTTCATTGATAATATTTCAAGTACATCTTTAAAACAAAGTACAACAAAGTACATGTATCAAATACAACAAGTTACAAGGAACAAAATACAACAATAACACTAGATTTCTAAATGAGCTTCTAGTCAACCATACTAGATTTCATGATCGTCGTCCTCAATTTCCTGCACAACACATTTCAAAGTATAGTTCAATACAAATATGTATTGGAGAGTATACAAGTTTAATACTAGCATAAGTAATAAAAGTTTAAACAATCAACATGGCAAAACTTGTTATCTAAAATTAACATAAGGCTGGCATGCAACTACAAATGTCAACCCAAAGATTTCCGCTAGCGTAATCCTATCATAGCAACGACAGAACCGTTCTATTTTAACTTAACATGACCTCAAGAATATCGGCGTGCGTTACTCCTATAGCGCTATACATGTTAAGGGAGGCTTGTATGAAGTTAATGACAAGTATACCACATAAGAATGTTCCAGCACGTATGAATCAAAGAATAACGTATTAAGCATGTATGAATGATTGTTTTTTTATGTTTTGCATAAAGTATGTGTGTATGTGTGAGGTTTGATAGCATGAATTGTGTTTCACCCAAAAAGTGTAAAAAGTAAAACGGGGTCGAGTATACTCACAGTTTTGCAAGCTTTCAAATAAAACCGCGAGTCGACGAGTAAAAGGTTGGGACACCGAGGTTACCCTACAAGGGTAAATGAAGGTGTGAGTCATTTGGAGTTGAACGGAGGATTCAGATTTGGAATTAAAGTAGAAAAGTGTGTGTATATATATATAAACACGAAAGTATATCTCGTCTAAACACTCGTTGTGACACTAAGTTTCTGTGATTTCATGGGTCCTGGTTTGCCCATTAGAATTAGCAGAAGAGGAACTTAGAACTGAGATAGATGATAACCGAAGCTCACATCACTATTCTTGCGAATGGAAGTTCTATTCGTGCGAACAGATGTCTGTTCGTGCGAATAGAGTCAGTTCGTGTGAGTGGGAAATTCCTAGTCGTGAGAAAGGACTGTTCGTGCGAAGGGGCCTGTCTGTGACACTTTAACCATTAACTAACGTTCTGATTTCAGTTATGTTCTATACATTATATTATATAGTATTATCAGTCCAGTAAGTCAGAGAGTTCATGGAAGTCATGTATGGTGGTAAAAGACCTCGTTGTATAATTCACCAAAGCACAAAGTTTACTAACATAGTTAATAAACCCGGTTGGTCACGAATAATGATTATAACAGAAATAAATAAATACACATATCCAAACAGCCAAATAAGGACAACCCGAGCGTGTCATTCCCAACATGGTAAGTGTTGGAGGCGAGGCGGGGTTAACTTATTTTGGTTATAGGAGACTGCTTGGGTGTTTGATTACGAGGTAGAAGTGAGGCAGTGGAACTAGTTTGGAAAGAAAAGGCTCCCACGGTTCACACTTTGTCACACCCCGAAATATCAGAGCATGGCGTGACTGGACCGGTATCTTCATTGCACAGCGGAAGCAAATAAGCTAAGACTTCTAGAAATTGAACGCCCACTAAGTACTCGAATCTCCAATGGTTCTCCTATTCCAACCGTTCCATAATTTTGAGAAAGTAACCTGAGAAAGAAACATGCGAAAAATCAACATAAAGTTAAGCGAGTTCATAGTTTGTTTTGGAAAGGATTTAAAACAAATCTTTTTGATAGCCGGTTTTAAAGTTGTCGTGTAAATACATAAAAATCATTTTTCTCGTCCTGATATATAAACACTGTAAGCTCCCAATAAACTTTGTAATCATTGTAAGTATGTATGTATGTTTGTAAATCCCGGTATGAAAGCAACAAGGAAAACAGATCATTAATGGTTTGCAAGGCCATTAATATGTGTGACGTGATGCAGGAAAGCTCAAACCTAGCAGACTTTGCACCGGGCTTCCGGCTGTAAGACATAGTCAACCCATGGGCCAAACCCTGGTCCAACATGGGCGGGGCTCGCTACACCCAAATAGATCTATCACTCATGTCCCTCGTTCCTACAACGAGGATTGATGGCCTTAAGCGTCATACTCACCACTCACATGATCTAGAAGTACCTTTCCTTAGCTAATCATACCAAATAATAACATTTGTAAACAGTTGAAACATGTACTTCACCCGCGAAGTTATAAAACTGAAAACAGTAAAAGAAAAGGGGGACACGAAACTCATTGGGTGTCCCGTTCTTCAAACGCATACCAACCCAGTCCTAATATTACAACTAGATGATCCCATCCCTAGTCATGAAAATCGTTCACATTTCGATAATACGCATTTGTTTTGTAAAACCGGTATATTTAGTATGATTCATTCGTAAACCATTTGAGTTCAATGAAAATCACAAATCATTTGTGTTAGTTAAAACGTATTGTAACATGGTTTAGAAATATATAGTTTTTGTTTCTTCAAAAACCTCGTATGTTCTTGCAAAACGTGCTTGTCTAAAAATATGCAATCTTTGTTCATCGAAAACTTTGTATGTTTCTACAAAACGTGCATGTCTTTCCACCCCGAAAACATTTATAAAAATGTAAAACCGTAAAAAGGTGGGGTTATGAACTCACCTGAATTGCCTTGTGCAAAGCTAGCAAATTACTTCGTGATGTCGTTTCCCCGACGAGACTCGCTAGCGTGCATTCTACAATATTCCTAACACGGAATATCTTATAAGTTTCTAAATAAACGCAGTAACTAAACTACGTGTCATCGAGCTCTACCGAATCGTTAACCGAACGATTCAATGGTAAATTGTTAACTTAGATGAAACGAAGAAGTTATGCTTGTTAAGTTTCGTTTAATATCGGTGATAACTTACTAAGTCTAGAAACACTTAGTTTTCGTGAGATTAAAATACATAAATATTTATATAAAAATATATAAATATACTGATATGATTGCGTTAGTCGTCCCGAGAAATCGCACGTGTATGTAGCGAAGAATATATAACAAAATCATATTATATGTCGTATGCCGTGTAGGCGTTTTAAAATAAATATAAAAGTGATATTTATTTTACAACAGTGTCATCGAGTTGTTTGTGTTTGAAAATAAATATATATTTATATTTATTTTTATAAATGAATACGAGTCGCTTGATGTTTGAAATAAACATAAAACTATGTTTATTTTTATAAAAGAATTCGTATTGTTTGATACTTGAAATAAATATACAAACTATATTTATTTTTGTAAAAACGAATTCGTGTCATTTGATCTTTGGAATAAATATAAAAACTATACTTATTTTATAAAACGAATTCGTGTCGTTTGGTATTTGAAATAATATATAAACTATATTCAAGTTTACAAAAGAACCTTTGTTTTGTTTGATGTTCGAAGTAAATGTATAAACTATATTTATTTGTAATAACGAATTCAAGTTATCGTCGTCTAAAACAATATAAGTAATTATAATTATTTTTATAAAAGATTTGTAGAATTTTCAAGCTTTAAAATAAATATAATAACTATATTTATTTGTTTTAAAATAATTTCCGAATAGTCGTTTTCGTAAGTTGTAAAGTGTCGTCGAAAGAAACTATATGTTTGTATTTGTTTTTCTAAGTGATTATTTGAAATCGAGTGTTCGTTTTATAATAAAAACGGGTTATTTTTACGGATTTGCTCGAAAAACGGGCAGAGTTTCCTCTGTTTTTGGACGCCCCCGACAACACAAGTTGTCGTTATTTTATCAAAATTCAACAATTATTCAGTTATCAATATATAATTTTGTAAGAACGACAAAATGTAATCTAAATACTAATCCGAATCGGTTCAAGCTCGTTTCACGAAATTAATAAAACTATATAAATTCAAATTAATTCGCCGTTAAACTTTACCAAATCTTCGTGTCGGAATGCTGAGTTGACCGAGTCAACTGAGTTGACCGGCTGAGTTGACTCGCTGAGTTGACTTAGTTTGACCGAGTCGACCCGACTCGCTTCATAAGCTGACCCGAACCGTCTAACCCGTTGACTGAGTTAAACCCGAACACTGAGTTGACCGAGTCAACCCGAACCGCTTCAGAAGTTGACTAATCTGCCCGAACCGAACCCGATCTGAGCCGAGACCCGAAATAAACCATAACTCGAACCCGCTGCACCAAATCTGAACTGGAGATCACCTCTTAAGCTAACTAAGAATCGAGCATGAACCTGACCCAACTGAACAAACCTGAAGCACCACCATCACTACCACCGCCGCGGCTCCGCCACCGTCGGCGTTGACTCGCCGGCTCGTCTCCACCACCATCATCCTCAACATCACACCATTAACATCATCTTCAACAAAAATCTTCAAGAAAATTTACAAGAATTAAGCAGTGGGTGTTACCGTGAACCCGTCGGACAATGGCAAGGACCGCCGGATAAATGAACCGACCGCCGGTCCGAGACTCCGACCATCGGTTCTCTCTCTCTCTCTCTGACTTAACCACCTCCACAGCACCATCTCTCTTCCTCCCTCTCCGATTTTCGTCGCCGTGCGCTGCCGTGAGCGGCGGCTCTGCTGATTAACCAGGTCGTCGGCCTTGTGTGACGCCGGAGTAGAAACGAGAGGGTGGGGGTGTGGTTGTGGTTGTCGGTTGTTGAAAACAACCACCGCCGCTCCGCCGGTGGTATTGTCGGACCGGTTGCCGGCCTTCATCGAGCAGAGAGGGGAAATTGGGATGGGTGTTGTAGAATTTTGTGGTTTGGATTTAGAAACCTGATGAAGATGTTGAAAAGGGTTTTTATGTGTGTGTGTGTTCTTTGTATATGTATAGATCGAGAGGGGGGAGACAGACTTAAAGTCTGTATTTTGTTACTATGGAATGAGAATTAAAAGGGGTTAAGCTTCTATTTATAAGCAAGTTAGTGTGGTGAGTTTTGGGCTTGGGCCCAAGGCCCACAAGCCCAAATCTCGTGTTTAAGTGGCCCGAATTCCTACGAGACCTGTTATCATAACCCGAACTCACTCCGTAACGTCATAAATTATAAATTTAGTTTTAAAACTATCTAGAATTAATCTCGGTATTCGTCGTGGTCGCGTTTGACCGTCGGTTGCGCTAAATCGCGTAAAACGCGTCGTTCACTGCTTTACTCCGTTTTCCGATCCGGTTTCGACTGTAGTTACTAAAATTTTATTACGGAGCTAAATATAGCGTAAAATGTAAGTTCTGAAGGTGACAGGCGTCTCCGTTGCTTTCGTTTCGTTGCCGGTGCGTTTCCTGCCATCGCGTTTTTAGTTCACGTTTGCGTTTGGGACGTACGGAAGCACAATAAATAAGCAACATTAAATTCATAAATATAAAATATTCATAGAAAATCCATATTTGTCGGCGTTGTCAGTATTTTGCACGGGGTCAATTCATTGTCCCTTAATATTCAGCAGATTTTTCCGTAAACCACTGTTCACGCCCTGTAAAGCCGGTTAGACGTTTCTAGGCACTCCAAAGGCCTAATTAAGTTAATTTGCGTCTTAAACACTATTTATTATCGTCCTAATGTTTGTTAATCGCGTAATTAGGAGCCGTAAATCACCGGTTGTCACACACTTCACCAGAACACAGGTTCGTCCATACTGAAAGTGGCGAATCCCGGATGGTTTCCACACTTGAAGTTACGTAAGAACGAAAAGAAAACAACAGTAGGCTCGTTCGTGCGAATGAGCTCCAGTCACGTGAATGGAGTCAGTTCGTGCGACTGGGACCTGGTTCATCACGAAAATCATTGTTTCGAGCTCGTTTCTTGGTGAAATTCAACCTTAACACAAACCTACAGCTATAGTCTAAGTTGTGAGCTCGGTAGGTTCCAGTTTTTCACTAAGTTTCAAAACAGAAAAGTATTTTATAAAAGATTCAATAGAAACAGAACTTCGATCTTTACCTTCGACCTCAATGTGGTGAGTTTCATTATTAGACTGCCAAGGCAAGTCTGTGAAAGCATCCAAGGGGTTATCCAAGTTATGAAGATTGAATAAAAGTATAAAGAGTAGAAAAAATCAAGTAGAAAATGATGAAGTTAGTGATCTAGGACTCACTTAGAAGCTACTGAGATATTATGCAGAAGTGTGCGAGCTCGGAGTGTTAGAGAGCGTTTGGAGTGGTTGGAAGGTGTGAAGTGAGGAAATGGGTTCGTATTTATAGGCGAAAGGAAGTTTTGGTGCGAATGGGTTGGCTAGTGCCACTGTGTCAGTTTGCATGAGGGGGTTGGTCTCTTCGCACGAGGGGGCTGGTCAGTCGCATGAGAGGGTTAAGGTTGGCCAATTTCGTGTATTTTAGCCGGTTTTGAGTGTTTCAAGCATACAAGTGTAGTGTATAAGTATAAGTATAAATATAATGCATGTATAAACTGATGTTTCAAGTATTCCAAGTATGAGTTTGCGTGTATGAGCATATATCAACGTTTGCAACGTATAACAAGTATGTATAAAAATAATGTATAACATAATTGAGTTTCATTATGATCAAAGCCTCAGATTACAATGTTTGGAAAAGAAATACGAATACAAAGGAACTACAAGTTTCTAAAAATAGAAATACAAACATGTTTTCTAAATAAGGAAAGTACTGAAAAGCGAAGCGTTAGACGGCGTCACCGCCATCTCCACCACCACACACACTCACATACATAATACAGTAAGAGAGGAGAGAGAAACCAACAATTAAGAAAGGGAGAAAAAAAGCCATGGCCTTTAGTTAGCTATTTGTTTCAGTGACTCCAACAAAATCGGGGACGACGATGGGAGCACTAGCGATGGTAAACAGCAGCCGATAGAGCTTGAGCGACGAAGACACAAGTTAGGGTTTTGATGTGGTTTTTTTCGTTGTTAAGCAGCGATTAAGGTTTCTTAATATAAACAAATTGGTGGTCACGGTGGTTGGGACTTCATAGATAATGGTTGTGGTAGAATCTTAGCAGGTTCTTGGGTGGTGGTGGTTGACGAGCCGAAGTTGATGGTAGTGGGTGGTGATGGTGAGGATATTGGAAAAGCGTAGATCGATGGGGTGGGTGGTGGTTGTTGCTGGTTAGGTGTTATAGGAGAGAGATGGGAAGAAACAAAGAAAGCAAGAAAGAGTGTGTGTGTGTGTGTGTGTGTATTTTGCCCTTTTTAATTATTTATTTCCAGCGTCATCGTCCAACTCATATTTCCACGTCAACAATATCATCCAACTCTTATGTCCATATCAGCAAAAAAACTAACTAGCTTAATTTTGTTAACGACGGTCAATTATAAAATAATAGTTTGAAAGTAGGGACCGATTGTAAGAATATTCTCAGTTGAGATTGTTATTATTGGCCAACAGAGAAATGATGTGATTATTAAAATCCAATTTGTCTATATTAAATGGTAGATATATATATGAACCAGTAGGTTACCTCATGCTCTTCCCGATGGGTTTGAAACAGGACATTCTACGTAACGGTATATTTGAAGGTCAAGGAAAAGTGGTGTCTTTGTATATGAAAGCCAAGTTATTTGAACATATTTACACAAAAACGTATATAAAGATAAGCACGACAGTTGCGCATTACAGTACAATTTTTTTTCTTTTTGAAAAAAAAAAGTTTTTTTATACATATAAATTAGTGATTTTTATTAAAATAAATTCAAAAAAAATTGGTATGTTATTTAGGCTTTTTTAGTTACTTTTTTGGTTTTCTCATTTTAACTAGTTTTCTATCATTGTGTATATATATATATATATATATTTATAATGCATAATGAAAACTCATACGAGTTGTGAGAAATTAGAGAACTCGGTCTTACGAAAGGTTTTTTCAATTTTTTTTTTACCAAAAATCCTAAAAAAATCAACTTTTTAAAAAAAAAGAAACATTTTATTTTTTTTTTACCAAAAATCCTAAAAATTCAATTTTTTCAAAAAAAAAAACCCGTTTTTTTAACTTACATTGGTCGTAAATGCTGTAAAAAAGTGATATCATGTCTATGTCATCAGTTTTTTACAGCTGCTGTAAGGTGCCGAAAAACACACTTCGATTTTTTTTTATTGCTGACTTTGGAACGTCTTAAACTAGGGGTGTAAAAAATAGGGTCTAAACCCGCACGGGAAGACCGAGTTCTCTATGGCTCACAACCCGTAGGGGTTTTCCCCTGATCATATTCCTATATATACATATATAATGCATATTGGATGAACAACAAGTTAATTCAAGTTCATTTGAGCACGACACCATTGTAATTTATCTCAATACTTAAGACACATTAATACTTTATTTAGTAAAATTCTAATTAAATGTGTTTTCTTAACAATAGTTATTACACTCATATAAATACAATATATATGTGTGTGTGTATATATATATATATAGGATAATGCTATATAGGAAACCTTGAATTTTTAGAAAACCTTGGAAACCCATCTAATGGCCTACATTTGGCCACATGTCCCAGCTTCCATAATATCCTTTTTTTAATCTTGAGGGCACATTGGTAATTCTACATATTCCTAGCCCACTCAAAAAGTTATCTTGCCCAAAGTGATTTGACACCCTCATTAATATCTAACATCACATCATTCTCTTCCATCCTCCTCCATTTTCGATGAACCAAATTCAAATTAGAAAGGTTGTTTTTTCATAATTTCTTCATCTTCTTAAACCACTTATTTCAAACTAGATCCACCATTAATGAACTATGGAGCATCCATCAACAATGGTAGATCTATGGAACACCATTAATGTACTGTG
The DNA here is from genome assembly GCA_030545235.1 of Helianthus tuberosus. Lineage (NCBI taxonomy): Eukaryota > Viridiplantae > Streptophyta > Magnoliopsida > Asterales > Asteraceae > Helianthus > Helianthus tuberosus. The sequence continues at coordinate 24,355,517 of CM060384.1, read as the reverse complement.
GAGTATTCATCTTCCTAAACAAGATCTTTACTACGATCTGGGCTAGTAGGCTTTGGTTCGTTTTTCTTCTTCTTCTCTCACCTTCCAATGTTCGTCCAGATCTTGTGGTGAACAGGGGTGTGAATAAAGTTTCTTCCTTTTTTATTATTTGATTCGATTTGGGTCCGATATTTGTGGTGATATTTGCGATGAGGTAATCTTGATTTAGTTTCTTGATTTGATTATTGCATTGTGGGTTTTTGTTTGTTGTTTGGATATGATGATTTAGGGGGATCTCGTTAATGTGAAACACGAACAACAAGTCTATTAATGCTCACGTTTTTATCTTGCTTGTTTGCTTCAGTAGCTTTTTTTCTTTTCAGCCGATTATAGAATATGGGTTTTGAAACACGAACACCAAGTATAATAGTTAATGTTCGTAATTAGACCGTTAATGTGTCTTATAGATTACAAATTACAGTTTGTATAATTCCAACCGTTATTGTGAAACACGAACAACCGTTAATGTTCGTATAGATTACAAATTATAGACCGTTAATGTTTCGTAATTTAGATCTTTAATGTTTATATCATTATCTTCATTTGTGTCCTTATTTGATGTTGTTTTCTCATTTTCAGCCGTTACACTTGCTGAATGAAAAAACCATGGTTATGAATGTGTTAATAGTTATGTCTGGTTAACGACTTAACGGTTATCTTATCTTTTTGTTATTAGGATGGTGATGGATACAAGGGAAACAAGATCCAATTCTCGGGACCATTGGTTTCGTCAAACGTGGATCAGATGCTTAAGGATCATGACCATGTTTATGTTACAGCACAACAAAACTAACACGTGTTATAGTTTGAACTTCTGGACATCTGATTTTAGAAACGAAAAGCCAAGTTTGTCTTACAGCACAACCAACGTAACACGTGTTATAGTCTGAACTCCTGTTTCACAGCTAAGCCAAGTTTGTCTTACAGCACAACCAACGTAACACGTGTTATAGTCTGAACTCCTGTTTCACAGCTAAACCATAGTAACATGTTATAGAGACATGTATTAGGGTATGACGATGTATTAGAGACATGTATTAGGGTATGACGAATTAATTGCAGGTTTTTAGTTCTGTGTACTTTGTTAGTTGTTGTTTCAGTTGTGTAAGATTAATTTGCAGGTTATTATTTTTGTGTTAAAAAGCTGTGCTTGGTTTGGTTGCTTGTTTGGGCTTTTGATCTGAATAGTAACTGTTTTTTGTTGGTTTGGTTGCTTTGTTTGGGGCTTTTGATCTGAATAGTAACTGTTTTTGTGATGTTATCGGAGAAAAAAGATTTTCTGGCTATGAATGTGTTAATATTTATGTCTGGTTAACGACTTAACGGTTATCTTATCTTTTTGTTATTAGGACGGTGATGGATTCAAGGGAAATAAGATCCAATTCTCGGGACCGTTGGTTTCGTCAAACGTGGATCAGATGCTCAAGGATCATGACCATGTTTATGTTACAGCACAACACAACTAACACGTGTTATAGGTTGAACTTCTCGGACATGCATGTGTTACATGTGACATGAAACCCATGTAAAACGTAACACGTGTAACGTGTGACATGAAAACACATTTTTATAACTTCCCTGGCATACGCACACCCACATGTTTACAAACCGTTTCAAGACCGACCCAAACAATAAAGCAAGGGTAGCCGCTGAAAAGCTAAGGCAGCAAAGGTAGCCACTGAAAAGCTAAGGCAGACTTTCAAAGGAAGCTCCACCATTTTCTTAGTGCTATGTATTTTCGTTTACTAGTAATATGTAATGTGAGACTCTTATTTAGTTTTGTCTAGTACATGATGTTAAAACGGTATGGACTTAACACATTCTGGAAGTCTTAACACACGTTATAAAAGAGGCTTAACACACGTTATATCATGTATACTATGTTATTAAGTTACTATTGGAGTTTATGCATCCATTCTGGAAGTCTTAACACACGTTATAATAGAGGCTTAACACACGTTATACATGTCAGGCACGTAACACATGTTACAGTATGTATATACAAATCATGGTTTTTGGAAACCACTAGCTTATACATGACACCATGTTGGGTTAAACCAAGATTATAACAGAGGCTTAACACATGTTATCCCAGGTATACGGTGTTACAACATTAACTTGTATGTTCCATATTAACTTGTACACGTGTTACGATCAGTATATGCACATCATGGTGTTTTACAAACCACTTTCATATACATGAATACAAATGAATACAAGTCGGGGTTATAATGGATGCTTTACATGTTATCATATGTATACAAGTGGGGTTACAACAAGATTACGATATTAACTAAAGATTATAACAGAGGCTTAACACATATTATACATTCCAAAATGTGCAAAACAAATGACCCGTTTCATATTATATATTCCAAAATTACCGGTACATGTGTTACCATAAATGGCTCGTTTCATATTACACATTACATACTAACTTGTACATTTATTACTTGTACAAGTTTTACGCTCAGTATCCACATTATCGGATATTTTAAACATCAACAAAAATAAAATAGATATTACTTGTTTTTTTTAATTAACAAAAGGTTAACACACGTTACATATCATTCTAACATGGGGCTTAACACATGTTATACATGAACACATGTCAGGTTACATCATGGTGTTCTGTTACAGCATGAACCACTAACACATGTTATAAATGAACGAACAGTTCTTTCCCAAAGGATGTGACTTATTCAATGTCCCCGCATTAACGTCGGCTACATCCATCCAGCTTGTCAATTGAATATCTTTTATGGATCTGTTTCTGTAAACCAACACACGTTATATAACATTCTAACAGGGGGCTTAACACATGTTATGGGTCTGAGTCTGTGAATCAAGCAACCCAACAAAAAAACACCTACTGTTCAGATCAAAAACCCAAACAAGCAACCCAAACCAACAAAAAATCAGCTACTGTTAAGATTAAAAGCCCCTAACAAGCAACCAAACCAACAAAAAAACCCGTTCAAAATCTCATCCTAAAGTTTTTTGATTTATTCAAGAACACTTACCGGATCTAGAACCGTCCGATGAACACGAAGAAGATCTTCAAACCTTCTTCTCACACACACACTCGTGCGTGTGTCTTTGTGATAAAGATTGTTGTTTCTCTATCTAAAACATCAACTTTCTCTCTCTAAAAACATTAATCTTGTCATCGTTCTCTCTCTAAAACAACATACTTCAAACTTCTTCTCTCTCACACACTTGTATGTGTGTTCTTGGTGTTATAGATGAACATGATGAAGATTGTTGTTTCTCTCTCTAAAACAAAAAATTCATCTCTCTAAAAACTTTTGTCCTGCCATCATTCTCTCTCTAAAAGATCTGGGATTAGTGTTTGTTGAAATCACTTTTAGATCTTGGATATTTGAAATCTGAAATGAGATCATCTTCTTCTTGTTCTTCTTCACGTTTGTGGGGTGAGGGAGGAAAGAGAAGGAGGTAAGAGAAAGAGAAAGAGTTGGTGATTTGATGGTTCTGGAAAGTCACTTTCAATAAAGCACAAAAAGTACCTTTTTCACTACCCAAATTGCCCTTTAGTTGTACTAGAAAGTAATATAAGGATTATTTAAAAACTAATATTTACCTAAAAATAGGAGAACCATTGATCTACTTAGATGAAACATAATCAATGGTTGATATTGGATTTTCATAGTTTTTTAAAAAAGATGGGGTTTTTCATATAGCCCTTCCCTATATATATATAGGGATGAGTTAAAATGAGAACCACTAGAAGTTGTGAGAACCGTGAGAACTTTTTAATCTCGCGCGAGTTGAGCCAATTTTTTTGCACAAACGTAGATGAAAACATTATAAACACATCTGTAAAAAAATTTCGAGTCGTTAGTTTTGACTGATACAAGTTTTTTTTACGCCCTGATAAAAAAAAATAGTTGTCAACTGTAAAATTTTACAACAGCGCGTAAAAAAAACTTGCATCAGTCAAAACTAACAGTTCAACAATTTTTTTTTACTTTTTTACAGACGTGTTTATAATGTTTTCATCTACGTTTGTGAAAAAAAAATTTGACCCAACTCGCGCGGGATCAAAAAGTTCTCACGCTTCTCATAACTCGTTGTGGTTTTCATTTGAACCGAATCTTATATATATATATATATATAGGACAAAGATCCGTTAGGAACCACCTCTTATTGCGAGAATCGCAAGAACCAATGTGAACACAGCAAAAAATGCCTAAAAATAGCTAAAAATCACACAATTTTTTTTTAATACTTTTTATAAAAAAAATCGCTACTTTTCGAAGCCAAAAAAAATTTAAAAAAAATTAAAATTTTTTTTTTTTTTTTTGCTACTAAAAGTAGCGATTTTAACATAAAAAATATTAAAAAAATTTTAGATTTTTTTATTTTTTTAGGTTTTTTTGGGGTTTAGTTTTTAGCATTTTAGCTTGGGGGGGGGGGGGTTTAGGTTTTTGGGGGGTGGGGGAGGGGGGTTTAGGTTTTTTTTTTTTTGGGGGGGGGGGGGGGTTAGGTTTTTTTTTATGTTTTTTGGGGGTTTTAGTTTTTAGCATTTAGCTTGGGGGGGGGGGGGGTTAGGTTTTTTTTTTTTGGGGGGGGGTGGGGGTTAGGTTCTTTTAGCTATTTTAGGTTGTGTTCACATTGGTTCTCGCGGTTCTGGCAATAAGGGTGGTTCTCGCATGAACCTTACCCTATATATATATATATATATATATATATATATAGGGCCAGGATCATTTCAGAACCATAAATATTTACAGAACTCCTAATAAACAATCTTTTTATTTATATATTTTTATGTTTAGGATAATTTTATCATTTATTATGTGTATGTTTACAATTACATACATGTTAAGAGTAATTTTATCATTTTTATTTGTAATTTTATAATCACACATATGTAAACTATTTTTTTTACATATATGTAATTAGTTATGACACATGTATATAATTTTGGCAATTAAACATATGTAAACTACTTTTAACATGTATGTAATCGAAGAAATACATATAATAGATGATAGAAAGATCATAAATACAAAAACTTATATATAAAATGATTGTTTATTAGGAGTTCTGAAAGTTCTGTAGTTATTTAGAGTTCTGAAATGAACTCAACCCTATATATATATATATATATATATATAGTGGAGAGTTCAAATGAGAAGAATTTTTTTGTAAGAAGAAAAAAGAAGAAGTTTCAACCAATAAAAATGGTTCATTTTACTTCATTTAATATTTGCATTTAATTTTAATATAAGGGTATATTGGTAAACTTACATAAATCATTAATTTGTATTTTTCCCATTTAATAACCAACTAAATTAAATTTGTAACTCCTTTTCAAAATATATACTTTTTCCAAATTGAAAAAACAACAACTTAATATAAGTGTAGAATAAATTACCTGTTGTGTAAGATAAATTACGAGTTGTGTAGGATATATTTCGACTGTGTAGGATAAAATTCTATAATGTGTAGGGTATATGTAGGGAAATTTTGGTATGTGTAGGTTTTGTAGATTATATGTAGGATAATTAATGATTAGTTGACTAATTAATTAAAGAGAGAAAAATTAATGATATGAGTTATAAATGAAATAGTATTTTACCAATATGTCATTTCTTCTTTTTCTTCTCACATTAAATTTCTTCTTAAATGAACCTTCCCCATATATATATATATATATATATATATATAGGATTAGGTTCAAACGTGAACATTTTCTCCAGCGTGAACTGATCTGGGCCCTTGATTTTTATGATCTTGAGATTTTAAGTCAATGGCATGATGGTAATTATTTGATTAATTATTACTATTTAATTAAATCAATAAGGGTATATTTGTAATTTCCATTTTAAACTAATTCCATAAATCTCGTTCTCTCTCCTATTCAATCTTTCTTCATCATCAAACTTTCTCTCTCACCTCCATCAACCAGATCTGAGAAAATCAACATATTCCAACTTTCTTCAACCTCCAACTCTCTCTCACCTTCATCGGAATCGAAGAACTCGCCGGCATCAGAACAACCATCGTTTCTCCTCATCACAACTCTCAGATCTCGCTTTTTTTATCGCCGTCTCCATAAACACCATATATCTGGACGGAACCCTAACTTCTCCTCCGCCGCCGCCACCACCACCACCTCTCGTCGTCGCCCTTCCATCCTATCGACATCAAACAGAAGCACTGTTCAGGTTCGTCTTAAACCCTAGTGTAATCGTATATCGTATCAGGTTTGATTCTATGAGCAATAAGTTTACTTAATTGTTTGTTTTTTTTTCTGGTTTGTAGATCTTGAATGTCAATCGATTCTAGAAGAAATCAACCGAGCTGAAACCCCTGGGAGAAAATGTCGCATACATGAATTTATGTATCATTATATAATTCTCCGGCGATCTGATGACACGACCTAATATGTTGGGTTTAAAAAAATATATACTTAGGATGATGACACGACCTAATAATATGTTGGGTTTAATTCCTTTGAAGAAATACGTTGGTCTTATTGGATAGGTGGGATGTATTCAAAACTTCATATGTTTATATTTATTGTTTCCAGAAACTTGGCATGATAGACTTTAAACCAATATTGAAAATCTATTAAAATCTATATATTCTTTGTCAAAATTGGATTCTCTTATTTTTGAAAATCTATTAAACCTTTATATTCTTTGTCAAATTTGGATTCTCTTATTTTTGAACATGTGGCGTGCCAAAAATTTAAACCTTTATATGTTTTTTTTTTCAATTTTTTGATGTTGCTCTGTTTTTTAATGCGATGTAAACATGTGTATTCTGATTTTACTCTGTTTAAGTGCGATGTACACATGTGTATTCTAATTTTGCCCTCTTTTTATGCGATGTACACATATGTATATCGTCTGTTTTTGTGATATCTCAGAATTTTTGTTTGTATTGAATGTTGATGTACACCTGTGAATTACTGTACACATATGTACGATGCTGAGTACACATGTGTACTATTCTATTTATATCCAAGTACACATGTGTATACCGTTGAAATATGAAGGTTACGTGGATCTTAAAAATCAAAATTTGAATTCTGGTGATTAAATCTGAAATAAAAATTAAAATTGAAATCTGGTGATTTGTTGTTTGTTTTGATAATTATCTTTTTAATAAATAAAACATAATGTGAATAATGAATTTAAATTAGGAAAGATGTAACTTAATTCAATTATTAAAATAATGATTTAAATCTAATTTTTTATATAATTACAATCCTACCCTTAACAACTAAAAAGGAAATCAAGGGTCCAGATCTGTTCACGCAGTTCACTCTTGGGAGGTTGTTCACGCTGGAACCTTACCCTATATATATATATATAGGGACCGCTAAAATGAGAACCACCTCCAGTTGTAAGAACCGTAAGAACTTTTTGATCCGGGGAGAGTTGGACCAATTTTTTTTTTCATAAGCGTAGATGCTTGTATTATAAACACATTTGTAAAAAAAATTCAAAAAAAAAAAATGTCGTGTGTGTAGTTTTGAACACCACAAGTTTGTGTTTACGGGTACCGTAAATTTTAAATAAAATTTACGGGTCCCGTAAACGCAAACTTTGGGTGCTCAAAACTACACACCCAACATTTTTTTTTTTGAATTTTTTTTTACAAATGTGTTTATAATACATGCATCTACGTTTATGAAAAAAAATTTTGGTCAACTTCGCCCCGTACGGTGTAGTTCTCACGGTTCTTACAACTGGAGGTGGTTCTCATTTTAGCGGTCCTATATATGTGTGTGTGTATATATATATATATATATATATATATATATAGGCTAGGAGTTGGATAGAAAGTCCAAATTTCCTAAAAAGTGTAAAAAGTCATAAAACATCATAATGTCAACCATAAAACATACCAAAAACCCACAAATAACATATTGAAGATTACTAAAACATCATGTATGTGGGTTTTGTGTTGTGTTTTAGATGTTAAGGCTCTGATTATGGAATGACAAATATTATTGTGTTTTATGTTGTTTAGCCTTTTGTGTTTTAAATTCATAGTTCTACGATGGTGTGTTTGAAGTTTTTATGGACTATTCGAGTTTGAATATGGTGTTTTAGTAATCTTCATTCTATTATTTATGAGTTTTAGGTGTGTTTTATGCCTGAAATTATTGTGTTTTATGACTTTTTACACTTTTTAGGAAAAACACACTTTTCGCAGGATCCCCACTCTATATATATATATATATATATATATATATATATATAGTGGAGGGTTCAAATGAGAAGAATTTTTTTGTAAGAATAAAAAAGAAGAAGTTTCAACCAATAAAGATGCTTCATTTTACTTCATTTAATATTTGCATTTAATTTTAATCTAAGAGTATATTGGTAAACTTACATAAATCATTAATTTATATTTTTCCTCTTTAATAACTAATTAAATTATATTTGTAACTCCTTTTCAAAATATATACTTTTTCCAAATTAAAAAAACAACTTAATTTAAAGTGTAGAATAAATTACTAGTTGTGTAGGATAAATTACGAGTTGCGTAGGATATATTTCGAGGTGTGTAGGATAAATTTCGACTATGTAAGATAAAATTCTATAATGTGTAGGGTATATGTAGGAAAATTTTGATATGTGTTGGTTTTGTAGATTATATGTAGGATAATTAATGATTAGTTGACTAATTAATTAAAGAGAGAAAAATTAATGATATGAGTTATAAATGAAATACTATTTTACCAATATGCTCTTTCTTCTTTTTCTTCTCACATTGAATTTTTTCTCAAATGAATCTTCCCCTATATATATATATATATATATAATGCATATTGGATGAACAACAAGGTAATTTAAGTTCAATTGAGGAGGACACCATTATAATTTACCTCAAAACTTAAGACACATTAATACTTTATTTAATAAAATTCTAGTTAACTGCATTTTTTTAAACGGCTAATTTTTTCCTCTTAACTCCTTACATCTTCCAATGATTGACCCTTGACCTCCTCACAAAAGATAATTTCTCTTGATAACTAAGCTATAGCCTAAGGCTATGGGGTGTGGTTGGAGCCCCCTTGGGCTTTATCATGCCAACTAGGATCCACGTCAGCGCCACCTAAGATCCAACTCAGCCATGGAGCCCCCTTTAATTTGCATGGTGTGGATGGAGCCCCATATTAAAGAAAATAAAAAAAAAAGATTTCATTGGTGCAAAACAAGTGGGTCCCACCTATAGAGCCCCTTCGAGCTCGTTACCATGGTGGCAGAGCTTCAATGGCGCCCCGGCATAGCGCCGGGGGTGTGGACGATGGCGGAGGGGGGGCGCTATAGGTGTCCAGCTGGCGAGGGGGCGCCCCCACACCCTCCAGCCTAAGTGGCATTTTCTTAACAATAATTAGTCCACTCATATAAATACAATAAAAATGCTTATTTTAAATGCATTCTCATTTTTCTATTAGTTATACCCACTTTGTGAGAAAAAAGTGTGGCTCTCGCAGTAAGTATGTGAGGCTCTCGCAGTAAGTATGTATGTGAGAGAAAAGGCTACAACTAGTAGGGAAGAGAAAAGGCTACAACTAGCAGGGAAGAGAAGAGGGGATGCATTTAGTACATCAAAACAAAATCAAAGAAATTAAAGACAAGATAACTTTCTATTTGATGAAATTAACTTTTGTAAAAGATAATAAAGCATATAAAGTATTCGATTTTAAAAAGTTGATGAACTAGATTTAACCTAAAAAATCAACAATTGTAGTTATATCTTTTTTCTTTCAAGTTTCAAGTCTTATGTTACATACATGTTAATTACGATATTATCACCACTTAATATTAACTATTGAATTAATATGATTAATTACACAAAATCCTTCTTATAAAACTAAACTTTTCTACATATCCCCCCTGCATGTCAAAGAATTCTAGAAATTAGTTTATAAATCATTAGAAATCAGTGGCGAAGTATAGAAGGGGCGGGGAGGGGCGCCCGACCCTCCGAACTTTTCGCTCAGTAGTGTTATATATGTAGTTTTCGTATAAATTTTTTTGGTATATACGTTTTCGACCCCCCCCCCTTCCCCGGTCATTCAGGTCAAGCTTCGCCACTCTTAGAAATAGAAATCAACTACCACTTTTTATAAATACTATATTGTTAAACATTTAAATTGTAATGATGAGGGGATGGATTTTTATATTTTTTTCACGTATCAATTGTTTCATGTGGTCACCCTCTCAGTCTCAGTCGTCTTCTTTGTTTTGCATACTCCACTTAGTCATCTCCATTGACCCCACCCATCAATGTCATCATAAAATCATTACCGGTCGATACTCTCACAACCTTGGCCGAGAGTGGTTTGTCAATATACGATGCACCAATATTCTTGTTATTATTGTCACAATGTTTCACCTACACATGATGCATATGGTTTGTGTTGAATGTTGATCAATGTAAAGATCTGTAACAAGTAACATAAACTATGTATTGTATAGGCAAAAGTTTTATATCTAATATCTCATTAGGTTTCGCTTTAAGGAAATGAACTTGCATGGTATGTTAATTAAGTCATACTAGTATTAAGTAGCCCCCGCGTTGCTGCGGGGGCGAGCACTAATGCTACACTATTGTCAGCGACCACCGACACTGAAGTTGCGGCTTGTTAATGCGAAGAAATTAAACCGAAAAGTAAACATAGAATAAAATAACTAAGTTGATCTAGGACTCGCGCGTTACGATGAACTCGCGTCTATTTTTTTCCGTTTGACAGGTTTATCGTAATCTATATATAATATATATCACTACCACTATACAAACCATAATGTATACATTACAACAACCATTGCATCAATATGTTGCAAATTATATTTATACAAGATTTTGGCTAAATTAATTAGATTATTATAAATAATAATAATTTACAAATAAAACAACACAACTTTGAATGGATCAAACTGATTGAATATGGTAAGATAATGAAACGATTATTTGATTAGGATACAACCACTTAAGCACAATTTACAACCATACATGCATACAAAACAGATTGAATTTGGTAAGGTAATGAAACCATTATTTGATTAAGGTACAACCACTTAAGCACAATTTACAACCAAACATACATACAAATGTTCCAAATTAATAGTATATAAATTTATAAATAATGTACAAATAACCAAAGAAATGGTACAACTAAAAATAGCATAAACCACCAAATTAATAGTATATAAATTTATAAATAATGTACAAATAACCAAAGAAATGGTACAACTAAAAATAGTATAAACCACAACTAAAGCTACACTTACAACACCACATTGCACTAACATGTTGCAAAATAATAGTATATAAACTAGTCATTTCCTTATTAAACAAGTATAGCATGAAATCACTATGTAATTCAAAAAAAAGAAAAAAAAAAAGAAGAAAAAAAAAACATAGATAAAAACATTATGTTAACTAGGATTCCAACAATAGAAGAAGATAGAAAGAAAAAAAAACATAGATAAAAACATTATGTTAACTAGGATTCCAACAATACAAAAAGAAACAAGTCATTTCCCTATTAAACAAGTGTAGCATGAAATCACTATGAAAGAGGGCATCTTAATATTGTTAGAATGGAAAAGGAGTTTGAGAAATACGATTTAGCGATAAAAAACATGATAAAAGGAGATGTCGGGGACGGAAGAAATGTTAGAGTCTGCTGGATTGGTGGAATGGAGTGGGACCGCTAAAAAATAGGTTTCCGGGGCTATTCGGCTTGGAAAGAAATAAATGTGTAACGATAGAAGAACGTATGACAGGTTGGGAATGGAGGAGCAATCCGAGCACTAACAATCAAAGGGAGCAATTGCAAAAGAACGTATGACAGGTTTGGATAAACGGGCAGATAAATGGAGTTGGGCAGCAGCAAAAGACGGTACATTTTGGGTAGCATCATCTCGAGCGCTATTAAACAGATATGCTATCCCGTTTTATCCACTTGTATGGGTCAAATTGGTTCCAAAAAAGGTTAATATATTTGAGTGGCGAGCAATTCAGGATCGTTTAGCAACTATCAAAGGATTAAAGAAAAAGAGAATTTTATCGGGCACATCGATATGTAAACTGTGTAATGATCAACAAGAGGACGCCGATCATCTTTTTACAGGACGTTATGTGGTTGTGCAAATATGGCAAAGGATCAACAAGAGGACGCCGATCATCTTTTTACAGCAAATTCATGCAACTAGCACAAAGGACCTGTTGAACTTTCACAAAAACGAGATAGTTGATAAGCATAAGAAAAAAATTATACAAGTAATTTTTTTGGTAACCTGTTGGGAGATTTGGAAAGCAAGGAACGAGCACATCTTCGGTGGGAAGCGAATAAACTTAGAAGCAATCTTTAGGGAGATCCAAGCAATTTCCTTCATGTGGGTAAACTTTCGAACGAAACGGATAAACATAGAATGGGAAAAATGGGTGAGGTTTTAATTGGAGAGATAACTAATCAATATATTGTTTTCGATTGTATGTAATTTTATTATGTTCTAGGAGATGATGTAAAGGTCTTTGGCTTAGTAGCTTACTAACCATTGTATTATCCGAAAGTTTGATGATGAATAAAATGTTGTTGTTTGTTGTTAAAAAAAAGAAGAAGAAAAAACATAGATAAAAACATTATGTTAACTAGGATCCCATAACATACTAGAATATTCTATATATTCCAACAATACAAAAATAAACATCCTTTTGTAACTTTCTTCCCAAATATAATCTTTATGGATTTGAGATGTTAAATAACAGCTTAGTAACTAACAAATAAATACTTAACCTTTCATCATAAACGAATAAAAGGAGAGAAAATGATTATGATTTATGAAGTAGAAGAGACATAATAAAATAAGATGATTTACCGTCTTTAAAACACGATAATTATTTTTAAACTCTTAAATATTTAAAGGGTTTTTGTTTAAACCCCTTGCCACGTGTCATATGTAAAGAAACAAACATAGTTATTTATTTTGTTGAACAGCAAACATAGTTATTTATATTTGACTAGGTTTTTACCCGAGATTGCTTCCCGGGCTCGAGAAAGTTATTTAAATTAAAAACTATTAAAAATTAATACACAGGTTAACCGGATAACATGTATTATTTTTAAAGAAGCAAAATAGTGAAAAGAGTAAATGGGTCAAAAATACTTAATTGCTTACAAAAGGCCCGATGTTTCATGAGATGCCGACAGCGCAAGTGGTGAGAATATATTTTTGGCTAAAGAGAAATTCCAAAGGCCATATTTTTCACCATAGCAACTGCCATTGTTATGTGACATGAGGTATAATGTAAGAAACCAACATTTATTATTCAGCCAATAGTAGAACTATCATATATAGCGTAAGTCGGATGTTTGTTACGTAAAGCTGGTTTGTTACACTTACATCGCCTAATATACCTAGCTAAGTTGTACAAGCACTCAAGCATAAGCATAAACCACAAAGAAAAGAAGCCCTTCCTCATATCTCTTATCTCACTCACATTTGCTGGTCGAGCAACACAGCTAACCCATGATATACTTCTGATTCCAGCTTCTCGTAGTTGTGCCGTACTTGTTCTTGTCAGTTTTGTACATGTGGGCAATCTCCGGAACCAATGGGTCATCTGGGTTCGAGTCTGTCAACAGGGGGCACATTGACAACAACACCTAGTTAGTATCTAGAAACAAATAATCATTACATGTAAACCAAATGTGAAGTCCTTTAAGTTATTTGTGTAAGTGGCAAAAATGAATGGGTGGTATTACTGGGAAAAAAAGTACAAACCTAAAATGGGTACAAACCTAAATGAGAAAATAGGATACACTGTACACCTTGATGAATAGAGGTGAAACCAAATTATTAGCCATTTTATCTACTATTATGCTTTTAAATTGTCATCTAATGATGAACACCAATGAAAAACGTTAATGAAAGAACCCTCAAATAACTCTTTTTTGCCATCATAGAAACTATTTGATTAATGTTTTTCTTTTACTTGCAGTATCAGTATATCCTACATCCTACATTTGTTAACATATATAAGTGTTGAAAAAAAACATAGAATGTGATTATAACTTGGATAAATGTGGTTAAAATTTGCAAGATCAGACTTACCCGAATGACTATCTGAATCATTCTCTTGAACCTCTTTAGTGTCGATTAATGGGATTTGAGTTTCTTCATTCGTGATTAACTTAAAACACAATGAAAAAAAATTGTGTTCATGAATGAACTTCCCCAATAACGGTTCACCGAATGTTAGCTAAAAAAGGAAATGGGTCGAAGGGATTGAATATGAAAGTCACCCAAAGTGTAATTTAATGCTTATAACCTTCCGAATTGTTTCATGCAAGAAACAAAATTCTTAACCAAAATAACGGCGTTTTTATAATCATATTTGACACGCTAGTATTTGACGATAAATCTTCAACCCATAAGGGTTTCATGCCAACCCAGTCCATTACAGCACATGCATAAAACAAGTTGTTACCGACCCACCCATTTTTCCACATCTAAAAAATACGTTATAATGAATTTAATGACATACCAGTTTGCAGAATTGTTCAGCAAGCAAGTCCGCCTTATGTTGATTCATCAAGTCAGACCACAAGTTAGAATTATGTACATCACATAATTATAATTTAGGAATTAATTTCATATGTATCCTTCAAGAAGTTTAGATTTTCATAGTATTGTATTTGTCGTTTCAAGACACTAAAAGCGTCATATTAGGAAACAAAAGAAAGCTGTTACTCATAACAATTTGTTCCATGAAAAACAGATAGCAAAACAACATTATTACTTTCAATGAATAATGTTTTCTATGTTTATTAAGTGAAACATGCTGCTCTAATATGATTCCTTTTAAGTATTTTGAAAGCCTAAATATGATATTATGAAATTTTAAACACGCTGAAAAAACCACTGTTTGACCAAAGTCAAACCACTGTTTGACCAAAGTCAAACAACTGTTTGCAAAAATATGATTCTTAGTGGTTCAAAAGTCTGTTTGACCAAAGTTAAAACACTGTTTGACCAAAGCTAAAACGTTGTTTGACCAAAGTCAAACTACTGTTTGGAAAAAAAGAACCACTGTTTTCTCCACAAAAACTGTTTTAACCCAACAGTGTTTTGAAACCACTGTTTAACCTAACAGTCGTTTCGAAACACTGTTTAACCCAACAGTTGTTTCAAACACTACTTAACCTAACAGTGGTTTCAAAACACTGTTTAACCGAACAGTCATTTCAAAAATGGTTTCAAAACACTGTTTTAACCCACCAGTGGTTTTAACTACAAGTATATATTTGTAATGCATCAAACCTTTTTAAGGTACCAGAGATCTTTGCACTGAAGATATCAGAAGCAGCAAATATGAAGCTGCATTTTCTTACACTTGAAACTTTATTAATATGGTCAATTATCTGCAAAGAGGAAAAGTAAGACATGCATTTAGTGTTAAACTCATAGCAGATTTACGACCTTAGAGCCTTTGTTTCTAAATTAGAACTCACACTCATGTGTGAATGATAAAAAGGTTTAATATGGAGAGATAAAAAAGAAAGGAAGTAAAATATACTTCGTGTGTAACGCCCTATCACGTTTTAACCAAATTCATCGCAGCGAAAACTTCATATTTTAAATTTCTTTTATTAATTTCATTCGTTCACATTAAATATATTAATCCCTTCTATAATCAATCAAAAACTAACATACTAATACTAAATTACGTGATCACATACACACCCACGTACAATCCATGTCTTGACTCGATCTTCAACCACGTACACTTCTTGATGAAACATCCATAAACCTATACAGCCTGCAGTCACCACATTCAAACACATCGTTAGCAACCGATTACAAAATACCAAATCTTAACCTATGCATAATGATGCGACAACATATCATGCTTCCTCTATTACTAGCCTCTTCATTCATCCATTGTATCACTCGCATCAAATTGCGGAGTCAACCTTCACCTTCATAGTTAACATACCTACACTTCACATTAGTTCTCAATAGAATAACGATTAGTATCATAAGCGTCTTTTCATATGAACATGACTTCGAATACACATAACTCATCCTTATACATAATTCATTAAGTACATTCCCTTTCTTACCCAAACTTAATCAAATCCCTTTATTAACCACTTCCGACCCATTTCCACTAAAACTTAACTTAGTAATAACATCGATTCATATCTTCTTACATTACCTTCAATAATTACCATATATCATAAATACATTAACAAACAAAAGGGTAAGTTCGGAGTTCACTTACATTATTTAACCCGTTATGAACAAGTCAATATATAAACATTAAGAGAATCATTCCACTAATCATTTCAACCCATTTAGACGGGTTGGTTCATCTTCGCTACAACATAAATTTTAAAACCTTCTTCAAGTATAATTTCTTGCATCTAATCAATTTAATCTACAACGGGAAATTGTACGAATTCATATAATCGTTAGTGTCATTCATAAACCAACTAGTAAAGTAAACGAAGTTCATAAGAACTTACCGGAGTCATGCGCTCCTAATGTTTTCGTTTGACTTGATTCTCCTCCTTTCTTCGACCCTAAAGGGTGTATCACATTTGCATTTAGTTTTCACATTATACATCATTTACACGCATTCACATCATTCACTCTAACGTTCATTACTCATATTCATATTCCACGCCATTATTAGATCTTTTAAATCTAAAATTCTTCATATTCATACATAATCAATTCAGCTCAAGCATTTCATCGAACACCTTATGTGCATACTACTTACCTAGCGAAATGTACAAGCCTATTAAGCACATCTCTACAAAAATCTTTTCTAAAGTCATGGCAAAACATCACCAACACATGAATTCTTCAAATATTCAGATTATTATAACATCATTATGCATATATTAACCTTACTCATCAAACTATATCAAGAATTAACACATACATCATCATCACTAATCATATCATCAAAATTTCAAATGGGTTTCTTATCAAACCATCAATATAATCAAAATCAAGCACATTACGACTACCTTATGTTGAAATTAACTAACATTCATGCTTAATTTCGCAATACATCCATGGATTACACATAACCCATATCATTAAACATCACTAAAGCATAAAATTCAACTTACTTGATGTTGAGCACACTTAGAGGATCGTAAATATGGACACATGCATCAATTTACACTTCAATTTCTCTTCTAATTTGATGGATTAGTAGTATTTAGGGTTTTGTTCTTCTTGCTTCACCTAATGTCGAACACACACACATACGTCTGATGTATGTGTTGTGTTTAGATATTTTAATCTTTCATTATTCCACTTTCAGCTTATACACATTTGGTCCCTCAAGTGTTAAGTCTTAAATATATATGGTTAAGTATCTATTTGCACACTTTAATGTCTTAACATAATTTCCTAGTTGATATTCATTTACGGGTTCACTTTTACCCCTAACGGTATTTTTACCCGTTCCTTTATATTAACCGGGTTTAAATTACCAAACCCATTTTTGGGGTGTTACATCGTGAATAGCTGTATCCGTAGAAGCAGCAGAGTCCAGAAACAGCGGCTTCCCCGATGAGTAAAACCCCATAATGCTGGACAGTCTGTCAAACCAATAAGTGCCACTGCTTGTTTGTCTACATAGATTTCTGTTGAGCCTGTACTTCTGTTAACTGAAAAAAAGTTTTTATATTTTTAGTGTGTAAGACTGAATCAAGCAATCAAAGCTTAGGAAGCCAGGTTACATCTTATCTTACTAATATAATAATAAAACCAAAACAAAAAGAACCCTTAGGTTTTTTTATTCCAGTTGTAAATGAGTCAACTAACATAGTAAAGAGAACTTTAACTAAATGGAAAGAAAAGTTATGACTTGCTATTTGTGTTGATCAAAGGAAACTTTATATTGGTATAGGTACATTGACAACTTTGATTACCAAAATTTACATGTACTTTTGAACCCAACCCATTGTACCCATGGAATGATCTTGGGTGCTCATGGATGTATGGAACTAATAGTTGGATTTGAACTAATTAATATATAGTTACCAAATACTAATACAAACCCGATGCATCCAGAACAAAAGAACATGATCAAGGCAAAAGAAAGTGTTAAACGTAATCATCTATTTGACCAGCTCGCATGTATTATGTTATTCATTCTTTAACTCAATACAAGTGCTCTTTAAATCAACAACAAATGCAATAGATAATAATTCTATAAATTAAAAATACCTTGTCTAAAAAAGCTAGGATGAAGAGAGACTTGTAATTGCTTCAAAAGGTGTATGCAGGCCTCGGGAAGCACATCAACACGAGTAGGTAACTATAGTCCCAATTTAACCCATAAAGCTTCGAACTCCACAATTAACTTAAGAACACATTTAGCTATCCGATCATGAGCTTTCTCCCATAAAACATCCATTTTGATCTTTTTGTCGATTTCTCTCTCTGCTGCAATGCCTTCATCCCACTAACACCAAAAAAACGATTCACATGTCAAAGAACCGAATATGCATACCTTAGAAGACCTAAATATAGACTCGCATAAAAATTACACAATTTGACTGGAACCTATTTTCACCCGTTACCCAACTAACCCATCTTGGGGAGTCAACTTAACCGATAATGGAGAGGCAAAATGATAAACAAATGCATGTATGAGACTATGAGCCACCTACCTATTTACTATAGGATCTTAATATTTGACTCAGACCTAAATCAAACTTTAGCACACATTTCCATATAAAACTATGGTCTTTCCTAGTTGGCCTTCCTTGTATATGTGTATACATTTAAGAAGCTCACATAATCACCCAGCAAAGTAAGAAGAAAATTGGTATACAAACATCATTACAGGAAGGGAAAAGATCTTAAAAGTTCCTAGTTGTAATGAAGCGTATGCGATAGCTTACAGAAATTGAAAGAATCGGGTTTTAGAACCGTTGCTTTGAAAGACGATGCCTTGCTCAAATAAAAGAAATTAAAGTACAATAAGAAGATACATTTTATTTTACATTTATATTCAGGTAAATTACTATAAAAATACCTCCAACGTCAGGAATGTCTCTGCAATTTTTTGTCGGGATCACCACCTGAATGTACAAAGTTAAAAAGAAGAAAACCATTATACATATGCAACATATATCAAATTTTAACAAAACAAAAAAAGAAAACTTACCAGATGTGGCACCATGTTTCTCCGAAAGTTTAACCACGCCATGGTTCTTATAACGGATTGCATCAGCAAGAGGCTGTTAAATCAACATTGGATTATAAGGAGCATACAAAATATTGCTAAAGAGAGATAAATATAAAATTTTGTGATGGTATAGTATAACATGTCAAGATAATGTTGAAAAGTTCAAGGGGATGTGAGAATAAAGAGAAACTCATTACCTTTTATCTTTCTGTTCGTTTTTCTTCTTATGACCTGTTTGTAAATCCTAATTTATTTTTCACTACTATATATGAATTTTAAAAGATGTACACCTGTGTAATTTCAGATTGGCTACTTTTCACCTCTTGTTGTAGGCACATTACCAGATAACACACATACAAACATGAATCATATGATCTCATGAAGAAAAAGCAAAAAAAAAAAAAAAAAAAACGAAACCTCACAACATACCTGATTTGTCGAAAATCAACGCTTCATTAGTATCCTCAACATAACCACAATCACTAAAACCTGAAATTTTATGTTGAAATCAGGATTCAAGTGAAAAAAAACAAACAAATAAATTCAAAATGGGATACGTATGTGTGTAAAAACTATATCGTTCATTTTGACTGTTGAAACCATAAGCTTTCTTTATTGAAGAAAACCGAGGCTTTACGGCATCTAATTCCTATGATCTTTTCAAAGACGGTTTCAGGATTTTTCCTCTTTGACATTTCTACAAACACCTTGGCTACCACTACAACTGCAGCCCATCCATTCAATACACCTGAACAATTACTCCCAAAACTAAAAACCCAGATCTGAATATCATCATTGTTCAAATCGAGTGTTTATACGAAACTGATCTATATTTTGACCTAATATGAATCACAAATTGCATAATACTATAAAAAGTATAACAAAACTATAAAAAAAAATTTAAATATACCTCTCTATAGGTTCCTCCAGGATAACTATGTCCCCAAAATAGACAATCTATACGATTACACAACAAAATAACGTCATCGTCAAAAAAATTAGCCTACAAACCGACACTATCAGCAATTTCATTCAAATCACTTATAACATTCAAATCATCGATTGCAAATGATCATGACAAAGACCAGTATCGTTAGCACATACTAATTTCGCAAATCAACCCACCATATTTAATCAAATTCCGGACCGTCAAGAGATGCTTGTAGTTAAATCGTTACAAAACCTAACCAAAAACACAAACTCAAATCGATGCAGTTCGGATCATCAAAAACTTCAAAATCGATCAGTTACGTTAAATCGTTACAAAACCTAACCAGAAAACCTAGATTACTGTATATAATTTGTAAAAAAAAGTTACCTGCGTTTCGTCTTCTCCATTGTAGCTTTGATAGCAAGAGCAGGAGCACTGTCCGGAGCATACCTTTCTTTAATTTTGAAAGATCAAAGAGGTGGGAGCTGCGAAAGAGTGGAGACAGATTGTAGGGTTTATACAGTATTCAAATCGATATATGAAGAATTAGGGTTTGTGGGTTTGTGGCACCACAAAATCGATATATGAACAATCAATATATATTGCAAAATTTATGTTGGATCTACGAATAACATATTCGATTTACCTTATCAGATGTGGAGGTGCTCTGGATTTGGATTTGAGAGAGGAATTGAATTTTGAAAGTGGAGCCAGAATAATGTAGGTTATATATATATACGATTTGAATTTTGAATATGGAGCCAAGAATTTGAATATGGGCAGTGGTTCATCAGTGGTTTGCCCTTTTGTATATGTGGGCAGACCTTTCAAAAAGTGAATGTGGGCCATCTTTTTTATGAAATCAGTGGTTTGTAAATAAAGGGAAATAAGAAGGAGAAGGCACTGTTGGGCGGGAAAAAGCAAAAATGAGGCCCTAATTAAGTGACACGTGGAAAGTGATGCCCTAATTAAGTGACAAGTGGCCCAAATCACCTTTCGTTTATTATATATAATAGATGGTAGAATAAAATTATAATAAGAAAAGGTTAATTAGCCTGTTAGTGGAAGATGACAGAAGTCAAATGCTCAATTAATTTTTCGTTGACGCATTTATTGCATGTGGTTTATTAGAGGGGTATTGGATTTTAATAATCTCAAGTTTCACTAATTGGCCGGTAATAATCTCAACTTCAAAAATTGCCTACAACAGTCCCAACTTGTAAGATTTTGGCCACCAATGATCCTTGTCTAACTGAGTTATAACCTTGTTGGGCTGGTGACCTGCAACTTATTCCGGCGACCCGTTTTACCCCTGAAACCACCAAACGAGACCACCACCAATCATCTCCAACCTCCTATAATCTTCTCCGCTTCTCAAAAGTTTAAAATTTCCACCATCTACGCAACTCCGGTGACCTGCAACTTATTTCGACGACCTTCTTTTCCCCCTGAAACCACCAATGGAGACCACCACTTGTCATCTCCAACCTCTAGTGACCTTCTCCGCCGCTCAAAACTTCAAAAAACTAACTGGGTTATAACCCAGTTAGACAAGGATCATTGGTGACCAAAATCTTACAAGTTGGGACTGTTGTAGGCAATTTTTGAAGTTGGGATTATTACCGGCCAATTAGTGAAACTTTGGATTATTAAAATCCAATACCCCTTTATTAAATTATTTTAGTTTAATAGAAAAAAATGGTTTAGATAAAGGTTTTTTTAACATGATCTTTCAATGCAACATGCTCTAGTGGTGAGTATTTAAGTTTTATTTATTGTGGGTCTGGGTGATTTTCCCCTCCAGGTCTCAAGTTCAAGTCTGGTTGATAGGGGTTTCTCATTGAGAGATTTAAATTGGGGATCTATTGTGCGAGAGTGCTCTCTAGCGCAGACCCAGTTAAGACAACGTATGCTAGACCTCCCGACATTCGCGAATAATTCACACCTTTAAAAAACATGATCATTCAATGCAGGATATGGCAGTGCAGTTCCGTAGGTGGAATGATTTTTGGGAAGAGGGAGAGATTGGGGACGAGGTTGGGACTCAGTTCCAAGGTGGGGGGCGCAATAAATGTTTTAACGGTAAATTCTCTAGTAGGTCACGTTATGAAAGTAAAAGGAAAGACCATAAATCATTTAAACCCCAAAAGGTTTTTGTTAGCGAATTGAGCTTGGGCCGGTCCAGGAAACGGGTTAGGACTGATGATTCGTTTGTTGTGGATCGTTCACTGGGCTTGGATCACGGCATTGAAACCGATGGTAGCAAAGAGGGTAGTTCGAGCAACAAAGGGCGATCCTTCGACCTTGATGTCAGTAGTCGTTCCAATCAACAGGTGACGACCCGCGAAAACACAGAGAAGGAAGCTTCTACCGACATCAATAAGGGACTCGAAGACAACGGTTCAGAATTTTCACATTAACAAGTTGAAGAGTTAGAAGAGAGGGAAACATTGCATACAATTGAGTTGGGTCTTCGCTTAGGAGCTGATCTTTAGAATCACAGATCTATGGTTATGGAATCGATCTAGGCTGAAGGTATCCAGGTGGGTAAGCAATGAATTTTATCTCCGTCAATATTAGAGGTTTGGGGGTGGAGGCTAAAGCGGGTTGGGTTGAAGGTATCAAAAGAGAACATGGTGCTTCTTTTATTGCGCTCCGTAAATCCCAATTCAGGGACCTGAGTGATTTTGAAGTTTCCAAGTATTGGGGGTCTGATGATTTCGAGTTGGATTGGATTGCGGCTAATGGGCGGTCGGGAGGTGTCAAGAGTATGTGGGATCCGTCTGTGTTTAAATTCATTAAATCTGTGAAACATAGTAATTACATTATGATGAAGAGCTTTGTTATTAATGGGGATAAAGAAATGAATATCCTCAATGTTTATACGCCTCAAAAAGTCCAAGAAAAAAGAATGATGTGGAATAATATTTTGGGGCTTATTAATTATTATCCTGGGCAATGGATTTTGATGGGGGATTTTAATGCTGTTAGACGACCTGATAAAAGAAAAAACTCTAGTTTCAACCTGGCCAGTGCTAGGGATTTTAATTCTTTTATTGCTGACGCGGGATTGTTGGAATATGGTATGAAAGAAAGAAAGTTTACATTCTTAAAGGAAAAAGGGAATAAGCTCAGGGTGCTGGTTTGTCATAGTTTCTTCTTTGATTGGCCAGAGGCTTGTCTCAGGGCTCTGCCAAGGTTGCACTCTGATCACAGTCCGTTAGTTCTGTCCACCAACTTTAGGAATTTTGGCTCTAAACCGTTTAGGGTTTTCCATTCTTGGATTGGGAAAGAAGGCTACGCGGAAACGGTCTCTAAGGCGGTGGAGAACTTCCAAAGCCGTGGAGATCCATCGGATATTGCGCTTAATAGAAAGTTTAAACTCATTCGAAACCACCTTAAAATTTAGAAGACGAAATGGCTACTAAAGAAGGCAAAGAGGAGGCTAGTTTGAGGGGGGATTTGGATCACATCAATCTTGTTATGGAGGAAAGAGAGCTCTCGGAGGAAGACGAATGGGTCAAATGGAGCGCAATAAAAGTTTATTGGAGATTGAGCTTGATAAAGCTAAAGACCTGAAACAAAGATCTAGGATTAAATGGGCTATGGAGGGAGATGAAAACACTGCTTTCTTCCATGGATGCATTAATAAAAGAAAGGCAACTAACTCGATACAAGGCTTGATGGTGGAAGGAAACTGGGTGCACAAACCAACGGAGATCAAAAAGGGTATTTTTACGTATTTTAGAAATAATTTTTCTGACCCATATCCTTGTAGACCGATTTTGCAGGTTCTAGGTATCAAATCTCTATCTGAGGAGGCGGGTGGAGCTATTACAGATCCTTTTTCAGTGGCTGAAATTAAAGATGCAGTTTTTTATTGCGGCTCGGGTCGGGCTCCGGGGCCGGATGTCCTAAACTTCAGATTCATTAAACACTTTTGGGAATTTTTTGAGCTAGGTTTTAGAGACATTTTGGCGCGCTTCCATGAAACTGGAGTCATCAATAGAGGTTGCGGATCTTCCTTTTTACTTTGATTTCTAAGACTAAGGATCCGACTAGTCTTAAGGACTATCGCCCCATTAATCTCATCGGAGTCATAAGTAAAGTCATATAAAAAATATTGGCTAATAGGTTGAAGAAGGTGATTGGGTCGGTGATTCCAAACATTCAATCGGCTTTCGTCAAAGGGAAGTACATTTTGGATAGTCCTTTTATGCTCAACGAAGTTCTATCTTGGATGAAAGTGAATAAAAAAAGAGCGTTCCTTTTCAAAATTGACTTCAAAAAAGCTTATGATAATGTGAATTGGAAGTTCTTAATCTCAATCATGCCTCAAATGGGTTTCCCTCCGAAATGGTGTGAGTGGATAAAAGGTATTCTTGTGTCAGCTAGATCGTCGGTTATTGTGAACGGGGCCCCAACTTTTGAGTTTCAAGGCCGGAAAGGGATTCGTCAAGGAGATCCTTTATCTCCTTTCTTATTCTTGGTGGTGATGGAAGTTCTTTCTTTCTTGTTATCGAAAGCTTGTGATATGGGAATTCTGAAAGGCGTAAAGATGCCTAATGGGGGTCCGGTTTTATCCCACTTCCTGTACGCGGATGATGCTTTTATCCTAGGAGAGTGGGACCTCGAAAATATTAAAATTATGGCTAGAATTTTAAGAATTTTTCATATTTGTTCAGGTTTGAAGATCAACTTAAACAAATCCAACCTGTTTGGGGTTGGCGTCACAGAGGAGGATTTGGAGTTGATGTCGAGAGCTTTGGGTTGCAAAAAGGCGCTCTTCCGTTCAACTATTTCGGAATTACTATTGGAGCTAACATGAATCTGATTAATAACTGGTACCTGTTGTGGATACCTTTCAAAGGCGTCTTAGTTCTTGGAAGGCTAAAACCCTCTCGATCGGGGGCCGGCTTATCCTTATCAAAGACGTCTTAGAAAGTCTCCCGATTTATTTTTTCTCTTTATTCAAAGCACCGTTTAAAGTTATCGATTCTTTGGAATCGTTGATGAAAAGGTTCCTTTGGGCTGGGAGTGACGAGATTTAAAAGATTCATTGGGTGGTGTGGGATCAGGTGGCTATACCCAAAAAGGGGTGGTCTGGGCATTAGTAAACTCAAAACGGTCAATGATTCGCTTCTTGCCAAGTGGATCTAGAGATATAGGGTGGAACATCAAAGTTTATGGAAGTTGGTGGTTGACGCTTGTCATGGGGCTTCGAGGAGTTGGGAACAATATTGTGAGAATGGAAAAAAAGCTCTTTCTTAAGGGTAAGAAAATGCAAAGTCTTTTGAAAGGCTCAGTTGGAACTGGTGAGTCCACAAGATTTTGGATCGACTTTTGGATAGGGGAAGGACCACTCATGTTTGCGTGGTCGAACCTCTTTGCCCTGGTAGTCGACAAAAGGTGCTCGTGGCTGATAGACTCTTTCAGCGGGATGGGGTCCTCGGTTGTGTTTGGAAATTGCGAAGATCTCCGTCTACGGCTATGGAGTTGGCTGAATGGAATGAATGCAGCAGGCTACCCGGTTCTATTGTTTTTTCGGGATCCCTAGATGAATGGAAATGGCTTGGGGATAGCAACAAAGTGTTCTCCACGGCTTCTATAAAAAGGCTTTTGACAGAGGATAAGGATATTAGCAACGGCGAAGTTATCAAGTGGTGTAAATAGCTTCCCTCGAAGTGTAATATTTTCATTTGGAGGGCTGCTAGTAATTGGATTCCGACTAAGTTGGCTCTAGCCAAAAGAAATGTTTCTATTTCGGATTTGAACTGTGTTTTCTGCGGAGAAGTTGGGGAGTCCGTCGATCATTTATTCATGTAACACCCGTTCTTATAATCAAGGTTTAACGTAAATTTTACATAACACAATCATGTAATTAAGATTACATAAACATTTGGAAATACGGGTTTATTAAAACTTTTACAAATCATAAGTTATTCTACATAACGCGGTTGAATTCGTTGTTTAAAATTTACAATGTATCAAAGTGCGGAAGCGTGTGTTTTTATCGTGTTCGGTTCTTCGTTGAGCTTGATCGTCTTCCGGCATCCAAGGTGTACCTACGTTTCATATACATGAAATGCTTTAGTCATACGGGACTTAAAACGTGACTAAACGAGTCCGAGAAACAATTAATAACAAAAAAACACAAATTTCAACCTGGCCTCCACCGTAAATTACGGTGGCACCGTAATTTACAGTGGCCACTGGTTTGACATGCCCCTACCGTAAACCAGTAGGGGGCCGCCGTAAAGCTTTTCATCTCCACCGTAAATTACGGTGGCACCGTAATTTACGGTGGACCCTGCATCCAGTTTTCCATTTTTGCCGTAATTTGACACGAAATCTTCCGTATCTTTCAAACCGCTTGTCCGTTTGGCCTACCGTTTCTCCCTACGTGTTTGTAATTTGACTCTCCATCATTTGGAGTTAAAATCCGACATTCGGCTTAACAAAATTTAAGACTTTTAAGTCTTCGGCTTATTACCCTTTATACCAAATTTTGACCCGGTTATGCATTTTATCAAACAAACGTATTTATTTGATTCCTATGTTTCATACACTTCATCAAATAATTGTGATATACCATATTAGGTTTTAATCATAGGTTTATTACACAAATTAAACCCATTTTCACTAGTATGCTTATTTTGACCCGTTAAGGATATTTTAAGCACTTTTAAGCTCAATTTCGCTTTCATTCTAATCTAGCGTTGTAACCTATATTTCTTATCTAGTATTCTCCCATCACAACTAAATGTGTGTTGGATTTAAAGTAGATATCTTTGTGCTCCGAATTTATACCCCTTGAAATATCATTTTACGGCAAAGACTCGTATGGAGTCTTTTGGCCCAAGAATTACATCTTTCACTACCCATACTCGTTCTAAACATTTGTTTAATCATAAGACACCTTTCCAAACAACCTCTAAGAGTTGTTTGTTCAATTTAGCCTACAAGGGCGTTTTGGTCGATTTTGGTCCTTCTTTTACAATGAAGGGCTATCATCAATTATTCGACCAAATTAGCACTTTTGCATACATCATAAACATGCGTACCTGGCTCGGATCAACAAATAGACCCGATTTTAATACCTTGCTTTATATTCGCTAATTAAGAACGATGCGAATATCCATTGGATATCTATTCCTGTAAGCAGATAACTCGACAAAAGAATCATTAGTCTATATAGTCAAAAGGTGATGTCTACACCTTTTGACCCGTTTGGCCGAAATGGTCATTTATCTTTGCGAGATGATATTTATTATCATCTCCTCTACATGACTCTTTCCGTTTAACACCGTACGGTCATTTTAACTTATAAACCGTTTATTACCTTCGACATAATATGACCGAATTATCGATTTACTTCTTTTTAAACCATCAACATGGCTTCTAATTATGCTCGACTATCTTGTTCCGTACGTCTACACGCCGGAACATCATACCTCGATTTTGTATTTATCTTATTCATACTAATACGATAAGAGAATATTCTGAAATATAAGACTAGTGTAAGCTATACTTACATTGCATCCGAATTATGCTTTTCCGTCATTCTTGCTTCGTTTGACCCGCTTCCTTCCCCAAGCCTTCACCTAGCTTGTCAAGCGTCAAACTATCATTGTAATTGTAAGATGGTTAGGTTAGTCATATTCATTTACGACTATTCCATCCTACTCTTCTTATATCGAATTTACCATCCGATCATACACTTGGTCGATTTGACCCTTTTTAAAGTCAATCGACTTATCAACTTATTCATTGCACATTTTCACTCTAATTTCAACACTTTAGTTTTCATTTGGGCATTTTAACAAACACCTAATGTGCATACATTGTTTTTACACATTTTACAACTAAGTAACATGATTTCAAGCATCTATATCATGATCTTAACATCAATTCTTTTATATCATATAACAACCCATTTCATGGTAAATATGATTTATGTACTCAAACACCTACATTGTTCAAATACTTTGTCTTACTAACTAGTATGATGATTCTAATCACAAGTTTGACACCATCATCATCATATCATAACAACCCATCTCAAGTCATGTATGTTCAACACTCTAACTTGCAAATTGTTCAAGTATCTTGTTTCTACTAGCAACTATGATGATTTTAAACATGTGTAAACCATCATCTTCACTACATAATCAAAACCCACTTAGCACATAATAGGTTAATTATCAAATCCCTAGTTTTAACACCAATTCTCCAAGTTTTCAACTAGGGTTTGTTTCTAAACAAAGATATCAACACAATAGCACTCATAGATTCAATATTCATTCCAGAATTTCGATTATGATTGTTCATCATAATCTCAAAGTATCACCAAATCTTAAAATTCGACATACCTTGTGATCCCCACGACTAGGTGATCATTTATATGTGATCATGCATCGATTTGGGTCTTGATTTGATCTTCAATTAGTTGATTTGTTGAAGTTTAGGGTTTGAGCATGAGAGCCTTTCTTGGCTCTGGTTGAATTCGCAGGAACCACACACGTATGTGTGTTTTATGTTTTTAATATTTGATTTAATTAAAAACTATAATTCCTTTGTCCATGTTTAGCCCCTCAACTTTACACAAGTTATTTAAAGGATATCTTAACCATATTTGTTCTATAAATGTCAAGACATTATCTAACTAGGTTAATACTCCTAGTTACTTGGTGGGTTCCGGGAGTTATAATCCGTAGTATTTTAAGTCCCGTTAACTCGGGCTCTTATAAACTCAATTCCTTAAAACTTTATTTCGCTTGTATTTAATATTAGGATTTCTTATTAAATCCCAATATTTACCGGGTTATTTTTACTACTAGCTGCACTTTACCCGTCTTTTAGTATTAACGTGGGTTAATTACCAAACCCGTTTTCGGTGTGTTACAAGTCTACCCCCCTTAAAGAGGTTTCGTCCTCGAAACCTTGCTTATCTAGTTCATTTAGTTTCTAAACCCAATGCGTTTGACTTGAGTAATCTCTTAAGCATTACTCCTACTTTAACCAATTGTTAGCATTACCAGAAAAAATTATGGTAATGTCTTTTTGGTTACAGAACCTCTACGTATCTCATATGTCATAATGTAACTTCGAAGTAACGTAGTTTCGTTATTTCCACTAGTTTAGTTAACTTAGCGATATCCATCGCTTTCATATACCATCAAATTCCTTATGAATCCGTTACTTTGACCCGTTTAAAGATCTTTAGTGAAATCTTTCACTTTTAGCAACAAATTCTTTTGTTTCAAATTTATCTATTCGGTTCAGCTATACCGAATCTACCGCTTACAAGCAAACCAAATTTCTTAATTTGAATTGGTGACCTTAACCGGTCTCATTAACTAGTCTTATTAGTTCAGTTACTTTTATCACTCGCTTGGTTATAATGTGATTTTACTTCACATTACATTTCCTAACCGTGATCGTGTCACATCATGTTTAATTTGTATCAACCTTTCATTTTTGAGAATATCACTTTTCGAATATATCATCTTGCGCCTATCAGTGTCAAGACTTGTATCTTTCATGCTTACTATTTAAATTCCTATCAGAATTTATGTTTGTAAAAACATTATTTCTTACTAAAACCGAAGTTTTAGTTTTAGGATCTTTTCTTTAACTTGTGTCAATCATCCATACCGGGATATTGACAGTCCGTAATTTAATCCTTTACAGTCTTAGTTTTTATGCGGGGATTCTTAACTGATTTCCTCGCTTTATTCCATCTAACCCGTAGGTTTTATCACTTAGCCTTATGGGCTATTTTTGATTAGACATTCACCTCTTTAGGGCGAAGTCCTTATAACTTCTTTCTAATCATGACCCGTGGGTCGTTTTAGTCCGTAGATCTCTCATTTGTTTATAACCCTAAAGGTTATGTTGATCCCGTAGATCACTCTTTTTACTCGTGTCTTATTAAAATATATATTTGGTGTCAAAGCACTCTTTTTACGTTTGAAATTCATTTGTCTCAAGCTTACCGTTATCCGGCTTGCGCTTACTTACGCCTTCAAGCATTATACTTTATTCAACCCGTTCAATCTCAAAATAGTTGAATATAATTATCAAAATTTCTGTTTACGAAATTTTATGGTCTTTTAGTCATAACTCATAATCCGAGTCTTTTGACTTTAAATTCGTGTTCTCGTTTCTCGGTTTACGCATGTGTTTAATTCTTACCCATCAACCGGGTGTTTTACCGAAGTCGTTATTATTGCAATCCTCCCGGTATGCATTAAGACCTCGCTTCATTTTTATATTCTGACTTTATCTTTAAGTTTGACATTTTACAAAAATGACCCGTTAAGGGACATATTTGCATTTTCCGGGTTCGAGTGTAAGTACACTCCCTCCCATTGCTTGTCTAAATCATTTTTCATGTTTGCGTTTTCTGGGTTCGAGTGTAAGTACACTCCCTCCCAATACTTGTCTATATCATTTTACATGCTTGCGTTTTATGGGTTCGAGTGTAATTACACTCCCTCCCAATACTTGTCTAAATCATTTTACATGCTTGCGTTTTATGGGTTCGAGTGTAAGTACACTCCCTCCCAATACTTGTCTATATCATTTTACATGCTTGCGTTTTATGGGTTCGAGTGTGTAACGCCCTAACACGTTTTAACCAAATTTAATGCAGCGGAAAACACATACTAAAAATTTCTTTAAAAGTTATTCTTTCTTTCACTTAAATACATTAATCCCTTTTCATAAATTAATTTAAAACTAACATACGTATGTCGAATTAAGAGATCACATACACACCCACGTACAATCCATGTCTTGACTCGATCTTCAACCACGTACACAGCTTGAGCAAGCATTCATAAACCTGTACAACCTGCAGTCACCATAACCAATTACTTCATTAGCAACTGGTGACATAATATATATATATAAATACTTTAAAACGTGCATAATCAAGCATCAATATCTCTTATTCCCGTTCATATAAGTACATTCGTCCATCCATTCGGACACTCTCGTCTGACTTCCATACTTAGCCTTCATACTCCATTACTAGTATACCTGCACTTCCATTTCATTCTTAACAGAAAACAATTAGCATCATTATACTTTCCTATCCACTTTCGACTCCTTTTTCCATAAACTCACCTACTTACTTCCATTGTTTAATACTTTCTCACATGTATAATAATCATCACACTACTATATATTTTACATCTAAAGTGTAAGTCCGGGATTTACTTACCTTGTGCGTCCGTAATTGCGTTCGCTTACTTGAGTCTCCTTAGTCCGTTAGCCTTCCACGCTCTCAACCATCTTAACATGATTCCTATACATTCATGTCATTACATTCACATTCTTATTAGCATATATGCTTATACATATGAACAACCATATCAAATTCACATCTCATATATGACCTTCGTTAATCCATTCAAACAAGCATAAAACATACTCAACATTATCCCTACAAAATCTTCACATGAACTATATATGGTTACCCATCACTAGCATACAATTTCACTTATTATTGTCTTTTAGACATTTCATCAAACACTTGGTGTGCGTACTACTTTCTAAGCATGATGTACAAGTATTTCATCATTTTCTTCCTAATTATCACTTCCATTCATCAATACAAGTAACCATCATACAAAGTCTATACCATACTCAATCCATGTACAAGTACACATCACATACTACACATATTCATAATCAAGTTCATACCATTTCATAGATTAAACACAAACCCACATAGCTAAGTGTAGTAATTCATCCACACACCCAAATTATAGCAATTTACTAAGAATCTTCACACAGGGTTTGTTCCTAAATGAGCATACATCACTAATTTAGCCATAGCTTCTCTAATCCATACATAATCCACGATTATGATGATTATTCAAACTTTACAACTTCACGAATCATCAAAATTTTACATACCTTATGATCCCCTAGCTTGGGTGATCATTAATTCACGTTCGGTTATGAATTTAGACTTCATTTGGCCCTTCAATTTGATGATATTGTTGAACTAGGGTTTTGGCTCCATGGGAGCCTCTTCTTGAACGATCCAGAACACACACACGAGGTGTGTGTGTGTGTGTGTGTTTTCATTTAATAAAACAACTTTCAAGTTGTCCCACTTTGGTCCCTCATGTTTCGTTTTAATTAAATAAGGCCACAACCCTTAGTTTAATACCAACGATACTAATATTCAACTAGGTTAGTCATTCCTAGTTAATATTCATTTACGGGTTCAATTTTTTTACCCCCAACGGTATTTTTACCCGTTCCTTTATATTAACCGGGTTTAAATTACCAAACCCATTTTTGGGGTGTTACAGAGTGTAAATACACTCCCTCCCAATACTTGTCTAAATCATTTTACATGCTTCTTTGTCCCTTCGCTCGGGCTCATTATCCTGATGTAATACGCTTCAGTCACTCGGTTGTGCGTTTACATTATTATCAAATATTTTGCTTATCTGATTCATTTGGGTACTTTTTAATTAGTCCCATTTACTCCGCCCTTACTACATCGGATGTAAGTAACGCCTCTATTTGTTTCTCTTGGAAACAATATCCCGAATACATTTTCTATTCGGGTTTTTCCAAGTTTTTAATCTACATATGCAACTTTCAATTTCTACTTATTTGTTGCATATTACCATTTGTGCGATTATTTAAAATGTGCACCTGGTAATGTTTGCCCCAACGGGCGTTCCTTGCCATTAACCTTGTTCGCGGTCGTTACGCGATTTAGTCCTTGGTGAGTACGCTCCTCTCGTCATACTTCGGACCGTTCCATCATCATATCCACAATTCGTTTGACTCTCGTCGTCTTCAAACGCGAGTGTCCTTCAATTAAAACATTCACAAAGTTAGTAACGTCAACTTCAATAATCGCCCGTATTATAATACAAGGATTTTTCTACTATACGCGTCAACGCGCGTATTTTCGCCAACTATATCAATCATTTTAATCGGGGTATCGTGTATCACACGATAGCCCTATGCGTTGTCTACGAGCACTTTAATACACTAGACCTTTAGCATACATGCACTTACCGGATTTGCGATCAAGCCTCGAACCGAACACTATTCTTTGTCAAGAGCATAAGGTTTAAGTTCAAGCATGGTTCCTCCCCACCATACTCGAATCTCTTAAACCAAGGCTCTGATACCAACTTGTAACACCCGTTCTTATAATCAAGGTTTAACGTAAATTTTACGTAACACAATCATGTAATTAAGATTACATAAACATTTGGAAATACGGGTTTATTAAAACTTTTACAAATCATAAGTTATTCTACATAACGCGGTTGAATTCGTTGTTTAAAATTTACAATGTATCAAAGTGCGGAAGCGTGTGTTTTTATCGTGTTCGGTTCTTCGTTGAGCTTGATCGTCTTCCGGCATCCAAGGTGTACCTACATTTCATATACATGAAATGCTTTAGTCATACGGGACTTAAAACGTGACTAAACGAGTCCGAGAAACAATTAATAACAAAAAAACACAAATTTCAACCTGGCCTCCACCGTAAATTACGGTGGCACCGTAATTTACGGTGGCCACTGGTTTGACATGCCCCTACCGTAAACCAGTAGGGGGCCGCCGTAAAGCTTTTCATCTCCACCGTAAATTACGGTGGCACCGTAATTTACGGTGGACCCTGCATCCAGTTTTCCATTTTTGCCGTAATTTGACACGAAATCTTCCGTATCTTTCAAACCGCTTGTCCGTTTGGCCTACCGTTTCTTCCTACGTGTTTGTAATTTGACTCTCCATCATTTGGAGTTAAAATCCGACATTCGGCTTAACAAAATTTAAGACTTTTAAGTCTTCGGCTTATTACCCTTTATACCAAATTTTGACCCGGTTATGCATTTTATCAAACAAACGTATTTATTTGATTCCTATGTTTCATACACTTCATCAAATAATTGTGATATACCATATTAGGTTTTAATCATAGGTTTATTACACAAATTAAACCCATTTTCACTAGTATGCTTATTTTGACCCGTTAAGGATATTTTAAGCACTTTTAAGCTCAATTTCGTTTTCATTCTAATCTAGCGTTGTAACCTATATTTCTTATCTAGTATTCTCCCATCACAACTAAATGTGTGTTGGATTTAAAGTAGATATCTTTTTGCTCCGAATTTATACCCCTTGAAATATCATTTTACGGCAAAGACTCGTATGGAGTCTTTTGGCCCAAGAATTACATCTTTCACTACCCATACTCGTTCTAAACATTTGTTTAATCATAAGACACCTTTCCAAACAACCTCTAAGAGTTGTTTGTTCAATTTAGCCTACAAGGGCGTTTTGGTCGATTTTGGTCCTTCTTTTACAATGAAGGGCTATCATCAATTATTCGACCAAATTAGCACTTTTACATACATCATAAACATGCGTACCTGGCTCGGATCAACAAATAGACCCGATTTTAATACCTTGCTTTATATTCGCTAATTAAGAACGATGCGAATATCCATTGGATATCTATTCCTGTAAGCAGATAACTCGACAAAAGAATCATTAGTCTATATAGTCAAAAGGTGATGTCTACACCTTTTGACCCGTTTGGCCGAAATGGTCATTTATCTTTGCGAGATGATATTTATTATCATCTCCTCTACATGACTCTTTCCGTTTAACACCGTACGGTCATTTTAACTTATAAACCGTTTATTACCTTCGACATAATATGACCGAATTATCGATTTACTTCTTTTTAAACCATCAACATGGCTTCTAATTATGCTCGACTATCTTGTTCCGTACGTCTACACGCCGGAACATCATACCTCGATTTTGTATTTATCTTATTCATACTAATACGATAAGAGAATATTCTGAAATATAAGACTAGTGTAAGCTATACTTACATTGCATCCGAATTATGCTTTTCCGTCATTCTTGCTTCGTTTGACCCGCTTCCTTCCCCAAGCCTTCACCTAGCTTGCCAAGCGTCAAACTATCATTGTAATTGTAAGATGGTTAGGTTAGTCATATTCATTTACAACTATTCCATCCTACTCTTCTTATATCGAATTTACCATCCGATCATACACTTGGTCGATTTGACCCTTTTTAAAGTCAATCGACTTATCAACTTATTCATTGCACATTTTCACTCTAATTTCAACACTTTAGTTTTCATTTGGGCATTTTAACAAACACCTAATGTGCATACATTGTTTTTACACATTTTACAACTAAGTAACATGATTTCAAGCATCTATATCATGATCTTAACATCAATTCTTTTATATCATATAACAACCCATTTCATGGTAAATATGATTTATGTACTCAAACACCTACATTGTTCAAGTACTTTGTCTTACTAACTAGTATGATGATTCTAATCACAAGTTTGACACCATCATCATCATATCATAAAAACCCATCTCAAGTCATGTATGTTCAACACTCTAACTTGCAAATTGTTCAAGTATCTTGTTTCTACTAGCAACTATGATGATTTTAAACATGTGTAAACCATCATCTTCACTACATAATCAAAACCCACTTAGCACATAATAGGTTAATTATCAAATCCCTAGTTTTAACACCAATTCTCCAAGTTTTCAACTAGGGTTTGTTTCTAAACAAAGATATCAACACAATAGCACTCATAGATTCAATATTCATTCCAGAATTTCGATTATGATTGTTCATCATAATCTCAAAGTATCACCAAATCTTAAAATTCGACATACCTTGTGATCCCCACGACTAGGTGATCATTTATATGTGATCATGCATCGATTTGGGTCTTGATTTGATCTTCAATTAGTTGATTTGTTGAAGTTTAGGGTTTGAGCATGAGAGCCTTTCTTGGCTCTGGTTGAATTCGCAGGAACCACACACGTATGTGTGTTTTATGTTTTTAATATTTGATTTAATTAAAAACTATAATTCCTTTGTCCATGTTTAGCCCCTCAACTTTACACAAGTTATTTAAAGGATATCTTAACCATATTTGTTCTATAAATGTCAAGACATTATCTAACTAGGTTAATACTCCTAGTTACTTGGTGGGTTCCGGGAGTTATAATCCGTAGTATTTTAAGTCCCGTTAACTCGGGCTCTTATAAACTCAATTCCTTAAAACTTTGTTTCGCTTGTATTTAATATTAGGATTTCTTATTAAATCCCAATATTTACCGGGTTATTTTTACTACTAGCTGCACTTTACCCGTCTTTTAGTATTAACGTGGGTTAATTACCAAACCCGTTTTCGGGGTGTTACAATTCACAACTTGCGAAATTGCGATTCGGGTTTGGAATAGGTAAGTGCTGAATCAATAAGAGGTTTGAACCATTAAGTGTTGACCATTAAGAGGTCTAAACCATTAAAAGCCAGTATAATGCTTAACCATTCAGAGACAAATATATGACCAATATAGATAAGAGGTCTTAACCATTCAGACTCAGTATAATTCTTAACCATTCAGATGCAAATGTCTGAACCATTCAGACGTCTGCTTGTGAAGCAAACAGTCTAATTGTTTAAACCATTAAGTGCTAAAATAGTAAGAGATCTAAACTATTAAGAACCCATTAAAAACTGAAACAAACAGGTCCTAAGTGATTTTGACCCTTTACATGCAAATATATTTTGGAGAAACAAGCTGGCCTAATGGTAGGAGATTTGGTTTCTCTAGTGGAGACCCAGGTTTAATCTCTACTTATGTCACTTTTGGTAGATTAAGCAATGAAGGATTTGAGCTAGGTTTTGTGTGTGGTCGTCAGTTCGAATCTCGAGCCCACCCGGGGTTTTGTCCCAACGTTTGTTACGCCGGAGAGTTCCGTATTTGTGGTGACACAACGACTGTAAAGTGGCAGCCGACGGTGGGTTTCCTGGGAGAACGACCAAACCAAAATCTAAAGCCAATGTAGACCCGATTAATACAACCTAGTGTGACCAAAGACAAGAAATTCGTCGTTAAAAAACAATACACACGCTTATTTTGATTTCTTGATGCAATATGGAAGCTGAGAAATGAAATAATATTTTTTCAAGGAAAGTCAACATAGCCTACCTGGTGGATGAAATCTAGATGTATGCATTCTTCTGAATGAAAAATAGGTCGAAGTTAGATTAGAATGGACGTAATAATCGTATTTTGATCTTTAATTCCTGTATGTAATCTTTTTTTGGGAATTAGCCTGTAATAATCCCACCTAAACTTTATTAGCCATTAATAATTCCACCTCAGAATATTCCCCCCACCAGTCTCACCTTTCACCTATTTTTCCTACAATGGTCCCCCGTTAAAAAAAACTTAATGGAATTAAGCTTTTTTTCCAAATTACAACATATTTTTTAGGGCTTTTGATTAGAATGACGATACGAGTCCATTGATGTAAAACTTACTTCGAAATGGTGCTCCAAGTGAATTGAATTTGGTTAATTGGAAATTTAAACACCCGAATTGAAGCGCCATTTTCATTGTTTGGAGCACCGTTTCGAGGCAAGTTTTACATCAATGGACTCGTATCGTCGTTCTAATCAAAAGCCCTAAAAATCTGTTTATAATTTGGAAAAAAAAAACTTAACTCCGTTAAGTTTTTTTAATGGGGGACCTTGTAGGAAAAATAGGTGAAAGGTGAGACTAGTGGGGGGAATATTCCGATGTGGGATTATTAATGGCCAATAAGGTCTAAGTATGATTATTACAGGTCAATTTCCTTTTTTTTCCGGTTTGTTACATATTCTCTTTTGCTTCTTCAAAAAAATTTGCCTTAAAAAATAGATACTAGAGAATTTAAAATGGAGCTTTTCAAAATAACTTATTTGCTTATTTGCTTTCTCATTTGCTTTTCAGAAAGCAAATAAGCAAATAAGTCATTTTGAAAAGATTAGTCAAACAGCCCCTAAGTTAATTATTAACCGTTCAACTCAAGAGGGATAATTAAAAATTTTATTTATGTTGAAAATCTAAGGTTTTCAAACTTAAAAAAAAGATCTAAGGTTTTCAAACTTAAAAAAATGTGTCAGTTTCAAGAATTATTTTTGAAAGTTAATACGTTGGAAAGCTAAAACTGTTTACTTTTTTTATGAAACAATTGAATGAAAAAATCAAATTGAAATCGATGCATTTGTACATGGAAAATTGCAAATGTTTAAATGCTTCAATAAATGCTAACACTATATTTCAGTTCCTAAAAGTAGTTTAGTATAATTTATTAATTAATCTATTATTTAGGGATTAGGCTAAGCGGGGCACCCACGGTGACTCCCTTCGGGGACCAAAGTTGCCGAGCGGGGGAGTGCTGCCATCCAAGAGGGGAGCCAAATCGGGGGGCCAAATCGGGGAGGAGGCACCGAAGAAGGGAAGGAGAGAGAAGGTGGGCCACCCTTTTTTTCAACCAATGAAAACTTTTTTTTTTTTAATAAAAAAACAATTCCCCTAAAAGGGGAGTGCCGCCATCAAATTGGGGTGCGAGGGGAGTTTAAGAGGGGAGTTGACGTGGCATAACCTGATTGGGTGTGCGTAAGAGAGGGGACTCCCCTCTTAGGGGAGTGCCCCGAGTACCCTTAGAGATTTTGGGGCAATTCAACTTCACGTATTACAACTTTATCGGGTAAAATAGCGTATTTAGGATTTTAATTTTTGAAAAAGAGTGATATGTATCATATACGTATAGTTTTATTTATTTTTACTAGGTTATAACCCCGTGTATTACACGGGTTGAAAAAAAATGTAATTTTACATACTAAATAATAAAACAATATATCTTTAAAAACCCCATTTATTACATCTGTTGAATAAATGTAATTTTATATATTAAATAATAAAAAAATTATATTTTTAAGAACATCATGTATTGTAATTTATATACCAAATAATAAAAAAAAGTTAAATCTTTAAAAACTCTATGTATTACACGAGTTGAATAAATATAATTTTAGATTAATAGTATATTAAACAAATATAATTTTGAATTAATAGTGTATTAAAGAAATATATTTTTGGATAAAGTCTTATATATAAATTTTAAGTAATCAATATATTTGATAAATAATAAAAATACTAATAATAGTAAAAAAAATAATTTATATACTAAATAATAAATATAAAAGAAAGGCGGAGAACCCCAAAAATAGGTGTCTCCAATGAATGATACGTGTCACATATTGGTTTCTTTTATTATACAATATAGATAGATGTTCACATCATCGGTTGTTTCAATCGATAACATAATTTGTTTTCATATCATGGATCGATAACCAACCCTACAAATGTGACAAACAACACTACAAAAGGGGAGGTGGATATGAAATGCCGAGTATAAAGTTAACCGAATAGACGATAAAGAAATTGAACTAAAGTAGAGTATATGGTCTAAATATGGAGTAAAGTGAAATAACAAAGTAAAATGTGCATGGTCTAAATATGGAAGAGTTATATATAAGTCGTTTTATATTTAAGATTTATGAATATATAAAACTCACTGAAATTAAACTAATAATATTTATCCATAAGATATTAAATTAATAATATTATAACTAATTAGAAGAAATTAAAATAATAATAATTATCTATAAGAGGTGGCCTAATATAATGACACGTGTCCCTAAAATGGTTTCTTTTATTATATAGTACTTACTAGCGGTAAGACCCGTGTGCAAACACGGGTCGTTTCTTAGAAAACCATGCATAACAAATATAAATGATGAATATAGTTATATTTATATAGACTTATAAATAAAATAAATAAATAAGTCAGTCGGTAAAGACTTAAAGTTTAGAGTATAAAAAAATAGAAAAATATACAATTTATTAATCTTTTGTAAAAGATATAACATTTGCATTCAAACATTGTTAGGATTTGAGTTTCTTATGATTGTGCTTGTTTGATAATAAGGAAGATGAAATAGAATTAAGTGCAACGAAATTTAAATGGAACAAACTTTCAACACACAATCAATGAGAGAATTGTTTTCAGCAAACATGTTTAACATGAAATTGAATGATTATATTTATTACAATCTTCAACTACAATGCATACAAGCATACAATCTCCCCCTCAGCCTGAGCTCACAGTGATTGTTCGTACAGGGCACTGTTCTATTTATAGTGTAGAACAAACCACTGAAGCATCTTTGCTGACGTCACCATGAAAGTGACATCTAACCTCCTAACAACCTATAACCACTGATCTATACAAACACTGCTTACTAAACTACTGATTACAAATATTACAAACTACAAAGTAAACTATCGCTTCTCATTCCACTGTTATAGCCCCAATAGTGCTTTGTGTCTTCAGCAGTAATTGAACCATATCAGTAGATTGAGCATCAGTGCTTAGTCTTCAACAGTCTTTGAGTGTTCAGTAGTTGTTGTAGGTCATCAGTTGTTGTAGAAGGGCAGTAGTTAGAGGATATCAGATGTTAGGCCACATTCAAGGGGAAAGACTGATGCAAACAACTGCTTATTGTGAATCCACTAATCTGATCCAGTTTTGGCTTTATCAACTGTTCCTTTGGTAGGGTTCAATCCCAACAATCTCCCCTGGAATAGATGATGCCAAAACTCTTCATTATTCTGGATTTTTATTATCTCATACTCTCATCAAGAGTTCCCTAACTTGACCTTTGAATTGTAATTCAAAGTTCATAGAGTCCTCATCATCCTCATCCCTGCACAATGGAAGCTCAAGGAGATCTTGTAAATCTTCAACACCCGGGCCAAGTGCTTCTTCCCTTGATATATGCTTCACTTTACCATTGGATTTGAGCAGAGTCAATACGTGGGTCTTTTGATCAGACTTCCACTTTAGTATCTTTGAATCCAATGGGTTTCTTGGGAGAGTTTTTATTGTTGATGAGTTTAGAGATTGAGGCCTGGTGATGACAACTTTGGCAGGGTCTTGAGATTGTGCTGAGTCTTGTTTTTCTACCATAGGTGTCTGAAGAACCATTTTCATGAAGTATTCTTCTTGAGCCTTGTCTTCTTTTGTTAATTCATCCATCTGCTTTTGTTTCCTTCTTTGATAAAGGATGGTAGCATGTGAAGCAGTGGGTCTCCTGATTGGCAATTTTTTTTGTTTGACTGGCACCACTGCTTCCGGATAATCAGGCTTTTTAGGAGCAGTGGGATCTCTCTTCCTTAACTCTTCCAACCTTTTGTAGGTAGCTAACACCTTTTTCTTCTGACCACCTTGTAACCTGGTTCCTTGACCCGTAATCAGCAGTTATCAGCTCTTCTTTCATTCTTTTCAGTTTCAAGGCCTTTTTAGTACATTTTTCTTGTAATTGGCCCAGACTGGAGGAGTTTGCTTTACATTGTCTTGAATCATCTTTTGAATTCTGGCTATCTCCTCTTGCAGTTCACTGATGGTCCATTCTTTGTATTGATACTTTTCTGCCCTGTACTTCTTGTATGCCATGATGTATTCAAGGTAGTCATTTCTCATGCTTTCATCATCTTTTTCTGATAATTTCTGACAAAGGTCTTTTGAGAACTGCACTAAAGTTCTAACTTTGGTGAGCAAGTATTGCAAATTTCTGTGAATCTCTTCGTCAGACTTTCCCTCTGTGTCTCTTTAAGATACATCATCTGCTTGTTGGGCCTTTATTTAAGATATTCTTCTATATTTCTTGGCAAAGGATAACCTTGAACAGATGGGAGTTTCCTCTTTTCAGGGTCATCTTCAGAGTAGAAGGATTTGATTTCCTCCCTGACTGCTGGAAGATCTAGAGGATATTGTACTCCTGCAGGGACAATGGCAGTGTTTTGATTGAAGGCTTGAACTGAAGATAATGGAACAGGGTTTAGAATGGTGACAAGGGATAGTGGTTGTGTAGATGTTAGAGTTGGGGAAGTGTCATCTTCCAGTACAATGTTTGTTATCCTTCTCCTTTTGTGCTTTGGAGAAGTTAGTGGTGTATTTGTGGGTTGAGTGGCAGTGATTGAAGTAGTGGGTATCTGACTAACAGCTGTTGAAACAACTGGTGTTTCAACAACTGTTGTCACTACAACAGTTGATGTGTCAACTGTTGTCTTCTACTTTTTGGCAGGTGGTTTTTGTGGTGGTGATATTGTTTTTGGTATGGCAGTGGATTGAGTGTGGGTTGATGTAGTAGTGATGGCAGTTGTTGGGATAACATCTGTTGAAACCACTGAAGTACCAACAACTGTTGATACAACAGGTGTTTTAACATCTGTTGGTTTGGAGGTTTGATGAGAGGAACTTTTGGGGATTTGAGGAGTTTGTTTGGTGGTTTTGGAAGGTGTGGTTTTGGAAGTTGTGGTTTTGGGTTGGCTTACTTTTCTGGTAGTGAAGAAACACTGGTGAAATGATCGGAATCAATTCATCCAGGGGGTTTGGTTCAGCATAAAAGGGGTTTGATCTCTCTCGTTTGATTCAAGGGATCGGGTCTCTTCTCCTTCACGATAACTGCAAAACAGAACACCGTCAGCCTCGTCACGGGGAGAATGGGGGTTCTCTCCGTGACCACCCTCCGGCGTGAGAATAAGTATCGGTATATGAAGAAGAAAGAGTATAAGTGAAGTAAATGTAACTTAAAGTTCATACCTGAATTACTCTCAAATTTATAGCCGGGAGTTTGGGCGGGAAAACCTGTTATTGAAATGTTGACGGAAGATGCTAACTCCGTAAGTAGTTATTTTCCTTTCCGTTAATCTTCTTGATCCGTCATGAAAGCACACGGATTGCTATTTAGATCAACGGCTGGGGAGTTACCACGTGGAAAGTGGGTGAGTGGAGGTTTCTCTCCAATTCCACGCCATCATCGTGATTTCAGGGTGGCCTGGGATGATGACACGTGTCCCAGACGGTTATAACCGTCTGGTGGTGCACGATTGAGTCTTCTAGAAGATTATAGCCATAATCCGGTGTGACTCCTTATCGTGTGGTATCAGTTTAGTAAATAATATCCAAGTCTGGGTATTATTTAAGCGGAAGTGTTAAACTAGGGTTTTCATCCCTGTTTGTTATGGAGAAAGGCGCAAGGATTCATTAACTTCCTTTTGTCGCGCGGGTGTTACTTGTCGTTTTTCTTTTAAGCTCTTCTTGTTGGACCAGTGCGCGGCCGCGCAAGGTCTAAAGAGGGCTGAGAGGCGAGGTTGTGGTATGGTCCCAAGTACTTGCCACGAGGTTTTTGGGACCTTACCCCTTCAAGTCCCCCCAGTCTAGTGTTGCTCTTATGCAAATAATAAGTGGAGCACTGGACTTTGTGAGAGATGCTTTTTTGCTATAGGGTTTTTTGGCGCGAAAGTAGAGAATCTTTTATGAGAAGATCCACTTTGCCCATTATTCTGATTTTTGAAAATCTTTGACTTTGGGTATGAAAGGTACAGTAACGACTGTGTGACAGGCTGTCACTATCAGATGCATATTACTGATCGTGTTTTACACACGCGCGTGAACTCGCGTTTGTGTCGCTCCTTACTCGCCCCTGTCGCTTGGGTAACTGTGCTATCCCGAAAAAGGTGTTGTTGCAGTTACCTAAGCTATTTATGGTGGTGGGGTATATAAGTGTTTTGTATTTCCTATTTCCAGTAATCATTACTTTGTTGAAAACCCCTCTCTTCTCGTCTTCTTTATCTGTTTCCAGAAAGAATTTGCAGTTTCTTCCTCTTATGTCCACCGGAGATCATTACGAAGACTCTACTGAAGAAATGTCTGCCGAACTTCCACCGTTGAAGTGGTCTAAGGCAACTTTTGATGGATTGGTTCGGAATCTCAGGTTTCCGGAGAACTGGGGTGCCCGATACCCTGAAGAGGGTCAGACGACGGCGGACGCTCCGGCTGGGTATGTAACCCTATTTTGGGATTTCTTTTCAGCGGGCAACTTCCGTTTGCCTGTGACAAATTTTTTTCTTGAAATTCTTGAGCATTACAAGTTTCATATTTCCCAGATGCACCGTATTGGTATAGTTAGGGTTCGTCATTTTGAGTTTGTGTGCCGGACGATGCATATCGAACCAACGGTTCCTCGATTCCGTGTCTTCCATCAAATGCATTGTTCTCAGGGGTTTTATTCTTTTGTTCAAAGAACGTCTACAAAGAAAATTTTGCTGCAACCCCCAAAATCCTTCCATGATTGGAAACAGAAATTCTTCTTTATCAAGGTAGGAGTTATTCCGATGAGGATGATTTTTAGGGGAAAGGAAGATGTTCCTACCGAGACCATTCAAACCCCTGTTGACGAAAATTGGTACCAGGACCTAAAAGACGTTCCGTCTATTTCTTTACTAGAGAAAGCCCTTGTTGGTGCCGGTATGAGCCTGAACTGGAGGATGAATCGAGAAGAGAAGCCGGTGTACATGGAAGATGGAAAGAGTAAGATTTTTGCCATGTTTCTTTTCTCCTGTCTCTTTTTTTTGACCTTGCTCTTCTTTCTTTGTAGTTGTTTCCTTGTATGTTGTTGGGTTTGAGAGAGAAGGTGAGAAGATGGCTACTATTGCTAAAAAGCCTGAGGAAGAGCTCTGGTATCACCGTATTGTGAAGAACTTTGTTCTTCCGCGGGATGCTGATCTGTCTGCACAACCTGCTGCTGGTGCTGGTAAGCTTTCATCATATTGTTTATTGTTTGCTTCTTCTGTGCGTTTGAATAAGTTTTATTCTACGCTTTGTTAGTAGGTGACTTGTCTAATTTGGGCATAGGCCCTGAGAAGAAAAGACGCTCACCCACGACCACAGCTGCGCCAAAGAAGAATGATGCTGAA
Organism: Helianthus tuberosus; assembly: GCA_030545235.1. NCBI lineage: Eukaryota > Viridiplantae > Streptophyta > Magnoliopsida > Asterales > Asteraceae > Helianthus > Helianthus tuberosus. Next base: position 24,310,610 of record CM060384.1, on the reverse strand, counting down.
AGGGCTCAAACTTCTAAGGCAAAAAATGTGGGAGGAGAGAAGAAAGGTATGCGCCGTTCCTCTGACTCCTGGTGTGATTATGTGGTGGTATCTGATTCTTTGGAGGGTCTTACGCCTGCAGTTATAAGAAGGCCAAAGCCGGAGCCAAGAGATACTGGGAACATTCCTCCATCCAATCCCGATGATCCCATTGATTTGGAATCAAGTCCTGAGCGCTTGGTGAGGAAGAAAACAGGGAAAAGGAAATAACCTGATGCTGAGGCTGGGGGTCAGCCTGCAAAGAAGATTCCAAGGAAGAAGATTACTAGGAAAGGCAATCTGGATGCCTTTATTTCAGAATCTGTTCCTGGTAAGTATCATCTTTTGCTCTCTTCTTCTTATGCCTATTGAATACTTTGTGATTCATATGCTTTGTTTCTCAGAAAAATCAATTTCTCCTGTTCCCACAGAACCGTTACCTGTGGTTAATGAAGAACTTCCGCCCACTCCCCCTCGTGCCTCTGTTGCTGACCAGTTAAGGAATACTGAAGTTCCTGAATGTGGGGCGGAGAAGGCTGCTGGAGCTGAGAATCTTGAGGCTGAAAAGCCTGTTGATATTTCTATGGATGCGGAAAAAAATACTAGCCCGGAGATTACGGATGGTGCTGGTAATCCCCAAACTCCTGATCTTACATCTCATGTTTCGGAGAAGGGGAAGACTGCTGAGGAGATTCCTGTTATCAGCTCTCCTTCCAAGGCTTCTGGTTCTATGCCTGAGAAAGTTGAAATGGTTACTGTTGAAGACCAAGGCTCATTCTCTGATGCTGGCAAGAATTCTCCAATCTTCCCGGATGAAACTCTGGGGGATTATTATTATAGAACTTATTCGGAAAGGATGCCTCCGAAATTCATGTCCCTGTTTGGAATCTGAAGAAAGGTGATACTTTCTCAGATTGGCGTGTATGCCGGGACTGGTTGCAGGGGATATTTCCGCCTGGGGAGATTAAGTTCCAAGAAAGTCGTCTTCATGAGCAAACTTACCATGCCTACCTTGAGGAGGCTGCTTCTTATACATCCACTACGCATCGCATAGTGCGTGAGTGGCATAGTATGCAGAAGGAGTGGGCTGCCTTCAAGGTGTCTAAGAAGAAAGTTGCGGATGATGAGAACCGTGTTGCCCAGCTGAGGGCTAAGCTGGAAGCTAATCAGGCCAAATTTGAGGCTGATCGAAAAACTGAAGAATGGTCCGTTGCGGGCTGGAAGAGAAAGGCGGAGGCCGAAGCTGCCCTTCTTTCCGAGGAGCGCAAGAACTGGATGAAAATTTGTGAGAAAGATAATGCCAAAAAGATAGGTCTCCGTAATGTTATCAACAATCTTAAGGCTGAGGTGGAGAAGTTGAAGTAACAGGATGCGGAGATTGAAAGGTTGAAGAAAGAGAAGGCTGATGCTGAAGCCGCGCGAGATGAGACGCGTTCCCACAGGGAACGAAGTGAACAACGAGAGGTACATGCCTGCGCCACTCTTGCTCTTAGAGATAAAGATATAGAAGAAATTACCGCTTTGCTTTCTGATCAGGAACAACTCAAGAAAGATTTGGAACTTGCGCATACTGAGAAAACTGAATCCTCCCGCCGCCTAGCTGATACTGAAGAAAAACTAGAAAATTCCGAAACGGCGCAGGCAACAATAGAGAGCGAGCTGGAACCTTTGAAAAGCGATATGTTATGGTTGAAAGAGCGTGGGATTGCCTATGTAAGTTGTCTTTGCTTGTTTTCATTGTGGAAATGTTTTGCGCCTTTCCCTTATTTTGCCTTTTTTGTTTTTGTAGGTTGCTGAATCAGTGTTGAATTCTGAAGAATTAGATAATACGGTTGCGCGTTTGGAGGTTGCTGCGCGAAATGATGGATACGCTCAAGGGTATGCGGAATGTTCACACCATGTGAATAATGATTTAAAGGTTGACTGGGATACTAGTAGATCCGCCACCCATGGTGTTATAATACTGGTGCCGCCCTTGCAGTTTTGAAAATAGAATTCAACAATTTGCAGCTTCCTGTCATGGATCTTATAAATGTTGCATTGCAATCCGAAGATCACGTGGCGCAACTAAAGGAAATCTTCCCAGATGAAGACGAAGATCTAGCGTAGGTTTCCTTTTGTAATTGTATTGAACAATTTTTTGTAGTCTTTTGGGATATGTATCCCCTTTTTTGTTAATGCGCTGCCGCGCAAGTAACGTACATTGAAACACTGCCGTGTTTGATAGTTTTTTAGGGCGTATTGGTGCGCCAGGAATAGTATGATGTGTGTTTTTTAGTTTACAATATTTTGCATATGTACAATTACTTTGATCAGGTAAGGCGAATGAAGGTGGTATAAAATGTGTGAACGTATGGTCTTGTGTGATGTAATCACTGACCGTTCATGAGACTTATATTATATTTACCATAATGTTTTTGCGCTTACCAAAAGAAATTGTATGCACTTTGTAAAAAAAACACAAGAATAAAAGAAACTTTGTTGTTTATTCTAGGATAAGGCGCAGAGGTCGTTACAAAGTCTATTAAAATAATTACACGGGACTTAACTTACACTCTATTTCCTGCTTAGACTTTATAAACTGTAGGTTGCTCCATTCTGCAAGGAGGGCATAGAGTTATTGCTTAATTCTTCGCTTTTTTACTCGGGCCTTCTTCGCCTCGAGTGATTTGTTTTATGTCCTTGTGCACGTTTTGTAATAGGTGAGTGAGCTCACCACTTTTAAGTGCCTTCTCTATCTCGGTGCGCAAGGAGATGCAGTTATTGGTGGTATGACCATTGTCCTTGTGGTAATCACAATACTGACTCGGGTCCTGTCCGCGTTTGTTCTTCATGGGTGGCGGAGGCTTAAACTGGTAATCCTCCGTACTTAGAACTTCCGCGGGAGTTTTGGTTAGGGGAGTCCATTGCCTCTCCCTGTTTTCTTGTTTAGCTTCTCTCTGTGCAGCGAGCTTATTGATCGTGGCTCGTGCATTCTCTGATGAGTAGTTCCCTGAGCTTGAATCGCGCCAGCCTTTCTTAAATTTCTTCCCGCTGCTTGGTCCTAAATCTGAGGGACGTCTGTGTGGAGGTGGTGGCCTGTTGGTACTGAGATTCTTCTCCGTTTGGGCATAGACCTTAGCCGCCATTAATTTTTCCCAGCTTTTCGGGAGTCCTTCCGTTCCAGACAGGACTTTTATCATATCGTTGCACCCGACTGCAAATTTAAATTGGGCGAGGATCAGCTGCTCGTGAACGTCCCCGATTTCGAGTACTTCCTTGTTATAACGAGTAATGATGTCTTCCAGGCTTTCATCATCATGGCGCCATATATTCATTACGTCCGCCGTGTCGCGGATGGATCGCCTTTGCTGGCTGAAATGAACCAGAAACTTCTCGCGCAAGTCTATCCATGACTTGATTTTTCCCACAGGCAAGTTGTCGAACCAGAGTCTTGCAGCGCCTGTAAGGGTTTGTACGAAGAGGTGGCACCACATCGGTAGGGTCCAGCCTCCCACCAGCCCTGCGCTTGTGAAGACTCGCAGATGATCGTCAGGGTCTGTCATTCCGTTGAACTTGCCTACGTTAGATGGGAGTTTTGCTTTCTCTAGTGGAGCCAGAGCAATTTCACTAATAAATTTTGAATTCTCCGCTGCTTCAGCAGGGCGATAGATCAGGTCATAATTGTGCTCAGCCTCAGGGTTGTAAATCGAGCGGGGTCTACACTTGTTGTAATTCGGTTGTAACCGGCTAAACACACTGGCACTTTCTCCTTCATGGTAAGTTCGATCATATTCACTGGTGTGGGTGTTCCACTGTGAACCTAACCTGGTGTGAATTGATGGTCTTCTTTGAGAGTGTGACTCATCTCGATACTCTCATCGATGATTTTCTGACTGAGTATACTCGTATCTCGATGGAGATCTAGAGTGAACCTCTGTATCTTCGATCTGGACTCGGGATGGTCCATCATGTTGAGAAACATGGGGTACCGATGGTGCCCTAGCACGGGATACAGGCCTTCGTGATTGAGTTTGGGGAGCAGTTTGTGCACACAGCTGTGTGTACACAGTATAACAACCCTCTGTAAAACCGACACTCTCATAATATTTCCGACACTCTATTACATTTAAAAATGTCTCAGTATGTCTTTAAATACATCCCGTATGTGCAAACCAAGCCCGAAATATAATATAACATTTAAAAATAAAATTTAAATCTGAAATATAAGTTAAGGCGGGCCACGTAGACACACCTCAAACACTTACGCGGGCGGTATCAGGCAAGCCGCATAAGCCTTAGCTTACATTTAAGCGGGCCGCGTAAGATCGAGATAGTGGCGCAGCCCGGTGTTGACACGTGTCGTGCAACGTGTTGAACCTAGTCATAACCCGGATCAGCTACGCCTAGACCCCTAAGCCACGCGGGCCGCGTAAGCCCAACTTTTGTTTTACGCGGGCCGCAAGAGGACCAGATTTCAGCCCTATATAAGAGGGCCTCGGGATTTCATTTCAACTCGTTCATTTCTGTTTCTCAATCTCGAAATCTCCGATATTAGGCATAATTTTCAAGTATTATAGCCCCTAATTAGCGAGGTTCTGCTCCGTTGTAAGTATTATAACCCCAGTTTCATTATAGATACGCTGCCCGATTGATTTAGGGTTCCGTAATAACTGTCGTGTTTCTGCCCGACGTAGTTGTTGGAATGCTGTCTCGGGGAGGGTATCATTAATATTCTCAAAGGGTTATGATACTAACCAATATACATTTGTATAAATTATAGATTATATCGAGGAAACCCTTACGCGAAGTTTAAGATAGCAATGTGAGTTTATCCTCTTTTTGTTAACCTTTTTGTAATGTTTTACAAAACCTTAATTGTTTTACAATGTGATTAAGCGGTGATTGAGTCTTTGTAGTTCTTCAATTACTGCCAGTATGTTGGGGTTTTGTATACAAAATTTACTACACTATGAGTAGTAAGTCGGGGATGACAGTACGTTACCATTGGACAACGAGTTAGCCAATGTGTAATATGACCCACAGGTCAGGATTGACAGTACTGAATGAGTAATTGTGTAGAAATAAACAATGTGATCGCTCTCAATACTGTTTTAATTGATAAAATGTTTCTTGATTAAATTGGGATTCACTCACCAGTATTTCCCACTGACAAATGTTTTTAAAACGTGTTTCAGGTAACACAATGTGACAACCAATTAGTAAAAAGCCAGCTGGAGAGCACTGAAGGCTTGGGAAAAATGTGGCTATAAAAGTTACCTAAAAGACGATGTTTTAAATTCAATAAAATAAGGTTTATCCCTATAAACGTATTGTAATAAGAAACTTGGGTTTTGCCCACGTGATTATTAATATTAAATATGGTGGTTTTACTCTGATAAACATTTCCTAACTACGGTCCTGATGTAAATTCCGCTGCCAAATTAAAACAAACTGATACCACCGTCACTGAGTTCGCGTCTGCCCGTTCCCGGGGATCAGGGATCGGGGGGTTGCGACAGGAGGTGGTATCAGAGCCTAGCCACTGGTCTGAGCCAAAGAAGTGTTATGCTGACACTTAAATTCTAAATTTTGTGTTAGGAAATAAATTATGGAAATGTGTGCATAACTGTATTTATTTGTTATGTGTTATTTGACTATTTGTTAGTTTACAGTATGAGTGATCAAGGACCCTCAGAAATGAGTCGTCAGTTGTCTGATTCACCTAGGAGTGAAGGTACCTCATCACAGCCTGCCTTTTCAGGGTATTCTGCTGATCAGGAAGAAGGAATATTTGCTTTTAAAGCTCAGTCAGAAGAGCCATTCCCTCCTAAGAAACGAGGATGGTTCAGTAAAGAAGCCTTTGCACGTAGGAAAAGAATGAGAAAGTTGCAACAGCAAAGAGCCTTAGCAGATATTAAGCGAGAGATAGATGCCCATACACAGGATATACTGAATAGAAGTCTAGCCAATTTCCATATCCTAGCCATAACTGCTGCTGACCCTAATCTGGAGCAAACAATAGCACCCCAACCACAATTGCAAATCCCTGACCAACCCATGGAGATAGAAAACCCTGAAAACCAAGTGGAGATGCATGACTTCAACCCAAAAGAAATCCCTAGGGTACATGCACCAAATCCCCTAGACCCAAATTACGATCCCTGGTGGGATAACGTTAGGGACTATGTGCAACGTTACCCAATTCATGAAGACACACATATACAGAACATAGGAGCCTACCCAGGTATGGACCCTTTAGATCCCTATTACCACGATGAATAAATATATTAGGGACATCTTAGAAGATCCTTACCGATTTCAGGCACTTTCACCCCCATATCAGGAACCCGCACCCCAGATTCCGAACCCAATCCTAGAACCTGCACCCCCAATGAGTGCAGAAAACGTCCAAGAACTTAGGACTTTTGGGGAGGAAATTTTAGAAAGCAGTGAGAGAATGAGACAGGTGGGAGAGCGTCTCGTATGGAAATACGATGAACGCAATATGGATTTTTGGATAAATCCATATCCATAATGTGATGGAAGAGATGGTAATAGTAATAATAATATATAATAAAAATAAAATAAAATAAAATATGGTGTACGGATGCATATTACTATTAGTGTGATTCTAATTCTGTTGGTATTGTAATTTTTATTTCGGTACTAGAATGTAATAGATGCATAATAGTATATGGAAATAGAGTTAAAAGTCGCAATGATCGACGTTTTTGGCTAGATTGCATATCATGATATTAACTATATTAAATATTATCTTGTGATATTAATATGGGATAAATGTTTAAAATTCAGATGGCCGACGAAGGAAATCAAGGAAATCTGAATAATGATAGCCAGAGTAACATTAACGTGGTTAATGAGAATCCAAGCATCAATAACAATGGAAACCAAATGGATAATAGTGCTGTTCAACACATAGTGGCACAAGGAATCATAGATGCCATGCCATTTATTATTCAAACGATTCAAGAAGCGAATAATAAAAGTAAGCATAGCAGTAAGCGACCCATTGAACCTGAAAACAGCGTGAACAATGAACCTGTACTTAAAATGCCCATTCCTAAAAGAAGGAGAACTGTGTCTTACGGTTGTTCTTATAAAGAATTTTAGTCTTGTAAACCAATGGAATTCTTAGGCAATGAAAGGGCCATTGCAACCCTACGCTGGATAGAGAAGACTGAGGCAGTCTTAAGAATAAGCAAGTGTGCTGAAGAAGATAAGATATTGTTTGCTTCTAATCTGTTTAAGAATTCGGTGTTAGAATGGTGGAACACTATCCTCCAATCAAGAGGAAGTGATAGAACCTACAATATGGAATGGGAAGAATTTAAGAACAAGGTAGAAAGGAAATTCTGCCCACCCAATGAGAAGGAACAGATAGCAAACAAATTCTTAAATCTTAGAATGACTGGTGTGGATAGTAAGGGATACACTAAAATATTCTTCGAATATGCTAGAATAGTGCCAACTCTTGCTTCACCAGAACCAGTGTTAATCTTCCGTTATATTTGGGGATTAATTGGGGAAATAAGACACGTAGTCAAGGCAGCTAGACCTCAAACTATAGAAGAAGCTGTAGAACTAGCAAATACCTTGACAGATGAATTAGTCCGTACCTGAGAAGAGGATCAAAGGAGGAACCTAACCCAGAAGCTTACACAAGAATTTCATTCTGTAAATTTTAATCGTGGGAAAAATATAGGTTCTACCTCTGCACCTTACTGTAAGAATTGCAAAAGAAAGCATTCGGGAAGATGCTCTATATACTGTAACTTTTGCAAAATATCGGGACATAAGGAAGAAAACTGCAGGAAGAAAGCTAATAACAAGATATGTTACAACTGCGGAGAACAAGGTCATATCAAGCTTAATTGTCCAAAATTAGCTCCAGCTACAAACAACAAGAATACTCAAAATGCTAGAGCATTTGTTCTGACTGCAGATGAAGCCAAGATGATTCCAGATGTCATAGCTGGTACGTTTTTAGTTAATGATATTTTTGCTAAAGTATTATTTGACTCTGGTGCAAACCAAAGTTTTATTAATACATTATTTTGCAAATTTCTAAATCAGTCATTAACTAAACTACCACAAGAATGTTTAGTAGAGACAGTCAATGGAGAAACCGTTAGAATTTCTGAAATCTTGCAGGGAGCAAGAATAGAAATTTTAAATCAGAAATTTATTGCAAATCTTTATCCCATGAATCTGGCAGGATTCGATGTTGTTTTAGGAATGGATTGGTTAATAGCCAATAAAGCTAGTATTTTATGTGATCAAAAGTCAATCCAAGTAAATTCACCAAAAGGTAAAATGATCACAATTAAAGGAGATAAACCAAATAGATCCACAAAATTCATCTCTGTGATGAAAACTGCAAGTTATATAAGAAAAGGTTCTATAGTATATTTGATTTCTATAATCACTAACACTAAAGGAAAAGATTTAAAAGATATCCCAGTAGTATCTCAGTTTTCAGATGTATTTCCAGAATAATTGCCAGGGCAACCTCCAGATAGAGAAGTTGAATTCAGAATCCATTTGATACAAGGAACGGCACCAATTGCCAAAGCACCTTATCGTTTGGCACCTGCAGAAATGCAAGAATTAAAGAAACAATTAGACGAATTATTAGAGAAAGGATTTATACAGCCAAGTTCGTCGCCATGGGGAGCACCGATACTGTTTGTTAAAAAGAAGGACGGATCAATGCGTATGTGCATTGACTACCGTGAATTAAACAAGGTCACGATTAAGAACCGGTACCCATTACCAAGAATCGATGATCTGTTTGATCAACTGCAAGGAGCTCGATTTTTCTCTAAAATCGATTTAAGGTCAGGATATCATTAGCTAAAGGTACAGGAAGAGGATATTCCTAAAACCGCATTCAGAACAAGGTATGGTCATTATGAATTCACTGTCATGCCATTTGGTTTAACCAATGCCCTAGCTGCATTTATGGACATGATGAACCGAATATGTAAGCCATATTTGGATAAATTCATAATCGTCTTTATAGATGATATTCTCATTTACTCTAAGAATAAAGAGGATCATGTAAAGCATTTGCACGTACTTTTAAGTTTATTAAGAAAGGAAAAGCTTTATGCTAAATTTTCTAAGTGCGAATTTTGGTTAGAACATGTACAATTTCTTGGACACTTAGTCAATCATGAAGGAATTCATGTGGATCCTACCAAGATCGAGACAATTACCGAATGGAAAACCCCTAAGTCGCCAACTGAGGTTAGAAGTTTCTTAGGATTGGCTGGTTATTATAGAAGATTTATTCAAGATTTTTCTAGAATAGCCATTCCCTTAACTAAGCTAACCTGTAAATCTGTTAAGTTTGAATGGGGATTAAAACAAGAAGAAGCTTTTAGAATTATTAAGCAAAGATTAACCCATACACCCATATTAACGTTATCAGAAGGAGCTGAAGACTTTGTAGTATATTGTGACGCTTCTAAATTAGGTTATGGATGTGTATTGATGCAACGACAAAAGGTTATAGCTTACGCATCTAGACAACTTAAGAATCATGAAGATAATTATTCAACCCATGATCTAGAATTAGGAGCTATAATTTTTGCTCTTAAAATTTGGAGACATTACCTTTATGGTAGTAAGTTTACCATATTCATTGATCATAAGAGTTTAAGGTATATTTTCAAGCAAAAGGAGTTGAATATGAGACAAAGACGCTGGATGGAAATGCTTAGTGATTATGATTGTGATATCCAGTATCTTGAAGGAAAAGCAAATGTAGTAGCAGATGCTTTAAGTCGAAAGTATCATGAAAAGTCAAAAAGGGTACGTTCTCTTAAATTAAATCTACAAGTAGATTTAAATGATCAGATAAGAGAAGCACAAGAATCAGTAATCAAGAATGATACTGAAAAATTAAAAGGAATGCTAAAAGAGTTAGAACAAGGAACAGACGGAATTTGGAGATTCCATGAAAAGAGAATGTGGATACCTAAATTAGAAAATCTACGTTATCAAATTTTAGAAGAAGCCCATAAATCTAAGTATACGATGCATCCAGGTAATGATAAAATGTACCAGGATTTAAGGAAAAATTTCTGGTGGATAGGAATGAAGAAGGACATAACAGCCTATGTTTCTAAATGTTTAACTTGTTCACAAGTCAAAGCTGAACACCAGAAACCCTCAGGATTGCTACAACAGTTAGAAATGCCAGTGTGGAAATGGGAATTAATAACAATGGATTTTGTTACTAAATTACCCAAAAAAAAGAAAGGAAATGATACAATCTGGGTGATTGTAGATAGACTAACCAAGTCAGCTCATTTCCTACCAATGAAGGAAAATTTCAGTATGGAACAATTAGCTAAGTTATATGTAAATAAAATTGTTTCTTTACACGGAATTCCTTTATCAAATGTTTCTGATAGGGATAGCCGATTTACCTCTCATTTTTTGTCAAGTTTCCAAAAGGCAATGGGAACCAAGTTAAAATTGAGCACATCTTATCATCGTCAAACGGATGGACAAAGCAAAAGAACTATTCAGACGATGGAAGACATGCTTAGAGCTTGTGTAATTGATTTCGGAGGTAATTGGGACGATCACTTACCTTTAATAGAATTTTCTTATAACAATAGTTATCACATAAGTATCAATGCTGCACCATTCGAAGCACTTTATGGACGTAAGTGCCGAACCCCAGTCTGTTGGGCAGAAATTGGAGAAAAGCAACTGTCTGGACCTGAGATAGTACAAGAAACAATCGACAAGATTATTCAAGTCAAAGAACGACTGAAAGCAGCACGTGATCGACAGAAGAGCTATGCTGATAACCGACACAAGCCATTGGAATTTCAAACAGGAGATAAAGTATTGTTAAAAGTCTCTCCTTGGAAAGGAGTAGTAAGATTCATCAAACGGGGAAAACTAAGTCCCAGGTATGTTGGACCTTTTGAAATTATTAAAAGACTAGGACCTGTAGCTTATCAGCTACAACTGCCAGAGGAAATGGCAGGAATACATGATGTATTTCATGTATCTAATCTCAAAAAGTGTTTAGCTGATGAATCTCTAATAGTATCTCTTAAAGATATAGAGGTAAATGAACAACTCAAGTTTGTAGAAAGGCCTCTACAAATTGAAGACAGGAAAGTCAAGAATCTCAAACATAAGAGACTAGTTCTGGTCAAAGTGAAATGGGACTCCAAAAGAGGACCTGAGTATACATGGGAACTCGAATCTGAAATGCAAAAGAAATATCCGTACTTATTCCAGTAGATCTAAAGGACGAGCTCTAAAACAAGGTGGGGAGAATATAACAACCCTCAGTAAAACCGACACTCTAATAATATTTCCGACACTCTATTATATTTAAAAATGTCTCAGTATGTCTTTAAATACATCCCGTATGTGCAAACCGAGCCCGAAATATAATATAACATTTAAAAATAAAATTTAAATCTGAAATATAAGTTAAGGCGGGCCGCGTAGACCCTCCTCAAACACTTACGCGGGCGGTATCAGGGTTAGACCCTGACTTTGTTGATCTTTAAGCTCAGGCGGGCCGCGTAAGCCTTAGCTTACATTTACGCGGGCCGCATAAGATCGAGATAGTGGCGCAGCCCGGTGTTGACACGTGTCGTGCAACGTGTTGAACCTAGTCATGACCCGGATCAGCTACGCCTAGACCCCTAAGCCACGCGGGCCGCGTAAGCCCAGCCTTTGTTTTACGCGGACCGCGAGAGGACCATATTTCAGCCCTATATAAGAAGGCCTCGGGATTTCATTTCAACTCGTTCATTTCTTTTTCTCAATCTCGAAATCTCTGATATTAGGCATAATTTTCAAGTATTATACCCCCTAATTAGCGAGGTTCTGCTCCGTTGTAAGTATTATAACCCCAGTTTCATAATAGATACGCTGCCCGATTGATTTAGGGTTCCGTAATAACTGTCGTGGTTCTGCCCGACGTAGTTGTTGGAATGCCGTCTCGGGGAGGGTATCATTAATATTTTCAAAGGGTTATGATACTAACCAATATACATTTGTATAAATTATAGATTATATCCAGGAAACCCTTACACGAAGTTTAAGATAGCAATGTGAGTTTATCCTCTTTTTGTTAACCTTTTTGTAATGTTTAACAAAACCTTAATTGTTTTACAATGTGATTAAGCGGTGATTGAGTCTTTGTAGTTCTTCAATTACTGCCCGTATGTTGGGGTTTTGTATACAAAATTTACTACACTGTGAGTAGTAAGTCGGGGATGACAGTACGTTACCATTGGACAACGAGTTAGCCAATGTGTAATATGACCCACAAATCAGGATTGACAGTACTGATGAGTAATTGTGTAGAAATAAACAATGTGATCGCTCTCAATACTGTTTTAATTGATAAAATGTTTCTTGATTAAATTGGGATTCACTCACCAGTATTTCCCACTGACAAATGTTTTTAAAACGCGTTTCAGGTAACACAATGTGACAGCCAATTAGTAAAAAGCCAGCTTGAGAGCACTGAAGGCTTGGGAAAAATGTGGCTATAAAAGTTACCTAAAAGACGATGTTTTAAATTCAATAAAATAGGGTTTATCCCTATAAACTTATTGTAATAAGAAACTTGGGTTTTGCCCACGTGATTATTAATATTAAATATGGTGGTTTTACTCTGATAAACATTTCCTAACTACGGTCCTGATGTAAATTCCGCTGCCAAATTAAAACAAACTGATACCACCGTCACTGAGTTCGCGTCCGCCCGTTCCCGGGGATCAGGGATCGGGGGTTGCGACACACAATATTTATTGCCCCCTGAGATCTGACATACCAGGAGATTGGGGTTTCTCCTGGGGGTAGAATTGAGCTTACAGGGATCTCCGGCTGTACCCCTGGGGTGATAGGTTCGTTTGGATGATTGTTAGCGAATTGTACTTCATTGTCATCCGAGGCTTCTTCTACAATACCCTCAACCTGGGTATTGTTAACGAAATTTGTCCGAGGGCGGTTTTGCCGATGAGTTGAGGTTTCTTCCATTTACAAATGGAATTAACAGAGTGAATCAAAAAAACGAGAGAAAAACGGATGAAACAGAGAAATCGGTGGGCGCCAATGAAGAAACACTGGTGAAATGATCGGAATTAATTCATCCAGGGGGTTTGGTTCTGCATAAAAGGGGTTTGATCTCTCTCGTTTGATTCATGGGATCGGGTCTCTTCTCCTTCACGATAACTGCAAAACATAACACCGTCAGCCTCGTCACGGGGAGAATGGGGGTTCTCTCCGTGACCACCCTCCGGTGTGAGAATAAGTATCGGTATATGAAGAAGAAAGAGTATAAGTGAAGTAAATCTAACTTGAAGTTCATACCTGAATTACTCTCATATTTATAGCCGGGAGTTTGGGCGGGAAAACCTGTTATTGAAATGTTGACGGAAGATGCTAACTCCGTAAGTAGTTATTTTCCTTTCCGTTAATCTTCTTGATCCGTCATGAAAGCACACGGATTGCTATTTAGATCAACGGCTAGGGAGTTGCCACGTGGAAAGTGGGTGAGTGGAGGTTTCTCTCCAATTCCACGCCATCATCGTGATTTCAGGGTGGCCTGGGATGATGACACGTGTCCCAGACGGTTATAACCGTCTGGTGGTGCACGATTGAGTCTTCTAGAAGATTATCGCCATAATCCGGTGTGACTCCTTATCGTGTGGTATCAGTTTAGTAAATAATATCCAAGTATGGGTATTATTTAAGCGGAAGTGTTAAACTAGGGTTTTCATCCCTGTTTGTTATGGAGAAAGGCACAAGGATTCATTAACTTCCTTTTGTCGCGCGGGTGTTACTTGCCGTTTTTCTTTTAAGCTCTTCTTGTTGGACCAGTGTGCGGCCGCGCATGGTGTAAAGAGGGCTGAGAGGCAAGGTTGTGGTATGGTCCAAGTACTTGCCACGAGGTTTTTGGGACCTTACCCTTCAGGTAGGCTGTCTTCTTTTAGGTTTAGAAGTACCCTGCTCTTCTTTTTACATCAAAACTTTCTTCTCCTGAGCAAACCTTTTTGACCCTTTTATTTCCATTGACTCTTTCATGTTTGCTTTTAGTTCAGCAAATGCATTTTGAGTCTCATCAACTTTTTTAGAACCACCTGGCATTGGGATTTCTACCACAAGTTTGGACATTGGATCTGGTGGCATGTATAAACCATCTTCTTTTCCCTTCTTCCCTTAAGTTTTCTCCCCCTTTTTGGCATCATCGGGATTTTCAACATAGATGATTGAAGGAGGAGCAGTGCCAGTGGTTTGAAGCAGATGAGCTTTAATGGCTTTGATATCTGCTTGAGTATCTTTGTACCTAGCTTCCATGACATTTCTGACCATTTGAAGTTGAACTTCATGTTGTTGATCTGCATATTGTGTTTGTTTGTGAAGCAGGGGTTGAAATAGATGCCATAGCTCAGTAGGGGATGGAGCAGATGTTGCAGATGGTGCAACAGTGAGTGTAGCCTTTTGAGCTTGTAACAACTGTTGCAGCATAGTTTTGATTTCTGCAACAGATGTGTCAAGTTTATCAACCCTCTCCGTCAATTCTTTGTATTTAAAACCATCACCCAAGTTAATGGGATCATCTGCTTTCCCACCAGTGGTGGTTGTATCAGTGGTTAACTTAGGAAAAGTTTCCCAAAAATCATCCACTGATGCCCCTTGTTCTCGGTACTGGGGCTTCTTTCTTCAGCAGAGGTTACCATTTTAAGGTCACCAGTGTATAATGGAAACACACCAGTGGACACTATGGTTCCCAAAGAAGAAATTGCCTTCAAGGGAGTCTCACTAATGAAACTACTGTCCAGGTGTAAACCAGTGGGTTCAACACCTGTAGTAGCTGCTCCACTTGAACTACTGACAGGAATTACTTGTAATTCCTGCAGTGTAGCCTCCTCAACTGTTGGTGGGTTAGCAGAGATAGAGACACCAGACTCAGTCACTTGTTATGGTATACTCTCATTGATAGGTGATTGAGAAGAACTGATTTGTGTCTGGGCTCTATCAAGTGCATCCAACAGAGTTATCATTGATGGTGGGAGTTTTGCAGTGAGGATAGGGGTAGAAAGAGAATTTGCCCCGGGAGCTGGGCTGTGGAAGATAGATTCAAGTGAATCAATTGCTTCATATTGTGGTGTCCCTGTTGATACAACCTAATCCTTTTGAGAGGATGCAGGAGGAGTTTTAGGCTCAGGTTGAGATCTTTTTCTCCCATCTGCTGTGAGGAAGTAGCAATAGTGGTTTCAGGTGACTTTTGTGTTGTCACAGGTGTTACCTCTGGGATCTCATCTTCCAGAGTCACCTTTTTGGTGGGTTTGGGGGGCTTTTGGATATTTTTCTTTTTGGTCTTTTTGGTGATTTTTGGTGTGGGTTTCACAGTAGGGGTTGTGCTGCTGTGATCACCAGGAGCAGTGGGCTCAACAGTAGGGGCCTGAGGAGCAGTTGTTGCTGCTAAATTCTGATCAGGTACCTCTGTTTGTGTTTTTGAAGGTTTTGACAGCCTTGTGAATGTTTCAGAAGTTGGGCTGTTTATTTGAATAGGTTTCCTTGGATAAGCACATGTGCATTATCCTTTGAAAATTTCTTTTGAAGATAAAAACTTAAAAACCTTGGAAACAATAAAAATGATTTTTTATTAACATTCTTAACCATATTATTGAAAATCTCATGAGAGTAGTTAAAATTTTCTTCAGCCATGATAGCATAGCCCAGGTATTGGATTTTCAATTGTATTTCATTAAAAGTTGTTGTTTTATTTGACACACACATGAGGAGGGTATGGAATAAAACCTCATGGTAGGTGGAAAACTGCCCTTTTGTAAAGTATCCTTTTTCATTTCTTCTTCATACCCTCTCTCAATAAAATCAGTTTGGTACTCTGTTTTTGGGAAAAAGCTTTTACCTGTAAGATCATTGATTTCAAAAACCTCTGAAATGGTTTGAGGTGTGATGATAACTGGAATTCCCCTTATTGATGAAGTAATAGCTAAGGTCTTTTTGTCCTTAGTTTCAAACTTTGCATTTTTCCAGAACTCTCGTTGGGTATCCAGGTAGATGGTTTCATTGCAGGTCAACAAAGTTTTGTACTTTGAAGATGAAAGTGCATCAATCACGGAATGAAAATCTATGTTTTGACTTGTTTTTGCAAGTGTACACAGATAGTTATGACGGGTTTTGAATGGAAGATCCATGATGAATCGAAGGTGGTTAAGAACAAAGGAAGAAGATGAGTGATTTGAGAGAATTTGGTGAAAACTGCTTTTGAAAGGACTTTTGAATTCGACTCGACAGTGAAAACCCTGTTTGGGGTTTTGATCAGGGTTTTATAGGTGGAAAAAGTGAATGCTGACGTGGCAGCGGTTACAAAAGATCATCTGCTAAGTACTGTCCACGTGACAACCTCTAATGAATAATGGATGACAGTTGTTAGGAAACCACTGATGAATCAATATCAGTGGTTTACAGTGCTGAAAATGAAAACAGTGACTGACTATAACTATCAGTGGATAGCCTATCAGTGGATTAAAACACTAAGGTTTAACAACATTGATTAACAAAGAAAATGAGAGAACAGAGGTTGACTTTTAGCGGTGGATAATATTCAGCAGAACAGATGTTTGAAACAAACAGTGGTTATGGCAGACTTTTAAGGATTTAATGAAAATTTTCATTTTTAGCTATTTTTAAGGATGAATTTTTGATTATCTGAAAACATTTTAATGCTTTTATTCATAGAAAAACAAGATTTTGCCTGTTATTCCATGTTCAGCATGCCAATCCTAGAGATCAAGCTTTCAAAGGTAGATGTGTCTAAAGCCTTTGTTAGCACATCTGCCAGCTGATCTTTAGTTGGAACATGGTGCAGAGAAATCAAACATTTTTCATCGCAATCCCTCACAAAGTGATGTTTGATATTAATGTGCTTGGTGGTTGAATGTGAAACTGGATTTTTGATGATATTTTCTGCTGTCTGACTGTCCAACATGAGTGGTGTCTTTAAGGCAGTGACACCAAAATCCAGCAGTTGATTTTGAAGCCATAGCAGTTGGGCTGTACAGCATGCAGCAGCAATATACTCTGCCTCAGTAGTGGATGTTGAAACAGCTGCTTGCTTTTTGCTTTGCCAAGACACTAAGCAATTGCCTAGGAATTTGCTTTTTGCTTTTCCTTCAACCTCCACAAAACACTATTTTAACCCAACAATAGTTATAAACCACCGTTTTAACCCAACAGCAGTTTCAACCATAGTTTTCTCCACAACAAATACAACAGTCGTTTCAATCCCCTTCAACCTCCACAAAACACTATTTTAACCCAACAGTGGTTTTAAACCACCGTTTTAACCAAACACCAGTTTCAACCACAGTTTTCTCCACAACACTCTGCTTTATCTCAACAGTAGTTCTAAACATCTGTTTTCATCCATCTGTTGACCAAAGTCAACAGATGTATCAACCACTGTTTTATTTTCAAACATCTGTTCCCAATAACAGAGCTTTAATCATTTAAATAGACCTTTGCCAATATTACAAACTTTTACACTCTCAAACCTAAATATTTATTTACTTAATTTAAATAACAAACATGGTTAATAATTTTAACACAACTAATTATATAAAAACTACAAGTGTCAAACAGAGGTAACTGTATAATAAACAAAGTTCAAAACAACAAACAACAATCAATAGAATACAGCATACTAATTCCTAATCAATGGGCGAAACAACATACAAAGTTCATCCATCTGTTGACCCAAGTCAACAGATGTATCAACCACTATTTTATTTTCAAACATCTGTTCCCAATAACAGAGCTTTGATCATTTAAACAAACCTTTGCCAACATTACAAGATTTTACACTCTCAAACATAAATATTCATTTACTTAATTTAAATAACAAACATGGTTAATGATTTTAACACAACTAATTACATAAAAACTACAAGTGTCAAAACAACAAACAACATTCAGTAAAATACAACATACTAATTCCTAATCAATGGGTGAAACAGTAATCTCGATAAGTAAAGCTCATTTCGGACCATTGTAGTTGTCAACATGTTGGAGGTATTTCAGAAGTTCGTTGCTCAGATCAACTTCAACAATATCCCCCCTAGATGCTTGTTATCAGCCACTTGTTGTCTTCAATTATATTAGTCCTTCGGCGCCTATCTACATAATCAACTACACGAGGATTATTGAAAACAAACACCTTCTTCCAGCCTTCTTCTTCATATCTGAGCAAATCAGCAGTTAGCTCAGCAGAATTTCCAATAACAATCAAATGCAACCTCTTTGCGATGGTCAAAAAATGCCCTTGGCAAGGATTGACTACAATACTCTCTGGAAAACGAAGCATTCTGAAAGTCTCACTCAGAACATCAAAAGCAACGATGTTCCTCTCACCTAGTGGATACGAATAATTTGAAACAATAAAATATATGGTTTTATCAGCATAAACTCGTGTAGACCATGAATAACCACTTGAACCATAATTGTTTACGCTACCGAAATTTATTGTTCTCCATGACTCACAACATCGTGAGTAAACACGAGCAGCAACTACATTACAGTAACATCTGATGTTCAGCACTTTCAGATCATTGAATTGATCAAAATAAATTCCACCAGTATCAGAGTTTCGATCATGATTGTAATTGAAGTAGTCATCACACAAAACCTTATAGCGCCTGGTAGTTGGATTCCAAAGAATCAGCTCACAGCAAATCCCTTCATTGCAAACTAACAACAAACCATTAAATGACGATAGAATACATAAGAAGCTAGGGTGGGCATTGTTAGGAAAACTTAAGGTTTTGCTTCTAACAACATCCAAATTACCAGCAACTACGTCGTCAACGACAATTGACATATCTTTAAAGGAGAGTAGTTTCTTTTGTAGTGAATCTCCACTTTGGAAAGCATGCATCATCTGAAATCCATGACTTGACAATTCCCTATAAAAATTCTTGGAAAGACATTTGAAATGACCAATATCTTCTGCAGAGAGCCTTGTGAAAATTTCCTCAACAATCACTTGAAACCCAATGTTTTCCATTTTGCCGTGAACCAATGCGTCATTGAAAGTAAAAGAAATTGTAATGATATTGATAAACAAAAAACTTTTGAAGATGATTGCGTAGATGGATGAAAACGGTAATGATCAAAACCTCTGCCCAATGTATTTTATATACCCAATGAAGGCGGTTATGACTAAATACATCGTCAGACGAAAGTAGGGATGAGCAAAGGGTATAAAATACCGTTCCGATCCCGATCCCGAAATCCCGATCCCGATCCGTTTTCGGTACCAGAAACGGTATCCACTTTTGTGATTTTTCGGTATCGGTACGGTACGGTATCGGTAAAATACACTTTTACCCTTAAAATACCGATACTGTCCCGAACCGACGTATTTCGGTACCGGTATCGGTACCAAGTTTACACAAAATTCGGGATCGGTATTGGTCGGGATCGGGACGGTATTAGGACGGTATCGGTATTTGCTCATCCCTAGACGAAAGAATATGATGCGACACTCCTTAGGCTTTTAATGCATTTCCATGGGAAAAATATAAAATTAAACACGTTATTATAATTACAATTAACATCTTCATTTACCATAAGACGCCTTTACCATAAGACAGAACTGAGTGAGTGACGTGCATTAATTGCAAAGTACATATCCCCAGGCATTTTGAATTTGAAATTACCGGCAATTTCAAAACCACTGCTAAGGTATATGTTTGCCAAAGGAGACATCTGCTAAGTTATACTTTCTTGGCGATGGGCAGTAGTTTGCCCTCTTGAATGTGGGGCAGACCTTTGACATTTAAATATAGAGCAGTAGTTTGAAATTAAATGTATTTTAACTCAGATAAAAAATATCAGATAAAAAATCTATTCATTTAAAGACCAGCAATACAAAGATATTGCGAACATCTATTAGCCAACAACAGATATTGCCAACAGTAGCAAGTTAAACAGCCGTTAGATTAGCAGATCACCACTAAACAAATGTTCTCTTTGGGCAGACTTTACCCTTGATAGAAAGTTAAAGTAGGAGATGCATCAGTATTTACAATTGAGAGGAGGAAATTCTTCGAAAAGCTCTATTAGGCAACAACAGATGTTGGCAACAATAGCAAGTCAAAAAGCCGTTAGATCAGCAGATGATGATTTACAGCTGATGTTCTCTTTTGGCAAACTTTAACTTTGACAGATATATACACTAACAGAAATTGATACAACATCAACATAATCTAATTAAACTCATATACAATTTCACTTCTACATCAAAGTACCAATCCGCAATAATCAGATGATATTAAAAATTACATAATAATACTTATTCAACTTAAAATTAGTAAAAATAAAATGCTCCACAAACACTATGAAGATTAAAATATCAACAATTACATCGAGTACTGAACAACGAAACTTTAAAATCTAACAACAACACCAAGAAATTTACGAATCTAACAGCAAAATTTAGTGCTTTTAGCTTAAACTCCATTGAGTACCGAACTTCTCAATGTATATCTTCGACAATCGCCATGAACTCCACGGAAGTACAGAATGCATCAACATCAGGTTTCTGGAAACCTGGTCTCTCGTGAACAGACCAAGATGCAGTACATGAAAACACTTCTTCAGCTGTTGAAGAGTAGCCCTATCCTCATATACTTAATCCTTAACTTGCTTCATAAAGAACTGCTTTAAACCAAACTTTATGCTTCTTTTAATACAAAAAAAGGCAGGAAAGACCATTGCTCTAGTAAGATAAAATCTTATCTTACAGCAGTAGCAGATCCTTTCTTGCATTTAATAGGAACTACTGTGGGTTCTACATCATCATCATCTGCCCAAAGTCATTTTAAATGTACATTTAATAATCTTTCCTTCTGTTTAATTTAACTTTATCCTTCTTTTAATACAAACCTATAATAACCCGCAGCAAACTGTATGAATTTCAAACAACTGTGATTAGACTGATATATAAAGCGAGAATTAGAGTATATCACTTCAAAATTTCAAAATTAGAGTAGCAAAAAAAAACATACTTTAAACGATGTTGGAACAATGATGCTGGAAACAACCGTAGAACAATCATCATCATCATCTGCTCAGATCATTCACAATCATCATTTAGTCATAACTCAGATAAAAAAAACTTTAGTGAAAATCAAAAACAAAAACAAACATAATCATATATATCACATTACCATCATCAAGGCAAACCACATATCCCCAAAATTTGTTCTGAAAGTGGGTCAGAGAGAGCTTCCGTTTTCTCTTATCCTTTATGAACAAATGTCGAGTATTGAGAAGAAGGGATTTGAGGGAGAGATACATTAGAAATGTGGTTTGAAAATACAAAAGAAGAGAACACGAGAATGTAAATATGAAGAGTGAAAAATGAGAATATAAATCGGTTTATATAAGAAGATGATTGACAGAAGTGAGTGAGTGACATGCATTAATTGAAAATTACATATCCCTGTGCATTTTGAATTTCAAATTACTCGCAATTTCAAAACATCTGCTAACGTATACGTTTGCCAAAGGAACCATCTGCTACTTTCTTGTAGATGGGCAGTGGTTTGCCCTTTGGAATGTGGGCCAAACCTTTAACATTTGAATACACAAAGCAATGCGTTGAAATTAAATTAAATGTATTTTAAAGTGATTTATATATTAGGCTTTATGATATAATAATAACATAAGAAAAACATTGTTGGATAACCTCTCCTGCTGACACATCAGCTTTTTTTATTTTATTGGGATTTCTCATTTTATAGAAAGTATTGATAGATTTTATGGCTAATATATTATCTTTTAATTTATTATTATTCGATAAACCTATTATGCGTTTACCATAGTAGCTTTTTAAGAGTAGGGTAACAAGGATTTTTTTTCTTTGAGAAATGTAGGAAGCCTTCAAAAAGTGATGTGTTTAAAGAGGGACAAAATGGGAATGTTTAAAGAGGGACAAAATGGGAAGGTTAGTTTCGTTCAAGAGAGAAAAAAAAAGAATATGTGCATTTTTCTCACGTACAAAGAAACATACACATGCAACTAACATAGTATGTATCCCCATTTCTTAAACCATAACCGTTTTATATATAATTTAAAAAAAAGTTATACCATAAAATCGAATCTCCTTTTATCTTTAATACGAGTACCATATTGTTATACTTAAAAGAATCTTGAAAACTCAGTTGCGTAAAACAAAATGGACATAATGTAAAACACGAGTATCCAACTAAAAACGAAATGAACAGTAGACTAACACACAATGAACATCAGACTAAAAACACAATAGAAAACAAACTAAAACACAATAGACAACAGACAAAAAACACAATGAACAACACACTAAAACACAATTGACAACAAACTAAAAACACAATGGACAACAAACTAAAACATCATGGATAACAAAACAGAAAACACAATGAACAACAAACTAAACATAATGGACATTAGACTAAACACAACGACCAAAACATATAACACAATGTAAACCTACCCAATTGACAAACACAATAATCAGAACAAATAATACAATGGTTTAGACTACTAATGTAACACCATCTTCATTGTGTTATGGTTTGTGATGGCAAAAACACAATGGACAAAACCACAAAATAACATTGTTGTGTTTTGGTTTGTGATGACAAAAACACAATGGACAAAATCACAAAATAACATTGTGTTATAGGTTCTAATAATAAGCACAATGTATAAAACCCCTAGTAAAAAACACAATGACCAGAACATTTAACACAATTTATGGAAAACTCTGTAAAAACTTAATCTTTTATTTCATTTTTATATCAAAATTTCATACTCACACTGAAAATGAAAGATCGCTCGTTATTATGGCGATTATTATTTTAAAAAAATGTCGTATGCAAAAAGTTATGGACATTTTATTTAATTCATTGATTTTCCTTCAAAACTAATCTTAACCCCCTAAATCTTTAGATCAGTGGACTATATTCCTCCGCATCCTTCCTTAAAATATTCATTTTTTAAACAACTTAATAGAGTTTTTTATTTATGTTTTTCAATGAGCTCATGCCAAATACAAATAACTAGATATCATTTAAAAATCTATATCTATATCTATATTATATAATAAAAAATGTTAGACTTAACATCATTATACGCTATCTACTTTTAGGTTTCCCTTCTCTTTCTCCTACTTAATCATAAATCAATATTATTTAGTTATTGATGGTTATTAAATTTATTAAAAAGTGAATTTAATATGAAACTAATTATGAATTTTAAAAGGGTGAGGGTATTGGTACATCCCCAAAAAGTAATGACACACCCCCCTCAGCAGCCCCGTATAAGGCAATAAGGGTTGTATAGGGGTTGAGTGCATTAATTATGTCAGAAAAAGTAAGTTATACGACCCTCATTGCCCAATACGCCTCAAACTGGCCCCACCCATATGCCCCTCATTGCCCAATACGTTTGAAAAAGTATTTACACACCCCCTATCATCTAATTAATGCCAATCATTAGGTGTCAGCCAATGATTACCAATGATTGAGGTGTAAGAAACTTTATTTTGATAGGGTATTTGTATGGGGAAGTTGTGAAATATTAAGAAAATTAATTTTTTTTTATAAAATGTTGTTATAAAATATTTTGTTAGTATTAGAAAAACTTTATATTTTTATGAAATGAATTATGTATATTTTTAATAAAAAAATATGCATATGTTTTTTTATTAAGTATTATTATTAAAAACTTCAGATTTTTATCAAATGAATTGTGTATATTATAAAATGCCAATTTTTTATAAGTATTATTAAATGTCAATTTTTTTATAAAACCAATTGTATATATGTCATAACAAAGATTTTTATTTATGAATTATTATTATTTCTTTAATTGTCAAATACGAACGTAGATCGGCGTTCTAGTTCATGAATCTGAAATACGAACGTAGTTTCTCCATAACTATTACGCTACCACCACCGTCAAAACACCGACTTTCGATATCCTGTTAATAAAAAATACAATTTAGCATTAGACTCGGCATTCGAAAATATATTGTAAAAAAAAAAACAAAACACCACGATAGCCGACCCACCACCAGCACAGCCGACACACCACCACCACCACCACCACAACCGACCGACCACCACCACCACCACAGCCGACACACCATCACCACCACTTCCACCACCCTAGCCGACCCACCACCACCACCCTAGCAGACCCACCACCACCACAACCACCCCAGCCGGCCCACCACCACCACCATAGCCGGCCCACCACCACCACCATAGCTGACCCACCACCACCACCACAACCACCCCAGCCGACCAACCACCACCACCACAGCCGACCCACCACCACCACCACAGCCGACCCACCACCACCACAACCACCACAACCACCCCAGCCGACCCACCACCACCACAACCACCCCAGCCGACCCACCACCACCACCACAACCACCCCATCCGACCCACCACCACCACCACCACAACTACCCCAGCCGACCCACCACCACCATAGCCGACCCACCACCATCACCACAGCCGACCCATCACCACCACCATAGTCGACCCACCACCACCACCATAGCCGACCCACCACCACCACAACCACCATAGCCGACCCACCACAACCGACCTACCACCACCACCACCACCCCAGCCGACCCACCACCACCACCATAGCCGACCCACCACCACCTCAGCCAACCCACCACCACCACCCCAGCCGGCACACCACCACCACCACAACCGACCCACCACCACCCCAGCCGGCACACCACCACCACCACCACCATAGCCAGCCCACCACCACCACAACCACCCCAGCCGACCCACCACCACCACAACCACCCCATCCGACCCACCACCACCACCACAACCACCCCATCCGACCCACCACCACCACCACCACCAACATAGCCGACCCACCACCACCACCACCACCACCACCATAGTCGGGCCCACCACCACCACCATAGCCGACCCACCACCACCACCCCAACCGACCCACCACCACAACCGACCTACCACCACCATAGTCGGCCCACCACCCCAGCCGACCCCACCACCCCAGCCGACCCACCAACACCACCACCACCACCCCAGCCGACCCACCACCACCACCTCAGCCGACCCACCACCACCACCCCAGCCGGCACACCACCACCACCACCACCATAGCCGACCCACCACCACAACCACCCCAGCCGACCCACCACCACCACCACAACCACCCCATCTGACCCACCACCACCACCACCAACATAGCCGACCCACCACCATCACCACAGCCGACCCACCACCACCACCACCACCATAGTCGGCCCACCACCACAACCGACCTACCACCACCACCACCACCATAGCCGGCCCACCACCACCACAACCGACCTACCACCACCACCATAGCCGGCCCACCACCACCGCCACAACCGACCCACCACCACCACCACCCCAGCCGACCCACCACCACCACCTCAGCCGACCCACCACCACCCCAGCCGGCACACCACCACCACCACCACCATAGCCGACCCACCACCACCACAACCACGCCAGCCGACCCACCACAACCACCCCATCCGACCTACCACCACCACCATCACCATAGCCGACCCACCACCACCACCACCAACATAGCCGACCCACCACCATCACTACAGCCGACCCACCACCACCACCACCATAGCCGACCCACCACCATCACCACAGCCGACCCACCACCACCACAACCAACATAGCCGACCCACCACCATCACCACAGCCGACCCACCACCACCACCACCATAGTCGGCCCACCACCAGCCGACCCACCACCACAACCGACCTACCACCACCACAACCACCCCAGCCGACCCACCACCACCACCATAGCCGACCCACCACCACCACGTCAGCCGACCCACCACCACCACCCCAGCCGGCACACCACCACCACCACCACCATAGCCGACCCACCACCACCACCACCCCAGCCGGCCCACCACCACCACCATAGCCGGCCCACCACCACTACCCCAGCCGGCCCACCACCACCACCATAGCCGACCCACCACCACAACCACCCCAGCCGGCCCACCACCACCACCATAGCCGACCCACCACCACAACCACCCCAGCCGGCCCACCACCACCACCATAGCCGGCCCACCACCACTACCATAGCCGACCCACCACCACAACCACCCCAGCCGGCCCACCACCACCACCACAACTGACCCACCACCACCACAACCACCCCAGCCGACCCACCACCACCACCATATGACATATGACATAGTGAAAAATTAATAAAATCTAAGAAAATATACATTAATCTTATGTATTTCGGCCGTTCCTAACGAACTATTTAATAATACCATTATACCACACAACAAGACATCAATAAACTTTCATTTTCATTTGTAACATTAATTATTTTTTCTAGTAACCATCAAATTTAAAGAGGAAAAAAAAACAAATAACCTAATATATCCCCCTTTTCAAATCACAAGAAAGCACACCACACGGATCTCAATCCCAAACCCCTCATCCACCGTCCATTCTAATCACAATCAAACGGCCACCATTCTCTCAAACTTCAACAATTCAAATCACAATCTCAGTTTCATTTCATTTCTCTCTCTTCCGATCTGATCATATCTTTCTCTTAAACCCTTTTCCAATTCCACCCATTTCACATTCTCACTTCCTTGATTTATTGATTCTGAGTTGCAGATAATGTGTTTGTTGAAATTCCTCAAACAACTTTGTTGGGTTTTCACTTATTTTGTTTACAAATTTGTAAGCAGATTTAACATCTCGTTTTCATAGACCCCATTAGCTAAAATAGGTCATAGTGATAAGTTTTTTTTATATTGTATTTGCTGATTTGGTTGAGTAAGCAAAGTTGCAGATAAGGTGTTTGTGTTGTGAATCCTCAAAGACTTTTATTTGGTATTTGACTAATTTTGTTCGCAAATCTGTTTGCACAGACTCAAAGTCTTGTTTTTCATATACCTAGTCGAGTTAAATAGATCATAATGATAAGTTTCTGTATTAGATTAATCGTTTCAGTTTGGTGATTAGCAGGGGCGGATCTACGTGGAGGCGAGGAGTAGCCCGGGATACCCCTCAACTTTTCTAGTGAAGTGTAATTTTTTCTTCTTTTTTTCAAGTTTTATGTATGGGATACCCTTGAGAAGATATTAGGATACTCCTGAATCTTACTAAACTTGAAAGAAGAAAGAATATGCAAAGATTTAAAAATCTCCGGCAGGTGTTTGAAGTTCCGGCCACTGTTATTATTTGTGAAGTTGAGAAAAAGAAAAAGACTATGTATATTTTAATGTTATTTTTCTTTTCTCATGAAAAGCTTTTTACTGTATAAACTGTTTTAAATTTTATCTTGGGACTCACATATTTTAAAATATCGTATGGACTTGAGCCACTGAGCCACACATTTCTGCCATTCACCTTTTTCATTAATTAATAATTAATTTTCATCATGACTAAGTATATATATTTTTATTTTTTATTTTTAATTGTTTCTTTGACAAAAATTTACAAACTGCTAGTAAGAATATATATGTAATTAACTTTATATAATAAATAAATAATTATAGATATAATATATTTGAAGAAGATAAGTTTGGGAATGGCGGAGGATGATTCCGGACCAAAAATTCCTCCCAGCAGCTGATGAGTTTGGGTGGTGGTTGGTGGTTAATGGTGGGGGGAACACAGAGAAAGGCGGGGGTGGGTGGGGGTGGGATGGGGTTGTTTTGTTTTTATATAGTGGGGAAGATGAAGGGTAAATTTGTCATTTCACATTCACTTAACGGAGAAAATTAACCGTCATCCACTCCAGGGACGGGTCGGGCAGACGGGTGAAATGAAAAATAAATAATAATAATAATAATAATAATACTTAATAAAAAAAACATATGCATATTTAAAAGACAATGTTATAACTAGTCCCGGCAGACGGGTCGGGCCAGGGGTCGGGTAGGGTCTTTGACCCATTTGCGTTATGGATTATAGAGAATTTGACGATTTATAATAACACTTGATAAAAAAATGTAGAAGTTTTATAATACTAATTTAAAAAAATGTTGACGTTTTATACTAACACTTGATAAAAAAATGTAGAAGTTTTATAATACTAATTTAAAAAAATGTAGAAGTTTTATAATACTAATTTAAAAAAAGTTGACGTTTTATACTAACACTTGATAAAAAATGTAGAAGTTTTATAATATTAATTATAAAAAATATTAACGTTTTATAATAATAATTAACTAATAAAAATGTTGTCATTTTTCTAAATATATTAAATAAAAAATGACATTTATATACCTTCCTTTTATAACAATAAATAATAATAAATATAAATGTTTATATTTTTTTATTTTAACAACAATTTAAAAAAAATATATATAAAGTTTTTTTTAAATAATATTACACATCCCCCCCAATTTTATTCCACACAAAAGAGCCAATGATTGGGCAATCATTGGTTGACACCCAATCATTGACAATTAATAGGATGTGTGAAAAAGTAACCAAAAAGTAAACATATAGGGCAATGAGGGGCTTATCAGGTGGGTCCATTTTCAGGCGTATAGGGCAATGAGGGGTGTATAGGGTTAGGGGATGTGTGGATAAATTGAGGGGATGTGTGGATAACCAGACCCTTTTAAAAAGAAACGTATTTATATAGTATAAATTTTTAACATTTTTTTTTTTTTGAACGGCTAAATCTGACCCCCTTAAAATCAAACCCTTTTTTGCCTCTTATGAGGCTCGAAACCAGCTCTTTGCCTCTTATAAATTTTTAACATTGATATGTTTCATGTTGTTGTACTTTGTGGTTATTTGGTTATTTATTTGTTGTTGGGCACGTGAACCTTTTGTATTTGCCAGCAGTGTTGGTTTGGGGTTTTTAAACCCTAACCCACCGGTCTTCCTTCTCCTCTTTGTTCCGGTGTTATTTTTGGTGGTCGAAGGTAGGTGTTAGTTTACTGTTGTTTGATTTGGGTTTTAAGGTTGTTTTTAGTCGGTGGTTGTGGTTGAATGATTTGGTTGTCTTGTGGCTATGTCGTCATCTGTTTTGGGTTTTGAAAGGTCAATGAAGCCGAGACCTGGTTGTTTGATTTATTGGTTTTCCAGCTAACTTATATTGATTTAGATGTTTGTTGATGCGCTTTTTCCATTTTTTTCGTCTACGTTTGGTTTTTACGTGTTGTGGTCGGCGGCCTTGGATTTTTAAAAGGCCGACTAAGTCGACATTTCGGTTGTGATTGTGTGTGTGTTTTTTTGTATTGAATAGTTAGTAAGGATGAGTTTTGGCTCATCAGAGACGTTTGTGCTTTTGATTTTCCTTGTGCATGTTTGATGCGATGTCCGAGTTTTTTAGGGTAGCAGTTTGCACTTGCTTTACACTCGATGACACGGTGAACAGAAGTTCATTCGAGTTGTTATTGTGTTTCGTAACGAGAATATGATGTGATGTCCCTAATTGTTTCGACTTGTTTTTATTTACTTAAAAACTTATATGTAAGTCTCTAAAAATCACCAAATTCCAAACTATGCTAGTTAAAATATTATAAAAAGGTAGAATAAAAATAATAATATTTTTTTGTGAGTGATTTCTAAGAAATTTTATATGTTTAATGTGGTTAGATTGGTTAATGGTTAAGATATGTCAAATAATTAAAAAATGGGTGGTACGAAAAAAATCTGAATTTCAGCCTTTAACTTTTTATGTGTATTAACTAGTAATTTTACATGTTGTGTGTTGCGGCGGTGTTGAAACGTAAATTAACTTGAATTTATATTGTATAATAAAAACATATTATATTTGATCCAACTCGTTTCCAAACGATATTTACGTCAAAACATGAATCAACTGAAGACGCACATAAAAAATAAAGCATGAAAACGTATTATATTTGATCTGATTCATTTCCGAAAAAAAATTTCATGGAAATGTAAACCAACTGGAATTTATACCAAGACTTATATAAAAATAAGAAGTTTTGGTTACCAATAATCATTATATACTAAAACTACTTAAGATGAGTAACATATATAACAAGTAACCTTGTGTTTGGAAAATCGGTTCATGAATGTCGATAGTTGGTATTTGTACGAATTGAGAAACTTTGAGTGAACGTATAAGTTGGAACGATGAAACTTCAATTAAACGATGGAATTTGGAAAGCCGCTTTGGAGTTTGGTACACTAGGTTATAATGTGGAGTTTAAGACTTTAAAATTAAACATGAGTATAAACCGGTTCGTCATTAGTATTTACCGGTAATACTAGATTTTTTGGCGATTCGGTAACTAAACGATACCCTAATTAGACATGGTTCTATCGTACAAGTGATGTCTTTGATAGCCAATTAACCAATAATACCGACTAATTTGAACCGGGTTTTTTTAAAACATAAATTATCAAACCTTATGGGTCTTGATAATCATCCCACCAACACATGTAACTAAACACAAATTAGGAAAAAAAAAAATCCCAAGGTGACCATTCTTTTAATTTATCTAAAATAAAAACACAATTAAATTTTCAAAATTTTTCATTTTTTAAACCAAATACATATGAATGAATGATCCAAATTATGTTACGAGCGGTTTTTCCCTATATTTATTAATACTCGATTAAATAATATTTTTATTTTTTTAATTACGTTTTATCTTTATTCCACGCACCACCAATCATAAAACAACACGAGGAATGGTTATAGAGAATAAATAGTAGTGAATATGTATAGAGTATCACTATAATTTCAATAGTAACACTAGATTTTTACCCGTGACGTGCGTTGCGGCGGCTATGTCATGTTTGTGACTTCGCTACATAAAGTCTATAATCTTGAAGGTAAAAAAAAGAAAATTTAAAACCATGGTCAGCGCATTACATCGGGAACTCGGTCGACATCGTTTTTGTTTATTATGGTTGAAGGGGTAAGGTCCCAAAAACTTCGTTTCGAGCGTTTGAACCATACCACAACCTCGATTTTCTAACCTTCTTTAGACCTTGCGCGGCCGCGCACTGGTCCTACAAAGAAGGCTTAAGAGACAGATAGCAGACAACACTTATGCGCCAAAAGGAAATCAAAAATCCTTGCGCTTTCCTCCATAAACAAAGGATGAAAATCCTAAGTTAAACACTTCCGCCTAATGATATCCAGGCTTGGATATTATTTACCCAACTGGTGCTACACGATAAAGGGTCACACAGGATTATGGCATTAACCTTCTAGAAGGACCCAATCGTGCACCACTAAACGGTTACAACCGTCTGGACACGTGTCATCTCCTCAGGCATCCCTTAAATCACGATGATAGCATAAAATTGGAGAGAAACCTCCATTTGATCACTTTCCACGTGGCAAACCCCCAGCCATAGATCTAAACAGCGATCCGTGTGCACTCACATCGGATCAAGAAACTTAACGGAAGGAAATGTAACCGCTTACGGGGTTAGCATCTTCCGTCAGCATTTCACCAACGAGTTTTCCCGCCCAAAACTCTCGGCTATAAATATGAGAGTAATCCAGGTATGAAATTCAAGTGACTCACACTTCATCAATACTTCTTCTTCTCCATAAACACATACTTATTCTCACGCCGGAGTCGGGTCAAGGGGAGAACTCCCCTTCTCCCCTTGACGAGGCTAACGGTGCTTTGTTTTGCAGAGTTTACCGGAGAGGAAGGACTGTTCCATCAGATTGAACGAGAGAAAACCAACCTTTTTATGCAGATCCAAACCCCCTAGATAATTTGATTCCGGTCAATTATCTAGTGTTTCTTCATTGGCGCCCACCGATTTCTCTGTTTTTTCAGTTTTGTCTCGTTTCGATTCAGTTTCCCTCTTTTCTCTGTTTTCACATGGCAGAGAATTCATCACCTCACCCATCAGGTCCTCGGTCTGAATTCAAGGGTTCTACAACCCCAAATACTCAGATCGACGGAATCATGGGAATCAATACAAGTAATAATCACTTAGACGAAAAGGACTCCTCAGATCAACTCATAGAGATAGCTCCAGAATACTGGATCGGCAGATTCCAGAAAGCTTTGAACCAAAATTTCACGCAAATTATCAGACCCGAGTCCCCAAACATCAGATCTGATATTCGGCAAGAAAGCAACAACAGTCATTCGGGAGGAATTACTTCCCTAATGCAAACGAGAGTTCATAACCGTTCAGATCTATCCATGGAGAAAAAACTCCAGAGTACTGGTTCAACAGGTTCCAGATCGTCAGGAACCAAATTTTCCACAAACACTCCAGATTTGGGGGTTTCATTTAAGTTCTATGTGGGTTTTCTTATCTGCAATTTTAGATATGTGCTCACTCAAGCTTTAAGCATGGATTTCAAAAAAAAAAAAAAAAAAAACGTTCAGGATCAACGAGCTACAGATCGGAGGTCGAACAACGCATAACTTCCGGAGTTTTGCTTCTTGGGGCTATAAGCCTTGACTAATACTGTTTTCGTCAAAACCTAGGTAATACAAATTCCTTTGAAAGATCTTTTTGATTTTTCCTTAAACAAAATAAGGGAAAGAGAACAAATTCCCGAATTCTTTTACATAACGTGAGCACCCTCTAGCATACACTAAACAGTTGGTGCTATCACTTATAAACATTTAAACTGGCACTTATACTAATTCAAGTACCATGACTTTTCAACATGAAAGTGTTACAATCTGACACTTATCTACGCTATAACGGATATATATATATATATATATGCACAAGCATTTATATTGACTAGCATAATTAGAGCGTCTATATCTGTACAACTGGTACTTACTATTTTTTATGGATGAAAGAAATCATTAAAAAAGACATACGCAATCCGTTATCTTTTCAAGACGATGGGAACAATATAAATACTATTGCTGCGGTATAATACCGCCGATTAAAAAATCACATCAAAAACTTTGGTAAAACTTATACTCCTTATTTAAGGATAAGAGCACGTCAGTCTCCATGCGGGTCGGATGCTCCTTTACATACAAGCACGTAAGTCGCCATACGCGCATGCTTCTTTACATTTGAGCACGTAAATCGCCATCCGCGCTTACTCCTTTACATACAAGCACCTAAGTCGTCATACGCGCATGCTTCTTTACATTTGAGCACGTAAGTCGCCATCCGCGCTTGCTCCTTTACATACAAGCACATAAGTCGCCATACGCGCATGCTTCTTTACATTTGAGCACGTAAGTCGCCATCCGCGCTTACTCCTTTACATACAAGCACGTAAGTAGTCATACGCGCATGCTTCTTTACATTTGAGCACGTAAGTCGCCATCCGCGCTTGCTCCTTTACATACAAGCACGTAAGTCGTCATACGCGCATGCTTCTTTACATTTGAGCACGTAAGTCGCCATCCGCGCTTGCTCCTTTACATACAAGCACGTAAGTCGCCATACGCGCATGCTTCTTTACATTTGAGCACGTAAGTCGCCATCCGCGCTTGCTCCTTTACATACAAGCACGTAAGTCGCCATACGCGCATGCTTCTTTACATTTGAGCACGTAAGTCGCCATCCGCGGTTACTCCTTTACATACGAGCACGTAAGTCGCCATACGCGAATGCTTCTTTAAATTTGAGCACGTAAGTCGCCATCCGCGCTTGCTCCTTTACATACACGCACGTAAGTCGCCATTTGAGCACGTAAGTCGCCATCCGCGCTTGCTCCTTTACATACAAGCACGTAAGTCGCCATACGCGCATGCTTCCTTGACACATGAGTACGTAAGTCGCTATACGCGCATACTCCTTTAAGTCGCCATACGCGCATACTCCTTTTCTTACGAGCGAACACACATACACTTGCTCCTTTACATACGCGCAATCCTGACAATCCATGGAAATACGCTAGTACAGCCAATCAACGAGCACCAAGGTTTGCACAACCAATTCCCACGATGAGCAATCACGTATTGTTCACTATCTCTACATCCCTACCCACAGTTAAAGACGGACACAACTAGCGTGATCAACAACTATTCCTCACACCGGGAACGCACAGCAACTAGCCAAGCTATTCAACAAGTCAGACTTATACAGGCAAGGTATTCTTTCCATTGGCCCCGCGCCCTATTAATGCAAAAATTATCTTTACATGTTATTGTTTGTTACAAATTGCATGTAATTCCTTTGGTATACACGAAAACAGTATGGTGAACATTGTAAGCCTCATGAACGGTCTAAAAAAGAGCAAGCCCCGCGCACGGTCTAGACTTACGTTCGCACATGAGCACAATACCATTTTCATTCGCTCTACCTAAACAAAGTAATTATACACATGCAACATATTGTAATTCAAACATAAATCAACAAACACAAAACATGAATGCATAACATTGCATCAACAAGGGAAAGTTACTAGTGCAGCAAGGCACCTTTAGCAGCATTTACAGCAGCAGAACATCAAAACGTTCTTTACAAAATACATAACTGAAGCCTCATCAGAGGTATAAAGTACTTCCCCGAACACCCTAACAAGGGGGAACAACAGCCAGCTCAATCTCCCCATCAACAACTGGTATCCCTTCATTCCCAGAGGAAGGATTAGAATAACACATGTTTCGACGCTGCCGGTACACAAGCAAAGGCTGATCTTTCCGGTTAACCAGAAGATACTCCTTCAAAGCGTTAGCAAACAATCCAACGGCACATCCATCATCAACACCCTTAGAAGAAGGGAAGTCACCATCGGTATCTACCAGTTTAGGAGGACCTGGATCCAAAAGTCCCTTGCCTCAGGTGATTTCTTTCAACGGCGAGTTAGCAAGGAGGAGCAGACCTTCCGTCGCATCATAAACTTTCAAAACTTCGGAAAGCCTCCGAGAACGAGAGGATCGGCGAGTCTCCATATTGCCAGAATTGGTAAAAATGCACACTCCCCACATGCATATATAATAAGGAAAAGAAATATCGAGCATCGATACGAGAGGACAACAGAACCCGTAATGACTAACTATCAGATCATCTTCCTTTAAACGGCGTTACCAGAAACACGTCATAGCTCATTAAATGAATTATGACAACGTCTGCACAAAAGAGAAGATGAAAAGGTACTATATGCATTTATGTTTTATTTTTCAAATAACGTCATAAACGCCAGATCATGGCAAAGCAGGTCAAAACAAAGAAGAAAACTCACAAGTTTTCTTCTAAGATTTTTCGAAAAACAAAAAAATGCGCAAGTGTATCTTCTCATAAAAAAAATCTCCACTTTCGCGCCAAAAATCCTGCAACAAAAAGCATTTCTCTCTCATAGTCCAGTGCTCCACTTATTTGCATAAGAGCAACACTAGACTGGGGGGACTTGAAGGGGTAAGGTCCCAAAAACTTTGTTTCGAGCGTTTGGACCATACCACAACCTCGATTTTCTAACCTTCTTTAGACCTTGCGCGGCCGCGCACTGGTCCTACAAAGAAGGCTTAAGAGACAGATAGCAGACAACACTTACGCGCCAAAAGGAAATCATAAATCCTTGCGCTTTCCTCCATAAACAAAGGATGAAAATCCTAAGTTAAACACTTCCACCTAATGATATCCAGGCTTGGATATTATTTACCCAACTGGTGCCACACGATAAAGGGTCACACAGGATTATGGCATTAACCTTCTAGAAGGACCCAATCGTGCACCACTAAACGGTTACAACCGTCTGGACATGTATCATCACCTCAGGCATCCCTTAAATCACGATGATAGCATGAAATTGGAGAGAAACCTCCATTTGATCACTTTCCACGTGGCAAACCCCCAGCCATAGATCTAAACAGCGATCCATGTGCACTCACATCGGATCAAGAAACATAACGGAAGGAAATGTAACTGCTTACGGGGTTAGCATCTTCCGTCAGCATTTCACCAACGAGTTTTCCCGCCCAAAACTCTCGGCTATAAATATGAGAGTAATCCAAGTATGAAATTCAAGTGACTCACACTTCATCAATACTTCTTCTTCTCCATAAATACATACTTATTCTCACGCCAGATTCGGGTCAAGGGGAGAACTCCCCTTCTCCCCTTGACGAGGCTAACAGTGCTTTGTTTTGCAGAGTTTACCGGAGAGGAAGGACTGTTCCATCAGATCGAACGAGAGAAAACCAACCTTTTTATGCAGATCCAAACCCCCTAGATAATTTGATTCCGGTTAATTATCTAGTGTTTCTTCAATGGTATTGATATTGTACCAGCATTTGGTATAGCAATCGTAAGAGAAAATCCAAACAATAAAGTCATGATATGCCTGAAAGAATATTGATATGTATTTATTTGAACATTTTTCAAGCATTTGAGCATGATGAAAAACAGTTATGCAAATATTTGTCACATAAAAGATTATGCGTAAAAGCATGGTAATACTAATAACAATTATAAGACAACATTCCAATGTTTGAAGATAACATTTATGGAAATATGTACATGTATCTACAGAAAAATGAAAGAGATCATGTTAGAAACTAAAACGCATGTATTCATCATATAAATTATTTATTGAACCATTGTGATACGTGTATCCATCCGATAATAACACGGTAGCTAGTTATAGTTATCCGATAATAACACGGTTCCTAGTTATCGTTAAATATTAAAAAAAAGGGATTTAGTGTCCATGTATATATGTTTGGATTAAATTGTTAAAGTGTGTCTGCATATGAACCAAAATGTTGAAAACTACAATTAACCGTCTATGGCACAACTCTTCATTCATAAAGTTCAAAAACTAGATTCATAAGGTATGACAATACAACCTGTATATTAACATGATACAAAATTTTGTGAATAAACTTTTTACCCTGAAATTTCTCTCTCTCTCTCTATGTTTCCTACTCTATCTGCTTCAATCAAGAACCACTCTACTATCTCTCGCTTTGATTGACCACCACCAAGAACAACCTCCACCTAGAACACCATCTCCCCCCCCCCCCCCCCCCCCCCCCCTATTATCTCTCTCCATCTTCTACCCTCTTTCTGTGTTGTCTCTCTTTCTTGTTAGGGATTCCGAGACCAAAAAAAAAACACTCGAGATTTAATTGTGAACTTAGCAGATCTAGCCAGAAAACAAGGCATGCAGCACGGATCGGACTATCCTCGTCGCCGGAGTCATCGCGGCAGTTCATTTCCCTCTCTTCGCCGCCTGTCGGTTTTCGAACAACAAACCGCAGTCTGACTCGCCTTGCTCCTGAAACGTAGGCATTAGTTTTCGGTTGCACGAAGACAACTTCCTAATTGCATTTTCCGGCGACTGGTGTGGTGGTGGGAGCGGTGGTTGTACCCTCTGCTAGCTTCTTTGTACCCCCCACCTTAAAATTAACCTGAAACATTGCCATGTTAGAACTCGTCATGTGGACTAAAACGGTGATGTTGTGTGGTTGTTACATGTTAGCAGATTTCCAACGACGGCGGTGGCTGTAAGACTAGAAGGAGTGGGAGAACCGGCGCCGTGAAGGGTGGGCCGCCACGTGGCTAGGGGGCGGTGTGGGAGGACCGGCGACGTGAAGAGAGAGAGAAAGAAGAGAGAGAGAGAGAGAGAGGCCCGGCACAATCGGCCGTGGGGAGCCGAACTCGCCGGAGGGGGGCGGTGTGGGGGACCGGCGCCGGGCCAAGCCGGGCCTCAGCCGGCCCCCATACCGTCTAGTCTAAAAAAAATCAAAAGTGGAAGTACATTTTGACACTGTCATGGACGGATGTGTTTTGTCTTATTATCACCGACCTTTTCTTTTAAGATTATATATAAATTTCTAACTGTGAATACTTTATATGGTCCATATATATATTTTTTATATTTAGATTTTGGTATTATTTTATTATACATAATATTTTAAGTGTTAAAACCCTTGTATTATAACACGTAATTAATAACATGTTTATTTTTATTGACGTTTCGATTTGAATTTTTTTGCACGGTTGATACCGATATATGATTATGATATGTTTAAATTACAACGTACTTTTGCATCGTTACGTTTCGATGTTCAAAGTCGCAACTACAAAGAAACACACATTTAGATATTATTTTGGTTAATATTATTACTCTTTATTTCCTTTATCCTTTGTTATAGTGTGTGATATCGAATTGAACTCTCACCCTCTCCCCGCCGCAGTGCCATTTCAATTAAAGTATGCATGGTCTATATAAACTCTTCAATACACCATGTAACAAATTTAAATTTCCTTTTTATTTAATGTATAATACTTAAAGCTAACTTTTAACTTTATATTAACCGTGTGGTTTCCGTATTTTTTACTATCGTTTAGATTAAAGCCCGAATGATGTAATATTAATCAACTAATATACCAGTTCACAAATACATCCTCGCCTGCATCATTCTACGGCCCGTTGCGAAGCGCGAATCTAATACTAGTTTCTCACATAAATTCCTTATTTTAGGGATATTGATGAAATGGAAATTTAGCTAATTTCTCTATATATCGTTCTAAGTATTCAATGTTGCAGCTTGATGTTTGAGCAAGTTGCATGCCTTTTGTGGAAGAGCGCGGTACCAGTACAGTACCGAAAGTACCGATCCCGAAAATCATCAAAATTGGGTACCGGTATCGAAAATGCTCGGTACGATACTGTATATGAAGATAAAAATCGTTAAAATATCGGTACCGTACCCAACTCAACCGAAAGTACCAATCATGAAAACGCCAAAAAATGGGTAAAAAATGATTCGATATGGTAAATTCAGTTACGGTTACGATACCAGTTGAATTTCGATATTTGGTACCATTTGCTCATTAGTCATCCCTACTTTTGTCAGACTCAACATGTCATATAGCAATTCGACACCTACATTTTTTTTTGAAAATGATTAAAAACCGAAAAAGGGCAATTACAAAGCAATGACAGGTAGTCGGGCAACAAGTTGCGCCGCCACCCCCTTTTGAATAGAAAAACCAATTCTACTAAATACAAAGTTTGAAACCTTTAGCGACGAAGAATTACTATTAACGACTTTTTGAACCCGATTCAAAAGTCGAGCTGATGAGGTGCCTTAAACGCCTACGGGACCCTCAGAGCGAGCTCCTCTTGCTTCGTTCTTGTATGGGTGTTGCTAAATTACTGTTTGGTCTTCGAACGTGTCAACCTTCTTTGGTCGGGGGAGCTGTCTCTGTTTTTGATGAAGGCCTCCGGGGAGCATTAAAGGATATTGTTGTTTGTGGGGGTGCCTTTTTTGGAGATCTCCAGTGGAGGTTGGCTTCTCTCCCGACCCGGTTCGGAGGCTTAGGGATTTGTACGTCCGATGATGCCTCTTCATATACTTTCGTGGCTTCAAGGGCCCAATCTTGGGGTTTACAAGACCACATACTCCGAGAATGTGGTGGGGATGTTTTAGACTCCGATTACAGGAGTGCGTTGGACCTTTTGCATAGTTCTCTTCCCGACCTTGATATTGGCGGTTTTTACATTAAAGACACCGCCCCTCCTAAATCCCATAAAATTCTGGCGAATGCCTTATATGGAGAAATTGTCAAGAGGTTTGAAGAGAAGTTTGTTTTATCCCCTCGGCAAAAAGCTGTGTTTGAATGTCTACGTGCCACACATGCTCAGGATTTTCTGTCTGTCGCACCTATTGAAGGCTTGGGGCAACACATGTCGGCTGTGGAATACCGTGCTATCCTTAGATACCGACTGATGATTCCTTTGTTCCCGGTTGACGAGCCATGTCCGGTATGCCGCAAAGCGTGTTTGGATTCTTTCGGCGAGCACGCGATCCACTGTAAAGAGCTACCGGTGTTTAAATATCGACATGATTTGGTGAGATATGTGTTATGTGATGTTCTTAAGCAGGCCGGGATCTCTACCAAAAAGGATGCTCCAGTAAATTTCCTGACTGACCCCTTAGAGGGGATGTCCACTTTACGCCCGGCGGACATCATTGTGTTTGGATGGAAAGGGGGAAACACGCTTGTGTAGATGTAACTGAAGTCTCCCCCCTTGTCGGGCTCAAGGACAAGGGCTTTAGTCACCTATTTATAAATTGTTTGGCAGAAAGTTCATTTAACAAATCAGAACCTAATACAATCCTAAACACGAATATAAAAATTATATAAAAACACAAACCGAGCACAATTCTCTTATTAACGAAATGACAGAGACAACATGTTTAATCAATCTTTTAGCCATTTATGGACACACTAGCTTAGAGCATCCACAAGGCTGGTTGTTAAAAACCTCCACCTTACTATGCCACAATTGAACATCTTTCAAACCCCCATTTTTCCTACAATACTAAACATTCATCTCACAATCCACTTTTTATATAAAATAATATACAAACAATAATGTTTGTGTACGTGTGTGTGTGTTGAGGCCTGGTCCTTAAATTTGGACGCTTCCACGTGCTCTGCATTGTGAATGCAATACATCAAATGTAAACTAATATTTTTTTTAAACCTTACGAGAGCATTAGCAACATTTAGTGATGATTCCGATTATTAATTTTAAACATTTGTAAATTAGATTAATTTCTTCTTCAAATATTTTGATTTTTTTGTTATATTTTTTATATTTTATATATTTCTAAATTAGTTACACTATTATCCAACTTTTTAGGACCATGATATTCACACACTCTATCCTTATTTCCACACCGTCCAATGCGTGACGTTTAGGGTTCTTTTTGCGGACAAAAGGTGATGTGACAGTGTTACGAGGTTGCAGAAGTGTCACGTGTAACCCTAAACGTCGCACTTTGCCCAAAGCGAGGCGCTTCGACCCCAATTTCTGGTGCTTTTAAGAGGCAGACCATGCATTCAGTCGGATATTCAAAATTCGAAATTGCGAACCGTGTTTCATTCTTTTGGGTGTTTTGTTGTTGTAGTAGCGTGTCTTCAAAATACGATTTCACGGTTTAGCAACTACCTTTTCGGTATATACTCTGAGGAGTCCGTTGTTCCAGATTCTTACAAGGGAACCGCTATTTCTGCCTCGTATGATAAACCGATCCATTCCAACACGAGGGAGTAGGAGGTTGTATCTGGCATTCGTTATCGTGATAATACGGTACAGCTGGACTTGAATATCCTTGTGAAAGACTCGTACGCACAACACAGCTATTCGGATTACGGATACAGAGGTGAATACAAATTGATTTTATATACATTTATGCGGTATTATACATTCGGTTGTACTTTTATATTAGACATTCAGTTGTACTTATGTTTTTCTAACACCTCGAAAATTCACGTCCTATAATGTGTTGACACGTGTCATAAGTTTGAACGTGTGTAAGAATGTTCTTGAAGGACTAAAATTGACAAACCTGGAAAGTATGTGAATATACGGGTCCTAAATGTCAACAGTGAATAAATATATTGTACATTAACCCTACATGATGCTCGTACCTTCAAACGAATAAATCATGGATCATACGAAGCTAAATATGAAAGAAAGTGAGAGATTACAAACTACAGGGGTTAAATGTGTCAACATGTTTAAGTTATACCTCTGAGTGACCTTTTTGACAAACCCAAAGCTTTGTAACGGTTAATTATGCTCACTAGAATGCACGATATAAATTTCATAAAGTTTCGTTATCGTATGAGAAAGTTATGATAAAATTCGTGTTCGAGGGGTTAGAAGCGTCAACATGGAAATTTAGGACTTTTCGGGTAAACACAAAGTGGCCAAGGACTTCACAAAGTGGGTATAAGTCTTAAAGCCCTATGTGTTAATTTTAAGGGCTTAGAATGCAAGAAACATTGAGAAAACGACCTTTCGGGGGACCAAGGGCCAAAAATGCAATAAAGGAAAGTTGTGTAACCTGAACCGGAGGCCTAAGTGGGCCGCGTAAGAGTTAACAACATCTTACGCGGGCCGCCTATGACTGCCAGTTGCAGAAACAACAGCCAGCTGCCTGTTCAGCCCTTCCACCGACTCCAAATGCATTTTCTTGATACAATGGGCTTCCTAAACTGGTTTTGAGGCTATAGGGAACACTTGTAAACATCCATGATCAATTATAGACTTACATGTCAACAATCAAAGGAGATTTAAACACTATATTAGGGCCATGATATGCAACCTTTGTTCCTACAATCATAACTCATCTTTGGAGCATTTCTGGAACTCAAGTGCAGACCCAAGACCTCCCTAATCGTTCATTAGACACGTGTAAGTATGCTTAACCTTCTTTTATAGTGTTTAGCTTAGTTATTTAGCTAAAAGTCAAACCGTCATAATTACGGTTTGACTTCAAGATTAATTAATAATGGCTCAGTCAAATCTCGAATTAAAAGTACCTTTAAGTAGGTAATTATGTGGGTAATAAACCCTTAAAAGGGTAGTCACTGATTCCCATCCTAACTAGGTCGTTTGTCGAGTCAACGATGATTAGAAAAAGTCAACAGAAATGTAATCTTCGATTTAACACATAATTAACAATGTAAAAGGCGTGTAACCTATTTTATCATTCATATAACTTGGTAAT
The DNA here is from genome assembly GCA_030545235.1 of Helianthus tuberosus. Lineage (NCBI taxonomy): Eukaryota > Viridiplantae > Streptophyta > Magnoliopsida > Asterales > Asteraceae > Helianthus > Helianthus tuberosus. The sequence goes on along the minus strand of CM060384.1, from coordinate 24,268,063 downwards.
AAGTATAAGAACTTGTCTAAGCTTGTTTGATTCGACAACTTTCTGTTTAGAACCGATTCGGAACCGAAAGTCGCAAAACTTTGACTTTTGCTTTGACTTCAGTTCTGACCCGGTTTTGATAGGTTTAGACATGCCTTAAAGTTCCATTAGGACCTAGTTACATGTTTGTATAACCCTCTACGTTTATACCACTTGAATCCTTAATTGTCCGACGTTTCCGTTAAGTGCTTAAATATTGACCGTAATGCCCTTATGACCATAAACGAGAATTTTGGAAATATGAAAGTACAATAATCTTTGTTACTGATTATTAAACATGTCCCTAAATTTTCACATCAGTTGGAGGTCTAGATTAGGAGTTATGCTTAATGACGTAATTAGAACGCTTCTTAATAATAAAACGGCGTCATTAGCGTAAAGCCTATCTAAACCCAATTTTTGACACCAAACCTTTTACCCAATGAAATAATATAATATTTTGGGATTTTTGAAGATTTTTAATTATTTTTAAACTGATCATAAGCTAGGATTAGTGCCTTGATTCGGTAAATACCGAATATACCCTTTTAGGCCATAAAATGAGTTTTACAAATCCTTTTGATACCAATCCAATTGCTACTGATTTTAAATAATAAATGAAGTGTTTTGAACCTGTTTAACTGATCAGAAAACTCAGAATCCTATTTTAACCCGTACGTCGCTTAAAACGGCTTTATACGCGTATTATACGCATAGTTTGAGTTTAAAAACATTTTGTCACATAAGACTTATTACCAACTGAGGTAACCTGTTAAAATAAATTATTTTACTGATTTATTCAGACCCGAATCACAGAAGCTTAATTAATCCCTTTTATAATCTTTAAAATGACCAAAATACCCCTACGGGGCTTAATTATAGGTTAAACTCGTTTTGGGCATAATGGAAGGTATCCTACTGATATCACAACATATTTAAGGCATGTTAACTTAGGAAACCTGTTTAGGACTCTTATGGTTACCCGTTACGCTTCATGCGCGTTCGGTTCGGTTTATGTAACTAGTTTACATAAATTAGCCGAAACGGGTCAAACCTTATCGGTTTTATCTAAAAATCCAGAATGTGTATAATATACCCATATTAAGCAAGTCTTCAAACTTTTCGGGTCTAAATCACATTCTATCCGGTCTTCGCTTAATCGTTCGTGCGAACCGTATCTTTAAAACTAACCGGTCTAAGCTTAAGCTTAACTAAAGACCCGTTAGGATTCTAATAGGTTATTATAAACCTTCGTTCCAGATTAGGAGGACCAGTAAAAGCTACTTGCATTTGCTTATTGTGATTATTACCTTGCTCAGGTAAATACTTTTAACTTATTTTCCCTATACGGGCTTGGGGTACGGTATATAAAATACCACTTGGTCGGGCATTGAATCTTTAATTGTATGATGGTTAAAGTATTGAGATGTCTCGTTTAAATTTTTTTGTTTGCTTAAAGCCTTTGGGGGTTAATGACCATGTCCCGGATATCCCTGGCATCATTTTACGAAATGGCCACGACCTAAGCACGGGGCGTAGGCGTACGCCCGTCGGTGTCTCATATAATAATGTGGTGTGTCTATTGATCTTTAACCCGGCTTGAACCGGGCTACTGAACGCATAAGAAATATGTAAATCCTTTACAAGTATTATATTCAAATAATTATCCCAAGTTATAAAATATTATTTGTGCCTTGTGCCTTAAATTCATTTTCTTAAACTCTTTTCAAAATGAGTCGGTTGATTGTATTTACCAGTGTAAACTGACGTATTTTCTCAAAAAGGTTAAGTGCATGTACTACGCGTAATAGGCTGGCTTTTCTCCTAGCATCCACAATAAGTCTCGCAAGCTTGGATGTCATAGACTGTTGAACATTGTTTCCTTTTTACTTTGATCTACCTGTGGATTTATATTCAACTATTTGTGATACTTAATATTACAATATTGTTTGGTTGAAATGAATCTATACTTTGCTTCCGCTGTGCATTTAAATACTGTGTTGTTTGACTATTATGTTGCCAACCACGTCACGATACTCCCCACAGGTGACACGTGGAAATCGGGGTGTGACAGGTTGGTATCAGAGCCAACACTGAGTGAATTAAACACTAACCTTCTGTGTTTAATCTCAGTTACACAATTGCACATTTCTAAATCTTCGAGTCTAGACAAAGAACTTAGGAATAATCCAAAATGTTTTTATTTTAATTTTAACTTTGTCCTTTATTTCTCCTTGTTGTTACTTTGTTTATATTGACAGGTTTATCAATGCCGCCAAGATTCAGGCGAGGAGATCAAGGAAAAGGGCCAATCAGCGCCCCTAACGATCACGAGGCCGGGCCTTCGCACCGGCGAACTCCTTCTTCTACAAGGAGTGCAGATCCGCGAGAACCTTGGAGGATTTATGAGGAGCCTGCCAGACGATCTACGTCGTATAGCTCAACGCCTCCATATCATCATTCCTATGGGCCTCAGTCCGCGAATGAGCCCAACAACCCGCAACCTTCATACATACCTCTACAGCGATCCTTATCGCACCATTCCTTCGACGACCCTACTCCTGTCTTTCAGGGCCGGTTTAACCCGACAGAATACCTACCAGAACAAGTGGGCTTTAACCCACTAGGACCGGAGGATCACTTTTCCGGTGATCAAGCGATGGACATGGACGAGGACACAGATCCCGTCGAGCCTGCAACCGGAACCCCGAACCATCCTGTTCAGATCTCTGATGGTTCGTCTTTTCACGGATCACCATACCAAGGTTCGGATAGTCACCAGGCACGGTTCAACCGGTGTGAGTGGTACTATACACCATCTCACCATTCATCGCCTCACCAGCAGCAACAGCTGAAGGATCCCTCTGGGGATCCACGTTACGTGGCAGTCACGCCACCGCCTCCACCGCCGCCAGTTCATCTAGCACCTCCAGAACCACCAAGACGTAGGAGGACTGGCGCACGGATGTCAGCACGAGGAGGGGATTTTCATTTCAGCACCCCTCAACACTCTAGTGGCAGCCACTGCCCGCCACTATATGAAGACCCACAAATGGGTGGACCTTCAGTTCCAGTATCAGAGGTGAATTCGACACCTGTTGCACCGCCACCAATGGGTTTTGACAACCCTATCCCTGTTTATACTGCTCCAGCAACATATAATCCATTCGGACCGCCAGCATACCATAACTATAACTATGCTGAGGATCCTTACCAAGTGGCATCAAACTACCTTGCCCATAATCCTGAGGGACCATATGGAACCCCTTGGGGAATAGGACGCCCAGCTCATGGGTATCAAGTACCTGCTCAGCCACCACTACAGCACCAGCCACCACGGTTTTCCCCACCAGAGCAGGAGGATCTCCGTCAAAGGCTGGAAAGGGTTGAGCGAGACTTCCAGAGAGAACGTAGGAAGAATCAGGGATTCATGAGTGGCTTAGCAAGTTTGCTGAAAGGAAAGAAGAAACGGGATCGTTAAATCCCAATATGTATTATTGCATTTCCTTGTTTAAATCAAGTCCCTGCGTGGACATTTATTTATGTGTGTATGTAGTCCCTGCGTGGACATCTATCTTTGTACTTAGTCCCTACGAGGACTTGTCTCTATTAGTCCCTGCGTGGACATTTATTTTTGTAAACAGTCCCTGCGAGGACTTGTATTATCTGTATAGCTCCTGCGTGGGCAAGTGTTTCTGTGAAAAGTCCCGTTTAGGGCAAAGTGTACTACTTTTAAATTTTAATGGAATGTTAAGTTTGAAAATTTTATTTCTGTCATCTATGCATTTATTTACTATACATGAAATAAATGAAATAAAATCATTCCTTTTAAAACTGATCTGCCCATTAAATATTAAATAAGAATCTTAAAAGTACAACCTAGCCTGCATGTCATTATAAGACTTGGCCAAGATGGTAAGACTTGTATAAAAGATTCCAATCCCAGTTAACATCTGAAAACATGTTAACGCTCCTGGCAGATGTGATTCGTTAAAATCACACACGTCATTCTTATGTAAGGATTCTTCAAAAGATTCCTAACCCAACTTAATGATCTCTGAATCATGGGTTTAAATCATCAATTAAGATAATCATATTTGACCATACACTGGTAATACAATGCCTACGGGCCTTGCTCATTTCTACATGAGCCAAAAGACAGTGGTAGCTATGACTCCCTGTCCGAAAAAGGTAATGAACTATGTTCAAACTTTAAAAAGCCTTGATTCTCTGAAATCATAGCCTATGATTTAAATTGTCCTAGTGACTAGGCTTTTGAGATACAAATAAAACTGTTATTGTTTTATAATTAGGATAAATTATAATAGAAATCCTAAATAAATGTGAGTAATAAATTAACCATATATGGTCTACGATTACCACGGTTAATAAATTGCCATAAAAGACAATTCTATAATAAACTCACCAATAAATTATTGTCAATATGTAACAGTTCAAGCTACATGGCAGACTCAAACGAGATCAACAGTCACCCCAGGAGAGAGCATGATAATGCCCGAGTAAATGTAGCGGGTGCAGAATTACAGGCAATGATAGATAATGCCGTTAATCGAGCTATGGATAGACAGCTCCATGAATCCAGTGGTACCCATACAAGGACCCAATCTGCACCACACTCTAGAACACCCTCCAGGACCCACACTGCCCACAATAGTAATTCTCACCACTCGTCAAACCAGAGGAGTGCTCCATCCCAAAGAGTCGTACAGAATCAAGAACCCCGTAATAAGGGTTGCTCCTATAAGTACTTCGTTTCGTGCAAACCCAGGGATTTCACTGGGGAAAAAGGAGTAGTAGATTTCATGACTTGGTTGGACGAGATGGATACGGTTGTGGATATCAGTGGTTGCAATAATAGGGATATTGTGAAATTCGTGTCTCAGTCTTTTAAGGGTGAAGCACTAGCTTGGTGGAGATCTTTGATCCAAGCTACGGGGAAAATCCCGTTGTACAATATGACTTAGGAACAATTCATGTCACTGATCAAGGAAAACTACTGCCCTCAGCACGAGGTTAAGAAAATTGAAGCTGACTTCTTGTCGCTGGTCATGAGAAACCTAGACTGTCAGGCCTACCTTACCAGTTTCAACACCTTGTCAAGGTTGGTTCCATATTTGGTAACTCCAGAACCCAAACGTATAGCCCGTTTCATTGGGGGTTTGGCCCCGGAGATCAAGGCAAGTGTGAAGGCCTCCAGACCAGCTACTTTTCGGTCTGCAGCAGACATATCATTGTCTCTTACCTTGGATGCGGTCAGGCAGAAATCGCAGAGGAACACTGATACCGAAAAGAGGAAGCGTGAGGATGACAACTCACGACGTTCAGACAAGAAGCAAAAGGGAAACAATGACCACAAGAAGGGGTCAGGATTCAGAAAGGATGGTCAGCAGTCGGGTGAAAAACCCATATGTAAAATCTGCAAGAGACAGCACTTCAGGAAGTGCAGGTATGAATCAAACTCCCAATCACTATCGAAAACTTTTGCATGTAGGCTATGCAAGTCCAAGGAACACAAGACCTTGGATTGCAAAAAGATGAAGGATGCGACCTGCTATGGTTGCAACGAAAAGGGGCACATAAAGACAAATTGCCCAAAGTTTGCAAAGAAAGCTGAAGAAGGAAAGAAGACCAATGCTAGGGTCTTCAGGATGGATGCTAAGGAAGCCGTCCAGGACGACAATGTGATAACAGGTACCTTCCTCGTAAATGATGTTTATGCGAGAGTGTTATTTGATTCAGGCGCTGATAAGTCGTTCGTAGATAATAAGTTTTGTGAATTGTTGAAATTACCTGTTAAGACCTTAAGTGTGATGTATGAGGTGGAACTAGCAGATGGTACTTTAGAAACCACCTCAACCATATTAGATGGATGTTTCATATGCATTAAGAACCACTCTTTTCCTTTGTCCTTACTTCCTTTGAAACTAGCCGGTTTCGACATAGTTTTGGGTATGGACTGGTTATCTCATAACCAGGCCCAGATTGTTTGCAATAAGAAACAAGTGGTGATCAAGACTCAGTCTGGTGAATCACTTACTATCCAGGGAAATACCCAGTATGGGCTGCCTGAGCAAATGTCTATGCTCAAGGACTCTAAGTGTTTGAAAAAGGGTTGTGTCATCTACATGGCACAAGTGATTATTAATGAGCCGAAGCCCAAGATTGGGGATATCCCCGTCATTTCTGAATACCCCGAAGTTTTTCCTGAAGAACTACCTGGTTTGCCACCAGATAGGCAAGTAGAATTCAGAATTGACATTATTCCTGGATCAGCACCAGTAGCAAGGGTGCCTTATAGGTTGGCACCAACAGAGATGAAGGAATTGAGAACGCAGTTAGATGATTTGCTAGTCAAGGGTTTCATCAAACCTAGTTCGTCTCCTTGGGGAGCACCAGTTTTATTTGTCAAGAAGAAGGATGGATCGATGCGTCTGTGCATCGACTACCGTGAGCTTAATAAGGTCACTATCAAAAATAGGTATCCTTTGCCCAGAATCGACGATCTGTTCGATCAACTTCAAGGGGCAAGTTTCTTCTCTAAGATTAACTTGAGGTCAGGCTATCACCAACTGAAGGTTAGAGATGAAGACGTACACAAGACTGCATTTAGGACTCGTTATGGTCATTACGAGTTCCTAGTGATGCCTTTTGGGCTCACAAATGCACCTGCCGCATTTATGGATCTCATGAATCGCGTTTGCTTGCCTTACATGGATAAATTTGTCATCGTCTTCATTGATGACATTCTCATCTACTCGAAAAACCAAGCTGACCATGAGAAGCACCTTCGTTGCATTTTGGAACTACTTCATAAAGAAAAGCTCTATGCCAAGTTCTCGAAGTGCGAATTCTGGCTTCGAGAAGTCCAATTTCTTGGACATGTTGTTAGTGAGCATGGTATCAAAGTAGATCCTGCTAAAGTTAAAGCTGTCATGAATTGGCAAGAGCCAAAGACGCCTACAGAAATTCGTAGCTTCCTAGGTTTGGCAGGATAATATAGGAGATTCATTGAAACCTTCTCAAGGATTACTGCACCCCTGACTTCGCTGACGCGTAAGAAGATTAAGTTTGACTGGGGTCCTAAGCAGCAGGAATCCTTCGAAATTCTAAAACAAAAGTTGAGCAATGCTCCAGTATTAACATTGCCTGATGGAATCGAGGAGTTTGTAGTTTATTGTGATGCATCACACACCGGAATGGGGTGTGTGCTTATGCAGAAAGGCAAGGTTATTGCCTATGCTTCAAGACAGTTAAAGGTGCACGAAAAGAATTACACCACCCATGACTTGGAGTTGGGTGCCGTTGTATTTGCACTGAAGCTCTGGAGGCATTATTTATATGGAATTAAGTGTGTGATCTATTCTGATCACAAGAGCCTCCAGCACCTGTTTAATCAGAAGGATTTAAACATGAGGCAGTGCCGATGGATGGAGACTTTGAATGATTATGATTGTGAAATCAGATACCATCCCGGCAAGGCGAATGTAGTCGCTGATGCCTTGAGTCAAAAGGAAAGGATGAAACCCATCCGAATCAATGCCAAGAGCATTGAAATTAAGAACAGTTTGAATGAAAGGTTGTTAGCTGCACAGAAGGAAGTTGTGTTGGAAGCTAACTATCCTAATGAAAAGCTAGGAGTAACTGAAGAGCAGTTATCTCTTGGCAAAGACGGAATTCTGAGATTGAATGGACGAATATGGGTTCCAATCTATGGAGGACTTCGAGATGTCATCCTCCAGGAAGCCCATAGTTCCAAATACTCCGTTCATCCTGGAGCCGATAAAATGTACCAGGATCTAAGGGCAAATTATTGGTGGATAGGCTTGAAGAAGTCTGTAGCCACCTATGTAGCTAAATGCTTGACTTGTGCGCAAGTAAAAGCTGAACATCAAAAGCCGTCAGGTTTGCTACAACAGCCAGAACTTCCCACTTGGAAATGGGAGATGATAACTATGGATTTTATCACCAAGTTACCTAAGACGAGGAAAGGAAATGATACCATATGGGTGATCGTTGACAGACTGACCAAGTTAGCGCATTTCCTACCCATCAAGGAGACTTATAGCTCCGACATGTTAGCCCAATTATACGTTGATAAGATTGTAGCTTTACATGGCATACATGTGTCTATTATCTCTGACAGAGATACTAGATACACGTCACATTTTTGGAAAAGCTTCCAACAATCTTTGGGAACACGTTTGAATTTTAGTACGGCTTACCATCCTCAGACGGACGGTCAGAGTGAGCGTACTATTCAAACTTTGGAAGACATGCTCCGAGCATGCGTGATTGATTTAGGTGGTAGTTGGGATAACCACCTGCCATTGATAGAATTCTCCTACAACAATAGCTACCACACCAGCATTAAAGCTGCGCCTTTCGAGGCCTTATACGGTAGAAAGTGTAGATCGCCCATTTGTTGGGCAGAAGTTGGAGATGTCCAATTATCAGGACCAGAGATACTCTTTGAAACGACGAACAAGATTGTCCAGATTCGATACCGTCTCAAAGCTGCCCGAGATAGGCAGAAGAGTTACGCAGATCCAAAGCGTAGACCTCGGAAATTCGAGGTTGGTGATAAAGTCTTGCTTAAAGTATCACCCTGGAAGGGGGTGATGCGATTCGGTAAGAAAGGTAAGTTAAGTCCAAGGTATATCGGACCATTCGAGATCATCGAATGTGTAGGTTCAGTGGCTTATAAGCTAAACTTACCCGAAGATCTCAGCAGCATTCATAATGTGTTCCATATCTGCAACTTAAAGAAATGTCTAGCTGATGAATCGCTTGTCATACCGCATACGGATGTGCACATTGACGAGAGCTTAAAGTTTGTTGAAAAACCTTTGTCGATTGAGGATCGACGGGTTAAGAAGCTTCGGAGGAAGCATGTACCTATCGTAAAGGTTAAATGGGATGCCCGTAGAGGTCCCGAATATACGTGGGAGGTTGAATCCACGATGAAAGAAAAGTACCCTTATTTGTTTCAATAAATCTCGAGGTCGAGATTTCCTATAATGTGTTGACACGTGTCATAAGTTTGAACGTGTGTAAGAATGTTCTTGAATGACTAAAAATGACAAACCTGGAAAGTATGTGAATATACGGGTCCTAAATGTCAACAGTGAATAAATATATTATACATTAACCCTACATGATGCTCGTACCTTCAAACGAATAAATCATGGATCATACGAAGCTAAATATGAAAGAAAGTGAGAGATTACAAACTACAGGGGTTAAATGTGTCAACATGTTTAAGTTATACCTCTGAGTGACCTTTTTGACAAACCCGAAGCTTTGTAACGGTTAATTATGCTCACTAGAATGCACGATATAAATTTCATAAAGTTTCGTTATCGTATGAGAAAGTTATGATAAAATTCGTGTTCGAGGGGTTAGAAGCGTCAACATGGAAATTTAGGACTTTTCGGGTAAACACAAAGTGGCCAAGGACTTCACAAAGTGGGTATAAGTCTTAAAGCCCTATATGTCAATTTTAAGGGCTTAGAATGCAAGAAACATTGAGAAAACGACCTTTCGGGGGACCAAGGGCCAAAAATGCAATAAAGGAAAGTTGTGTAACCTGAACCGGAGGCCCAAGCGGGCCGCGTAAGAGTTAACAACATCTTACTCGGGCCGCCTATGACTGCCAGTTGCAGAAACAACAGCCAGCTGCCTGTTCAGCCCTTCCACCGACTCCAAATGCATTTTCTTGATACAATGGGCTTCCTAAACTGGTTTTGAGGCTATAGGGAACACTTGTAAACATCCATGATCAATTATAGACTTACATGTCAACAATCAAAGGAGATTTAAACACTATATAAGGGCCATGATATGCAACCTTTGTTCCTACAATCATAACTCATCTTTGGAGCATTTCTAGAACTCAAGTGCAGACCCAAGACCTCCCTAATCGTTCATTAGACACGTGTAAGTATGCTTAACCTTCTTTTATAGTGTTTAGCTTAGTTATTTAGCTAAAAGTCAAACCGTCGTAATTACGGTTTGACTTCAAGATTAATTAATAATGGCTCAGTCAAATCTCGAATTAAAAGTACCTTTAAGTAGGTAATTATGTGGGTAATAAACCCTTAAAAGGGTACTCACTGATTCCCATCCTAACTAGGTCGTTTGTCGAGTCAACGATGCTTAGAAAAAGTCAACAGAAATGTAATCTTCGATTTAACACATAATTAACAATGTAAAAGGCGTGTAACCTATTTTATCATTCATATAACTTGGTAATAAGTATAAGAACTTGTCTAAGCTTGTTTGATTCGACAACTTTCTGTTTAGAACCGATTCAGAACCGAAAGTCGCAAAACTTTGACTTTTGCTTTGACTTCAGTTCTGACCCGGTTTTGATAGGTTTAGACATGCCTTAAAGTTCCATTAGGACCTAGTTACATGTTTGTATAACCCTCTGCGTTTATACCACTTGAATCCTTAATTGTCCGACGTTTCCGTTAAGTGCTTAAATATTGACCGTAATGCCCTTATGACCATAAACGAGAATTTTGGAAATATGAAAGTACAATAATCTTTGTTACTGATTATTAAACATGTCCCTAAATTTTCACATCAGTTGGAGGTCTAGATTAGGAGTTATGCTTAATGACGTAATTAGAACGCTTCTTAATAATAAAACGGCGTCATTAGCGTAAAGCCTATCTAAACCCAATTTTTGACACCAAACCTTTTACCCACTGATGTAATATAATATTTTGGGATTTTTGAAGATTTTTAATTATTTTTAAACTGATCATAAGCTAGGATTAGTGCCTTGATTCGGTAAATACCGAATATACCCTTTTAGGCCATAAAATGAGTTTTACAAATACTTTTGATACCAATCCAATTGCTACTGATTTTAAATAATAAATGAAGTGTTTTGAACCTGTTTAACTGATGAGAAAACTCAGAATCCTATTTTAACCCGTACGTCGCTTAAAACGGCTTTATACGCGTATTATACGCATAGTTTGAGTTTAAAAACATTTTGTCACATAAGACTTATTACCAACTGAGGTAACCTGTTAAAATAAATTATTTTACTGATTTATTCAGACCCAAATCACAGAAGCTTAATTAATCCCTTTTATAATCTTTAAAATGACCAAAATACCCCTACGGGGCTTAATTATAGGTTAAACTCGTTTTGGGCATAATGGAAGGTATCCTACTGATATCACAACATATTTAAGGCATGTTAACTTAGGAAACCTGTTTAGGACTCTTATGGTTACCCGTTACGCTTCATGCGCGTTCGGTTCGGTTTATGTAACTAGTTTACATAAATTAGCCGAAACGGGTCAAACCTTATCGGTTTTATCTCAAAATCCAGAATGTGTATAATATACCCATATTAAGCAAGTCTTCAAACTTGTCGGGTCTAAATCACATTCTATCCGGTCTTCGCTTAATCGTGCGTGCGAACTGTATCTTTAAAACTAACCGGTCTAAGCTTAAGCTTAACTAAAGACCCGTTAGGATTCTAATAGGTTATTATAAACCTTCGTTCCAGATTAGGAGGACCAGTAAAAGCTACTTGCAATTTGCTTATTGTGATTATTACTTTGCTCAGGTAAATACTTTTAACTTATTTTCCCTAGACGGGCTTGGGGTACGGTATATAAAATACCACTTGGTCGGGCATTGAATATTTAATTGTATGATGGTTAAAGTATTGAGATGTCTCGTTTAAATTGTTTTGTTTGCTTAAAGCCTTTGGGGGGTTAATGACCATGTCCCGGATATCCCTGGCATCATTTTACGAAATGGCCACGACCTAAGCACGGGGCGTAGGCGTACGCCCGTCGGTGTCTCATATAATAATGTGGTGTGTCTATTGATCTTTAACCCGGCTCGAACCGGGCTACTGAACGCATAAGAAACATGTAAATCCTTTACAAGTATTATATTCAAATAATTATCCCAAGTTATAAAATATTATTTGTGCCTTGTGCCTTAAATTCATTTTCTTAAACTCTTTTCAAAATGAGTCGGTTGATTGTATTTACCAGTGTAAACTGACGTATTTTCTCAAAAAGGTTAAGTGCAGGTACTACGCGTAATAGGCTGGCTGTTCTCCTAGCATCCACAATAAGTCTCGCAAGCTTGGATGTCATAGACTATTGAACATTGTTTCCTTTTTACTTTGATCTACCTGTGGATTTATATTCAACTATTTGTGATACTTAATATTACAATATTGTTTGGTTGAAATGAATCTATACTTTGCTTCCGCTGTGCATTTAAATACTGTGTTGTTTGACTATTATGTTGCCAACCACGTCACGATACTCCCCACCGGGCCCACCGGTGACACGTGGAAATCGGGGTGTGACAGTTTTGTATATACAAACTGATTTTATATATATTTATGCAGTAGATCTTTTATTTACACGATGTTTGTTTCGATTGTTTGCGTTTATTTCATACGTCTCTTTCGCAACTTATTGTAAGTTGTTTTAATTAAACATGTTCGTGTAATATATCAAAATAAAATCGGTTAACATTTATAAAAACAATGGCATAATGAAACGTATCTTATAAACGGTTGTTATAAATTAAATATAACCAGTACACTCACGTTAAACGACCGTTATAAATTAACTTTAAATTATATATGTTTTATAAAAATAAAACAAAAATCTACAACTGTTCAACAAAAAAGCACAACCAAATACAACCAAACAACAAACCAACACCCCATTTTTTCAACCAAAACCTAACTTTTTCCCCAAAAAACAAACAGTCAGACCTAAATGTTGCGCTTTGGTCAAAGCACGACGCTTAGGTACCAGGTCAACAGACAAGGTTTGACATGTTCAGTCCTTGTCTGTTGACTTTACACCAAAGCGCAGCGTTTCAGTGTGTGTAAATAGCCAAGGGGCGTGTGTGAATAGTCTGGGCCATTTTTAACCTTGTTGAGTAAGTTTGACTTATGGGCCGATAAAATAACCGATTAACCAGGTTAAAACATGGATTTCAGTGCCTTTAAATTATACAATTACCCAATAAAACAAAATGGCAAAAAACACATCCTTAAAAAATGTCTTTGAAGTAGCAATAAAATATATTATAAAGCTAGAATTTTGACTTGCCGCGTGTTACGGCGGCGTCGAAACCTGAAGTAACTCGAATTTGTACCGTCAAATATCTGACCTGACTCTCTTCCGAGCAAATCTTACGTCAAATCGTAGAACAACTGAAAACATATATAAAATAAGCATGGAAATGTATTATATTTCACCTCATTCATTACCGAGCTAAATTTACATCAAAACGTAAACTAACTTGGATTTACACCGAAGTATACTTAAATAAAGTACGTAAGAAAATTTTTTTACTTAAAAAATGGTATCACACATTACGGAAGTGTTGAAATGTAAAGCAACTTGAATTTATACCGTCGAGTGAAAACGTATCATATATGACAAAACGCATACCAACCGAAAACATACATGAAAACAAGCACGAAAACGCTTTATATGCGACCCACGTACATAAAAATAAGCACGTAAAACTCGAAGGGGTCAAAATGACGTTTTACAAAGATTTACGAAGCTAAGAGGTAAAAGTGATAACATGCTAAAAAATAAGGGTAGAAAAATGAAAAAAAACATTAAAGAAAAACAAATTAGAATATGAAGTTTGCAGCAGTGTTTTTGGATTTGTGAAATGTTATATATATAACTAGAATTTTGACATGTCGCATGATGCGGCAGCGTCAAAACTTAAAGTAACTCGAATTTATACCGTCAAATATCTGACTCGGCTCGTTTCCGAACAAAATTTATGTTAAAACGTAGACCAACTAAACATATACATTAAATAAGCAAGTATTATACTTGACCTGACTCATTACAGATAAAAATTACGTCAAAACGTAAACCAACTTAGATTTATACCGAAACATACTAAAAAACACGTAAGAAAATAGTATTTTTTAAGTTAAATAATGGTACCATGCGTTGCAGCGACGTTGAAACCTAAGTTAACTCGAAATTATATACTTCTTAGTGAAAACGTATTATATTTGACCTCACTCGTTTCCAAACAAAATTTATGATAAACATAGATGTAACAATTTTCACCAAAACTATTATTTCTTATTATATTTTGTCCAATAGGAAACCTTAATTAAGACCCCCAAGTGATCCTGCATAACCCCTAAAATTTTCAGAACAATTAGAATCAGGATCAGGGACCCTAAAACTCAGGGGGGCATTTCCTGTTCAGTATTATCAAGACAGTTTTACGTGTAAAACGAATTTGAACGATCGTTCAACTCAGCCAAGCTACTGAGACACGGGGCTACCCTATGGTAGGGGGTACCCCTCGCGCCACGCGAGAGGCCCTCGTGCCACGCGGGCACGTCCTTTTTCCAGTATATATTAAGGGGTTTGGCACTTGAGTTTCTGCGTTGGTTCGACGTTAAAACTCGTTTTCTACGTTGAGTTATCTTCTGTTTACTACAAAAACACACACTAGCACGAAACGCTGCCGCAACAACAGGGTAATAACTCGATCGCTGCTACGATTTAATGTCCGATCGATAGAAACCAATCCAATGGATGTTTAAGTGCTGCTCAAACTTGGGTTATACTTTGTCATTCGTCGTGAATTCGATGGATGTTTAAGTATCGCACTTTGTCATTCGTTGTGAAGGTTTCGATCTCGTGAGTTGTCGTAAAAAGTTGGATTAAAGTTACTAACCTAGTTTTCGTGTGCATTGTTATTTGAATTAGGTTACCAGGATAATCAGTAGGCTAAAAACTTTGCCCGTTAAAACTTGCAATGTGAGTCATTCTCTTTTTATCAACAGTGTTTTACAATACTCCAATCATTTTTAAAAGTTATAATTACAGGGATTAAGTCATGGTTATCTTAATCACTGGCTAGTGGGGTATTGTGCATATTACTAATTTCTCACGGTTAGGCTAATAAATCCTAACAGTGATAATCATCACTACTTGGGTGAAAGGACCCAATAGTGGTATGACCATCGTCACCAGGAGGTGACACGACGCCAGATAACAAATAAGATAGAAGCCATTGTAATCGCTCTTATGCTATAATTTATAACCATGTGTTATTTTATGCAAAATGAATGATTCACCAGTATTTCCCCGCTGAGAAAATATTTTTAAAACATGTTTCAGGCGACCTGCTGTGATTCAAGGAAAACGTGCCACGGAACACTAACAAGCTTGAAGAGGTGGCTCAATAAAAATGAATAAAACATGTTTTGTAAATCAGGGAATTTCCTTGTGAAATTCCTCCATTATAAACTACAGGGTTGATCCCGAATTATGAAATAAAATAATCGGGCATTTCAAGTTTTTAAAAGATCATGTTAAATCTTCCGCTGTTACATCAAATAATAAATACCACGGGTTCCTGCCCCGCGGCTCCTAAACCGGGTAAAACCGGGGTTGGGGCCGTGACAGGAAAAGGTGGTATCAGAGCCACTGATTTAAGCCAATTAAGTATTTAGAAATACTTAATTTTTTTCTGACTGTCACCTGAGATTATGTGTTTTTGTTATTTGACTATTTGTTTACAGTATGGGTAAGCAAACACTTTCGGACATCTATCGTCAATTAGATAGTTCACCAAAAGATAAGGGAACTTCAGCAGATACTAAGGAAGGAATATTTGTTCGTAAAGCACAGTTTGAGAAACCACTTACCCCTAAGAAAAGAAGTCGGATTATTAGAAAAAGTCAAGAGAAAATAAAGAAATCACAACAAAAAGAAGTGATGGTTAATAAGGAGACTCGGGAAATAGGCAATAAACCACTATGGGAAGATGAATTAGATGAAAAATGGGCAGACCTTTATATGTTAGCCACTACCGCAGTAAATGCTAACTTTTAAATACCCTGACCCAGTACTAACACTCATATCACTTACAATAAACTTTGCCCATTAGATAAACAACTTAGTACGAGAAGATAGATTAAAATAAATTATGAATACACAACCCCTAGCACATTTTGAATTTCAGTTGTACTTTATATTAGACAAATATATATAAAAGCCGCAGTATGTGCAATAATACTTGAATAGTTATATTAAAATATTCATCTGTAAAATTTTTAACTTAGCATTTTGTGTGCATTTTGCATATATGCTAAACAGCATAAATGAGTTATCTGAATCTCTTCAGATACTCAATCTCAATCCTATGAAAACAGAAGTTTCCAGAGACTTTACTGGGTACTTGGCCGATGTTGAGGAACCTATGGAATTTCAAACTCAACCTCCGGAGAAATCAAAGCCTAAGAAAAGAAAAAGATTTGTGGGATGGAGGCGTGTGCGCAGAAGGAAACCAGCAACTAGGAAAGTTCACAAGATAGAAAATCCCATTGATAAAGGAAAATGGATCGAGATTGGGGAAAGTTCTAGGCAAGCAGGAATAGAAATTGGGGAAAGTTCTAGGCAAGCCGAGGAATTGCCATTGTAGGAGGAATTAGATCGCATACTGGCAAATTGTGATATCCTTAGGCCTATTAATGAAAACCTCTTCCCTTGTCCTGCCGAAACCCAACTTCCAATAAATTTGGAACCAGCCATCCCAGACCCTCTGATCCACACCCAACCTCTAGGAGAAATGGAGGAATGGTGGACCAACGATTGGCAATTTCAGAATCTCCTAAATAACCCTTATACCTTTTTCCCTCAGTTTGACCCAGAGCCTGCACCAAACCCACCAATGAGTAATGAGAATCTGGCTGAACTCCGCCATTTTGGCGAGGAGCTGGTGGACGCAGGGAATAGAATCAAGGAGGTGGGAGAATAGATCTCCTGGAAGTACGACGAAAGGGAACGTCGCTTCTGAGGTGCCAGCTGACGGGGATGGTGTGACAACATGGTTGTGGTTGTATAATAATAATAGTAGTAAAATATAATCCTGTAAAATAAACTAAAAATATAATCCTGTAAAATAAACTAAAAATAATAAGTAAAATATAATCCTGTAAAATAAACTAAAAATAATAGTGTAATCCTTGTAAGATAACAAGTGTGTACGGACACATAATATAATCTATAAAAATGGAAGTCGAGAAATCGACAATTTTGGTTATACATGTGTTGTGATTATTGTGCGATTGTTTTACATATAGTTGTTATTTATTTTATGCTAATAATTTATATATATATATTAAATTACCAGATGGAACACGCTAGTAACGAACCAGTTAACGAAGTTAATCAGTCAGAGAAGAATAATGAGGATCACTTCCTCAATAGGCAAGATATCGAGAATATTGTTGCTCAAGGAATAGCCAATGCTATTCCCGCAATCCTTGCTGCTGCCCAGAAACCTGTTGAACCTCAACAAATTATTCCTAGTAAACGTACTCATGAAGACAACTTCAGTAATAGTGTAAACGGAGGCGGCAACCATACTAACAACAATAATGATGTACTGCAAGCCCCAATTCTCAAAAGAATGAAAGCTGCAACGCCTGGTTGCACTTACAAGGAATTTCTTGCCTGTAAACCGGTTGAATTCGCAGGCAACGAAGGGGCGACTGCTGCACTGCGTTGGTTAGAGAAAACCGAGGCGGTGATTAAAATAAGTAAATGTGCCAAGGAAGATAAAGTCATGTATGCATCGCATCTTTTCAAAGAAGGAGCACTAGAATGGTGGAATACGGTACTTTAAGCCAAATGAAGCGATGTAGTCTATGCCATGGGCTGGGAAGAATTTAAGCGCCTAATGGAGAGAAAATTATGTCCTGAGTACAAAAAGGAACAAATCGCAAATAAATTCTTGAACCACAGGATGGTGAATGTAGACTGTCGAGGGTATACTTCGACATTCTTTGAGTATGCTAGAGTAGTACCAACCCTGGCTTCGCCAGAGCCGGTGCTTATTTCCTGCTATATTTGGGGATTGATTGGCGAAATCCGTAATATCATTAAAGCTGCGAGACCTCGCACTATTGACGATGCTGTGGAATTAGCTAACACCCTAACTGACGAGCTGGTACGCACAAGAGAAGAAAATCGGAAAAAGGAAGTGGCCCAAAAGATTACCCAGGGATTCCGTGTGGGTAATAATAGCAACTTCAAGAAAAAGGGAACTGGGCGATCTTCCACTGTTCCATTTTGCAATACCTGCAAAAGAAAGCATTTTGGAAGATGCAAAGGATATTGCAATTTCTGCAAAATTCCAGGGCATCAAGAGGAAAACTGCAGGAAGAAGAAATCCACAATCTGCTACAACTGTGGAGAAGCTGGACATTTTAGGCCAGATTGCCCAAAATTGGTCAAACCAGCTGATAACAAAGCCAAACATGCCGAAGGAACTACCAAGAAGAACGTAAGAGCCTTCCAGTTAACTACCCAGGAAGCAGAGCTAATCCCAGACGTCATAGCTGGTACGTTCCTAGTTCACAACGTCTATGCAAAAGTATTATTTGACTCTGGTGCAAACCAAAGTTTTATAAATACTTCATTCTGCCAAGCACTTAACTTACCCTTAACAAACCTTAGGCAGATTTTTACAGTCGAAACAGCAGATGGGAATTCTGTTAAAATAGATAAGGTTTTGCGAGAAGCAAATATAGAACTTTCAGGCCATAAATTTTCTGCAAACCTATTACCCATGAATTTGGCTGGATTCGATGTCGTGATAGGAATGGATTGGTTAGTAGCCAATCATGCTCGAATCCTATATGATAAGAACTCCATAGAAATTCGTACACCCACCGGAAAAGTAATTATGATAACAGGGGACAGGCCGCGTAAAACCATGAAGTTCATTTCAGTAATGAAAGTTGCTAGTTATGAACGAAAGCAATGAGTAGTGTATATGATCGCAGTAATCATTAACACTAAAGGTAAGGAACTTAAGGACATTCCTGTAGTATCAGAATACCCAGATGTATTCCCGGAAGAGTTACCAGGATTACCACCAGATAGGGAGGTAGAATTTAGAATTCATTTAATTCCTGGAACTACACCTGTAGCTAAAGCACCCTATCGTTTAGCACCCACTGAAATGTTAGAACTGAAAAAGCAATTAGATGAATTGCTCAGTAAAGGATTCATACAACCTAGTTCATCCCCTTGGGGAGCACCAGTGTTGTTTGTAAAGAAAAAGGATGGTTTGATGCGAATGTGTATCGATTATAGAGAACTGAATAAGGTTACAATTAAGAATCGATACCCATTACCTAGGATTGATGATCTCTTTGATCAACTCCAAGGAGCTAGATACTTTTCTAAGATCGACTTATGCTATGGATACCATCAATTGAAGGTACAAGAAGAAGACATACCTAAAACTGCTTTTAGAACTAGGTATGGTCATTACGAGTTTACAGTCATGCCCTTTGGACTAACAAATGCTCCAACAGCATTTATGGACATGATGAATAGGATCTGTAAATCGTACTTGGATAAATTTGTAATTGTCTTTATCGACGATATACTTATTTATTCCAAAAGTCAAGACGAGCATTGTGAACATCTACATGCACTCTTAACCTTGTTAAGAAGGGAGAATCTTTACGCCAAATTTTCGAAATGTGAATTTTGGCTACAGGAGGTACAATTTTTAGGACACATGGTGAATCACGAAGGTATTCACGTGGATCCCTCCAAAATAGAAGCAATCACCGAATGGAAAGTCCCATAATCAGCTATGGAAATTAGAAGTTTTCTAGGATTAGCTAGATATTATAGGCGATTCATTAAGGATTTTTCCAAGATAGTTGTGCCATTAACTAATCTAACCTGTAAAGAAGTTAAGTTTGAATGGGGACCTAGGCAAGAAGAAGCTTTTAAGGTTTTAAAGCAAAAGTTAACAAACGCCCCTATTCTAGCCTTACCAGAAGGAACGGAAGATTTTGAAGTTTATTGTGATGCTTCTAAGCTAGGATTAGGATGTGTGCTAATGCAACGCAAGAAAGTAATTGCGTATGCCTCAAGACAATTGAAAAAGCACGAAGAAAACTATACGACTCATGACTTAGAATTAGGAGCCATAATTTTTTCCCTTAAGATTTGGAGACATTATCTGTATGGAAGTAAGTTTACTGTTTATAAGGATCACAAAAGTTTAAGGTACATATTTGGGCAAAAAGAACTGAACATGAGGCAAATGAGATGGATGGAAATCCTAAGCGACTATGACTGTGATATTCAGTATCACAAAGGAAAGGCAAACGTAGTTGCAGATGCCTTAAGTCGTAAGTATCATGAAAAACAAAGACGAGTTCGTGTTCTTAGATTAAGTTTACAATTAGACTTAATGGAACAATTAAAGAATGTTCAGGAAACAACAATCAAGGATGATGTTGAAGGAATGAAAGGAAGAATAAAGGAATTGGAACAAGAAGCTAATGGAATTTGGAGATTTCATAAGAAAAGGATTTGGGTACCTAAGCAAGGAAATTTAAGACATAAGATCTTAGAGGAAGCCCATAAATCTAGGTATACCATGCATCCGGGAAATAATAAAATGTACCAAGATTTAAGAAATAATTTCTGGTGGATAGGAATGAAAAAGGACATAGCTAGATATATATCTAAGTGCTTGACTTATTCACAAGTTAAGGCGGAACACCAGAAACCCTCAGGTCTACTTCAACAATTAGAAATGCCTGTATGGAAATGGGAACTCATAACAATGGACTTTGTTACTAAGTTGCCCAAAACCAGAAAAGGTAATGATGCGATTTGGGTAATTGTGGATCGATTAACCAAATCAGCTCACTTTCTACCCATGAAAGAAACCTTTAGCATGGAAAGGTTAGCAAAGTTGTATGTAAATGAAGTAGTATCCTTACATGGAATTCCACTCTCCATTGTATCGGATAGAGATAGTCGTTTCACTTCGCATTTTTGGACAAGTTTCCAAGAAGCCATGGGGACTAAACTGAACTTGAGCACTGCATATCATCCTCAAAAAGACGGACAAAGTGAAAGGACGATCCAAACCCTGGAAGACATGCTTAGAGCATGTGTAATAGATTTTGGTGGAAACTGGGATGACCACCTACCCTTAATTGAATTCTCCTATAATAATAGTTATCATTCAAGCATTGAAGCTACCCCATTTGAAGCACTGTATGGACAAAAATACAGAACTCCAATTTGCTGGGCAGAAATAGGAGAATGTCAGTTATCAGGTCCTGAAATCATACAACAGACTACCGACGAGATCACTCAAATCAAGGAAAGACTAAAGACAGCTCGAGATCGCCAGAAGAGTTATGCAGACAATCGACGCAAGCCACTGGAATTTCAAGTCGGAGACAAGGTACTTGTTAGAGCACTATGTCTGTTCACTTCGTCTTGTATCATGTCATGTAATAGGATTGAGAGATCAGGGCTCATTGTACGAGAAAATAGGATAGTTGTATGTGTGAGGTAATTCCGCACGGAATTAACAAGGTAATTCCGCATGGAATTAGACAAGCTAATTCCACACGAAATTAATTTTGTTAATTTCGCACGGAATCACAACACTATATATACCCGTGTCTCTGATTCATTTGTAACGGAATCAGAAATTGTACCGAAGTGCTGTCGGTTTGTCTACAGGTGCTGTAAGACTATCAATTCATTAATAGAGACATATTAAAGTGAATCAAGCTGTTTCCACGTCCGTTTCATTGATTCCGCCTTTGATTTGGATACAAAACTCTTCTGAACGACTAATTCGGGTCAAACAACGATCCTACAAGTGGTATCAGAGCACAGGAGGAAGAGTTCTTTGTGATTACAGCTGAATTTCTGTCTTCTACACCTTCTTTTTCAAATTGGACAACTTTTAACGGTCAAAATGGTTTGAATTTCTCATATCATATGCGAAACAGTGTTTTAACAAAGCCTTGAAAGAATCAGATCAAAATTCGGCCTAAAAATGACAGAAATGGGTGAAAATGTTAATTCCGTTTGAACGAAAGTTATAATTTCGTTTGAAAATTTGACATAATTTCGCACGAAATTACTAATCTCGTGTGAAAGAGGTAATTCCGCTTGGGAATTTCGTGTGAAAGGGGTAATTTCGCTTCAAGTGTTAATTTCGCACCAAAGTAATCTCGTATGAAGCTTAATTCCGTTTGAAGACTAATTCCGCACCAAATCTCATTTCGTGTCAAGATCATTTCGCACCAGTCGTGTGTCGGTCTGTTTCAGGTTATTTGATATTATTGAAACTGATTGTGTTTGTTTGATTGTCTACAGGTTTACATCATGGCTGAAGAGTTTTTCAACACGTTTTACAACGCGTTTACCTCGGATACAATGGATGCTTCAGAGGTTACACCTAAAGCAATAACTAAAACGATCAAGGACAACATCAAACATGACAACTTTTATGGAACCTATTCAAAACTTCCGAAGCTGGATAACATTGAAGATTATGTATGGTGGAAGGAGAGGTTTGTCAATTGGACGAAGGCATATGCACATGAGAGTTGGTTTTGTTTGAAGTTTGGATATGCTAGCCCAACAAATGACAAAGGAGAAGAAATTCTGATTAAAGATTTTTCAGAGGAAGACAAAAAGAAATTTTCATACGAACAGAAGATGATTGCTTTGATTCAACAATCAGTTCGAGATGACATTTTTTCATTATTAATACATGATGGGTCATCGCAGTCTGTGTGGAAAGCTTTGAAGGCAAAAGCTAAGGGGGTAAACAAATTCAGAAAAACAAAATCGCATTATTAAAAAAAGAATTTGATTTATTTGATAGTTTAAAAGGAGAGACAGTGAGGCAAATGATTGAGAGGTTTTGCCATTTAAAGATTGAATTTGAAAGATTTAAAATTGTAAAAACTAGAGAAGAAATTGTAGACAAAGTAATTGAAGCGTTACCACGAGCTGATCAGTGGCAAAAGTTTGTTTTTATCTTGAAAAATGATGATAAATTTGATACAATTTCTCTTGATACGTTGTTAGAAAAGATTGAGAGTCATGATCTAGAGCTACAAAAGCAAAACAAGATGAGTGGTTCATCGCATCATCAGAATGTTGGTCTATACTACAAAGGCAATGTACCTTCGGAGAAAGTTGTCAGTTCACCAAAGACAACATTCAGTGGTGAGAAGACGAAGGAACCACAAACAACCTCATCAACTTATCATTCTGGATATCATTCATCTTCAAAATCAAGTTCTGATGAAGCAGAGGAGATTCTGTGCAACATTGCTCTTAAACTGAAGAATTCTCCGTCGATGAGCATCAATACAGCTAAATAGCAAATGAGTTTCCTTGCATCTGTTCTGGAATCGTATGAAGGTCTTGTAGCCGGCAAAATTGGAAACTCCGAATTGACCAAAGAATACTACGACCAGATTGATCCGGAAGAGATGGAGCTCATTGACATCCGTTGGTGTTTGGCAAGCTGCATTCGCAGAGCTCAAAGATACATGGAGATTACTGGGAAGCAATCATTGGGTGGTCCGTCAACAAAGCTTGGATTTGACAAATCCAAAGTGACCTGCTTCAGATGTAAGCAAAAAGGTCATTTCAAGAGAGAATGCACTAATTCTGAAGCTGGAGGAAATGAACGTCCTTTCAACGATGATTATTATCGAAAGGCAATCTACCACCGAAGCAAAGAAGAGCCGAAAATGATCGAAGATAAACCCAGAGAGAAATCTAGAGCTTGTGCTGTCATCCATCATGATGAAGGATTTGATTGGAGTGAGATTTGTCCAGAAGAAGATCGTTTGGAAAATATAGTTACAGCTCATGGCAGAAAACCATCAAAGAGTCAACATTATGTTTTTGTTGCTAAAACCAAAGATGAAAACAAAGAAGAAAATGTTGCTGCTGAAGTAAAAGAGAAAACTATAGAAAAGATTTTGAAAGAGAAAACTGAAAGAGAAAGATTCATTGTGGGGTGCAGAATGGAGAAAATGCAGGAAGAATATGAGAATGTTGTTGCGAATAAAAGATGGGATAAGAACCAAGAATGTTATGTCAACAAACAAGGTGAACCGGTTGTTCCAAGAAGTGACATAGTTCATGATGATGTTCTCCTTGTTATTCCTGGATCCGGCGAATATTATTCCAATGTTGCAAAAGACAAGACATATGTGAAAAGGCTGGATAAAATCATCAGGGATGCTATGACAACAAAACTGAGGAAGAGGAATGAAGAAAGAATGAAGAAGAACATTGAGAATTTAGTTGATGATTTGAAGAAAGCTGTTGAGGAAGTCAAGGTTGAAGAAAAAGAGAAGGTTGATGAAAAAGAAGCTGTTATTGAAGAACAGCAAGTTGAAGTAGTCAAGAGTGAGAATTTGGAAGCTGGTGATGCTGGTGATGAAGTTAGTGTTGAAGAAAAGAAAGAAGATGCTGATCAGACAAATGTAGCAGAAAACACCCAAGTGCCAATCACTAAGGTAATTTCTGATTCTGAGATCTTAAAAATTGTTGAACAGTGCAAGAAATGCATGGAAACATGCAGTGCTTGTACTGAAAAAGATGAAAAATTCAGAACAAAAGATCTTGAGTTCACAAAAATTGAAACTGTTTTAAAAAATAAATACAAAGAAATGTTAGAAAATGAAAAGATTTTGAAAGATAATGATGAAAAACTTTCAGAAAAATGTAAACAATTAGAAAAAGAAAATGAAGTTTTGAAAGAAAATGTTTTGAAAATGACAGAAGAATGTTCTCAAAAAGAAAATGATTGTCAAGAAATGAAAAAGGAATATGATTCGATAAAATTGGCTTATCACATTACAAAAGAATCATATGAAAAAGTAAAAAAGTGAAATGAAACTTGTTCAATCAAGATTGAAATATTGTTCTGAAACAACTAATGAGTATAAACGAATGTATGAAATAAAACAACAAGTTGTAAATTCCTACATTGAGGATGTTGCTAAACTTAAGCGTCAGATTGCTGATTTAGAACAGGATAATAACAAGTTAAAAAGTTATCACGCGTCGTCATATGTGCTTGAAAGAATTTTCAACATAAATCTGGATGGGAAAGATTCTCAGCAAAACAAGAAGGGTATTGGCTCAGAGTTTCATCAAGTTCCTCCACCGGAAAAGTTTGTGTTTTATGATGAGGAAAAGGTCGAAAAAGCTTTCAACATGGTAGATCAATTGCCAGACAACATTGATATAACCTGTTTCAAATCTGATGATTCTCATGATTCAGAGGTGGTAGGTAAAGTCGTTGAAAATGTGTTGAAAGAAGAATCGGTTGATACAGGTAAATCTGAATCACAGGATGAAAATGAAAGTAATTTTCATGATGGATATCTGAAAAACACAAAATCCGAGAAAAAATTGAATGATGATTCAAAAGGATTGGTTTATACCATGATTGGATCGGACATATTGTTCTTAGATGTTGTATTCCCGATTCAGAATGTGATTTCAGAAAAGGTTGATAAAGTTTTCAAAATGGTTGAGATTGAGAAATCTGAGATTTCAAAGTTTGCTGGAAAAGGTCACAAAACTTTTTATAACAAACATGGTTACAAGAAGAAAAACATGAAGGCTGGGTTAGGTTATAAGAAGAAATAGAATTGGAAAAAAAATGAAGTACAAAATTTTCAGGCAAAAATGAGTTTTGTTCAAGGAAAAAGTTTTGAAGAAGAAGAAAAACTCAAATTTAGACAACAGTCTAATGAAGAGTTTTGTGCTCAAAAGAAAAAGCAACAACCGCAGGTCAAAGATGTGTCCAAGAGAACATGTTTCAAGTGTGATCAGATAGGACATCTAGCACGAAAGTGTCCAAATCTGAAACCTGTGGATGTTGACAAAAAGAAGTCTGAAAATGTTGAAAAACAAAAATCTGAGGATGTGAAACAAAGGTCGACCAGATTTGATTCAAAACAAACTTGGAGGTATAACACAAACAAGTTTGTTTCGAACCAAACCTGGAAATCTAATCCGAACAGGTTCGATTCTAGACAGACTTGGAATTCTCACACACCCAGATTAAGAACAACACAACTTTGGAAAACAACTGTTGATATGACAAAACCTCAAGAGTTTTGGAAACCAAAAGTTGCTGTTTAAAATCAAAAGATTAAAAAAGAATCACATTTTTACAAACGAGGTACTCCAAAAGGTCAAACATGGAGTGTTAAGAAACAAGTGACTTCAGTGAAAGATGAGAAAGTTGAAGTCAAAGTTGAAAAAGTCTTTGATGACAAAGACTTTCCGAAATTGAATGATACTTATTGTGTTGAAATGCCTAAGGTCAAACAGACCTGGGCTAAATTGTTCAAGTAATTAAGTAGTCTATATGTGCAGGTGCTCAACAAATCCGAAGATTGTGAGAATGGAAGTTGGAGCAGCCTGGCACAACGGGAAGAAGACGCTGTTGTACCCTGGTTTGGTTGAACAGGGAGTTTATTTGTTTTCTGTACATAAATAAACAATATTTCAAAAACACTAAAAAATTGAAATTTTTAAAAAACCAAAAATATGTTTTTATTTTGTCAAAATATTCAAAAATACAAAAATATGTTGATTGAATACGCCGAAACCCTCACGGCTGAACAAACATGATTAATTTCACAAGATTGAAAAATGGTTTTCAAACTGTAAAATATCAATGTGTTGTAAATCATGGGGGTATGTTAGATTTTCTGCAAATCAGTACATTTTTAGCAGAAAATGGATGGCGAGACAAAGCTATCAGTATTGGTTGTCAAATTTTCTTTAAATGATTTTGCATTTTAGGGGGGGTAATATTGTTAGAAAATACAAAAACATTTGAAAATTTGAAAAAGTAAAAAACATGATAAAATTTGAAAAAGTAAAAAACATGATAAAATTCAAAAATTGAGTTTTTGTGTAAAAAGAGGAAATGATAGTACATCAGTAGACAGTTACAGTACGCTAAAGAATTGAAAAGTTAAAATGTGTTAAACGATCTCACCGTGGATGTGTCGGTAGATTTTTATACATTTAGTAAACTTTTTCGGGATATAAACCTAAATTCAAACTTGCTTATTTTGTGGGGAACACTACTTGAATATATAGGTAACCCCTGAAATCTCGTTTGAAGGACCCCTCTTTCTGAGATACTAGGTCTTTATGCTTAGTGATATCTGGGGTATTATCCCGGGACTTCTGATTTTGCGGAAGCAATGGCCTAGTCCCCGTATAATACTTTCTGCTTGCTTGAAATATAGCGCTGCCCTCAGCAAAAATGATGAAACAATAAAATTGATAATCATTGTTGTTGTAAAAAAGATCCTCTAAAGGGGACACACCAAAAGTCGAGTCGTGATCTCTCTGCTGAACGGTAGTTCTGACCTGAGCTCTCACGGTTCTTCGTAATTTATAACCCCTTACAGATATCATCTAGATATATTCACCTGTAAGACTGAATATTGGGATCTGGATACGGGAGTATATTCAAGAGGTGGGACACATGAATGAGTTTAAGTTCTTAAAACATCTAATTCGTATCCTGAATCAGTTGAAATTTGTGTGAAAGTTTAAGTGGATCAGTATATCGACAATCTAAGTGAATTATTTAATTCTTAATGTGTAACTAAGCTCAACGGTACGTGTGACTTGTCAGAAACTGATATGATCCTCTGACGCAAACTCAAACAAAAATGGTGTCTGTAAATATGTTTGTACATATTTCTTTATTGCTTTATCTTTCAGAAAATACAAAAAGATTTTTGATTCTGCTTTATTTTCGACAACCAATGTCTGTGATGCTGAGTTTCAAAATCTGAGTATGCTGATTGTGTTTCTGAAAATAAAACAAGTTCATTAATTTGAAACTTGAAGTTTTTAAATTCAAAAATCAAAAACAGTTTGTGATATCTCCAAGGTCATTAAGTTGGACTTGGATGATTACCCGTGAAGGATTTGGATGTTTATATTGTTATAGAGCCAGGTTCCAATTCGTTTCGCTGAAACTGCAAATTCTGGAAATTTGTTGATAGGAGGAGTGGTTTAGAGAGTTTGATTTGAAAACATTGTATTTATAGATGTTTGAGGAGTGCAGGTATTCCAGATTACGATCCCGACAGCTGAGTCTTAGGGGGAGTCTGAAGACAAGCTTGAAGCAAGGGGAGCTTGTAGACGAAAAGCAAGGTGTCGATCCCTAAAAGCACAGAAGCTTGATGAAAGGGGGAGCCTGAAGAAAGAGAGAGCCAGAGTTAGAAGAGAAAGATTGATAGGATGCTTACAATGTTAGACAATTTGGAAAGCCCAAAAGACTGATCAAGACTGAAGATGTGTCATGCTAAAGATTAGACACTGAAGACTTCGTCAACATCCAAGGGGGAGTCTGTTAGTGCACTATGTCTGTTGACTTCGTCTTGTATCATGTCATGTAATAGGATTGAGAGATCAGGGCTCATTGTACGAGAAAATAGGATAGGTGTATGTGTGAGGTAATTCCGCACGGAATTAACAAGGTAATTCCGCATGGAATTAGACAAGCTAATTCCACACGAAATTAATTTTGTTAATTTCGCACGGAATCACAACACTATATATACCCGTGTCTCTGATTCATTTGTAACGGAATCAGAAATTGTACCGAAGTGCTGTCGGTTTGTCTACAGGTGCTGTAAGACTATCAATTCATTAATAGAGACATATTAAAGTGAATCAAGCTGTTTCCACGTCCGTTTCATTGATTCTGCCTTTGATTCGGATACAAAACACTTTTGAACGACTAATTCGGGTCAAACAACGATCCTACAGTACTTTTGAAAGTTTCTCCTTGGAAAGGAGTAGTTCGGTTCGGAAAGAAGGGAAAGCTAAGTCCATGGTACGTAGGACCATTCCCAATAATCCAGCGAATAGGACCAGTTGCTTATCGCTTACAACTACCAAAAGAGCTAGCCGGGGTACATGACGTATTTCATGTATCCAATTTTAATAAATGTCTATCTGACGAATCCCTGGTAGTACCTCTTCAAGATGTAGAGGTAAATGAAAAGTTAAAATTTGTTGAAAAGCCATTGCAAATAGAAGACATAAAGGTCAAGTTTCTCAAGCACAAACGACTAGTGATGGTCAAAGTCAAGTGGGATTCAAAGAGAGGACCTGAATACACTTGGGAGCTGGAATCGGAGATGATGCGAAAGTATCCCTACTTGTTCCAGTAAATCTCGAGGACGAGATTTTTATAAGGTGGGGAGGATGTAACAACTTTCACCAAAACTATTATTTCTTATTATATTTTGTCCAATAGGAAACCTTAATTAAGACCCCCAAGTGATCCTGCATAACCCCTAAAATTTTCAAAACAATTGGAATCAGGATCAGGGCCCCTAAAACTCAGGGGGGGGGGGGGGGGGCATTTCCTATTCGGTATTATCAAGACAGTTTTACGTGTAAAACAAATTTGAACGATCGGTCAACTCAGCCAAGCTACCGAGACATGGGGCTACCCTATGGTAGGGGGTACCCCTCGCGCCACGCTGGCGCGCCCTTTTTCCAGTATATATTCAGGGGTTTGGCACTTGAGTTTCTGCGTTGGTTTGACGTTAAAACTCGTTTTCTACGTTGAGTTATCTTCTGTTTACTACAAAAACACACACTAGCACGAAACGCTGCCGCAACAACAGGGTAATAACTCGATCGCTGCTACGATTTAATGTCCGATCGATAGAAACCAATCCAATGGATGTTTAAGTGCTGCTCAAACTTGGGTTATACTTTGTCATTCGTTGTGAATTCGATGGATGTTTAAGTATCGCACTTTATCATTCGTTGTGAAGGTTTCGATCTCGTGAGTTGTCGTAAAAAGGTGGATTAAAGTTACTAACCTAGTTTTCGTGTGCATTGTTATTTGAATTAGGTTACCAGGATAATCAGTAGGCTAAAAACTTTGCCCGTTAAAACTTGCAATGTGAGTCATTCTCTTTTTATCAACAGTGTTTTACAATACTCCAATCATTTTCAAAAGTTATAATTACAGGGATTAAGTCATGGTTATCTTAATCACTGGCAAGTGGGGTATTGTGCACATTACTAATTTCTCACGGTTAGGCTAATAAATCCTAACAGTGATAATCATCACTAATTGGATGAAAGGACCCAATAGTGGTATGACCATCGTCACCAGGAAGTGACACGGCGCCAGATAAAAAATAAGATATAAGCCATTGTAATTGCTCTTATCCTGTAATTTATAACCATGTGTTATTTTATGCAAAATGAATGATTCACCAGTATTTCCCCTTTGATAAAATATTTTTAAAACATGTTTCAGGCGACCTGCTGTGATTCAAGGAAAACGTGCTACGGAGCACTAACAAGCTTGAAGAGGTGGCTCAATAAAAATGAATAAAACATGTTTTGTAAATCAGGGAAGTTCCTTGTGAAATTCCTCCATTATAAACTACGGGGTTGATCCCGAATTATGAAATAAAATAATCGGGCATTTCAAGTTTTTAAAAGATCCTGTTAAATCTTTCCCTGTCACATCAAATAATAAATACCACGGGTTCCTGCCCCGCGGCTCCTGAACCGGGTAAAACCGGGGCTGGGGCCGTGACAATAGACCATTTACATCAAAACGTAAACCGGCTTGGATCTATACAGACATGTGCTTAAAAATGTAAGAAAACAGTGTTTTTTATGTTAGAGAATGGTACCACACGTAGTAGCATTGAAATGTAAAGTAACTCGAATTTTTAACACCTAGTGAAAACACATTTTATATGATAAAACGCAAATCAACTTAAATAGACATAAAAATTAGCGCGAAAACATATTGACAAAATATAGACCAACCGGAAACATATATAAAAATAAGTATAGAAACGTATTATATTTGACTCGCGTACATAAATATTAGCACGTAAGATTTGAGAGGTAATTTTTTATAAAGCTAAGGGGTGTAAATGATAATATTAAAAGAATAAAATGAAAAAAAAAATAATGTAGCTTGACCCTCGCTATAGTGATTCCTCTTTTCAAAATCTATACATCCTAATAAAGAACATACCTAGGGTGTCACACGGCACTTTTCTAGCCTCCATTTCACACATGGCATTTTTTAAGCTACATTTGACACATGAAACTTTTCTAGCCTCGACAATGGTTCATTTTTCTTTGCATTTAATGAAAATGGGTCAGAATCACGGGTGACTATATATTTGTTATAACCCGGACACAAGTTCTCTTTTCATCTCGCTCTAGGGTTTCCGCATCTTCTCCAAGCTTCCTATCTCAATCTCCCGCAACTTCAATCGTATTTCTGCCTCTCCCCCATCTCTAAATCGCATCACTCAATATCTCAAATCTTCATCAACAAGGTACCACTCCCTCTTTTATCTATCAATCATTCTTGATTTTCTTTCTTTTTTGGGTTATTGGATTTTAATAATCCTAAGTTTCACCTGTTGGCTGATAATAATCTCAATTTTAAAATTTCCCTCCAATAATCCAACTTGTAAAAGTTTGGCCACCATTAATCCTTTTCAAACATATAAGAATTTGGTATCCTCAATAAATTCAATTACACCTAGAGACTCCTTAATTGATTTAAGTGCACCTATGTTAGAAAATGATCAATGGCGGCCAAACTTTTAAAAGTTAGGATTATTGGAGGGAAATTTTAAAGTTGGGATTATTATCGGCCAACAGGTGAAAGTTAGGATTATTAAAATCCAATAACCCTTCTTTTTCTTTACATTCCTTTGATTAATCATCTAGATAAATAGCCACCTAAGTTGAAACAATTTTAATCAACTAAAGTGTGAATCATACGCTCACCTAGGGTTTGTTGATAATTGTCGTTCTTCCATCTAGTCCATCTGCCTCATTGATTCGATTAAGTCTTCTTCATTCAAAAGGTTTTTTAGGGTTACTAATGTTTTGTATTTCGATTTAGCCTTCTTCATGGTTTTTTTTTATGTTTAGAATACTCTTAACCTATTCATATTTTGACACTGCCATGCCATTGGTGATCGATGACGACGGTAGTTGACGTAGACGTTAACGAAAATCTTACATTGATGGTTTGCAAGAAATACGTTTGTCACAGCATCAATTCTTTCGGGAACTTTTAAACATATTTTTTTGACTAAATTTGCATATACCTATTTGGTTATATTATAAGAAGCTTCGTTGTTCCTGTTTTCTCGTGAGTTATTGATGAGCAAAAAAGATGGATTTTTATTAGCTTTGATTGTTTACGAACAGTCGAGTAGAAGATCAGATGTGGTTCAAGCAACACTATCGGAGAGATGTGGGTATCATTCACTGGGAACTCCTACTCTACTTTTCGACACCATCAATTACCCAATTCACATGAAAAATCTATTGATTAAGGTATATGAATATCACCTTATGTTTAAAAATTAAAGTTGCAAAAGTTATTTATTATGATTTATTGAGTTTTACTTGAGTTATTTTTAGTTTTATCTTTGTCTAGAGGGTTGAATTTGTGGGTGTTACTTCAA
Source organism: Helianthus tuberosus (assembly GCA_030545235.1). Lineage (NCBI taxonomy): Eukaryota > Viridiplantae > Streptophyta > Magnoliopsida > Asterales > Asteraceae > Helianthus > Helianthus tuberosus. The sequence continues at coordinate 24,235,617 of CM060384.1, read as the reverse complement.
TCAATAGCTTTGTTTTGCTTGATTAGGTATTTCAATAGGAAACATACAAAACTTGAACCAGGCCGTCGGAAGTAAGTAACGTATTTACTCAAAATTTGTGCTTCTATATTCCCTTAGTGCAATTAACTAAATTTCCCGTGAATAATGGTTTATGATCCTCTAGCCAAATCTTGCAACTAAGTCAAGAGTTTGACCAGGATGACACACGAAGCTTTAGATTCCAAGTCGGTCCGTCGATTGCCAACTCTCCTCCAGGTTAGACTTTTTGCAACACTTCATATTGTAATCTTTTTAGAAAAATCCATTTTTTATAACCGGGTCGGTCAATGATTGTTGATGCGTATATGTGTAGTGCAGGAGTTTGCTAATATGTCTTACTGATTTCACATACGGGTGTTTGGTGAATCTCTGAGAGGGAGAATGATTTGGATATAAAGGACAACTAAGAGAAAATGCACACACAAATGGTGGATGATAACTACAAGAACATCAACACTTTATTTGTTCTCAGCCGCCAAGTTGAAGTATGACATTACTAGTTTAATTTCAAGAAAAATTCAGATTCATGGTACACCTTTGTTAGAAATTAAGTGCAATTTGTAATTATTTCTCTTCTGGTGAAGCAGACTAAATGATACACTCGCAAGTTGCAACAGCCATCGATAGCATAAAATCGGAAAAACATACAAAGAAATGAAAACTAAACCAAAAGTAAACCCAAATTAAAATCAAAATCGAAACATTAGGCTTAGAAGTGTCGAGTTAGTGGTTACATGAATTAGTGGTTACATGAGCCTGATGTTCCAACTGCAGTTTGCCCTCCGTCAAAATAAGCGGGACACCTATTAATATAGCTATTAATCGTTGTCGCCAGATTGCAGTAATGTGACCTCCTAAATTGTCGGCTGAATGTTCATTGTGGTTTTATGTTTTTACTTAATCAATATTAAGTTTTTTCTTTGTTTGAATGTAGTTAGATAGCTGAATTGCTGTAATAATTTATCAATTTGTTAATTAAGATTATCTACGAGTAACTATAAAACCAAAAAAAAATTAATGAGGTTTAAACTATAGCTTATAGATGTAACGTTATGAGGAAACACTAGCAAAAATCCTCTTCTAAACATGCAACTGTTAGTAATTTTATAGAAGTAATTTGTCATGATACTCATAAAATGTAAGGTGTGTATTATATAATTTTGAACAACTATTTATCTACATATCAAATATTGTGTTTTTCTAGGGGTGTGAACGAACTAAGCTACTCGCAAGCTACTTAAGATCGGCTCAAAAAAACTCAAACAAGCCTAGCTTAAACGAACTCAAGCCCGAGCCTTGCTTAGTAAACGAGTCTGAGTTTCACTTATCGAGCTCGAGCTGGCTCGCGAGCCTAGGTGATCCTATTTTTATTTATAAACTTATGATAAAAATAACTAAATAATTCACATATACACACACATATAATGTTATATATAAGATTTCTAAAACGAAATAATTATAATTAGTATAGATTATTTAATAAATAATAAATGAGCCGATCTCGAGCTCCGAAAAATTACTACACAAGTATATTATAACTATATGAGTTGTGAGTGTTCGTTACTTGACATTTGGCTTCAGGTAGCTTAGGCTGGAGGGCGCCACCCCCGCCAACTCAGCCACTATAGCGCCCCTAGGGGCTCCATCACCACACCCTCCATTTTAAGAGGGGGGCGCCATAGGTGAGGCGCTAGCATGGTAACGAGAAGGTTAAAGTGTTCAGGTGGGACCCACAACTTGTAAACCAATCAAAAAAAAAAAATTTAATTTTTTTTAATATGGGGCTCCATCCACACCCTACAAATTAAAGGGGGGCTCCATGGCTGACGTGGATCTACGTGGACTTGATAAAGCCCCATGGGGCTCCAACCACACCCTATAGCCTTAACACATTTTCTTGATTATGAAACTAATCTATCAATTAGCCTATCCTTTACTTACATATGTTTACTTATGCAATGTCTGATTATCTTAAGAATTTGATGTTTATTTTTATCTAGGATAGATTAATTGGAATAGTTGTTGATACTATTGGGTTGAGCACATGAGTTGCACAAGTTTCATAATGGTATGGCTAAACAAGATTAATTTAATGTATGAATTAAGGAATTTATTGATCTCTCTGTCCTTTCGTAGACTTTTTTTGTTTACATATTGTGGCTCACATCTTTAATCATCTTCAAAATATATCGATGTACAAAATCTCTACCTGCATGTTACTTTACACATGAGAAACAAGGGTCTGAAGTCGGAATTGGAGCTTCAAATTCTTCCCCTCTTCAGGTTCCACAAATATCTCAGTTGAAATATTTAGATCAGTTTTGTCAAATTAAGAATATGAAGTTATAGTAATATTTTCTTGAATTTCATCAACCGATTAGATCTTTAGTAGTCACTCTTGCTTATTTAGACTATGACTTGGTATATTGTTTGTTTGATAAGAATATAAAGATCGATAATTTGGTTGAACATTGTTGGAATTAGAGTAGGCCTTGTTTATGAAAAGGTACTTATTAAATATATTTTTTAATATTTCATTTTTTAAATTATATTTCTTAAATCATGTGTAGTTTGGATCAGAAATGGTTGCATCTTTGTGGATCATTGAAAATGCTCTCAAATCTCACATTAAGACTGATTTAATTGATTCATGGTGTCTTATTTTCTTAAGAAAATTGTTTAGATGCTTGATTTCAACATGTTTTTCATGTTCATCTGTAATCGCAGGTATCATATGTTTTTCACGCTTCAATCGCTTTCAACTGCTCAAGGTATGTGGCATATCATATGATGGTGGGTTTGTGTCGAAAAGATGTGGTAAAGCACGAGTAGAGAAATCTTTATGAGGTCTGATGAAGAAGATGTTAATGATGTGACTATACTTTGATGATGAAGAACCGAGCTACATTAGTTTGAGATTGAATACAAACATGTGTAGTTTTGACCTGATTACTAATATATAAATGAGTCTCGTGAAACGAGGATGTTCTTTGCATCTATAGAATTTCGTTATGATTATCATAAATGTATAATGTTTTTGGCCAATATTTCAAAAACATATTATTTTGTCAGATCCATAAAATTCGTAGGTATTAGCACGTAAAACAAATGTCTACCAAACCAAACATCAAAAAGTGTTTTTGTTTCTAACTTCTTCCCATTCCATTTTATTATCACCAACTGTTATATTGATAGAGAAATTATATCTTGAAGTATAACATTTTACTTATTTTTCTTATACTGATAATCTTACTTTGAAAAAAGTAAGGACGTTACGATGAATGAGAACATGATCACATGGGAATTACCTAAATATAAACAATCCAAACTCACTTTTGATTGATAATAAGAATATTAACCAAAAGTATTTATAATGCCGTCAAGAACAAAAATCTGAACCAAAAAGGTATTTCAAATACAAAACACAAAAAAATATAAAATGTAGTCAATCTTCATCATTTGAGTAGCATGCAAGCACAAAAGTAAAAATACAACCATCATTAAAATATATATATGCAATAAGGGTAACACTTTAGAATGCCAAACTAAGAAGGAGAATTTATTTCAGAATCTTAATTATGCGACTTTAAATATGGACATATCATATCACACCATGCTCATAATTAAACCCCAGCCCCTACATAGGTCCACAATTCTCGATAGTACAAACGAATGGGGTATCCAAAGGCTCTAGACATTCAGTCGACTGAAGCTCTATGGTCCTGGCTGTATTTAAGCCCAATCTATGGACCTCATGCCATTTTCGACCATCTCATGTTAACTAGAAGCTAGCGAGGACATGATAGGGTTTCTTACGATGAAACTCGAAGCAAGCAACCCACATTTAGGGTTGTAAACGAGCCGAGCCGAACCGAACCAGGGTGGGCTTAGGCTCGGCTCGTTTAAAAATCGAATCGAGCCGAGCCAGCTCATATTCTTAACGAGCTGGAAAGTTGGGCTCCTAGAAAGTGGGGAACAGCGGGGAACCTACTCAAGCGAACTCCGATTGGACTCATTCCAGCAGCGTTGGAACCGGCTCGTCGAACCCTAACTAGGATCTCTTAACCCTAAATCCTAACTCCTAAACTCTAAACCCTAAAGCTAAAAAATAAGGCTAAAACCTAAGCTAAACCGTAAAATCTAAACTATAAACCCTAAAAGCTAAACCCTAAAGGTTAAACCTAAAACTAAACCCTAAACCCTAAAGCTAAACCCAAAGCTAAACCCTAAAAGCTAAACCCTAATATATTTAGGCTTTAGGGGTTATGATTTAGGGTTTAGTGTTAAGAGATCCTAGTTAGGGTTCGACGAGACGGTATGAGTCCAATCGGAGTTCGTTTGAGTCGGTTCCCCATTGTTCCCCACTTTTTTAGTGTTCCACAATGAACCTCACACTACACACACACACACACATATATATATATATATATATATATATATATAGGGGACCGCTAGAATGAGAACCACCTCTAGTTATGAGAACCGCGAGAACCACACCGTACGGGGCGAGGTGGACCAAATTTTTTTTTCAAAAACGTAGATGCATGTATTATAAACACATTTGTAAAAAAAAAATTTAAAAAATGCTGTGTGTGTAGTTTTGAGTCACCATTCATCTAAATATTAATAAAAGACTACAAATAATGCCACATGACATTCTCTCCTTCAAGCTCATAAATTTTATTTATATTTGTTTAATATATTTCTTTTAATATTAATAACTAATATATAGATATCACTTATCTTTGTCTTTATCTTTATCCATATATTTATTTTAATATTAATAAATTCAATTAATAATATTATAAATATCTAAATCTAATATCTAATAAATTATTAATATCACTTGAAGTAATATGAAATAATTAATTCATAAATATTAAACTAATCAAAAATAATAAATAGTTTGAAACCATATTGTGTTTATGCAGATAATAAATAATTATTTAACTACTAACTAGAGTTTACTCTATTAATATAATAGTTTATTCAAGTTTTACAAAAATAAAATTTTTAATTTTTTTTAACTTATGGTGTTGTACCTCATGTGTAGAGTTTTTTTCTTTTTTCATTTCTAACCCATAACTTTTACTCTTTTGCAATTTAGACCCTTAGTTTTTTTACTTTTTACCTAAAGTTTTTCATCTTTTGCAATTTAACCCCAACTCTTTTTATTTTTCAATTTTGGTGCACCATATTTTTCATCATTCCCAAGTTTTTCGTTTCGTTCTAAATTTTGTGAGTTAACACATCGTAACGTGCGTGTAGGGTTCAATATTTTTTCGTGTATTTTTTCCCGTTTGGCCCGTCGCAACACATCAATATTTCTCCATTTGAAAGGTTCGTCGCAACGCGCGGGTCCTGCATTGACTTAGTTATTTTTTCTATGTTTTACGTTTCGGTTTAATTTCTCTGCAACGAGCGTGCGTGATTCAAAGATTTTACGTCTGCTTTTCGTGTTGCTTTATTTTTCCCGTTTTTATTTATTTTGTTTTTACGAGCTTTTCCGATGTTGGTGATTGCTGATAGTAGTATAGCATTGGTACTACTTGACTCAGTTTTACGACAACCGCTGCAACGCGATGGCTTAATACTAGTTCGTATAATATAGATAAGTTGCACATGTTTAAATACATTTAATTAAGCATGGACCAAATATATCTCATGAGAGCCCACAACCTGACTTTCGAGGGAGCACAATACCCCACTTAATTCACTATAACGATATTATGTGTATCCTGAAATATCTAGGGTATGCCCTCCAAGATCCCCTAAAACACACACATTGGAAATCTATATATGCATATAAATGATGAAAGGGAACACACCATCTTATAGTATTCAAGACCTGATATCTTTATAAATGGGGCCATGGTGTTATGTCTAACTTGAGGTATTTCTTTCTGTTCCGGATCAAAATTACTCAAATCAAACACCACAAAGACTCAAATCCAATGATGTGTTGGGGGTTAAATAGACGAAAAAGAATATTACATAAGAGGAGACATCACACGTTGAGTAGAAAGAAGTTGCCTAAGAAAGTTGTGTGGCCGTCAACTGTTTTAACTGCGAAAGGTAATTCAAACCACAATGGGATATTCTTGTTAAGTTTGAAAAACGTTAGATAACTTTGGTAACAAACCCTTACAAGGCTATGAGGTGTGGTTTTCCTTCCCCGGAAGTCCACGTAAACATCACATCACTCTCCCTTCTATCTCACCACATCTCCCAAGAGTGGGGTGTGGTTCCCCCTTCATCCCCTTCCCCTTACCTTTATTTTTAATTTTTATTTAACTAGCAACAAGACCAACGCGCGTTGCGGCGCGGGTACATCGCAAACATCGAATAGATTAGTCTAAATATTATGTGATGCGTTAACCATATGAAAACACGCGTTTCAACTTATCTGATGAAACTCAATGTAATCTATATAAGCATTGCGATTAGATCAAAAGATAAAGTAAATCAAATTTATACCCTACAATCATAACGTATTATATGTGACTCGAGTCATACATAGAAAACGTAACGTGTATAACGGAAAGGCTAACACGTATAATCAAAAGAGATTAAGTAGAGCTTTTAAAAAAGGAAAAAGAAGATACCACAATTTGACTCCACTCGGATCGAAACATAATTTACAAAACATTCCTAAAATAATCACGGAAACATATTATATTTGACCTAACTCGTTTCCCAAAAAAATTTACATCGAAACATACACCAACTCGAATTTATAACGAAACGTACATAAAAATATGCACGTAAAAAATGTTTTTTTCTAAACGAAAACATATTATATTTAACCTGACTCGTTTTCAGAAAAAGTTATGTTGAAACATAGAGCAAATCGAATTTATACCGACACGTACATAAAAATATGCACATAAAAATTAGTTTTTTAAGTAATGGAGGTATACCGGTAAACTCAAAACAAATTATTAGTAAAAAACTTAATAGGTTAAACACATTCGTAAAATCGTGCCAAGTAGCACTATTGCCACACCACTGCCAGCGGCCACCAACATCAGAAGAACTCGTACAAATAAAATAAATAAAAAAAGCAAAAAAAATAACATCGAAATGAAAAAAAAACATAAAATCGTTGAATCATGCCCGCCCGTTGTGGCGTGTTAATGCGAAGAAATTAGACATTAACGTAAAATGTAGAAAAGAATAACTAAGTCGATTTAGGACCCGCACGTTGCGACGAACTTGTCAAATGGAGAAAAATAGACGCGTTGCGACTGCCCTATCAAACGGGAAAAACAGACGAAAAAACGTTGAACTTCATATGCATGTTGCGGCGTGTTGACTCACAAAATTTAGAATGAAACATAAAACGATGAAAAACTGGGAAAAATGAAAAACTTTGGAGTTAAATTGGAAAAGATGAAAAACTTTGGGTTAAAAGTAAAAATGTCAAAGTGGTTAAAATGCAAAAGATAAAAATCTTTACGTTAAAAGTGAAAAATGCGTTTTTTAAAAGCTCCCAATGCATATATTACAACATAAAGCAACAAAATGTTTCTAATTTATAGGTTGGAAATGTATTTTTATTTATAAATAATATTTTTATTCGTTTAATGTATTTTATTTATAAGACATTAAGTTGAGATGGCAAACTTACTTCCATAATCTTTTCAACCACAGTAGGGCATACCAACATGATAGCAGCAATCCCAGGATTCAAAGGCGACAACAGAACAATTGTTACTGCAGGAGGATCACACATGACGAGGTAAGGATGGCACTTAGGAAGATGGGAAGAGGCAAGGCAGTGGGTTTGGATAACATACCGATTGAGGTGTGGAAGTGTTTGGGGGAAGAAGGAGTCCGATGGTTAACACTTTTGTTCAATTGTATTTTCAAGACTGGAAAAATGCCAGATCAGTGGAGGAGTAGCGTCGTGGTGCCTATATACAAGAATAAAGGAGACGCTCAATGTTGCGGGAACTACAGAGGAATCAAACTACTAAGTCACACTATGAAGCTCTGGGAGAGGGTAATCGAAACTAGAATTAGAAGAGAAACTCAGGTTTCAGAAAACCAATTTGGATTCATGAAAGGGAGGTCAACTACAGAAGCGATACATATTCTAAGGAGGCTGATGGAAAAGTATAGAGCGAAGAAGCAGGATTTACATATGGTGTTTATCGACCTGGAAAAGGCATATGACACTGTCCCACGCCAACTGATTTGGGATAGTTTGGAGGATCGAGGGATACCGGGGAAGTATATAGACGTAATTAAGGATACGTATGATAGAACGACAACTAGTGTCCGCGCGCCTGTAGGAGATACAAACTTCTTTCCTGTGGAGGTAGGACTCCACCAGGGGTCAGCGTTGAGCCCTTTTCTTTTTGCGGTTGTCTTGGATGAGTTGTCCAAGTTGATTCAGGAGACAGTTCCGTGGTGCATGCTTTTTGCGGACGATATTGTGTTGATTGCAGAGACTAAACGGTGCCTGAACGCGAGGGTAGAGGAGTGGCGAGTAGCTTTAGAGGGCAAGGGCCTAAGGATTAGTCGATCTAAGACTGAGTATCTACACTGTGATTTCAGCCGTGAAGCCGTTAACGATGACACCCAAATCACCATTGAGGATCAATTGGTCCCGCAGGTAACTAGATTTAAGTATCTGGGGTCATTTGTACAAAGAGATGGTGACATAGATAGTGATGTAACCCATCGCATACAGGTTGGCTGGTGTAGATGGAGGGCAGCCAGTGGGGTATTATGCGATAGGAGGTTCCCAACTAAACTAAAAGGGAAATTTTACAGGGTAGCAGTTAGGCCAGCTATGCTTTATGGAACAGACTGTTGGGCTATCAAGAAGATACAAGCGCGCAGGATGGAGGTAGCAGAGATGAGGATGCTGAGGTGGATGTGTGGACACACGAGGTTAGATCGGATTAGAAATGTGGTTTTTAGGGAAAGATTAGGAGTAACTAGTATATCGGAGAAGATTAAGGAGGGGAGATTGAGATGGTTTGGGCATGTGAAGCGGAGGGAAACGACGGCACCAGTTAGAGTAGTGGAAACTCTTACTGTGGAGGGGAGGAGAGGTAGAGGCAGACCCAAACTGACATGGGATGAGCAGATCAGACATGATTTACTAGAGTTGCATCTTTCTGAGGATATGGTCCAAGATAGGACTTTGTGGAGGCGTAGGATTAGGGTTAAGGACCTATAGAGGATATGGCAGTAAGCTCTTAGGTGTATTTCAGGGACGTAGGTTTCTCTTATTCTTTAAGTGACTTTTCCGGTGATTGCCTTCTTGTGTTTATGCATAAATGATGGTGTATGCTATTTTACGTGATTTACAATATATTGTGCCACTCTGTTCACTTTCTTGGTATGGGCGACTTCTTATTTCTATATTCTTTCTATACTCTTTGACTTGGTGTGTTGGTTTGCTATTCGTTTTCGAGTCGAGGGTCTCTCTGGAAGCAGCCTCTCTATCCCTATGGATAGAGGCAAGGACTGTCTACATCCCACCCTCCCCAGACCCTATAACTAGCTTTGCTATTTATGGGATTTACTGGGTATGGTTGTTGTTGTTGTTGTTTATTTATAATAAATACGATTTTTTTCAATAAAATTAAACATTGCATAAAAATTAGAAGTGGCAACTACTTTTTTTTTTAAGGCAAATTGGAAAATAATAATCCTATCTTTCTGAAATTGGCCGATAATAATCCCAAGTCAGTTACTAGCCAATAATAATCTGACCTCGTCCAATTTTTTTGTAAAATAGACTGCCGTTAAAATAAGCTTAACGGAGTTAAGTTTTTCTCCGAATTACAAACCGATGTTTTAGGGCTTTTGATCAGAACGAGGATACAAGTCGATTGATGTAAAACTTACCTCAAAATATTGCCCCCAACCCACGAAAACGGTGCTTCAATTCGGGTGTTTAACTTCCAATTAACAAAATTCAAGCCATTTCGAACACAATTTCGAGGTAAGTTTTACATCAATCGACTCGTATCCTCGTTCTGATCAAAAGCCCTAAAACATCGGTTTGTAATTCGGAAAAAACTTAACTCTGTTAAGCTTATTTTAACAGCGGTATATTTTACAAAAAAAATGGATGAGGTCGGATTATTATTGGCTAATAACTGACTTGGGATTATTATTGTCCAATTTCAAAAAGATGTGATTATTATTTTCCAATTTACCTTTTTTAAAAAACTCTAGATGAAGTGGTATAAAAATATAGAAGATGGAGAGTGTGGTGAGGTTTTTGATATAAGAACAAGGGTTCATATAGGGGTAGAAATTAAAAATTATTGATTTTTTTTTTAATTTTATAAAGAGTGGTTATTTAACGGTCAAAATTTTTAAAACAATAAAGAAAATGCTTTGGGGATGGCGGGGTTAATTCCCCGTGGGCACCAATCTTCAATTGGGGGGGGGGGGGGGGTATACCGACAGTAGAAGGAGCCACGTGGGCTTTCTGATCCCTGAGTCTCCTATCACTGTCCAGCAGTGCATCACTCCTTTTTTGCACTCTAGACCCAATACTACAAGGAACATCATTAACTTTCTTTTTTCTTGAACGGCCTCATTATATTATATTGCACATTTTCTTATAAATATACCGAACATAACATCATCTTTCTATTAAACTTTCAGCTTAATATAGTAGTTTTATTCAATGTAATACTTAAATATTATGACGTCAACCAGTTTTTGAATCCAGTCGGACCAGTGAAACCAGCATGACGACTGGTTCGGCAACCAATCCGGTTATATAAACCTTGACGTTGAGGCACCTTCATTATTCTAATCTAGTTCACTGTCTCGTTGAGATAGCTGGAGATGTAAGGGTATTCACAAGTGTAATTGTTTATATTTGGTTTATTGTTTGGATTAAGCTTGAAAGGCCAGACCAAGCAAGTTGTTGCATATAGTTTTGTTTTTCTATTTGTATATGTCTGACCATCCTTATGTTGATTTCGTGTGTTCTGGTGTTGAATTTTATAGAATATTTGAACATAAATACATACAATTTGATACATACAATTTGATTGTTGAATTTTATAGAATATTTGAACACAAATACAATATGATTATATGAACATTTACACAAGACTCCGAGAACTAAAAAAATATTTAAGTTAAGGGATATTGGATTTTAATAATTCTAACTTTCATCATTTGGCTGACATTAATCATAACTTAAAAAATTGCTCAGAACAGTACCAGGCGCAAACTATTTTCCACCAACGATCCTTTTCAAGAGGGTGGTTACCATACAGGAGGAAAATTGGATACGAATTGTAGGAGAAAACTTCCATCCTTGATCTCCCAAGATCAATGGCTACAAATAAAGCGGTGTCATTTTGGTAAATTTCAGGTTCAAACAATTGAAAAAATAAATAAAGAAAGTGTAATCTTGTATTTTCTTACTTGAACTCCTTCCATCATTGATTTTCAAATGACTAACTTTTTCATACGTTAATATTTTTTTAATTACACCATATTAATGAGCATTTCTTTCTCTTTAGTTTGAGCAGACTATTGCTATAATTTTCATATTTTTTTTACAAAATACGTGATTACACATTTAATATAAATCATTACGAGATTACACATGCAACATAACTCATTACATGATTACACATTCAACATAACTCATTACATGATTACACATTCAATATAAATCAGTTACGTGATTACACATTCAATGATAAGAATTTAACTGTTTATCCTTTATTACGTGATTAAATCTCTAATATACAACATTATGTGGTTATTATAGGTTGATTGGCTAATGTTACGTAATTATGTAATAACTAAGTGGGTGTTCACATAAAAATACTATAATGAAATCCACATAATAGGCATTCAAAATTACGTAATCACGTAATAATACATAGTCAACTATTGTTACGTAATTACGAACTGATATATAATCACGTAACATTACGCTTGTTTCAAGAATAAAAAGCATATTACGTAATTACCTACTGGAACATAATAATGTAACATTACACAAATCACACAACTTTATAGCTTGTAAAAATAAAAAAAAATAAAAAATTAAGAAAACTGTTGCAATAGTCTGCCCAAATTAAAGAGAATGAAATGCTCGTTAATATGGTATAATCTTTTTAAAATATTTCCGTATGAAAAAGTTATAGCACTTTGAAAATTAAGGGGGAAACTAGTTTTCTAGAGAGAAAAGACCATCATACCCCTCCCTTCTTAAATTGCAATAGACACGTGTGAGGCTATGATTATCTCCTACACTTCGCATGAAATTCCTCTCTTGTACATGATCTCTTATCTCATTTTCAAACTGGGGTATAACCCACTTAGTTTTTGTTTTTTGCTGGCGTGACATCGTTGCACAAAACCTTGTTATTTGCTAATGTGGCTGCTTATGTGGCACCATCACCTCCCCCACCTCCTCCCCCACCTCCACCTCCACCTCCACCACCTACCCACACCAAAATTGATCGGATGGAACTCTTGGATTCGAGACCTTGTGATCTAAAACATATAGTCGCCACCCCTGGTTCTTCGTCGGAAACACCCCTTTGCTCGAAACCTTAGCCGCCGGACGTACTGGCTCAACATCTAGCCGTTGTAGTTGGCTTGGGTGGTCGGAATCTAACATTGTCATCACGAAAACATAGTCATTGCTCTTCACCACTGTTTCAGCTATTAATCACCACTACAACAGTTGCCGTGCCACCGGAGCCACAGTTGAACAGTCGTTGACTCATCGAAACGGTAGCCGACCCTCCCAATCTTTCAATATTTCTCAACTCACTCTAAATTTCTATTGTGAGGGTGTGTTTTGTTGCAAATTTCTGCTCCAAGGGTTCTATCCGATCAATTTTGGTGTGGGTAGGTGGCGGAGGTGGGTGATGGTGGTGGTGGTGGATGCATGGATGGTGGTGGTGGTGATGGCTGATGGTGGAGATGGTGATGGTGCCACATAAGCAGCAACATCAGCAAATAACAAGGTTATGTGCTACATAAGTTGCTGCGACAACAAAAAACTAATTGGATTAGATCCCGGTTAGAAAAGGATCGATGGAGGAAAATAGCTTGCAAGTTGGTACCGTTTTAAGGAATTTTTTTAAGTTAGGATTAATGGCGGCTAATAGGTGAAAGTTAGAATTATCCAATATCCTTAATGAAGGTTGTGGAGGGCATGGGTTGGGTCATCAATGCCACAAAGGATCATTAATGGATTGCTACACCACCCGCTTGCCTCATCCACCATGGTTTGCATGGATTAAACCATAGCAACCATGAGCCTTCTTTCCTTTTTTAATATTTTTTTTTGCTTTTTACAAAAAATAAATTAAAATAAAAAATAGTGGTTTTTGATGTGCACAAAATGCAACATATAAATTACATCAATTGTGGCATAAAACTAACCATTTTTTAGTACTAATGTTGGAAAAAGTGTGTTTTTGTCTTCCTTTTGTATTTTCATGATTAAATGAGCTCAAATGAACAAAAGAAGCAAAAAAGCAGCTAAATCTAACATAAATACAAGAAAAGGAACAAAGGTGGCATGCCCGACCTCCCCGACAACATCTTCCCAAGCAAAACAAGAGAACAGAAGACTGAACACGCCACGTGCTCAATGAGCACGGGGGCGTGCCCAAGTGTCAGCAGCAAAGACAAAGCTGTAGAAGCTTCTATCGCCCACCACAGGGCCGTGCTCAGCGGACACGGGGCCGTGGTCAACTATAAGATTCGCAGAATCCAGGCAAATCTTGATAGTACAGATACGCTTCTGCACACGGGGTCGTGCCCAGCGGACACAGGGGCGTGGTCAACTAATGCAGACAAACTGCAATTAATGAAGACAGAGAAGGAGGATGGACACGGGGCCGTGCGCAATGGACACGGGGCCGTGCCCGGGCTGCTGTTCAGGCTATAAATAGGGGTGCTTGGCTCATTTGCAAACCATCCTTTGGCACACCACCTCTCTCACACTTCACCCACCACCCACCACCATCACAACACCATCATCCACCACCATCATCGATTGTCCATCGTAGAGTGTGTGAGTCATCTCGGGATCCAAGATTGATCGTAAGAGTTCTTGACAATCAAAGGCCATGTTTGCCTAAGTCTCTTACATCACTTGGTGAAGACAAGTGTCTAGTGCAATACTTTTTATTTTTAATCTTTTTCGCACTTTTTACTTGGTTATGTATTAATGACTTTAATAACTAGTTTCTTATGTTGAAGGTGATTCTTCCTTATCATTTGTCCGTGGTGTCTTGGCATTATTTTACTGTCTATATAAAATAAAAGATTTTCACCATTCATATCTCCACGGTCTATATGGAGATATGTTGGCTACCTGGTCGGGGGTTAAGAGAACGGTTTGGTAAGAGTCTTGCCTTGTTCAGTGTATAGATCCTGTAAGGACCTGGGTCAAATTTAGTAGGACCTCCTTCAATACCCACCGGTATTGGATGGCGAGGGTCCAAACTCTTTGATCCCCTCATATGTAAGCTACTATTAATATTTTAATCCGGATATTTAGGACTGTATCCCTGCTGACTCAGACTACTTAGCCGAGGGTAACGTCACCTCCAAAAGAGGGGCCTACCATAATATGCATTAATAACTTAATTAATTATCTTTTAATAATCCGACCATTTAGGATTGTATCCTTGCTGACTCAAACTACTGGGTTGAGGGTAACGTCACCTTCAAAAGAGGGGCCTACTACAATAACTAAGATAATCTCTTAAAAAGTGCAAAAGTGCGGAAATAAATAAAGGTTACACTAAACACGAGTCGGAGCCAAGTGATTCATCTTGTCTATCTGTTTTTACTTTTATTTTATTTTTCAGCATTTTAGTTAGTTTTTATTTTTCTATTTAAAACCTTTTTCTAACTTTTTGATTTGATTAGACGTTGAGGATAAACCGGTACTAAAAGCTCGTGTGTCCTTGGACGACCTCGGTATCTTGCCAACACTATACTACGCTCACGATGGGTGCACTTGCCCATATGTGTGTTTGGTGTTAGTAAAATACCGTGTTTTATAAATTTAAAACTTGACGAACGTGTAAAAAGGGGTTAAAATATACATAAATTTATATACACACCACACACGCATCAAGTTTTTGGCGCCGTTGCCGAGGACACAAGGATTTTAAGAAAGTTTAAAATCGATGGCCTAATCAGTTTTTCAAAACCTTTTTAAAATCACGCGCATTTTTACATTTTTTAGTAGTTTTTGCAATACGGTAGACTGAACACGGGGTCGTGCTGCATAATTTTTTACAAACTCTCAGATATAGAGTCTGAACACGGGGTCATGCTCGCTGAACACGCCCTCGTGTTGCACAAAACCAGTTACATTTTCTAAAATTCCCAGATACAGAACCTGAACACGGGGCCGTGCTCACTGAACACGGGGTCGTGCTCAGCCTCTGTTTCTGTTTTTATTTTTGTTTTCTAGTCCCGAGACTCTGTTGTGGTCTGCTGAGTGATTCTTATGGATCAATACTTAGGAGATTACAACCACCACTATGAGGAGGATGATTATAAAGAAGAGTATTGTACCATTTGTGGTAATCCTCATTCGGTACAATATTGTGACCTCTTTGAACCATCCCCTTCGTACACATACTATGAGGAACCTAGGTACGAGCCAACCACTTCATATACATACTATGAAGAGCCGAGGTATGAACCTTCTCCTTCATATACGTACTACGAAGAACCAATGTATGAACCTTCTCCCTCATACTCATATCTTGATGAACCAAGGTATGAGCCTTTTTACTCATACTTTGAGGAGCCAAGTTATGAGCCTTCACCTTCATATACTTACTATGAGGAACCATGGCGTGAACAACCCACCTCATATGAGTATTATGAAGAACCAAGTTACGATCCTTATCCATCATATACTTACAATGAGGAACAATGGTATGAACCATCTACCTCACATGAGTACTATGAGGACCAAGGATCGAACTTCCGAATTCATGCTTTGATGATACTTATTCAACTCACTTTGACGAACCACCAACTATCTCACCCATGGCCGAAAAGATAATAGAACACCTTAAAACTATCGAGCGCTATATAAAAGAAGCCCGCGCAAGGGAAGAGGAATCCCGCGCAAGGGAATAATTAACTTGTAATAAAGAAGAGATAGTTGAAGAGGTAAAAATGGAAGAACAAGTAAGTGAAAAACCGACACATGAGTTAAACAACGAAAAAGGTGAGTCCGACAACATTAAAATTCAAGAAAAGTCTAATTTTGAAGAAATTAATCTTTTGTCACCTTCTTTTGAAAATCATTGTTTGATTCCCACTCATGCTAAGTTTTTAAAAGAGTTAAACACTAACGCTAAAATTGACGAAACGGTAAACATTAAGTTAACAAATGATCAAACCTCGCTAATAAAAGAAGATCCATTTGAAATTAACATTACACCGGTTCCATGTTTTTTTTTCAAAATTCCTTTATTAGTAATATTACAATTGATAAAGATCTTTGTGTTAATATAATGCAAAACTACATTTTCGAAAAATTAAGTATTGGTGATTTTTCTCCACTTCAAATACCCATTTTTTTATCTAATCGGAAAGTAATAAAATCAATAGGGGTAGTTGAGGATGTCTTCGTTCAAGCAAATCAAATGGTAATCCCAACCGACTTTGTCATCCTTGATGACACTCCTCTAGTGTTGGGACGACCTTTTGTGAAAACACACAAAGCTTTGATTAATCGGAAGAAAAACAACTTACCCATTCAATTAGGGGCCTTCAAAAGGTGTGTCGATCTTGAACGATCAATGAAATATCCAATCGGCAATGAAGACCCCCTAATTGAAGATGAGCCAGAACCACCCGATAAGGAGGGTCTAGCCAAGGACCCTTATAAACGTGGCGCACCACGGAGGCATTCCGCGGAACTATCCTTGTTTTTAGATTAGTTTAACTTTTATATTTTCTAGTTTAGTTTTAATTTTCAGGAATAAAGCACACTTAAAATGGTGGAGGTTACTAAGGGAAACTTGAACCCACACCCCATGCACAAAAACAGAGCCTCCCGACAATGTTTCTTCATTACATCAAGTTCAGCAAGGGGCCATGCTCACCCCAACACGCCCCGTGCCCGAGGTTCTGCAGAAAATGCTCAGTTCAGGTAACTGGACACGGGGCAGTGCTCACTGAACACGCCCCCGTGCCCAGCCTTCTGTTTAAATTTGATACTGGCAGTCTGACCATGGGGCCGTGCTCAGCCAACACACCCCGTTTTCAGCTACCCAGTAACATAAAATCTTGTTTTTAACCCACTTTTACACATTTTAATCAACCGAAAAACTTATTTTTGGGACACATTGAGGACAATGTGTAATTTAAGTGTGGGGGGATGCTAAAACCTTGAATCTTGCAAGTCCTAAAACAAGCCTTACACAAAACTCTATTGGAACCGCTAATCACCCCAAAATTTTTTATTTTTTTTTTTCAAAAATTTTCTTTTTTTTTTACTTGTCTTTGTTTAATTTGGGAATAACATGTTCTAAAAAGGTTATATTTTTACAAATTTACAACCGATAGCGTCGTGATAAAAAGAACCAACATAAGAAAATTATGAAACGACATGACAAGCTTAATTAAAATTTGATTATATATACTTGATCACATAAAAACCCATTCCCACAAAAAGTGAGTTTTGAGCCTTTATTGAGCATACAAATATATATCTTTAAACTAAATGCTCATTTTTCGTTCTTGTGTGAATAGCCGCTTGGTTCTTACGACTCTAGAACTTGCCACGACGATACATTCCCGGTCCTTACCAACTTAAACCCGAGTAAGTAAATGACGGAGGCATTAGGACTAACTCTTTTTTATTTCTACACCATTATTTTTCTTTTTTTACCACCTACCCAAAATCCCCCTAGTTAACCCCTTTGAGCCTAAACCTTTTCATTTCATAACCCAAAACAAACACCCTTTCACCCACCAAAACATTTTTATTTTTAACCCTTTTTTTTTAGTGACAAGCTCAGTTTTTCTTATGACTTTGAAAAAAAATGATGATGATGAAGCAAAATAGAAATAAACAAACAAGTTTGTCAAAAATAACTTTGTTTGAATAATGGCTTCATCAAAATAAAAACTTCAAAAATAAAAAGTCTTACGAAAACCGACGCTTTTTACGCTTTTCACCCTTTTACTAACCACTAACCCAACCACCTACCTTTAACCCAAGCCTAACCCTTCACCCCAAAAGTCCTCTTGATATTTACAAAGGTGTATAGTTAAAAAGGAGGAGGATTGATTGCTTGGCAAGCTTATGGTAGGAGTAAGTTCCATGCCGCTCTCGAGTGATTCACTAAAATACATCTTCGGCCGAGTGTTGAGTGATTTCCCCCGTGAGGTATGTGAACTTGTATATAAATGGAATTTTAAAAAATGCATGTTATGCCCTAATAAGTAATTTATCTTATGTAACGTTTTAAATAAATCATGACGAATAGGATTGTAAATAAATAAAAATAAAACTTAATAAAGAATCTTGGAAATCCCGACACTCTACGACAAGCCCAAAAACCTTCTCTTCTACCCATTCCATTTGGGAGTGTAAAGCCACATTATAAAGAGTTTTGCTTGAGGACAAGCAAAGATTCAAGTGTGGGGGTATTTGATGTGCACAAAATGCAACATATAAATTACATCAATTGTGGCATAAAACTATCCCTTTTTTAGTACTAATGTTGGAAAAGTGTGTTTTTGTCTTCCTTTTGTATTTTCAGGATTAAATGAACTCAAATGAACAAAAGAAGCAAAAAGGCAGCTAAATTCAACATAAATACAAGAAAAGGAACAAAAGGTGGCATGCCCGACCTCCCCGACAGCATCTTCCCAAGCAAAGCAAAGCAAAGCAAAACAAGAGAACAGAAGACTGAACACGCCCCGTGCTCAATGAGCACGAGGGCGTGCCCAAGTGTCAGCAGAAAAGACAAAGCTGTAGAAGCTTCTATCGCCCACCACGGGGCCGTGCTCAGCGGACACGGGGCCGTGGTCAACTATAAGATTCGCAGAATCCAGGCAAATCTTGATAGTACAGATACGCTTCTGCACACGGGGTCGTGCCCAGCGGACACGGGGGCGTGGTCAACTAATGCAGACAAACTGCAATTAATGAAAACAGAGAAGGAGGATGGACACGGGGCCGTGCCCAATGGACACGGGGCCGTGCCCGAGCTGCTGTTCAGGCTATAAATAGGGGTGCTTGGCTCATTTGCAAACCATCCCTTGGCACACCACCTCTCTCACACTTCACCCACCACCATCACAACACCATCATCCACCACCATCATCCATTGTCCATCGTAGAGTGTGTGAGTCGACTCGGGAACCAAGATTGATCGTAAGAGTTCTTGACAATCAAAGGCCATGTTTGCCTAAGTCTCTTACATCACTTGGTGAAGACAAGTGTCTAGTGTAATACTTTTTATTTTTAATATTTTCGCACTTTTTACTTGGTTATGTATTAATGACTTTAATAACTAGTTTCTTATGTTGAAGGTGATTCTTCCTTATCGTTTGTCTGTGGTGTCTTGGCATTATTTTACTATCTATATAAAATAAAAGATTTTCACCATTCATATCTCCACGGTCTATATGGAGATATGTTGGCTACCTGATCGGGGGTTAAGGGAACGGTTTGGTAAGAGTCTTGCCTTGTTCAGTGTATAGATCCTGCAAGGACCTGGGTCAAATTTAGTAGGACCTCCTTCAATACCCACCGGTATTGGATGGCGGGGGTCCAAACTCTTTGATCCCCTCATATGTAAGCTACTATTAATACTTTAATCCGGCTATTTAGGACTGTATCCCTGCTGACTCAGACTACTTAGCCGAGGGTAACGTCACCTCCAAAAGAGGGGCCTACCATAATATGCATTAATAACTTAATTAATTATCTTTCAATAATCCGACCCTTTAGGATTGTATCCTTGCTGACCCAAACTACTGGGTTGAGGGTAACGTCACCTTCAAAAGAGGGGTCTACTACAATAAATAAGATAATCTCTTAAAAAGTGCAAAAGTGCGGAAATAATCAAAGGTTACACTAAACACGAGTCGAAGCCAAGTGATTCATCTTGTCTATCTGTTTTTACTTTTATTTTATTTTTCAGCATTTTAGTTAGTTTTTATTTTTCTATTTAAAACCTTTTTCTAACTTTTTGATTTGATTAGACGTTGAGGATAAACCGGTACTAAAAGCTCTTGTGTCCTTGGACGACCTCGGTATCTTGCCAACACTATACTACGCTCACGATGGGTGCACTTGCCCATATGTGTGTTTCGTGTTAGTAAATATCGTGTTTTATAAATTTAAAACTTGACTAACGTGTAAAAAGGGGTTAAAATATACTTAAATATATATACACACCACACATGCATCAGTTTTGGTCATGACCAACCCCTTAGGATAGTGGTTTTGGATGATGGATTTGGACATGGCGCTGATGTGGAAGGTCATGGTGACCATAAGAGTCATGACCACACCCTATAGCCTAAGGGGTTGTTTGATTACCTCTTAATGAGGCTCTTAATGGCTCAGACCTAAAACTGGTTCAGCACTTAATGGTTCAGACTATTTGTTTCACGAGCAGATGTCTGAATGGTTCAGACATTTGCCTCTGAATGGTTAAGATTTATAAAGAGTCTGAATGGTTAAGATATCTAATCTGAATTGGTCAGATATTTGCCTCTGAACGGTTAAGCATTATACAGGCTCTTAATGGTTCAGACCTCTTACTAATTCAGCACTTAATGGTTCCGACCAGCACTTAACCATTCAGATGTTGCCAAACAGCCCCTAAGTTTGAATTATATGAAACTCATATTCTAGTTCTTATGGCATCAAGCACAAATTGGAATCTCGAACTCAAGCTCGATAAATTCGAATCTATCAAACTCAACAAATATAGCAGATTATAAAATCGGAGCCTTTCTGTAAAAATATATATTTTTTCTTATAAATTTATCACATGGGATTATGGGAATATATTGACACATTTTTGCATACGGTTTCTAAAAATGCATATTACGACAAATATTGGAGCTGAAAT
The DNA here is from genome assembly GCA_030545235.1 of Helianthus tuberosus. Taxonomy (NCBI): domain Eukaryota; kingdom Viridiplantae; phylum Streptophyta; class Magnoliopsida; order Asterales; family Asteraceae; genus Helianthus; species Helianthus tuberosus. The sequence continues at coordinate 24,214,477 of CM060384.1, read as the reverse complement.
GGGTTTTAGTAATGTATTACATATACATTTCCCCTAAGGGGAATTGTTTTCTTTTACAATTGGCCAAAACAGGCGGCAAGCCACCTGTTTTTTTTTTTAGGCCAATTGGATTTTAACACCTCAAACTTTGAAGAATTGGCTGATAACACCCGCAACTAACACTTTATCTGTGACACCCCAAACTTTTAATTTTGTTTGTCATTTCACCACTCAGTTAAAAAATGAGTAACTGAGTTAGTCTTCCATCCTAGCTGCCATCATTAATCCTACATGGCACCCATGATGTGGCAAACACATGTTATAAGAAGCAAATGGCAAGATGAGGTGGATTATTTGGAGACTTATGTGTATATTTTAATTACTGTAATTAATATATACATATGTATATGTAATCTCCAAAATAAAAAACCCTGCCCAATATAATCAAATCATCATCATCTTCATCGTTCTTCATCTTCACCCCAAAATCAAATCATCATCATCTTTAACGGTTCATCATCATCTTCAACGGTTCACCATACAAAATCGAATCATCATCATCTTCATCGGTTTATCATTACACACAACCATCGATTTACAGCCACCACCCTCGAATCATCATCATTTTCATCGGTTCACCAACAACCACCTCCCGCCACCACCCTCCAAACCCACAACCACCGATTTACAGCCTCACAAATAAAACCTAAATTAACCTCCGATTCAAGCCTTCAAACAGATCTGCAAATCGGAAAAAAAAAACCACTGCTCGTTTCCGTTTCGAAGAACCCAAAACCGAATATAATGGTGGTCGGAGATAATGGTTTTAGGGTTTCATGTTTTGTTTCTGTTTCTATATTGACGTATTTGTGATTTAGGGTTTCGTGTTTTGTTGTTGTTCGCCGGAGATGATGGTGGTTAGTGGGTCTATTTCGATGGCGGAAGGTGGGGCAGTGGTGGGCGGTGGTAGTTGATGGAGTGATTTTTGATGGTTGACGGTGGTGGTGTAGAGGGGTAGAGGGAGATGTAGAGAAAGGGGCGGTGGTTCTTGATGGTTGAAGGTGTCGGTTCTTGGTGGTGGTGGATATAATCAGAATTTGTGATCGATTTTACCTGCTGCTCGTTACGAGCGAGACATTGTGCAAGACAAGTTTGACCTTGCTTGTTCACCATTAATATGAATCTTATCCCCATTGTTGTGAGTAGAACCCTAACGATTCTCGATTTGAATTTTGATGTTTGATTTGGAAGTTACAGATCTGAAAAAGTTGAATGAGGATGTGTGAAATTGTTTCTATGTCACTGGTAGTCTTTGATATTAAGGGATCTTGTCTTGTGCCACGTCATAAATGCCATGTAGGATTTAATAAATGCCACGTAGGATGCCAGCTAGGATGGAAGACTAACTCAGTTACTCATTTTTTAACTGAGTGGTGAAATGACAAACAAAATTAAAAGTTTGGGGTGTCACAGATCAAAGTGTTAGTTGCGGGTGTTATCGGACAATTCTTTAAAGTTTGAGGTGTTAAAATCCAATTGCCCTTTTTTTTATTACATAATAGTTATCTGTAACTCTGTTAAATTATAAATTTGTCATTGGTTTAAATGGGCGGCCGGCCCTCCACCATTGAACCAACCAGATTATTATTTTTTACACGCTTTAAAATTACGTTGTCGCCCCATAATAGTGTTCTCCTGCCATTGGTTCAAATGGGCGGCGAGCAATACCCATTGGACCAACCAGTTTATTATTTTATACCCACTTTAAAATTACGTTTTTGCCCCCAGTTAAAAAATACGGTTTTGCCCCAACTTTAAAATACATTTACCCTCTTACCCCGAGCTAAAATATACGATTTCGCCATCCGTAAAAAAATTATGCTTTTACCCTCAGCCAAAATTACGTTTTCGCCCCAGTTCAAAATAAAATTTTGTTTTCCCCCCGGCTCAAAATTACGATTTTACACCAGTTTATTATTTTATACCCACTTTAAAATTATGGTTTTGCCCCAGTTTAAAATTACGTCTTTGCCCCCAGTTCAAAATAAAATTATGCTTTTGCCACAGCTATTTACGATTTTCCCCTCGGTTCAAAATTACGATATCACCCTCAATTCAAAATTACGTTTTTGCCCTTAGTGCAAAATAAAAATTTAGTTTTCCCTAGCTAAAAATTAGGATTTTACCCTTGGGAAAAAAATTTGATTTTTCCCCCAAGTAAAAATAAAAATATGACTTTGCCCCCAGCTAAAAATCGTGTCAAGGAACTGCCTAACACTATTTTTACGTTTTCTTTCTAGCAAAACTATAATACTGTTTTTTTAATTGGTTGAGAATTATTCGGCCCTCGTCCCGCAACGCGGGCGGGGCATCACCTAGTAAGAAAACAATTCCAAGTATATACAATATTTGCTATTCTTGTCAAAATCTGAAAATTATAATAAGTTAAATCCTAAAAAATTGGGCCCTTAAAAATGGGCCTCAACCTTCCACTCATTTTTTTAACAGTCGAGCAGCCCGTGAAGCCATGATAGTTGGACTTATTTGCAACATATCTTTTGAGGTATATAAAAATGAAGAAAAATTATCAATAACCCTCACTTGGTCATTTGCAATTTAGAAGTTAATTAAGGGACTATTTGTAACTTAATGTCAACCTCCTAAAACAAATAAGAGGCTACATTTAATCCATGCTTTTCATACGTTGATATATTTTTAGAATCTCATGGACTCGCTCCTATTTCTTCCTCTTCCTATATAAATTCCTTCCCAACATTTTTGTTTTCTCTCCACCCTCTCTTTGATGCAGAATTTGTAAGACATTCATCGTATCCTTTCGTGTAACATTTGTTTGTCCGTCGGTTTATTAATACATTTTCTTATTTCGGTTCATAACTTCTTCGGCAAGGAATTTGATTGTTACCATCAATTTTGTCATTGAAATATGATCATATTAAGCAATTCTATGTGTTTTTGTTGCTTGTGATCGGCTTTTGTTTGTTCTTGTAATCTAAATACGGTTTGCATGCGAGGAAATTAGGAAAATGCATGTCAATTATGATTTGTGGTAATGTTTTGGATGTGATAGATTGATCTCTTCTTATGGAAAGAAATAGATTTATGTTATTTAAGTTATGTGTGATGTTCCAAACATATTGGAGATTAGAAAATGTGCCCACTATATTGCCAGGAAATCAAAATTTGATTTTAGAAAAAGATCTGGCTAAACGTACCCTCATGTGAGAGGGATATTATTTTTTAATGGTGGGTCCTCCTTCAGTCCCTTGTGAGTGGGGTGGGGGTACATTTAGTAGCAAGCACCCTGTTCACCAATTATATTAGAGTTATATGCTATTTTAAGACGTCATTATATGCCTTATATAAATGATGGAATCTATGTGTTTAAGTGAGATTGTTTTGATGCTCATCATGTTTTCCTTTTCCTTTAGCTATCCACTTTTGTTTAAACAGAGTTTATTGGTGTTCAGATCAATCAAGACATCATCCTACACAAAGCATTTTAGCACCTCAAACTTTTGTTTATATTTGATTGTTGAGAGATGGCCGAGGTACGAGGTCCTACCTACTCTTTTTTTCCCGTTCTTTCATTTGTTTTTCCGCCTGCTAACATAGTTTCATGCATACAACCTCTTAAATTGCTTTTACGAAAATTACATAATTTTTAATGAGCAAAAGGTCTTTCAGATCAACCAAACCCGACCTATACTGATATGAGAAAAGCTATTAATAACATGTTTCTACGACGTGGCGTCTATTTAAAATATATCATAACCACATTTGAATTCCATCTATAGGAGGGCCAAAAGGTGAGCTTGCATGTGTATGACTTAAGCCAAGGACTAGCTATGCAGGTCTCAACTTCCCTTTTGGGGAAGCCTATCGAAGGAATATGGTACATATCTTTCTTCGTATAAACTAGTCTCACTATCATATTTCCGTTCTTCTGGTATAGACGATAACACAATGTTATTTTGTTATCCAAAATCTTACATGACCCGTTTCATTTATTTTCTAAAAATAGGCACACTGGAATAGCTCTATACGGTAACGAATATTATTTTGGAGATGGGATACAACAAACTCCTGTTGGAACCACACCTTATGGAACTCCGCTAAAAGTGATTGATCTTGGTGTCACCAAGCTTACAAAGGATGAGTTTGATGCATATTTAAAAGAGATAGGTCCACGATATACTCATGAAACTTACAATATACTGAAGCATAATTGCAACTGTTTTAGCAATGAAGTTGCACAACATGTGGCCGGAACCACCATCCCTGAGTACATTCTCAACCTCCCTAATGAAGTCCTTAGTAGTCCACTGGCTCCTCTTATAAGTAAGTTATTAATCTTTCTTTCTTTAAGTATTAATCATCGTTATTTTCACGTGTTGCTTCCATAATCTACACCACTAGAGCTAAGGACTCGGGTGGTGTGGATGTGGTGTTGGTTTTCCTCATCTCGGGTCACAATACAAATTGCAATCACATAAAACTCGTGAGAGGTTTCACAAGCTTGAAGCCCCGTGGTTCCACATAAAAAATCATACGTTTTTGTACGTATAATAGCAGGGCTAGCCCTGGGTGGGCGACCACCCAGGGCCCGGTCTCCTAGGGGGGCTGGAACTTTTTTTTTTTAATTTAAACAACTTAAAAAAAGGCCCAACAAGTTTTACATTAAACCCAACAATGAAATTCAAGCCAAAAGAAAAATAAACAACGATCTTAGGGGGTCCAGTTTTTTTATCTCGCCCAGGACCCAAAAAATTATGAGTACTCTCAGGGCGGGCCTGTATAATAGGGTTGTGGTATAGGAGGTTGTTGGGCCTTAACTGTAATGGGCCATCCATGACTTGGGCTTACTAAAATTGAACCAACTTGAGTTGGGCCTGTCTTGTTGAGTTGGGCAATATGAGGATACCAAATTGGTGGCCTTGTAGACCGAAAGAAAGTTGGTAAATTCAAGTAATATATAATTATGTATTTTGCAGTGCCACTGATACAAAATCTGGAGGCTACATTAAGGGATGGTGATGTTCCACAAGGACTTCAGTTCCAAGCACCTATCGGATCAGCGGAAAGCAGCAATGGTGATGGCTCTGCAACGGCAAACACTATTCAACCGATGGTGGATCCTCTTGGAAATGCTAGAAGCGTGGTGCAGGAAGAGATCGCCAAGGAGTTTGCTGCGCTCAGGGCATCGGGGACGATGAGCCCGAGTGAGGCTGCAGCTCTTGCAACCAAGAATGTGATGCAGAAACATGGCTTCTTGAATCCTACCTAAAACTTGGTTTGTTTGCAGCTGTCTTTTGGGAAAGTATTAAGAAAATTTGTCCAGCTTTTGTGTGTGTGTTTTTTACTTTTTAAATTGTGTTTTGTATTGAAATCATTGGACACTATATATATTTTAAAGTATTTTAAATTGTTCCTCACAAAGAATGAGGGCCTATGAGATCAAATGAAGGTCTTTTGTTTATAGCACATATTTAAGAGGGATGGTTTTGCATCCTGTCATATACTATTGTAGCCCGTGTACATGAAATTGTTGTTTATTTTGATATTAATTAATATGAAAATAATAGCATTGTGATGGTAGATGTATATTTCCATACCAATGTGTGGTGGTCTATTGGCAAAGGCAAAGACTTTAAACAAAGGGAGATCTTGGGTTCAAGTAGGGGTGTGAATGAGCCGGGCCGAGCCCGAGCCCGACTAGGCTCGAGTTCGGCTCGCGAGTAAAACCCAAAGCTCAAGCTCGGCTCGAGCTATTTTGAGAACAACCTCAAACAGCTAAAAGCTCTGCTCGAGCTCGACTCATCAATGTTATCATCATCATTATTATATTATATAGAAAAAACTAAAATTTTGTTTAGACTCGTTTAGGCTCGCGAGCTTTGTAATTCAGGCTCGATAACTAAACGAGCTCTATTTCAGGCTCGAGCTCATTAAGGCTCAGTTTGTTCGAGCTTTTAACCGAGCCGATCATGAGTAGCTCTCGAGCATCTGGACTTGTTTACACCCCTAGATTTAAGTCCTACAGACAACAGGATTAAAAGAAATTCGCCATTTAAAAAATGTATATTTCTATGATGACATCTCAGCAAAAAGTTACAACAATAAAATATTCAAAACAATTGGACCGGTTATAAGACTATGGGGGTGGAGGAGCCTCATCCTCAAAGGATGGTTCTTCACATCACCCGCCACGTCGCCACGCAAAGAGGATGTCCCTCCAAGGATGGACCAAAGGTGTGGAGGATGGGCCTCCTCCATTTTTTTTTTCAAGTAAAATATGCGATATATATAGAACTAAAATTAATTTAAACTCTAAAATTAATATTAATGCTTACAATTTTTTACATTAAAAAAACAACCTAAACTTTAAAAAAAACACTTAATTAAAAAAATACTATTCTTCATTTGGCACGTCGTCATTGCATTCGTTTTGTTCGTTGTTCCAGATGTATTCCACTAAGTACGCTTGAAGGTTTTGATGTGTGTAGTCGTTACGTAAGGAGAACCCGTTTATCTTGTTGTTCTAGACTTACCGAAACAGAATTCCGTTAGGTTCATTTTCGTCGTACTCACAAATCGCTCTACCTTCATCTTCGATGATCATATTATGCAGCAAGATACAAGTATACATACAGTATCGCAACTTCTGTGGTGTAAAAGCGTGTGCTGGATGTTCAAGGATATGCCATTTTTTGTAGAACCCCAAAACACCGTTCAATGTCTTTTCTCGCTGCCTCTTGAAACTTGGCAAAAAAATTTTGTAATGATTATAGAGTAGGTTTAGTATATTTCATCAGGAAGATAATAACCGCGCCTGTATTCTACCCCTGAAACCGTAAACTTGGTGTCTGGACCAATTCCTGTTATGACATCGTTAAAGATCTCTGATTGGTAGATGGCGTTAGGGTCGTTAAGCGAACCAGAAACACCTAAAAAAGCTTGCCAAATCCACAGATCTTGTGACGCAACAATCTCTAGTATTATAGTTGGATATCTATGATCGTCTCGCGTAAATTAACCTCGCCATACGGTAGGGCAGTTCTGCCACGGCCAATGCATGCAATCAACGCTCCCGAGCGTTCCGGGAAAACCATGTCTTTCTTCATGTAATTGATACAATTTTGACGTCATTTGTGTTTGGTTTCCACAGATATTTCTTGTTATACAGCTTCACCACCCATTCGCAAAACTTATACAAACATTCTCGTGCAGTTCTTTCGGACATCCTTAAATACTCATCCAACGAATCATGTGTCGTCCCGTATGCCAGTTGGCGACTGGCCGCTGTACATTTCTGTAAAGTGGTGAATCCGCTTTTGCCTATAGCGTCGCATCGTAATGTAAAAAACGGATCAGACCGTGACAAGTCATCTGCTATACGTAAGAACAATCGACAACTCATTCGGAACCGACGTCTAAACGTCGCGGCCGTGTACACGGGTTCATCGATAAAATAATCGGCCGCTAATCTATTATGGGCACCTACACGTGAACGTAAAAATAAATAATTAACACCGAAAAATAATATAACTAAAATATTAACACCGAAAAATAATATAACTGAATAATTAACACTGAAAAATAATATAACCTTCTCGGTCTCTGTTTATGACGGCTTGCCTAGTTCGCGGTTGTGACGTGGTTTCTTCTTCTTCCTCGATGATCGTCTGTGCTCTCTGCATTACGGCGTTTGCAAAAAACCAAATCGCTTTCACCCGAAGATGACGAACCCCATGATGAAGAGGACATGGCTAAAACTTTATAAAATTTTAAGAAGTGTATGAAAAAGTGAGAGAGATTGGGATGATTTGGTTTGAAAATGGGAATAAATGGTATATAATTATACAAAAAATAATTTTTTAATGGACCTAGCCGTTGTAAGAGCTTTAAATTTGAAAAAGCAGGCCGGCACCGATGTCTAGGGGGAGACGGAGAGAACGGGGACGACCTGGGGGCGATGTAGGCCGGCCAGGGACGTCCCCGCACCGAGCAGTCTAAACCCAACATTTAAAAGAAAAAGTAAACCCATGAACTATTAAATGGTTATAAGTGCAAGGCAAAGGTGTTAAAAACTTTATTGTTCAGAAAAAAAAAAGTAAAATTAAAAGCATATAACTATTTAGTTTATCAATAATAAATAGCACTTGTTTATTAAATCATTATCCATAATATATAAACAAAAGAAAAACCTAACTCAATCAGGATATAGAAATCCTATAACATAAAGAATCGGATCGGAGTTTATATATGTAAAAAGATTTAACTCAAGATCATAATAAGGAAACTCCATTGAAATTTGAATTCAAAATATTCGCAACGAAAAGATTGAAATACCCTGAACTCGATTTTTCTATCTACCTATCTTTTCTGTTGAAGTTAACAATGGAGAAGGATAAAAGTACTCGACTGGTTCTGCCGTGTGCGGACGATGATGGGAAGTTTATGTGTTACTTGTGTCACACGTATGTCACATCGGACTATAGTCTTTACCTTCATATGCGTGATCACACCTATTCTGATTGGCGGGAGGTGCTGCCGGAAACACTCGAATGTTGTAGCGAGGTTGTTGTCCGCCATACGCTGATGTCATTCGATGACTCTTCAGATGACGACGAAGAATGCTTGATCAGGCATGATGGTGGTGAGGTAGTTGATTTGACCAAGGTTTTACCACAATGGGATGTCATCGGTCAAGTGAAAAACAAAAGAGGCCGACGGCCGGATTTCAACAACGTTCAAGTTTTACCGACGACAAAGAAGTTGAAGGTGACGACAGACACCAAGAAAGATGAAGTTTTACCGGCAAAGAAGTTGAAGGTGACAGAGACCAACAACAATGAAGTTGTAGCAGATTTGAAGGAGGATGAAGGTTTGCTAGACGCCGTGAGTTTGTTGGCAAGAAAGTTCAAGAAAGTTGAAGTTGTAACACACACGTCGACAATGAGGCCCAACGAAGACATGGCGACGGGATGTGGTGGTAATGCGGTTTTTGAATTTAATCTCAACAAAGATCCAGTGACTGTAACTGAAGTTGAATAATCGTATACTCATGCATTGGATTAGTCACACCAGTATATACATGCCCATGGACAGTCTACATATACGCACAAGGAAAAAAAATACTTATCATCAATCAGTTTTAATTATATGATCTTTCATGTTTAAAAGAAATAAAAGCCAGTTAGAAAATATTTACATTAAACTCCTATCAAACCTTCACCTCTGGCCCAAATATTTAGTGACATGCATGATTACAATTTATATGATATATATGAGATGATCAGTTAACCGTAGCGAATACAACATATACATATGTACTTGTGTTGTATACTGAAATACATTATCAAAAACATATATATACTCACAAATATTTTACTAAAGATAACGCGAACCTCTTAAAAACGCATCATATTAATGTTATGATATTGATATAATTCAAATTATTATGTCAGAAATTTTGAAACACAAACGATAACTATGATAGTAATAATGAATTATTACGTTAAAAATCCGATATTAAACATTCCATAATCTCATTTTAAGTTTGGTCTGTTGCTAGTTTTAATATTCAACACTCTAGTAATCAAGGTTTAGAACTTGATACTGACCGCGTAAACCAATGCCTGGCATTTACTTTTTTTCATAGAAATTTAATAAAAAATGATGACTTTAAATTTAAAAAGACCGATTTAAACCGCCAAACCAAATCGTTTCGCTAACCCAACCAACGTAGCTTGTTTGGTTTGACTGTAGTTAGCGTTTTGGCCCAATATTACATCAAGACCAGCCTAACCGACCCCTATCTAGGATGGTATGAGACTACTATGAGCTATGGTTTTCAGTTGGCAACCATTGCCACACTTTATAATGCACTTCATATATCATACTCTTTTGTTTGCTAGGGTAAACTAAGAACTGGTCAAATGACACCAAACGTAATCATACCAAGATATCGTGGACGTAATTGATTATACGTTCTTTCTTAATGGGGAGATGCATTAATGAATAGTACTGTACAAGTGATTCCGTGGTATAGAAGGCACTAAAAGACATTGTTCAAAAGCTAAATCAATGAAAAATGAAGGATTCCATTTTGCATGCATGCATACATTGTCCTTGATCTAAATCATTAAAACTGTCAAAAAGAAGCATAAATGAGATCTTACTTCCACCTCAATGACTGCCTTATACCAGTGTAGATGAGTCCTAATGATCTCCCTATCAGACAAACCAAAAAGAAAGAAACGGCATCGCTGATTTTGGTAACAAGTCTCCTTACAAAGGGCATTGTAATATCAGCCATTTCAAGGTATAGACTAAAGTAGTACCTCCTGCAGCAAAAAAGATATATTAATAATTAACATTACCATATAGGATACATCTAATTAATATTTGATATCTAATAATTGTCTAATGATATAATCTGTGTAAAACCTAAAAAAATAGTTGCAACAGAAACACGACTCAAAAGTTTCCCAAAGTGTATTTTTAAAGCATAAAACCTCATTAATAATTTTTTAAAAGAAATTATTGAAATGATGTAGTTTTTGTTATTATATTCAACACAATTATTATTTATAAATAATAGTAAGAGTAAATTACGATTTTGGCCCCTGTGGTTATGTCACTTTTACCCTATTAGCCCAAAAAGGAATCTTTTGACATCTGTAACCCCAACGTTATTTTATCTAACTATTTTGGCCCTTGCCACTAACCCCATCCATTTATTTGGTTAAAAACTAGTCATGTGCCCCTCACATGAGGGGCATTTATGTCAATTCACTCACCCTATTATAATAAACCCTTTAACAAAAAAAAAACCATCTGTGATCCATGTTCATCTTCTTCATTTCAGAATTGAAGGCTTGCAAGTCAAAGAATTTAGCTTTAATGGAGAAATTAGAACACAAAAGCTCGAGTTGCATAATTCAACATTATGTATAAATAAATTAGAGGAATCTATTACAAATATTGCTTTAGATTTCCAATGTGATATAGAAAGCATGAAGCTTGATTTATAAGTTGTTTTAATTTGGTGTTTTCGCCATTTGCGATGAATTGCTTCAGAACTGACGAAAAGTATTATCTTTCAGATAAAATTGATTGCTGAAAGTGCAAGTATTGCAGATATAATCTTTTTCCTTTTCACTAGAATTGAGAGCTTCATGTTAGTTTTGTTTATGGATTACTCTGTTTTCTTGAGTTTTTCAACTCAATAGTGGAGGTTATACTTTTATATGTAGCTAGGGTTTTGAACTTGGATGTTGAATGTCTGTTTCACTGTATATTGGATTACTCAGGTTGGTGGTGTATATAGAACACCGTTCTCTGTCGTCTTTCAACCTAGAGAACAACACAAAATTGAATATTGACTTTGAAATGTTGATTCCTTTGTTCTTATGTACGGAGAGTTTACTATATCAAATTAAAGCTTCATATTGGGTTTTTGAAATGTTGAATATTGACTTTGCAATGTTATAATTTGGTGTTTTCGCCATTTGCGATGAATTGCGTCAGAACAATTCAATTCTGAAATGAAGAAGATGAACATGGATCACAGATGGGTTTTTTTTTTGTTAAAGGGCTTATTAATTTATTATAATAGGGTGGGTGAATTGACATAAATGCCCCTCATGTGAGGGGCACATGACTAGTTTTTAACCAAATAAATGGATGGGGTTAGGGCCAAAACAGTTAGATAAAATAATGTTGGGGTTACAATTGACAAAAGATTCTTGTTTGGGCTAATAGGGTAAAAGTGATATAACCACAGGGGCCAAAATCGTAAATTACTCTAATAATAATAAAAAGTGTAAAATGCTATTTTCATCCATGAGGTTTGGCCACTTTTGCGACTCTCATCCAAAGGTTTGTTTTTCCGCATTTGGATCCAAAACGTTTGAAATATTGTCATTTACATCCAACTCGTTAACTACATCCATTTTTCTCCGTTAAATGAGGGGCATTTCCCTCTTTTCGGACATTTTTTATTAAAATAAAAACATTACAAGAAATAAAGATCTACCTCTGTTGGCTTTCTCCCCACCGAAACCCTTTAATCATCACAAAAAAAAATGTCTAAAAAGACGAAAATACCCCTGACTTAATGTTAAAAATGGATGGAGTTAACGAGTTGGATGAAAATAACAAGATTTCAAACCTTTTGGATCCAGATGGACAAAACAAACCTTTGGACGAAAGTCGCAAAAGTAGCCAAACCTCTTGGACGAACATTGAATTTAATTAAAATAAAGTGGAAAAAATTTCTTTTGGGGATCAACCCAACCTATACTATAAAATTACCCGTCTGTCTTGACCCAGACCAGTTTTGACTCATTACCCAACCTGATATTATATATATCCGCGAATCCGCGATGTAGTGGAATATTCAAAAACCTCCAAGTGAAAATGACAGTTGTGTATAGAAGAATTAGAGCATACCAACCCACGAGAGCCCTTAATTCTTTGGTCCGCTTGACAGGTACACGAACAGAGCTGATTACAGCAGCACATAAAGGAGACACCAACGGTCTAGATTTCCCTAGGCTAAAGTTCTTCAACCAACCAAACTTTTCAGTCTTGCTGTTGGTAGATTCTGTAACAGGTTGACTTTGGAGTATACGAAGGTCAAACCGATCCTCATACATAGATGCAACGGTCTCCATGTTCTGAACAAACCACTGGTTCAGTGACACCTGGCAATAAAAGATGTTGGTTCCACTGGTTCACTGAATCGTTTATATATATCAAATTTTGAAATTATACCTCGTTCCGTAACCTCTGAAGTGCTCGGGTAGACAAGTCACACAAGTTCAAACCTAGGCTGTTCACTTCATTCGACATGTCACTGTCTACAGAAATTAGCTCCAAATAAATACTTGCGATTCCGTCAGCCAACGTGATGACCAAATCTTCCAACACATAAACCCCCCAAGAAGCAAAAAAATCATTATCATAACAACATCCTTTGCTGTCAACGCATACAGACTTGCATTAGAGCAAGGTTTGGTTAACTACAAGAATCATAAATGTCAATGCACAATGTGTCTTTCATTCATACCTGATAGAACCGTATCTAAGAATGTAAATTAGCTCAGAGTAGAGATCCTCCTTGCCTGACTTTTTAATGTTTTGTAAAACAGAGTTGTCGCTTTTTAACTTCTCAACCAGAGGAGTAGTGAATTCCTGATGGAAAATTTTTGAAAAAAAAAATAATTATAATATGAAAACTTGTTTTAAAAGCAGAAACTGTAGCAGGTCATATCAGTTTTCCAATGTACCTTGATGGATTTCTTGTTTCTCAACAAAAGCTCTTCGTTCAGCCAATCAGTACATATAGACAGTGAAGATCTCTGTAGGATTTCAGAGAAAACCATTTGTAGATTTTTCAAGTCTGCGGTTGAAGTGCTTCTAAAGATATTGTCTACCTGTAATCCAATTATTTTTTAATGTGACAACGAAAAAGAGTTCCGACAATAAACCAAGCCAATGTATAGAAAGAGCGTCTACCTCATTTTTGAGCCAGTTAAAGGAAGCCCACATCAACCGAAACCTGGGACCCACTGCAATGGCAGACAAACTTGAAGGTTGGTTAGCAGTTTGTCCTGATTCCATAACTTCTTTTTCAAGTTTGGTCCCATTTTCTATAGCCGTTATAGAATCCGTGAGTTTTCGTTTCACAGTATCCCACAAGAACTCTAACGCAATCTCACCATCCTTGTTATTCTTCATGGCACTGCACTTTTTGTAAGGAGACACAAGAGATATAACATAAATGAGATATACTGCACACATAAACATATTATATTTACACACTAGATGAGTTTTTCTTCTTTCGAATACCTTTGCTTACCTACCAGAATAGGAAGTTCCGTCAGCCGCCATGTCATCACTCAACTTTTTCTTTCCAGAACCTAAAAATGGCCCGTCAGCTGGTACAGCTACAGCCATATATGCAAGAAAAATACTAGTCATGAGAAGCGCTTGATCGGTTACACGAATCCATCCAAAAGAATCGCCAGCTGTGCTCATTAGAGTCCCCAAACAGTAACGCGTCACGTGATTTGCCTTCTGATAATGATTTATTTTAAAGTTAGTGAAGCAGAAGCTACCGGACTTGTGGATGGCCTGCATAGCTGTACGACAGCCAGCATAACACTTCCTGCTGATGAATAGCAATTAAAATACTAATCAGAAGTCACGAACAAAATGATGTAATATTGAATGTTCTGTTCTCAGGTAGCAAAAGACATAAACGGCCGAACAAGACCTGCGATTTTGAGCATATAATCCATTTGGCACGAAGCTTAGCTCAGTTCCAAGTGTGGGGAGCTTAATAAATGGCCGCACAGCAACATATTCTGTCATTCGTTTATTTTCCTACCTTATAGAAACATAAAATTAAATGTGTCAGATCATATTACGAAGAAAGTAAAGCATGTAGCAACAGACAATTTCCACAGCACACATCTATAAGATCAACTGCCGGGCCAAAAAAACAGAGAGAAATTGTATACGAATGATTCAAATCATGATATCTTAACAAAATCCACAAATATTTGAACTTCAACTTGCCATATCTTGAAAAAAAAAACAGTTACAATAAGCTTGCCTAAAACAGTGTAGAAATGCATAATGTGCTTGTATTCACCACAAGTAGTGTAGTAAAAATCAGGATTAATTTCACCTAGTCGGACACTCGGACCTAAAATCGAAAATCAGTCAAACTTCAGTAAAAAATTGTCAAAATCTAGTATTTGAAATCTTATACTTATTAATCCAATCCGATTAATATGTTTGAAAAAATATATATAACTTGTGAAAAATCCTGTATAGTCTTAGGATCCTGTAAAAAGGACATTTTTCGTGAGAAGTGTGAGAAGGCATAAGAATTGACATGTAGGCATCATGTTTTAGACTTGGGCTCTGTTGTCAAAGATGCAAGGCGCAGGCGCAGGCGCAAAAAAAGTGCAAGGCCTTTTTTAAGAAGTGTGAGAAGGCGCCTATAGAGGAAAAAGCGAGGGCATAGGCCTCGCCTGGAGCCTAGGCGCAAGACGCAAAAAAAGCGAGGGCTTTTTAAGAAAGGCGCCTATAGAGGAAAAAAATTAAAAGATATATTATGCTTTGAAAATTAACACAATTCCACATATAAAATAAAGAAACTATTATAAAAGCCATTTAATTTTGGTGTTTTAATTTTTAAAAAAGATGAGTATGGTCCGGTGGTGGCTGATTAGATTAAAAAGAACAAGGAGACACATCTTTATCCAATGGTTAAAAGGTTGACTTTTCAAGTCAGTTGAAACAATGGTTTACAACTGTGAAAAAGCTGTAAAAAGCTTTAAAAAATAGCATAAAAGAAGAAAGGAGCGCCTGACAGAATTAAGCCCACGTTTTTCTCTCGCTGCGCCTGGTTCCGGGCGCTCGCCTGAGCACCGTTTTTACAAAAAAAAAGCCCAGATTTGCGCCTAAGCTACCACCAGGCGCTATAGCCTCGCCTCGTTGCGCCTGAGCGCGCCCGGCGCGCTTTTGACAACATAGGACTTGGGCATAACGTTTTGGGTTGTTTTGGCAAGAAAAAACCAAACATAACAATTCAAGACACAATGCAATGAATTCTAGGCTTAGAACTTAAAACACCATGCCAAGAATGTTAAGTAGTGTGTTTTAAGTGCTAAGCAATGTGTTTTAGTTGTATTTTAAATTTCATGCCCATATACATTGCATTGTGTTTTAAATTGTTATGTTTGGTGTTTTTCTTGCCAAAACAACCCAAAACATCATGTCAAAGCCCAAAACATGACGCCTGCATGTCAATTTCTATGACTTCTCACGAAAAAGGTCCTTTTTACATGAACCTCTATGTATACATATAAGTTTGAAAATTACATATAAATTTTAATCTGATTAATCGTTAGTCAGTACCCCATAGCCCGACTAGTGCCTAGCGATTTTTACACCCATAACAACAAGCTGTCATACTTCAATTATGCAAAGTTTCAAGTTTAGGCCTGTAAATGTGGAAACATGAACTCTTATAGTGCCATCAAACAACAAGGTGATCAGTTAACTCAACAAACTTCCAATGAAATCAAATGAGCTCAATAGCTAATCAATCTGACCACAATTTATAGTCAACGCAACCAATGTGAACCATTGCACAGTGCAGTTTAGCCAAAAAAAAAAACCTAAAATAATTAGACATTGTAAATCAACCATTGGTAGCATCAATCTGATTACTAAAAATTTAGTAATTGAATTGAAAACATTTAGCCAATTACAACAAAGTGGCAGGTAAAGGGGCAATTACAGGAGGTATAAACCCTAAGATCTGTTGACAGTGAGCGCCAAATGTAGGAACCCTAAATTTCTGGAAAGAACGATGAAATCTGCACCGAAAAAGATTGGATATGTGCGTACCTGGGTCTTTGGGTTTGGGGTGTGCTAAGTGGTCGATGCACTTTCTCTCACTTATTTCTTTCCAAAACTAAACTAGACGCTGACTGACCAAGGTTTAGTCATTTCATGACTTTTATCATATATATATTTTTTTTTGAACGAAAAGTTAGGGGCTGTTTTTTTACCTCTGCTCTGAATAGTTTAAACCTCTAATTGGTTCAGTACATAATGATTCAGACTGTTTGTTTCACGAGCATATGTCTGAATGGTTCAGATATTTGCATCTAAATGGTTAACCATTATACAGAGTCTGAATGGTTAAGACCTCTAATCTGAACTGGTCAGACTTTTGCCTCTGAACGGTTAAGCATTATACAGGCTCTTAATGGTTCAGACATCTTACTGGTTTAGCACTTAACGATTCAGACCTCTTACTGGTTCAGTACTTAACCATTCAAATGTTGCCAAACAGTCCCTTACATGTGTAAACCCAGAGCAAACGGGTGTCTCTTCAATCATACGGGAATCGAACATGTGTCTCTACTAGAGAGGGTAAGCTTTTGACCACTGGACCACATATAAGGACTCATGACTCTAATCATATATTATGATATCATATAGTTATTTATTTCTCTTTATAACTTGCTTTCTCTAACTATATTTTGAGGTTAAATGATAAATGTTGATGGGGTAAATGATAGCACATAAAGAACCTTTTCTTCTTTTACATTTTGTGGGACATTGGGACTCGCATTGCGAGCCCTAACTAGACTAATGATACTCCTCGCATAACTAATGACTTTTGGATTTTGATGACAAAAAAAAACACAACTTGCTCATAGGGATGTCGTTTATACATATCTTGACATGATTAACGTAAGGTGAAGAACCCATATCAGCTCCTTTGCATTTCTATAATATAGTGTGACAAAGATCTAAACTAGTAAGATATTCCCGTGTGTCAGGCACATGATCCTGATAAAAGAACTGTTGGTTTCTTTGCTAAAAGTATCAAATGTCATATTCATATCTGTGATACCTCGCTTGTATTATGCGGAGTGGGTGGTGTCCTCCCTTATAGTCATAATTATCCTCATCTCAGCATATATTAGCTTACGCTTCAAGGTGGGCTCACTAGGTATCAAGTTATCCATTGTGACATTGTTCTTTTTCTGTTTTTATGATACTATTTCACCCATATCAAAGACATTAAACTCCATGAAGGTCAAGTGAGGAACTACTACCAAGTCGAAAGTGATATGGTCTATATTAGGCTTCCTAAGTCGAAGCTTTACTCATTACATGTATGGGAAAAATGTGTAGTGCCTGCTAATGTAAGTCTGCCATTCAGGTTTATCAAGAACTAGCAAGTTGTTATCAAACCTCTATGTCCTAGTGTTTTTCTTACTTTTGTCACTCTAAGTTGGGCTTATGTTGTCTATGTTACCTTCACAAGCATGAAAAAAAAAACACAAAAGTAATAAGAGGAACGAAGGGTTGGTCATGAGTTACAACAAAGTGTGAGGAAAAGACAAAGGTAAGAGAGGAATAAAGGGTTGGTCATTGTAATGCCCCAAAACCCAAATGTTTAATTTACAAATATGTTTTCTTGTTTTATGGCATAAAGTGGGTTAGCCAGTTTTAAATAACCTAGTTAAAGTATGAGTTAAATTATAAGGAAATGAAGTTTGTGATAAATAGGGAAGAATGGCAAAACTAGAGGGACTAAAGGTGGGAAGGTGGATTGAAGTTTACAATTAAAATAGAAGTGCAGGTACGCTAGTGTTGACCTTACGAAGATTTGACGTTGGGATGCAAGATTTTACTTAGGAAGTTAATTCGAAAGATTATTATGAATAGAATAAATCCGATGTGGTCATCTAATTACATATGTTTAGATTATAAATGATGTCACCAAATATTAATGATGCGCATGTATGTGGTGATTGCAGGTTGCACGTTTTAACATCATTATGAAGTCTAAGAGGTTGAAGATCGAGTCAAAGAGCGCGGATTGTACGGGAGGAGTAGTCACATAGCTTGTACTTGTATGATGTTTTCGATACGTCAATTAATAACGAATGATGTCCCTCTTTGATAAGAGTCATTTTAAATGATGTTTAAGAATGTTAGAGCATTGTTGTGAAAGAAATTTTATGGTTCGTATTTCCGCTGCGTCTTTTTGGTTAAAACGTGTTAGGGTCTTACAAGTTGGTATCAGAGCCCTGGTTTGAGAGAAATCAAGTATGAGGAGGTAAATACTTGAACTCAAACACGTGTGCTCTTGTGACAAGGAACCCGTACAATCCAAGACTCGATAAAGATCCAAAGGTAGAAGCGAATGTAAGTATGTACTTAAATATGCATATAAAGAAACTAACAGTATGTTATGTGCAAGGTAAGCTTAAGTGTTTGAGAAGGATGATCCGAGGATGCGGTTTGAGACGAATACAAAAGCATGTATTAGACAGATGGACCCCAAGTACACAATATTATTATATAAGGGTACCGGTGTTAAAGGAAAAGGGGAAGAGTCTCCTTGGGAATGGTAAATATTAAACGAAAGACAATGATATTGTCTTGGTAAGATTTAAAAAAAAATGTTTCACGAACTGAAACCCACTTCTTCGGACATAAGGCGGTGATTACATGAAGGCACGAAACTAGTATGTGGATTGCGTGCCTGGCCAGTACGCAAGAAGCATATGACATTCGTGAGATCGTGATAATCATCGCAAGTATGTCCGGTGGAATGGGGTAGTAGGTGGACGTGTGGGTGAAAGGAGTAGTAAGAATCTCAGGACATTGAGAGTACTATATAAGAAAGAAAAACATGAATGAAAAGTTTGAACTCGTAGTTGATGTACGGGTCAAACTTGTAAGAATGAAAGGCATGAAAGAAAAGCATGAATGAAAAGTTTGAACCCGTAGTTGATGTACGGGTCAAACTTGTGAGAATGAAAGGCATGAAAGAAAAGCATGAATGAAAAGTTTAAACTCGTAGTTGATGTACGGGTCAAACTTGTAAGAATGAAAGGTATGAAAGAAAAGCATGAATGATAAGAATGAAAAATGTTTGAATTCGTAGGTGAGTACGGATCAAATATGTAAGAATGAAAAGGGTATGAGTCCGTAAGTAAGAACGGATCAACCAAGTATGAATGAAACGTTTCAATCCGCAAGACGGATTCAAAACATAAAAATAGTGAAAAGTATGAATGATACGTTTGAATCTGCGAGACGGATTTAAAAAAAATAGATGAAATTAACCTACATAAGAATGTGTTGATAGTTTGCCCATGATGGAGTCAAACGGGTCATATGAGTAGGTATAAAGTAAATAGCGATAGTATAACAAGAAAATGATTGTAATTGGCATGCAAACATAATTTTTTTTATCGAAAAGAAAGAATATTAGAAATCAACTCATGAGAGTTGGGGGAACAACAAGCTATGGCCCAGATGCATGGCTTAAGTATGGATGAGAAAGTAAGGTCTTGCAAGAAATGCTAAAACAATGGGATAATGTTTTTGTAAACATGTTTGGTTCGGAGGTAAGTCCAACACATACCCCAAAATATGTAAACAATAAGTAATAAATGGCAGTTTGACCTTTGCAGAAGTCGGTAAATAATTATTTACAAATTTTGAAAGTATTACGCAAGGAATGCAATGTGTAATATAGGATACTCGTCAGTAAGGAATTTGTGAAAGTACATAGGCGAATTAACACCGAATACAAAGAAAAACCGAAGGGAAGTGATATGTTAAAGAATGGTTAAGTATTGACCCGTTATGAACGAGTCGAATAACGGAAAATAATATGTTAAAGAATGGTCATGTATTGACCCGTTGAGAATGGGTCAAACGAACTAATATTTTAAAAGAATCTAGAAATGGTTAGCATGATAGTAATCGACTCATGAGAGTCGGGATGAATAACACGCTAAGACCCGGACGAAAGACTTAAATAATTACATGAAGGAAATTTTTTCCAATGAAAGATAAAACAATGATCTGTAAGTATGCCCGAACCGAAGAAAAGTACAAACGTGCGTACTTCAATATTTAATAAACAAGAAAATTTTAGTTGACCTTGAAAAGTCAAACTACATAAATTATGCAACTAGCGAATAAAATATAAGGTACGGTATAGCAAATGAACAGGGAATTCATGAAAGAATCATGGGTGAGTAAACACCATGTAGAATGCAAATATGAAATGATATGTGCTAACCATTGATGTTATAGATAAGAATGGTAGAACTCTTGGTGAGTAAAGCTAGTAGAGTTGGGAAAGTACGTGCACAAGCGGAAGCTCATTACACGGATGAACAAGATCCCTCCGTTTATGGTATGGACTCGTGAAGGAGCGGGCCGATCCGGACTGCAGATCATTGGTTTATGCAATGAAATCAAGGTTAGTAAAATGTTTAGTTTTTGTTGATAAGTACGAATTTGTAGATTGGTTAGTACCTGTGAACTATAACAACTCTCCCGAAACCCTTAAACATGTCCCATACGCCCTAAAATACACCCCGTATACGAAAAGTGGGCCAGAAATACCTTAATTTAATAAAAATTAAATAAATAACAATATTTTATGTCTGTCGCGGGGCGCGACAGACTGCTCTTGATCCATCGCGGGGCGCGAGTGAGGGGATAAGTGGCGTAACCCGGTGCTGCCACGTGTCCATGTCGTGTTGAACCTACCCCCATGACTGGTCAAGGCTAAGCCCTACTCAACCTAGCTTGCGGGCCGCAAAGACCTTGTCTTCGGCTCTCGCGGGGCGCGACAAAGTGTCGATCAGGCACTATAAATAGGGGATCACGACATTCAGTTGCAATTCGCTCATAATCGATCTCTCTCTCTCTCTCTCTCTCTCTAAAATTCTGAATAGCTAAAGTAATACTCGGGTATTATACCCACTAAAATAGTGAAGCTCTGCCTCGATGTAAGTATTATAACCCCCGGTTACGTATTAGAAGTGTTCTGCTGACAATGAAATTGTTAATTCTGTTAGAAAATAATCTATGTGACTATGTGCATACGTGTATATTATTGTTATGTGTTATTTGACAATCTGTTAGTTTACAGTATGAGTGATCAAGGACCATCAGACGCTTATCGTCAATTGTCTAGTTCTCCTAGAGATGAAGGAACTTCTTCCCAGCCTACTCCTTTGGGGTACTCAGTTGACACCGAATAGGGGATATTCGTCTTTAAAGTGCAATCCGCATAACCATTCCCTACCAAAAAGAGAGGATGGTTCAGTCGGGGAGCCCATGAGCGTAGAAAAGAATGAGGAAATTAAAGCAACAAAGGGCTTTAGCAGCAACAAATAGGGAGATGAACACCCAGACCCAAGATATAATCAATAGGCGATTGGCCAACTTTCACATATTAGCTACCACTGTCGCAGACCCAAACCTAGAACAAATCATTGCACCATAGCCATTACCACTGTTTCCCACTCAGCCAATGGAAATAGAACCCAACCAAGAAAAAACCAGTTCCCATACCAGCTTTTAACCCTGATGAGATACCTAGAGTTCCAGCATCCATTCCCTTAGCATATGATCCGTGGAATGATGACCATAGGGATTATCGAGAACTCTACCCATAAGAGGAACCCATTCCAAACCCATTAGCACCATGCCCCAATCTTGACCCTCTAGATCCATATTGGGATGCTAGCCAGTATGTTCGGGAAATCCTAGAAAACCCATACCCGTATGGAGAACCTTTACCTATGTATCCTGACCCAGTACCCGCACCACGACCACCCATGAGTGATGAGAACATTCAGGAACTCCGCCTGTACGGTGAGGAGTTGATAGATGAAGGAGAAATGATAAAAGGGATAGGAAAGAAGCTCGTTTGGAAGTACGACGAGCGGGAAATGCAGTTTAACCATATATATAAACGCGAGTAGTTTGAAAAAAAAAACAAAATAGATAATCTAATACCTACTGATGCATAACTAGTAGTTTGTAATAGATGCATATATATATTTATAAAATAGAGTAAATGTCGCAATGATCGACGGTTTTGACCAATGTGTTTGTTTGTGTAATTGTTGGCATTAAATCTTATTCTGTGATATTAATACATAATAATTGTTTGTAAATCCAGATGGACAACGAAGAAAATCAGGAAAACCAGAATAATGATAACCAAATAAATAACAGTGCCATTCGACACATAGTAACCCGAGGAATTAGAAATGCTATGCCATATATCATCCAAACTGTTAAAGAAGCAGAAAATAATAAAATTAATAGTGGAAGTAAACGACCACCTACTGAACCCAGTCACAGCGTAAACAATGGACCGTTACTTCAATTGCCTATTCCAAAAAGAAGAAGAACCATGTCATATGGTTGTTCTTACAAAGAATTCTGGTCTTGCAAACCAATAGAATTCTATGGCAATGAAGGAGCCATTGTAGCTCTACGCTGGTTAGAAAAGACATAGGCTGTCTTAAAAATAAGTAAGTGCGCAGAGGAAGACAAAATTATGTTTGCTTCCAATCTTTTTAAGAATGCAGCCTTAGAATGGTGGAATACTATTCTCCAGTCTAAGGGAAGTGACAGAATTTATAATATGGAATGGACTGAGTTTAAGAACATGGTCGAAAGAAAATTCTGTCCTCCCAATGAAAAAGAACAAATTGCTAATAAGTTCTTAAACCTTAGAATGACTGGAGTAGACTGTAAGGGTTACACTACCGTGTTCTTTGAATATGCTAGAATAGTGCCAACCCTAGCCTCACCAGAACCAGTATTAATCTCCTGTTACATCTGGGGATTAATCAGTGAGATTAGACATGTAGTCAAAGCAACTAGACCACAAACCATAGAAGAAGCTGTAGAACTAGCAAATACCTTGACTGATAAATTGGTACGTACTCAAGAAGAGAATCAGAGAAAGAACCTAGTTCAGAAACTTACCCAAGAATTTTGTTATGGAAATAACTATCGTGAGAAGAATGTAGGTTCTACCTCCGCACCTTACTGTAAGTCTTGCAAAAAGAAACATTCAGGAAAATGTTCCACCTACTGCAACTTTTGCAAGATACCAGGACACAAGGAAGAAGACTGCAGGAAGAAACCCAGTAATGGAGTGTGCTTCAATTGTGGAGAAAAGGGGCATATTAAACCAAATTGTCCGAAACTAGCTACAACCATGAACAACAAGACTACTAAGAATGCTAGAGCTTTTGTTCTGACAGCAGAACAAGCCAAGATGATTCCAGACGTGATTGTCGGTACGTTTTTAGTTAATGATGTTTTTGCTAAAGTATTATTCGACTCTGGTGCGAACCAAAGTTTTATTAATACTTCGTTTTGCAAAATTCTTAATCAACCAGAATGTCTAGTAGAGACGGGAAATGGAGAATCCATTAAGATCACTGAAATCTTGTAGGGGGCAAGAATATAAATTTTAAACCAAGATTTTATTGCTAACCTTTACCCAATGAATTTGGCGGGAATTGATATTGTATTAGGAATGGATTGGTTAGTAGCCAATAAAACTAGTATTTTATGTGATCAAAAGTCAATACAAGTAAATTCAGCAAAAGGTGAAAAGATCACAATTAAAGGAGATAAGCCAACTAGATCTACGAAATTCATCTCTGTGATGAAAACAACAAGTTATGCAAGGAAAGGATCACTAGTGTATATGATTTCCATAATCATTAACACTAAAGGAAAAGAATTGAAAGATATTCCCGTAGTATCTCAATTCTCAGATGTTTTTCCTGAAGAGCTACCTGGACTACCGCCAGATAGGGAAGTTGAATTCAGAATTCACCTACTACTAGGAACATCACCGATTGCCAAAGCACCCTACCGTTTGGCGCCAACAGAGATGCAAGAATTAAAGAAACAGCTGGACGAACTTCTGGGGAAGGGTTTCATACAACCAAGTTCATCACCTTGGGGAGCACCAATCTTGTTTGTCAAAAAGAAGGACGGATCAATGCGTATGTGCATTGATTACCGAGAATTAAACAAGGCCACGATTAAAAATCGGTACCCATTACCGAGAATCGATGATCTGTTTGATCAATTGCAAGGAGCTCGATTCTTTAAGATCGATTTACGCTCAGGATATCATCAACTAAAAGTACAAGAAGATGACATTCCTAAAACTGCCTTCAGAACAAGGTATGGTCGTTACGAGTTTGCCGTTATGCCATTTGGTCTAACCAATGCCCCAGCCACATTTATGGACATGATGAACAGAATATGTAAACCATATCTGGATAAATTCATAATTGTCTTTATAGATGATATTCTCATTTACTCTAAGAGTAAAGAAGAACATGCAGCACATCTGCATGCACTTCTCACATTATTGAGAAAGGAAAAGCTTTATGCTAAATTCTCAAAATGTGAATTTTGGTTACAAGAAGTACAATTTCTTGGACATTAGTTAATCATGAAGGAATTCATGTGGATCCCACAAAGATCGAGGCGATTACTAAATGGAAAGTCCCTGAATCACCAACAGATGTGAGAAGTTTCCTTGGACTGGCAGGATATTATAGACGGTTTATCCGAGATTTCTCTAGAATAGTCATTCCTTTAACAAAACTGATATGCAAATCAGTTAAGTTTGAATGGGGACCAAAACAGGAAGAAGCCTTTAGAATCCTTAAGCAAAGATTAACCAACGCACCCATACTAGCGTTACCAGAAGGAACTGAAGACTTTGTAATCTATTGTGACGCCGCTAACTTAGGTTATGGATGTGTGTTGATGCAACAACAAAAGGTTATTGATGCGTGTGAAGTGTATATATAAGTTTAAATATATTTTAAGCCCTTTTTACACTTTTTTAGCCAAGTTTTAAATTTATAAAACACGATATTTACTAACACTAAACACACATATGGGCAAGTGCACCCATCGTGAGCGTAGTATAGTGTTGGTAAGATACCGAGGTCGTCCAAGGACACAAGAGCTTTTAGTACCGGTTTATCCTCAACGTCTAATCAAATCAAAAAGTTTAGAAAAAGGTTTTAAACTAAGAAAAATAAAAACTATGTAAGACCCAAACTTTAAAAGAGACTAACAAACTTTCATTTACTAAAGATTTCAAACGGGTTGAATAATTCATAAGGGAAATTCTGTATTTAGCTTCTTGCTATTAACAAGATTGTTACAAAAGAGTTTATAACCCAACATCTAACAAACAAAACAAATCTTTTAACCACAAGTTTAACATCAGACAACTACCGGGTTAAGCTACATACAAAAGACCCGTTTGAAAACAAAAACATTTAACAACAGTTTAGATCACAACTAGTAGTATTGCGGAAGCGTGCATCACAAGTGTGTGTTCGATCCAAGTAGCGCCATCCATCATGTCGTTTTACCTACATTCAACCAACTCATTAGACATTTTAATTAAGTAATTTATACGACAACAAGTTACTAGTCAAACTACAAGAAGACCCTTTTAAAACTTTCATCCAAACATGAACTTCTCAACATGGCACATCATTCCTTCTAACTCGTTCAACACCTCTCCATATCATGTATTCGACTTACACCAACTTGTTACAAGTATACAACTTCGGATATAGAATAATAACATTTTTACATCAATACATGCTAATAATATTTGTAAGCAAGAACTTACCTTTATCGTTCTTTGTTTGAGACTCGGAACGGCTTGAGCTTTCCTCCTTAATTCCTACAATCCACAATCACATACTTAGTCTCATGTCTTTCTTTCCATTCCATTATCAATAGCTTCAATTTAACAACTAACTAACTCTCTATTCTAGCCATTTAGCAAATTTACAACACATGATCAACTCATTCAAGCATTTTGACAAACACTTGGTGTGCATGCCGTTAGATAAGCATAAGGTACAAGTATTGTATGCATAACATGGCTAGTTCATAACAATAACATCAATATCATCAATTTCAATCAAATCTCATACAACCTTTACCCTAATTCGATTCCACATAACATCATCTTGTTAATAGCATCATCATACAACATCATTATACTAATCTATATCAAAGTTTCATGTTACATATCACTACCATTCTATCATAAGTGGGTTTTTCATGCTCAACATCAATTCATCCAAATACAAGTGTAAATCGTGTTCTAAGTAATGCAATTAACCACCATCATGCAACTTTTCATATAAATTCATGGAATTCTTGAAACCCCATACATTCATAGTCATCAAAACATGGAATTCTTGTTACCTTATGCTTTAATGGACCTAGAAGATCAAGAATCTACCAACATGCAAGAGTAATTGTCTTGATTAGAGCCTCAATTTGTGCAATTTAGTGAATAAGGAAGGGAGTTCATCCTGTGCTTTGCTCCTGGCGACATAAACACACGCATATGTGTGTGTGTTTGTGTCACTAGTTCTTTTAATTACTTAACTTTCCTTATTTACATTCCCCCCCCCCCATGTATGCACACTTATTTTTAAATGGCCCATAACTTACTCCATCTAGTTAATAAAATTCTAATTCACATTCTCACTAAGTTCGTATTCCTAGTTATTTCTTATAACATACTGTGGCAATGTATATAATTAAATTTTGGGGCGTTACAAGTCCATCCCCCTTAAAGAAGGTTTCGTCCCCGAAACCTGATTTACGTACCGAATAAGGACGGGTAGAACTTCCTCATTTCATCCTCCGGTTCCCAAGTGAGATCTGATCCCTTTCTATGTTGCCATTGAACTAACACTTGCTTGATTTCCTTGTTGCGAAGAGTCTTCACCTTGGTATCCTTTATAGCTACTGGTCTTTCTATGTAATTCATTCTCTCGTCTACCTCGATGTCTTCGAGAGGCACGTGAGCCGTTACATCCGCAAGACACCTTCGTAATTGTGACACATGGAAAGTGTTGTGGATCCCTTCTAATGTTGAAGGCAATTCTAACCGGTAAGCTACTTTTCCCACTCGAGCTAAAATCTTGAATGGTCCGATATACCGGGGACCCAACTTTCCTCGTTTACGGAATCTAATTATGCCTTTCCACGGAGATACCTTCAAGAACACTCGGTCCCCCACTTGGAACTCAATATGGCGCTTCTTTTTATCTGCATATGACTTTTGTCGGACTTGCGCCTCTTTTAATCGAGTCCGTACCATGTCAATCTTTTCATTAGTTATAGCTACTACATCCTTAGGAGCGAGTTCTCTTTGTCCCACTTCTCCCCAACAGACAGGGGTTCTACACTTTCTCCCATACAACATTTCATACGGCGCCATTTTTATGCTACTTTGGTAGCTGTTGTTATACGAGAATTCCACTAATGGCAAATGTTCATCCCAATTTCCCCCGAAATCCATAACGCATGCTCTCAACATATCCACAAGAGTTTGGATGGTCCTTTCGGATTGACCATCCGTTTGTGGATAATACGCGGTACTTATATGCAATTGTGTGCCCATTTCTTCGTGAAATTTCTGCCAATAGCGGGAGGTAAATCGCGTGTCCCGATCTGACACAATAGACACAGGCACACCATGGCGGGAAATGATTTCATCTACATAAATTTCTGCCAACCTTTTTGAGGAATAAGTCTCCCGTATAGGTAGAAAATGGACGCTTTTGGTAAGTCGGTCAACAACGACCCATATTGCGTCATGCCCTTTTCTCGTTCTAGGAAGTTTGGTCACAAGATCCATGGTTATATCTTCCCATTTCCATACCGGAATTTCTAAAGGTTGCAATTTTCCGTAGGGTTTTTGATGTTCCGCCTTCACTTGGGAACACGTCAAGCATTTAGATACATACTTAACAATATCACGTTTCATTCCCGGCCACCAAAAATTTCCCTTCAAATCTCGATACATTTTAGTGGCTCCCGGATGGACCGAGTAACGGGATTTATGCGCTTCCTCCAATAATAAGGTCTTTGCTTCACAATAACGTGGTATCCACACCCGCCCAAACCTCGTTCTTATCCCGCTCGAGTTTACTTCAAGTTTATTTTCAAACCCTTTCGTTCTTTCACCTTTCGGATCACCTATATTCAAAGATTCGTCTTGCGCCTTCCGTATCGTTTCGAGAAGGTTCGGGGTGACTATCATTCTCATCGATTTCACTCGAATGGGTGGTGGGTATTCCTTCCGGCTTAGCGCATCCGCCACAACATTAGCTTTTCCCGGATGGTAAAGAATGTCGCAGTCGTAATCTTTGATCAATTCTAGCCACCTTCGTTGCCTCATATTGAGATCTTTCTGTTCAAAGAAGTATTTAAGGCTTTTGTGGTCTGAATAAATTGTACACTTTGTTCCAAACAAATAATGCCTCCATATTTTTAAGGCAAACACTACCGCCGCCAATTCTAAATCGTGGGTTGGATAGTTAATTTCATGCTGCTTAAGTTGTCTTGAAGCGTAAGCAATAACCTTGCCTCGTTGCATCAAGACACAACCCAACCCTTGATGAGATGCGTCCGTATAAACCACTAAGTCTTCTGTTCCCTCTGGCAGCGTTAATACGGGAGAGCTTGACAATTTCTCTTTTAATATTCGGAAAGCCTTCTGTTGATCATTGCCCCATTCAAATTTTTCTTCCTTCTTTGTCAGCTTGGTTAAAGGGAGGGCTATTTTAGAGAAATCTTGGATGAATCTCCGATAATAGCCGGCTAAACCGAGGAAACTTCTTATTTCATTAACATTCTTTGGGGGTACCCATTTTATTACAGCTTCTACCTTAGAAGGATCCACCAAAATTCCTTTCTCATTAATTACATGGCCTAAAAACTGCACCTCCCTGAGCCAAAACGCACATTTAGAAAATTTTGCATATAACTTTTCCTTTCTAAGCGTCTCGAGTACCTTACGTAAATGACTCGCATGTTCAGATTCACTACGAGAGTATACTAGAATGTCATCAATAAATACTATGACGAATTGATCTAGCATATTTCAGCATACTCTATTCATTAGATCCATAAAAGCAGCCGGAGCGTTAGTTAGCCCAAATGACATTACTAAAAATTCATAATGTCCGTATCGGGTCCTGAACGCGGTCTTAGGTACGTCTTCTTCCCTTACTTGTACTTGATGGTAACCTGATCGCAAGTCAATTTTTGAGAACCAACTCGCCCCTTGTAATTGATCAAAAAGATCATCTATTCTCGGGAGGGGATATCGGTTCTTTACCGTGAGTTTGTTGAGCTCACGATAGTCGATGCACATTCTCATCGACCCATCTTTCTTTCTAACAAACAAAACAGGCGCTCCCCACGGGGATACGCTAGGGCGTATGAAACCTTTGTCAAGAAGTTCTTGCAATTGAGCCATCAATTCCCGTACCTCCACGGGTACCAACCGGTAAGGGGCTTTGGCTACCGGTTTGGCATTTGGTTCCAACTCGATACGGAATTCGACTTCCCGCTCGGGAGGAATCCCCGGCAATTCATCTGGAAACACATCCGGGTATTCATTCACTATCCTAGTATCTTCAATTCTTAGGGCACCTAACTTTGTATCGACAACATAGGCTAAAAATGCTTTACTTCCATTCTTCACATACTTAACTGCTTCTAAGATAGTACAAAATTTTGCCCCTACTTCCCTTTCCCCATGAATGGTTACCCGTTTCCCTTTAGGAGATGTCACATGAATAATTTTGTTTTCGCATAAAATTTCCGCGCGATAACGGGATAACCAATCCATACCTACCACTACTTTAAATTCTCCCAAAACCATGGGAATCAAATCAATATCAAAATCTTCATCATCTATAGTGATTCTACAACCTCTACATATTTCGTGCAAAAGGTAACTCTTACAATCGGCAATTTCTACTTCGAGAGGTGCACACATTCTTTCTATCGTGAATAAAGGGGAACGTGCAAACTCACTAGAAACGAATGATCTACTAGCTCCGGTATCGAATAAAATATATGTGGGTATAGAGTTTATCATATAGATACCTGAGACCACATTCGGGTGAGCCCTTGCTTCTTCCGTGGAGATTTGGAACATTCTTCCCTTAGCTTTCGCGGGTTCTTCTTTCTTTCCTTCTTTCTTTCTTCACCCCTTGTTTGAGCTTTGGGCATTCAGCTTTCACATGGCCCGATTCGTTACAATTGTAGCACACCCTCTTGGGATTCGGACAGTTATAGTACGGATGCCCTTCTTGTCCGCAATTGTAACACCCCTTCCTTCCCAATAAACATTCACCCGAATGGGGTTTTCTACATGTCTTACATCGTGGAAACCCTCCTTTGGAAGCTTCTTTCTTTCCTTGATCATGCGTTTTGGGTTTCTTAGAAGAGCCTTGTGTTGACCCCTTCTCGGCTTGCCTTTTCTCCCCACGTTCATCTTGCCTCTTTATCTCAATTTCCCTATCCCTTGCTAGATCAATGATCTCGTCCAAATTTTCACATTTAGAAGGAGTTATGAACTCCCGAATTTCAGCCTTAAGCATGCCATGGTAACGGATAATCTTCTTCCTCTCCGTTCCAACTATTTCTTCACAAAACTTCAATTGATCAAGGAAGGTGTCCGTGATCTCATTGACTGATTCATCCCTTTGTCGGAGTCGGAGAAAGTCTTCTTGGATTCAATCCACAGCTGATTGTGGACAATGGTACTTGATAAAAGGTTGTTTGAATTCTTGCCAAGTCAAAGTTTGAACTCGATTCTCTCTGATCTCCTTACTATACGAGTCCCACCAATCTTTAGCCCTTCGTAAGAGTTGCCCCGTGGCAAACATGACTTGATCTTCCTTGTCACAATGACTTCGAATGAACACCCCTTCCATGTTAGCTATCCATCTTTGGCATTCGATGGGATCAATTTCCCCATTATAAGTTGTAGGCTTACATGCCATGAAATCCTTGTAGGTGCACCGTCTTGCTTCCTTCTTGCCTTGAATCCCGGTTATCATTTCCTTCAACTCATCCACTTTACTCGTGATCATATTCTCCACCGTACTTAGTACTTGGCCCTCCACTTCTTGTGCTAGCTTTGAAACGTTTGCATCAAATGCCTTCGTTACTTCATCCGAAATCATCTTGTTTAACTCGTTTCGAGTTATACGTTCGGTAGTATCCGTGTTTCCTCCACTTGCCATCTACAAATAAACGTTCGTGTCAAACATTATTACATTCGTTCTCCTTATCATTCTATACATTATTCATTCTTAATAATTTATTCTCTTAAGTTATAGACCCATTCGACCTTTCTTTACAACATTCTCATTACATTACTTACTTCATTCGTTTGTGTACACAACTTCTCATTCTTTCGCACGTTCATTATTAAAACATGCTAGCTATCTTGAATTTCTTAGTTTCATAGTCGATTCGGGGTGTTCCTTATGTTTAACGAATGCCATAATCGAATTAAGGGTCTTAACATGATAAACAAACAATTTCAGCAAATACAATTAAGGGGGACCCGTCGCCGACGGCACTGGGTGCGTCGCCGACGGGCTCGGGAAAGTCCCGTCGCCACATTTTGCCCGTAGGCAGGAGTATAAGCCGTCGGGTGGGAGGGTGCCATCGCCGACGGCATATAGGCCGTCGCCGACGGGCTTCCTGGTGTGCAAACGCTGATTAGCCAAAAACTTTCATTCCCAGCCCCCTTTTCCAACCCGACACGGTTTTGGGCAGTCCCGAAGCCTTCCATAGCACCCATTATCGTCCAAACCCATGTCATACTAGTAACTAAACCATAACCCATTCCCATTTCTATCTACAAATATGAAATCCTTAAATTACTTACTTGCGTGGCGCTTTGGAACGAACACACCTTCACAAGAGCTTTCGGTTTGAGTTCGAGCACGCCCGAATCTCTCAAACCTATGCTCTGATACCAACTTGTAAGACCCAAACTTTAAAAGAGACTAACAAACTTTCATTTACTAAAGATTTCAAACGGGTTGAATAATTCATAAGGGAAATTCTGTATTTAGCTTCTTGCTATTAACAAGATTGTTACAAAAGAGTTTATAACCCAACATCTAACAAACAAAACAAATCTTTTAACCACAAGTTTAACATCAGACAACTACCGGGTTAAGCTACATACAAAAGACCCGTTTGAAAACAAAAACATTTAACAACAGTTTAGATCACAACTAGTAGTATTGCGGAAGCGTGCATCACAAGTGTGTGTTCGATCCAAGTAGCGCCATCCATCATGTCGTTTTACCTACATTCAACCAACTCATTAGACATTTTAATTAAGTAATTTATACGACAACAAGTTACTAGTCAAACTACAAGAAGACCCTTTTAAAACTTTCATCCAAACATGAACTTCTCAACATGGCACATCATTCCTTCTAACTCGTTCAACACCTCTCCATATCATGTATTCGACTTACACCAACTTGTTACAAGTATACAACTTCGGATATAGAATAATAACATTTTTACATCAATACATGCTAATAATATTTGTAAGCAAGAACTTACCTTTATCGTTCTTTGTTTGAGACTCGGAACGGCTTGAGCTTTCCTCCTTAATTCCTACAATCCACAATCACATACTTAGTCTCATGTCTTTCTTTCCATTCCATTTTCAATAGCTTCAATTTAACAACTAACTAACTCTCTATTCTAGCCATTTAGCAAATTTACAACACATGATCAACTCATTCAAGCATTTTGACAAACACTTGGTGTGCATGCCGTTAGATAAGCATAAGGTACAAGTATTGTATGCATAACATGGCTAGTTCATAACAATAACATCAATATCATCAATTTCAATCAAATCTCATACAACCTTTACCCTAATTCGATTCCACATAACATCATCTTGTTAATAGCATCATCATACAACATCATTATACTAATCTATATCAAAGTTTCATGTTACATATCACTACCATTCTATCATAAGTGGGTTTTTCATGCTCAACATCAATTCATCCAAATACAAGTGTAAATCGTGTTCTAAGTAATGCAATTAACCACCATCATGCAACTTTTCATATAAATTCATGGAATTCTTGAAACCCCATACATTCATAGTCATCAAAACATGGAATTCTTGTTACCTTATGCTTTAATGGACCTAGAAGATCAAGAATCTACCAATATGCAAGAGTAATTGTCTGGATTAGAGCCTCAATTTGTGCAATTTAGTGAATAAGGAAGGTGTAGGATCGGTTCGCGACCCGAACGAGTCGTTCAGAAGAGATTTACTCCGTTTCAGAGGCGGAAACTAAGAAACGGGTGTCGAAACAGCTTGCTTATCACTTTAACACTGATTGTATTGATATAACGTCGTTTACAAACACTCTTCACACCGGCAGCACTTCGGTGTAGAATTTCTAAAACTGTTACAACTGAAATGACATTACACCTATATATAATGAACAAGATTTCGCTTGAAGCCTTTCAAGCGAAACCTTCTAGAATCTTTGAAGCGAAATTCTCACATGAGATTTGTCTTCAAGCGAAACCTTTGACAAACAACATTCTGTTTTCATGCAAGCATGCCATTTCACGTGAAGTTGTAGTATGATGTCACTAGTGATGTCATGTGATGATGTCACTAGTGATGTCATGCTTGATCTGATCAGTAACGAAACCCGAGACTCGACATAAGACGAAGACGACAGATGACTGCACCAACAGACTCCCCCTCAGATGTTGACGAGTCTTAAGTGTCGAGTCTTCGCATCTTCAGTCTTTATCAATCTGTTCACTTTCTTCGCATATATCAGGATCTTCTCTTTGGCTCTAACCTCGTCAGACTCCCCCTCTCATCATGATGGGATCGCCGTCTGGAATTAGCTATCACCTTGAGATCAATCCCTGGTTTTATCTCATGTTTAAGTTCATCTCCTGCACAAATTTTCTCATAAAAAACATAAGTTTTCACTTAAAAACAATAAGAAAAACTTACTAGAAATAGTTACATCAAGTTCAAATTAATGACCCTGATTAACTAAACTCAATTTCTTTTTCAAATCAAAATTTTTCAATTCTGCATTTAAAACCAACCCTGTTCATCAACAAACATATCCCAGCTAAATCCTTCAGGTAGTTGTTCATCAATTTGGTTCACTATACATGCTGTGCTGTTAGAAGAAATGTAGTTGCTCCAGTTGAAATCTACTAAACATCCTTTCTTTGAATCTTCAATTTTTCTACCATGAGCCGTCTGTAATTCTTGTGTTTGACCAACTTGCTGATAAATGGCTTTCCGGTAGTAGTCATCTTTCCCAAAAGGATTTTGAGCACCACTAACTTCTCTATTCTTGCACTCCCGCTTAAAATGACCTTTTTCCCTGCACCTGAAACAAGTAACTTTAGATTTATCAAAACCTAAAGTAGAAACACAAGCATCAAGAAAATCATTTCTCCCGGTAATTGTCTTGAATTTTTCAGCACGTCTAAGAACACTTGCAAGACACCATTTGATATCCATTAGTTCCATCTCTTCAGCATCAATCTGGTCGTAATCCTCTTTAGTAAGCATAGGATTTCCAATTCGACCAGCCACTAAACCTTCATATGAGATAAGCACGGAACCAAGTAATGCCATATGATCTTTTGCAATGTCTTCAGAAAAACTTTGACCTTCTGGAAGATTTAGAGCTATGTTGCATTGAATCACACAACCATTTCCCATCTTTGTGCTTTGAGACTGAAAACTTTCTGATAAGCTTAACGGATTAACACTCGGATACAATGAGAAACCACTGTTGCTTTTGTTTGAGTTTTGATCAGTCTTTTCTGTAGAATCTCCAACACTATAAGCAGTCTGAATTTTCGGACTTCTCTCAGCTTCTGAAGTTGGAACACTACCCTTGTAATACATCTTTACATCTTGTTGACCACTTGGATTATTCATCCTTGCGATCTTCTGCTGTTCTAAATCCTGACTTTCAATCTTTTCAATGAACTGAGAGATTGACAACCCTTCATAAACTCCTGTATTTTTCAGTATCATCAAATATGTTCCCCACTCTTTCTGAGGTAAAGCATCAGCTAGCTTATCCACCCATTCCTCATCTTCTTTGTTAATGTTCATCATTGACATTGTTCGAACTAAGTGACAATAACGTTCAATGAGTTTCTTTGTATCTTCTCCGGGCAAACTTGTGAACAAGTCAAACTCCTTTTTAAGCAATGCCTTTTTGCTTTTAATCATGTTTGCACTACCTTCAACTTTGACTTTCAAAGCATCCCAGATAGACTTTGATGTTTTGTCATGTTGAAGTAGTATAAAGATGTCTTCTTTGATAGCTTGTTGAAGCAAACTGATCATCATTTTTTCAGCTCGATACATTTCCCGTTCTTCATTACCAAACTCTGAAATCTGTTTTACTGTCTCCATTTCAGTACGTGGTAGCATATACTTTTTCAGAATACATTCCCATGATCTCAAATGATTTGCTTGCACCCAGTTTTCGAAACGATCTTTCCATCCATAGTATTCCTCAATGCACATTAGCTTCGGGGGTTTCTGAGTAGTCCCCGTTTCATTTTCTGAATTCATGTTCTGAGCAATGGAAGATGAACTAGGCGATGTTGCAAATGCGTTGTGGAAATCGTTATCCATGTTTCAATTACTTTCAAGCGAAATAATCTGTCAAACTAGTTGAAGCGAAACCTATGAAGCGAAATTGTTCAAGCGAAACTTTCAAGTAAACACTTTCTGAAGCGAAATCCTTGAAGCGATCCTGAATGAAGCGAACACCTTGAAGCGAAGATCTTGAAGCGAAAACGAACTTTGTTTGAAGCGAAATGCTAAGTGTCGCTTAAAGTTTCAAGCGAAATCGTCCAATAATACTTCGTTCTTCAAGCGAAATCCATTCGAAGGTCGATTTTGATCACTTTTAGGTCGAATTTTGCTGTGAAACTTTCAAGGGTTTGTTATCTAGTACTTTTAAACAATCCGTGAGAAATTGAATTGATTTTGACCGTGAAAAGTTTCTGAACTAAGAAAAGAAGGTGTAGAAATACGAGAATGAGGTCAATTTCAGCTGAAATCTTACAGAACTCCTCAACTAGCTCTGATACCAATTGTAGGATCGGTTCGCGACCCGAACGAGTCGTTCAGAAGAGATTTACTCCGTTTCAGAGGCGGAAACTAAGAAACGGGTGTCGAAACAGCTTGCTTATCACTTTAACACTGATTGTATTGATATAACGTCGTTTACAAACACTCTTCACACCGGCAGCACTTCGGTGTAGAATTTCTAAAACTGTTACAACTGAAATGACATTACACCTATATATAATGAACAAGATTTCGCTTGAAGCCTTTCAAGCGAAACCTTCTAGAATCTTTGAAGCGAAATTCTCACATGAGATTTGTCTTCAAGCGAAACCTTTGACAAACAACATTCTGTTTTCATGCAAGCATGCCATTTCACGTGAAGTTGTAGTATGATGTCACTAGTGATGTCATGTGATGATGTCACTAGTGATGTCATGCTTGATCTGATCAGTAACGAAACCCGAGACTCGACATAAGACGAAGATGACAGATGACTGCACCAACAGAAGGGAGTTCATCCTGTGCTTTGCTCCTGGCGACATAAACACACGCATATGTGTGTGTGTGTTTGTGTCACTAGTTCTTTTAATTACTTAACTTTCCTTATTTACATTCCCCCCCCCCCCATGTATGCACACTTATTTTTAAATGGCCCATAACTTACTCCATCTAGTTAATAAAATTCTAATTCACATTCTCACTAAGTTCATATTCCTAGTTATTTCTTATAACATACTGTGGCAATGTATATAATTAAATTTTGGGGCGTTACAAACTACTAAAATGCCGAAAATAAAAATAAAAATAAAAATAAAAACAGATAGACAAGATGAATCACTTGGTTCCGACTCGTGTATAGTGTAACATTTGATTATTTCCGCACTTTTGCACTTATTTAAGAGATTATCTTAGTTATTGTAGTAGGTCCCTCTTTTGGAGGTGACGTTGCCCTCAACCCAGTAGTTTGAGTCAGCAAGGATACAATCCTAAAGGGTCGGATTATTGAAAGATAATTAATTAAGTTATTAATGCAAATTATGGTAGGCCCCTTTTTTGAAGGTGACGTTACCCTCGGCTAAGTAGTCTGAGTCAGCAGGGATACAGTCCTAAATAGCCGGGTTATAGTATTAATAGTAGTTTAACTTATGAGGGGATTAAAGAGTTTGGACCCCCGCCATCCAATACCGTTAAGTATTGAAGGAGGTCCTACTAAATTTGACCCAGGTCCCTTGCAGGATCTCTAAACGCTGAACAACGGCAAGACACTTACCAAACTGTTCCCTTAACCCCCGACCAGGTAGCCAACATACCTCCATATAGACCGTGGAGATATGAATGGTGAAAATCTTTTATTTTATATAGACAGTAAAATAATGCCAAGACACCACGGACAAACGATAAGGAAGAATCACCTTCAACATAAGAAACTAGTTATTAAAGTCATTAATACAAAACCAAGTAAAAAGTGCGAAAAGATTAAAAATAAAAAGTATTACACTAGACACTTGTCTTCACCAAGTGATGTAAGAGACTTAGGCAAACATGGCCTTGATTGTCAAGAACTCTTACGATCAATCTTGGATCCCGAGACGACTCACACACTCTATGATGGACAATGGATGATGGTGTTATGGTGGTGGTGGGTGGTGGGTGAAGTGTGAGAGAGGTGGTGTGCCAAGGGATGGTTTGAGCTTAAGCCAAGCACTCCTATTTATAGGCTGAACAGAAGCTCGGGCACGGCCCCGTGTCCACATCCTCTCTTTCTTCATTTAATGCAGCTTGTCTGTATTAGTTGACCACGCCCCCGTGTCCGCTGAGCACGACCCCGTGTGCAGAAGAATCTTTGTACTATGAAGATTTGCCTGGATTCTGCGAATCTTATAGTTGACCACGGCCCCGTGTCCGCTGAGCATGGCCCCGTGGTGGACAATAGAAGCTTCTACCACTTTGTCTTTTCTGCTGACACTTGGGCACGCCCCAGTGCTGGCTGAGCACGGGGCGTGTTTAGTCTTCTGTCATCTTGTTTTGCTTGGGAAGATGCTGTCGTGGGGTCGGGCATGTCACGTTTGTTCCTTTTCTTGTATTTATGTTAGATTTTACTGTCTTTTTGCTTCTTTTGTTAATTTGAGCTCATTTAATCCTGAAAATACAAAAGGAAGACAAAAGCACACTTTTTCCAACATTAGTACTAAAAAAGGGTTAGTTTTATGCCACAATTGATGTAATTTATATGTTGCATTTCGCACACATCAAATACCCCCACACTTGAATCTTTGCTTGTCCTCAAGCAAAACTCTTTATAATATGGTTTTACACTCCCAATTGGAATGGGTAGAGAAGAAGGTTTTTGGGCTTGTCATAGAGTGTCGGGATTTCCAAGATTCTTTATTTAGTTTTATTTTTATTTATTTACAATCCTATTCGTCATGATTTATTTAAAACTTTTCATAAGATAAATTACTTATTTGGGCATAACATGCCTCTTTAAAATTCCATTTATATACAAGTTCACATACCTCACGGGGATCACTCAACACTCGGCCGAAAATGTATTTTAGTGAATCACTCGAGAGCGGCATCTAACTTACTCCTACCATAGGCTTGCCAAGCAATCAATCCTCCTCCTTTTTAACTATAAACCTTTGTAAATATCAAGAGGGCTTTTTGGGTGAAGGGTTAGGCTTGGGTTAAAGGTAGGTGGTTGGGTTAGTGGTTAGTAGAAAATGGCGAAAAAGCATAACAGTCGTCGATTTTCGTAAGACTTTTTATTTTTGTAACTTTTATTTTGATGAAGCTATTATTCAAACAAAGTTATTTTTGATGAACTTGTTTGTTTATTTCTTTTGCTTCATCATCAACAAATATTTATTTATTTATTTATATATTTATTTTTATTTTTTGAAAAGTCATACGAAAAACCGAGCTAGTTACTAAAACAAAGGGTTAAAAATGAAAAAGGTTTTGGTGGGTGAAAGGGTGTTTGGTTTGGGTTATGAAATGAAAATGTTTAGGCTCAAAGGGGCAAACTAGGGGGATTTTGGGTATGTGGTAAAAAAAAAAGAAAAATAATGGTGTAGAAATAAAAAGGATTAGTCCTAATGCCTCCATCATTTACTTACTCGGGTTTAAGTTGGTAAGGACCGGGAATGTATCGTCATGGCAAGTTCTAGAGTCGTAAGAACCAAGCGGCTATTCACACAAGAAACGAAAACTGAGCATTTAATTTAAAGATATGTATTTGTATGCTCAATAAAGGCTCAAAACTCACTTTTGTGGGAATGGGTTTTTATGTGATCAAGTATATAAAATCAAATTTTAACTAAGCTTGTCATGCCTTTTCATAATTTTCTTATGTTGGTTCTTTTTATCACGACGCTATCGGTTGTAAATTTGTAAAAAATATAACCTCTTTAGAACTTGAAATTCCCAAGTTAAACCTAGACAAGTAAAAAAAATGAATTTTGTTTTGAAAAAATTTAGGGTGATTAGCGGTTCCAATAGAGTTTTGTGTAAGGCTTGTATTTAGGACTTGCAAGATTCAAGGTTTTAGCATCCCCCCCACACTTAAATTACACATTGTCCTCAACGTGTCCCAAAAATAAGTTTTTAGGTTGATTGAATGTGTAAAAAGGTGTGAAAAGCAAAAATTTTGTGTTACTGGGCGCTGAACACGGCCCCGTGGTGTCCGGGCACGGCCCCGTGTTCAAGTGCCAGTAACAAAATTAAATCAAGAGAAACAGAAGCCTGGACGCGGGGGCGTGTTGGGTGAACACGACCCGTGTCCAGTTTACCTGAACTGGGTATTTCTGCAGATTGTGCAGCACGGGGCCGTGTTGGGCGGACACGGCCCATGCCGAACTTACTGTAATGAAGAAATTTTGTCGGATGGTCCTGTTTTCCTGCATGGGGTGCTGGTTCAAGTTTCCATTGTATCCTTTGTCATCTCAAGTGTGTTTTATTCATTTCAACACCATCCAAACACCAAATTAACTAAAACCATCATTCATTAAGTCATAGAGAGAATTACATACTAGTCCTAAAAATTAAAATAAAGCAGAAAATAAAAGTTAAAAGTCCTAATATTAGATAGGTCAAGTGATACATAAAATCTTCCTAAGGAGCTCTACTTCTACAATAAGAACCAAAATTCCGGAAATAGATTTCCGGTCTAAAAGCCTTGTAGAACTCCAAGCCGAGCGGCGTCCCTTAGATGTTGCTAAAGCCATTCTTCTATCTCCCTTAGGAGAAGGGAGGTGGCTTCATGTTCCACAACATCTTGTGGAGGGGGAGTGACACCAATCGGAACCCCTTGTAGTATGTCTCGAGGGGGCTCCGAATGCATGGCGTACCACTCGGCTGGTATGATGATTTCAGGAACCACATTCCATGCCCTTTGGGTAACGATTGGTACCAAAGGAGGAGAAGCGAGAATGTTCAACCTTTGGTGCAAAAGGTTGACCTCTCGAAGACATCCCTCTAGTCCCACCGTCAAATGATTAATACGGTCAACCAATGCCTCTTCCACACTTGCCATTTCATCAAGGGCCTCTCTTAAGGCGTAAACATTGTTTACAAGAGAATCTTCAACCGTTGATGATCTTCTCCCCTGCCGGTTGTTTCTGGAATGCGACGAGGAGTTTCCGCTTGTTCTGCTTGCCATTCTGAGAAAACAAACCGAAAAGAGCTCAATTCTATGGGACCAGTACCTCGGACACGGACCCGTGTTCAGACATCTGTGTGATTTAGGAACAAGGAATCTTGGAGTTTTAAATTTTTTTCATGATTTTTAAAGCATTTTTTAATAGAAACAACTTAAAACAATGTTATAGAACAAGATTCCAAGTACAAAAATCTAACAAACATCTCATCAAAGCTTGAAATTATGCAAGTTTCAAGCTTTAATGGAAGTATAAGGAAAGAAAAATTGAAGAAGATAATAGTGGATAAAAGAGGAAAGGACAAGAAGATAATTGAGAAACTTCTTTTAGAAAATACCTAGGATGGTATGTGAGAATATTCCCCAAATCTCTGTCCCTGGAATGGTTCAAATGTGCAGGATTCTTGGCTGCATTTACAGAAAACGACAGTACGTTGCGCACGGCTCCGTGTCGGCTGGACACGGCCCCGTGTGCAGAGGGAATCCTGACACATTTTTGTCCGTATTCTGATAAAATCAGAAGGGAATCTTTGGGTGGACACAGGGGCGTGCTGACCTGGACACGGCCCCGTGTCTAGAAGCTGTCTTAAGGAATTCGTCTATTTTCAAGGAACTTCTTCAGATCGGGTGGTTCCTTACTGGATGGAACAACCCCAAAGTGCCTAAGATACCTTAGTTGATCTAGATTAAGACGAGAACGCAAGAGGTTGTCGGTGAGGGTGATTCCTATGCTATATGTAGGTGGACAGGTCCAACCCTTTTCCGGGCTCTCGTTAAAGAAGGTGTATGTCGAATTACTCAGGTCTATGTATGCATCGAACGAAGTCGATGGGGAGTCCTTCATGGCACAATCGACATAGGGACGACTATCGCTCAAGTCCTCACTAGAGTTAGAAGTATCGTCGGAAACAACGAAGTTGTTTGAATGCGATTCCAACACTTCTTCTTGGTTATCATTTTGAGATAAATTATTGAAATCTATCCTAAGTTCTTTTAACCAATTAAGAATTAGGTTTTCTAATTGAAATAGTTCATCAAGAAGCATTTCTCCTAGAAAATCTGGTTGGGAGCAATCGAGGGAGCGATAGGGATTATTTTTACTTTCGCCCCTCTTAAGGTTACAAGGAGACGATGGGTCTATATAGTGGGGCTTATAATTTAGAAAATAACATTCTAATTCCTCATGGGTACCACCACATAATTGACACCACGCACCATAAGAGTGCCAAAAGTAAAAAGTATCAGTATCACTCATGTTCGTGTCAGAAATTACCAACCGTCGGGATCTTACGGTTCTGTTTTCAGTAACTGAATCTTGGGCACGGGGGCGTGTTGAGTGGGCAGTTGAAAGATACTGCTTTAATTCCTGCAAGGCTGCTTCATGCTTCTCTTCCCATTCGAATTTCTTATTCTTTTTCAGGATATCGTAGAATTCCTTGCATTTTTTCGAGGATCTTGATATAAACCTGTTTAATGCTGCTACTCGCCCTGTTAATCTTTGTACATCTTTCATGTTCGAAGGTGACTTGATATCCAAGATAGCTTTGATCTGTTCCGGGCTTGCTTCGATCCCCCTTTTAGTCACCATGTATCCCAAAAACTTTCCTGCCCCCACTCCGAAATGACATTTGGCAGGATTCAGCTTCATATTGTACTGGTCCAGGATATTGAATGCTCCTTCAATATCCCAGAGATGATCCTCAACTTTCTTGGACTTTACCACCATATCATTAATGTATACCTCCATGGTGTCCCTCAGTTTGTCTTTAAACATCATGTTCACCAATCTCTGGTATGTTGCACCCGCATTTTTCAAACCAAAAGGCATAGCAGTATAACAATAAATACCTGTTGGTGTCATGAAAGCGGTATCCTCCTGATCCGAATGTTCCATTTGTATTTGCTGGAATCCTGAGGATGCATCCATGAAGGTTAACATTTCATGACCGACAGTTGCATCCACCATTGAGTCGATATGAGGCAGAGGGAATGGATCGTTAGGACATGCTTTGTTCAAGTCTGTGTAATCTACACAAACTCTCCATTTCCCATTTTTCTTCTGAACCACAACTACATTTGCTAGCCATTTAGGAAATTTAACTTCCCTAATCATCTTGCTTTTCAACAATCTTTCAACCTCTTCCTGAATTATTGCATTCCGTTTAGGAGCAAACTTCCTTCGTTTCTGTTGGACAGGCTTGAAAGACCTATCAATTCTGAGCTTGTGAGTTATAATATCCTTGGAAATACCTGTCATATCCTCATGTTTCCATGCGAATGTTGACATCATGCATTTTAAAAAGTTAGTCAATTGATTTTCAATATCCTGAGGGATATTGGTTCCTACGAGCACCGAGATATCCGGGTTATCCTGATCTAAGACAATTTTCTTAACATCCTACTCTGAAACCTCCACGATATCCTGGGCTCGCATATTTAATTGCTATGTTGCGTTAAGCTTCGTTGAAGATTTCATCGAAGAAGAATAACACTCCTTCGCTTCTTGTTGATCACTTTCCACTTTGACAACCCCCAAGGGGTAGGTATCTTGATGCACTGGTGATAGGTAGATGGCACGACTTTCATATCATGGATCCAAGGCCTACCCAATATAATATTGTAGCAGGATAAGGAGTCCATGACACAGTAGCGTTGCATTGAGTTGACCCATTTAACATACACAGGAAACTTTATTTCTCCCACGGTATTCCTGGCTTCTCCACTGAACCCAACGAGCACAGTGGATTTTGAGGTAATATCAATCGGGGATACATTCATCCTCTTCAGTGTTTCCAGTTGAATTATGTTGACGGAGCTGACATTATCCACTAGTAT
Source organism: Helianthus tuberosus (assembly GCA_030545235.1). Taxonomy (NCBI): domain Eukaryota; kingdom Viridiplantae; phylum Streptophyta; class Magnoliopsida; order Asterales; family Asteraceae; genus Helianthus; species Helianthus tuberosus. Next base: position 24,170,585 of record CM060384.1, on the reverse strand, counting down.
CCTACGCACAAAATGATTAGCAACATATAAAGTTATTACCAAAGCATCATGGTGAGGATCCTGGACAGTATCCCTGTCATCACTGTCGAACGTGATCACTTTGTCAGTTGTGAGAGTTGACATCCTGGTTGGCTTATCTCCCCTTTCTGCCTTAGCCTCCTTTGCATGTCTTTTTGCTGCAGAATAAGAGGTCCCACAGATATCGGATCCTCCTGAAATAAAGTTAATTATCTTGGCATCCGTAGGAGGTGATACTGCTCGTTCAGGATCCTTCTCAGTATCCTGACCCTTATTCTTCTTTCTTCCCAGGAGATCCTTCATATATCCTTTGTTCAGTAGATAGCTTATTTCTTTCCTCGGGGCAATGCAATCTTCTGTAACATGTCCAAAATCCCCATGGAAGGCACACCACTTGGATTTATCCTTCCAATCAGCTTTCTGTTGGTTTTTCCTAGGCCACCTTGCTTTGTCTCCTAAACCCTGCATAGCATACATCAGTTCAGGTATATTAACAGAAAAACAATATTCTGATAACTCAGGATACTCCTCAGGATCCTCGTCTTCAACAGCATTCACTTTCTTGTTGTCATTTCTGCCATATGGCTTAGAGCGGTATGGCTTATACGAGGAATCTGATTTCCTGTTGGTTGATTCCTAGGATGAAGATGAATTTATCCTCTCTTGCATCTTCTTGTCATCTTCCAGCCGAATATATATTAAAGCCCTATTCCGAGCTTTATCCAGGTTCCTGCAGGGATTCATTACAAGATCCTGGTAAAATTGGGAATCCTTTTGCAAACCCATTTTGAATTCTTGCACAGCTGTCGCAGCATCAAGGTGTGGGATGTCCAGAGATTCCCTGGTAAACTTGTTCACATAATCTCTCAAGGATTCCTGAGGTCCTTGAGTTATCCTGTAGAGATCGCTGGTTAGTTTTTCGAAACTTCGACTGCAAGAAAATTGACTATTAAATAAATTGACTAAATGAGCAAATGATGTAATTGAATGAGGAGGAACATTTAAGAGCCATTTTAAGGCTGATCCTGTTAAGGTAGAACCGAAACCCTTGCAGAGGCAAGCTTCCTTGAGATCCGGAGGGGTAGGGTTAATTTCCATCCTTTCCCTATACTGAGCAATATGCTCTTCGGGATCCGTAGTTCCGTCGTAGAGCTTCATGTTGGGGGTTTGAAATCTTTTTGGGATTTCAGCATCACAAATAGGATATGCAAACCAAGATATCCTATAGCTGTCTTGGGACACTTCTGGAATTGGCTGGACCACCCCAGGTACACTGGATATCATGTCCTTCAATTTCTGAAGCTCCCTATAAAATGCTGATGTCATGCCTGCATCCTGCAAAGATCCAATTCCATTAGTAGCAAGAGTATTATTATTATTAGACACGTTACCAGTCTGAGGATTCTGGCCATATCCCGAAGCATATCTTGAACTTCTCACAGTTGACACCCTAACTGAAGAGGGTATCTCAGGAGTATGATTATGGGAATGACTAGGCACAATATTCCCCCTCTTATCCTCGGTGTACACTGCTGAACTAAAGTTCAACGCTCTTGGCTGCAGGGGAGTGACAATATCCTCAGCTAGTCTACTCGGACCAGACTTCAAGAGCTGTATTTCTCTTATCAGCATTTGATTTGTTTCCTGCTGCTGCTTCATCTGATCCTGTATACTGTCAAATAAAGTCAGAATTTCATCATTAGAGGCCAAAACAGGAGCAGATCCCTGAATATTCCAAGTGGGGATAATATCATGAGGCTGTGAAGAAGCTTGCGTCCTTGGAGGAGGTGGTGGAAGCACCGAACCAATCGTTGCAGATGTTGTAGCAGACACGGTAAAAGAGCTCATGTTTGATATTGAGGCCATTGAAAATAGTGTAGCAAAAAGTTTTGGAAACAGAAAACCAAGTAACGATTTTACGAAAGCTTTTAGTAGAAATAGCACCACTTGCCCCACGGTGGGCGCCAAATTGTTTTGGTAAAAAATTACCGAAGCAATTAAGTGATCAAATTAGTTAAGTAAGGTAGTGTGCTAAGAATGTGTATTAAAAATGTGCTAATTAAGTTGTTTAACAAAAGCAGTTTAAAGGATACGGCTCAGGATATCGAGCTGTATCAACAATCAAACAATGAGCAAAAAAGGTAAAGGGTGACACGAGATGTACGATGAAAGCCCTTGATCAAACTAGATCGCCGGCACAAAACCTCGGGAGCTGACAATCGCAGCTGCCTTGTTCTTCTTATTACTTTAAATACCAGGATACAGTGCAAGATATGATACGGATCAACTAAGTGTGACAATGCGATTTGAATACAAGTGTAAGTGTATTGTGAGTGTTTGCAGCTAGAGAGCAAGAGTGTGCGAGAGATTGTGTGTGTTCTTATCTGATCCGATCACTCCTATTTATAGTAAAACAAAACTAACTAACAAGCCTACAAATCCGGGATACAACGAATATTCCCTTTGTGAACGTTGTAGTCCACGTCTTCCGGCTTCAACGTTCATATTCCAACAGATTTGCCCGAGTCTTTGGGAGAAGAAGTCCACTTGAACGTTACAGACTTGCACCATTAATCTGCACGTGAATTAATTAGTCATCACCAGGGTACTGTATCAGGATGTTACCAATATCCTGATCCGGTATCCTAATCACAAATAAAAGAAACATAGTCAGAATATTATTCAGGATAAATGAGTAGAAAACCACCCATAACACCTACACTTGTTAAACGACGGAACCACACCCACCATATTTGTATATCATGGGGAAACCTAACTTCCAACACTCTTACAAATATGACATGTTGAAAAGCGCTAAATCAAGACACTTTTCTATATGAATAAAAATGACCATACTAGAGGACCTAAAACATAAATGATTTGAATGATGAGCCTGTGCAGGGGCAGACTTACCCCTAGCCCAAGGTGGGTGGGCGCACCCCCGAGAAAAAAAAATTTAGTGCTATTTTCCGTTGAAAATCCCATCCGCACCCCTTGGATTTTTTCGTCCGCACCCCTTGAATTTTTTCATCCGCACCCCTTGGAATTTTTCGTCCACACACCTTAGGTAAAAAATGTTATCAATTTATATTTTAAATTTTTTAGTAAAGTCTAATTAAAAAAAAACTACCCAAATTATATAAACTTATACTACCAAACTTAACCCAAATACCCAATACCTTAACCCACTATTTCATTAAACATAATTAGCCCACTAATTACTAGCCCATTAACCAAACTCAACCTAAGTTCAAACTATAATAATTAAAATAAGCTCAATAGTCCCTTAGAATTCTCCCGCCCTCCCTCTCTTGGGTCGTCTCCTGCCAGCGATCATCGAACACAACAGCAACCACAACAGCACGTCATCAGCAGCCGCGAACCACCGCCGTCCGACACCAAAGGGTAACAAAATTCTTAAATATGTTTGAAAATTCATGTGTTTTGACGTTGTTTATGGTTGTTTAGATGATTTTTAGGGTGATTATGTTGTTAGATGATTTTTAGCGTGATTACACACGATTTCTAGGGTTGAAAATTAAAATTGAAATATTATGTTATGGAGCGATGAACTTATGGATCAATTTGTTTGTGATAGGAAACATGAGTAGGGACGTTATGGCGCGATTTCTTTTGTTTTACATGACCCGACCCGACACGACATGATACGAACCGATTTTTTTACTTATATACCTAGGGGCCTAAAATTTTTAAAAATGTTTCGCACCCCCATGAAAAAATTCCTAGGTCCGCCACTGAGCGTGTGGTGCAAATCGGCGATCAAAGTCGATATAATGTTCGTCTCCAACCATAACCTTAACAAAAGAAGTTATGCTAAACTACAAGAAGTTTCAACAACTAGCATTGCCCGTGTTGGATCGTAAATTCTAATACCTTGCTTTTAGTTGATTGAGTAATGTTATAGTAGTAATAGTGCAACTTTTTATTTAATCAACAAGCAATGTTTTAACCATACCAACGACCAAGAACACAATAAATTTAGAATCACAACCCGAGTAAATAATAGACTTTGTTTGGTGTTGATAACCACTTTGCACCAATGGTACTAGTTAGGAATTTTCAGTTATAGTTAATGGGTATACTTAAGTTTACGCATGTGGTGTAGTTTATGTTGATGACTTTAGGCTTCACCATGCTCTTGTGTTGCCTTTCATATTCAAACAATTTTCTTTTTTTGCTTATTCTTGCAATTTTTTGAACTCAATCAATTTCTCTCCCTAATTTTTCCATCTATACTCTTAATCCTCTCTTACACGATTACTTATACCACATTGCCATTCTTGTACAATTTTTATGACCTTACTTGATGCTATTATATTATATAGGATAGAGATCAAGAAAAATCTCATTTGAGTTGTGTAAACTTAGAGAACTCATACTTGCCCATATGAGTTTTACCACAATTTTTTTTTTGTACAAATGTAGATGAACATGTTATAACCACTCATCTATAAAAAAATTGCAGACTGATGTTTTACACCAATGTAAAAAAGCTGTTTACATCAGCATTTACTCAAATGTAAAAGGTTTTTTTTTTACGCTAGTGTAAATCAACACATACTTTTTTTAAGAAAAGCTGATTTTTTCTATGATTTTTGATAAAAAAAAAAGAGTATATTTAAGGGGGAGACTATTTGCACACTTGGTGTGTAGATAGTCAGCCCAAAAGGATTTTTTTTTGTCCTATATGCACATCTTGCAGTGTCGAGCTGTAGTCAAAGCGCGGTGTTTTGGTCCGGTCAACCAGACGAAGACTGACGGGTCTGTTGACCGGACCAAAACTCCGAGCTTTGGCCTCGTTTTGGTCCGGTCAACCAGACACACGGTCAGTCTTTTTCTGGTTGACAGGACCAAAACGCGGCCAAAGCTCGGCGTTTTGGTCCGGTCAACAGACCCGTCAGTCTTTTGTCTGGTTGACCGGACCAAACATCGCGCTTTGACCACAGTTCGACACTGCATGGTGTACATATAGGACAAAAAAACCCTTTTTGATGTGCATATAAGCATTTGGGTATGCCAATAGATACACATATTTAAAGGCTTCTTTGCCTAGTTTTTGAACTTCCCACAAATTAAAGGAGTTTTCAATTTACCTTTTAACCCTATACTACACATACTAATTTTTCGGTGCACATTCACATATTAACCTCACATATATAATTCCGAGAAAAATGCAATTTGTGTCCCTGTGGTATGTCCCAAACATCAACTTGAGCCCCTAAAAACAATTTTTTGCATTTTGAGCCCCTGTGGTATTAATTTCTTAACACTTTGAGTCCCTGCCGTCAGGTTGACTGTTAGAGGCAGGGGTAAGACCGTCTTTTTGCATATATTAATAACACTTTGCGTCCCTATGGTATGAGTGAAATATCAACCTGAGCCCCTAAATTCTTTTCTTGGTTTTTTGTTAAGAAATCTAATAATTAAATTTATACTATATATAACAAATTATTAAAGCCTAAATTGTATATTAAATGTAAACTTTTTATACATACAATACAGAGACAAAACGTCATACCAACTTCGTAGAGTTGACGGAACTTACAGACTCGATAACAAAAGACCGTAACATACAATACAGAGACAAAACGTCATACGACCACAAGCAATTGTGGATCTTTACTGACGGGTGCACTTCGGGAAACTGATCCAGATATGAATGTATATAACCCCAGTGTATCTAATTACATATCTGCCACTTGGGTTATATTCATTCATATGAATGAATATAACCCAGTGGTAAATATGTAATTAGCGAGCTCTGGAATTTCAAGGAAAATCGAAGAGCTCCACTGGGGTTATATTCATTCATATCAATCACTTCCTTATGTGCACCGCATCTTCTAGGAGGTTGTCAAGTGTTCTCGCCTTCGTAGTTGGTGTTTTGCGTATCTTTACATCCGCAGCCATTCTGTACAACAAAACACATTCAAATGAGGAACACATTTGAATCTGATCCGATCAGTTCTTAATACGAGGAACCCAAATCATCGAATCAAACCAAAAATCAATATGATGAACACACAAGAATCAAAACCAAAACACATTGCAAACCTCTGTTTTAATGCATTTTGAACAATATACTCAGTTGATACCCTAAACCCTAAACCCACAAGAATCAAACCAAAAATCCATTCAACCCTAAACCCTAACCCCAAATAACACATTCAAATCATCAAATCAAATCCAAAATACCCAAATAACTGTTATCATCGAATCAAACAAAAATCAAAATGAGGAACACATTCAATCCGAAACTGATCCGATCAGTTCTTAATATGAGGAACCCAAATCATCGAATCAAACACATTCAAATGAGGAACCCAAAATCAACCCTCTGTTTTTCACCCTCTGTTTTTCACAATATAAACACATTCAAATGACGAATATGAACCCAAAATCAACCCTCTGTTTTTCACAATATAAACACATTCAAATGACCAATATGGAACCCAAAATCAACCCTCAGTTTTTCAAAATCAACCCAAAATCATCGAATGGAACCCAAAATCAAACCCAAAAACATCGAATGGAACCCAAAATCTGTTTTTTCAAAATCAACCCAAATCATCGAATGTAACCCAAAATCAACCCAAAATCATCGAATGGAACCCAAAATCAAACCCAGAATCAACCCTCTGTTTTTTCACAATATAAACACATAAACACATCGAATGACCAATATGAGGATGAAGATGAACCTGATCTGTTCGATGAAGATGAAGATGATCTGTTCGATGTTCGATGAAGATGATGAAGATGATCTGTTGATCTCTTCGATGAAGATGATGATGATGATCTTGGGAGTTGGGAGAGCTGATGATGATGATGATATTGGGAGTTGGGCGACTGTTGATGATGATAATGAAACTGGTGAAACTTGTCTGCTTTAAGTGTAGATATTAAAGGGTGGGGGGTATTATGGACTTTTCACAACTGGCAAAATGTAACAACTCTCACAAAAAGGTCCTAATTATTAACTTAATTAATCATTAGGAAACCATAATTGAGACACCCAAGTGATTCTACATAAACCCTAAAATTTCCAGAACAATCGAAATCAGGATCAGGGCCCCTAAAACTCAAAGGGGGTAAACCCTAGCTAACGATTATCAACATAAAACATTGTTTAATTCTTATTGGTCAAAAATCATCAAGTCAGTAAGGCTAGTCCCGAACCTAAGCAAGCAGGTAGGCTAGCATGTCAATCAAGCAGGTAGGCTAGCATGTCAAGCAAGCATGTAGGCTAGCATGTCAAGCAAGCATGTAGGCTAGCATGTCAAGCAAGCATGTAGGCTAGCATGTCAAGCAAGCAGGTAGGTAGGCATGTCAATTTTCGTGTATAAATAGAAGACATTGGCATTCGATTTCTACTATTCAAACGACACTCAATTTCTAAATTGACGTCGAGTTATAGTTAAATCAGTTCACAACACACACTAATTCACGAAGTGCTGCCACAATCAGGGTAATAACTCGATCGCTATTACGATTCATTTTCCGACCGATCAATATATCCAATGGATGTTTAAGTGCCGCCCACATTAGGGTCATACTTAATCGTTCGTCATTAATTTGACGGATCATCGTTAATTCGATGGATTAAGTATTGTACTTCATCGTTCGTCATTAAGTTGACGGATTGTCGATTAATTCGATAGATAAAGTATGCACTTTGTTATTCGTTGTGATAATTTGATCTTGGGAATTATCGTAAATTGCTGGATTGATTACTAACCCAGTTTTGTGTGCATGGTTATTTAAATTAGGTTAACAAGGCTAATCAGTAGGCTTATACACTGCTCATTAAATCTGCAATGTGAGTCATTCTCTCTTTTTATCAAATTGCTTTATAAAACTTTTCTCACAGTTTGTGAGTCATTCTCCTTTTCTCACAGTTTGTGAGTCATTCTTCTTTTCTCACAGTTTGTGAGTCATTCTCCTTTTCTCACAGTTTGTGAGTCATTCTTCTTTTCTCACAGTTTGTGAGTTATTCTCTTTTTATCAAATTGCTTTATACAAACTATTCTCACCGTTTGTGAGTTATTTTTATTAAATATTTTACAATACTCCAAATTATTTCAAGATTATAATTACAGGGACTAAGTCGTGGATATCTTGAATTACTGGTTAGTGGGGTATTGTGCACATTACTAATTTCTCCCAGTTAGGTTCATTGACCTACTCGGGATAATCACTGTTAGGTTCATTGACCTACAGCGATAATCGTCACTATTTAGGTTCATTGATCTAAATAGTGGTATGACCATCGTCACCATTGTGACATGTCACCATTGTGACAGAAAGCCAGATAAAAATAAGATAGAAGCCATTGTAATCGCTCTTATGCTGTAATTAATAACTATGCATCATTATGCAAAATAGAATGATTCACTCAGTATTTCCCGCTGACAAAACCTTTTTCAAACATGTTTCAGGTGATCTGTTGTAAATCAGGAAAAGTGCTGTGGAGCATTTCAAGCTTAAGATAGTGGCTCAGTATAAAATAAAGAAATAAATTTTGTAATATCACGCTTTTATAGTAAAAACATACTATTGTAAATTATCGGGGTTTTATCCCGAATTGTGAAATAAAATAATCAGGGAAAAATTTTAGCTTTAAACGATCCTGTTTCCGCTGTAAAACTCAATTAAATAAATACCGCAGTATTTTCTGCCGCGGCTCTTGAAACGGGTCAAACCGGGTCGTGGGCCGTGACAGAAAAATGTGGTATCAGAGCCACTGGGTTAAGCTAATTAAGTATTTAGAAATACTTAATTTTTCCTGATTACTATTATATGATTATGTGTTTTATTAACTGGCTATTTGTTAATTTTAATATGGACATATTTATATATATATTGTAATATTTGTTGCTCTATCATCGTTAATCGAAAAACATTATATAAATTTATTTGATTAATATATGGAATTACCTAATATAGTATTACTATATTATGGTAAAGAAATTATATTTTTTTATGTTTGAAGTATACTCTTATTTAAAATTATTGTATAGTTATTTATTATTAATAATTTTATTATTAATAATAGTGGTATTAAGATTATTTTTAAATACTAAGATTTTTATCAAAGGCAGATATTGGATAACCTAGCCTTAGTTAGGCATGGACTGATCACCTATGCTTAAACAAGGCAGCACTAACCAATATCCACCATGATAATGAATAGTTAATATATATAAATTAAGTCATCATACTTAGTTAGTATATAGATTTTTATATGTTAATTACTGTAATATTAAATATAAATCTTTAAATATTCTGATTTAAAGTTTAGTATTTTTATTATTATCTACAGTCTAGAAAAATTTATAAATAAATTACAAATAAAACCTAGTATGTTTTAATTTGTAGTTGTTTTGGTAATATGAAATACTATTTAAAAAGTTGTTATATAAAATTTTAGTATGATTTAATAATTATGTGTATTTTATTAAATAGCATGAGTGATCTGTCGGAAGCCCTTCAGAATTTAAATCTCTATCCAGTAAGAATAAAAGTTTCCAGAGATTTTAATAGGTATATACCAGATATAGAAGAACCTATAGAATTCAATGCTTTACCTCTCGAGAAACCTAAGCCTAAGAAAATGGAAATTGGGGAAAGTTCTAGGCAAATGGAGGAATTACCATCTCAAGAAGAACTAGATTTTATAATGGCAACTGATGATACTATTGAGCCTGTTAATGAAAATAATTTTATAAATTTAGAATCATCTATTCCAGTAAATCTCGAGGACGAGATTTTTATTAAGGTGGGGAGAATGTAACAACTCTCACAAAAAGGTCCTAATTATTAACTTAATTAATCATTAGGAAACCATAATTGAGACACCCAAGTGATTCTACATAAACCCTAAAATTTCCAGAACAATCGAAATCAGGATCAGGGCCCCTAAAACTCAAAGGGGGTAAACCCTAGCTAACGATTATCAACATAAAACATTGTTTAATTCTTATTGGTCAAAAATCATCAAGTCAGTAAGGCTAGTCCCGAACCTAAGCAAGCAGGTAGGCTAGCATGTCAATCAAGCAGGTAGGCTAGCATGTCAAGCAAGCATGTAGGCTAGCATGTCAAGCAAGCATGTAGGCTAGCATGTCAAGCAAGCATGTAGGCTAGCATGTCAAGCAAGCATGTAGGCTAGCATGTCAAGCAAGCATGTAGGCTAGCATGTCAAGCAAGCAGGTAGGTAGGCATGTCAATTTTCGTGTATAAATAGAAGACATTGGCATTCGATTTCTACTATTCAAACGACACTCAATTTCTAAATTGACGTCGAGTTATAGTTAAATCAGTTCACAACACACACTAATTCACGAAGTGCTGCCACAATCAGGGTAATAACTCGATCGCTATTACGATTCATTTTCCGACCGATCAATATATCCAATGGATGTTTAAGTGCCGCCCACATTAGGGTCATACTTAATCGTTCGTCATTAATTTGACGGATCATCGTTAATTCGATGGATTAAGTATTGTACTTCATCGTTCGTCATTAAGTTGACGGATTGTCGATTAATTCGATAGATAAAGTATGCACTTTGTTATTCGTTGTGATAATTTGATCTTGGGAATTATCGTAAATTGCTGGATTGATTACTAACCCAGTTTTGTGTGCATGGTTATTTAAATTAGGTTAACAAGGCTAATCAGTAGGCTTATACACTGCTCATTAAATCTGCAATGTGAGTCATTCTCTCTTTTTATCAAATTGCTTTATAAAACTTTTCTCACAGTTTGTGAGTCATTCTCCTTTTCTCACAGTTTGTGAGTCATTCTTCTTTTCTCACAGTTTGTGAGTCATTCTCCTTTTCTCACAGTTTGTGAGTCATTCTTCTTTTCTCACAGTTTGTGAGTTATTCTCTTTTTATCAAATTGCTTTATACAAACTATTCTCACCGTTTGTGAGTTATTTTTATTAAATATTTTACAATACTCCAAATTATTTCAAGATTATAATTACAGGGACTAAGTCGTGGATATCTTGAATTACTGGTTAGTGGGGTATTGTGCACATTACTAATTTCTCCCAGTTAGGTTCATTGACCTACTCGGGATAATCACTGTTAGGTTCATTGACCTACAGCGATAATCGTCACTATTTAGGTTCATTGATCTAAATAGTGGTATGACCATCGTCACCATTGTGACATGTCACCATTGTGACAGAAAGCCAGATAAAAATAAGATAGAAGCCATTGTAATCGCTCTTATGCTGTAATTAATAACTATGCATCATTATGCAAAATAGAATGATTCACTCAGTATTTCCCGCTGACAAAACCTTTTTCAAACATGTTTCAGGTGATCTGTTGTAAATCAGGAAAAGTGTTGTGGAGCATTTCAAGCTTAAGATAGTGGCTCAGTATAAAATAAAGAAATAAATTTTGTAATATCACGCTTTTATAGTAAAAACATACTATTGTAAATTATCGGGGTTTTATCCCGAATTGTGAAATAAAATAATCAGGGAAAAATTTTAGCTTTAAACGATCCTGTTTCCGCTGTAAAACTCAATTAAATAAATACCGCAGTATTTTCTGCCGCGGCTCTTGAAACGGGTCAAACCGGGTCGTGGGCCGTGACAGAAAAATGTGGTATCAGAGCCACTGGGTTAAGCTAATTAAGTATTTAGAAATACTTAATTTTTCCTGATTACTATTATATGATTATGTGTTTTATTAACTGGCTATTTGTTAATTTTAATATGGACATATTTATATATATATTGTAATATTTGTTGCTCTATCATCGTTAATCGAAAAACATTATATAAATTTATTTGATTAATATATGGAATTACCTAATATAGTATTACTATATTATGGTAAAGAAATTATATTTTTTTATGTTTGAAGTATACTCTTATTTAAAATTATTGTATAGTTATTTATTATTAATAATTTTATTATTAATAATAGTGGTATTAAGATTATTTTTAAATACTAAGATTTTTATCAAAGGCAGATATTGGATAACCTAGCCTTAGTTAGGCATGGACTGATCACCTATGCTTAAACAAGGCAGCACTAACCAATATCCACCATGATAATGAATAGTTAATATATATAAATTAAGTCATCATACTTAGTTAGTATATAGATTTTTATATGTTAATTACTGTAATATTAAATATAAATCTTTAAATATTCTGATTTAAAGTTTAGTATTTTTATTATTATCTACAGTCTAGAAAAATTTATAAATAAATTACAAATAAAACCTAGTATGTTTTAATTTGTAGTTGTTTTGGTAATATGAAATACTATTTAAAAAGTTGTTATATAAAATTTTAGTATGATTTAATAATTATGTGTATTTTATTAAATAGCATGAGTGATCTGTCGGAAGCCCTTCAGAATTTAAATCTCTATCCAGTAAGAATAAAAGTTTCCAGAGATTTTAATAGGTATATACCAGATATAGAAGAACCTATAGAATTCAATGCTTTACCTCTCGAGAAACCTAAGCCTAAGAAAATGGAAATTGGGGAAAGTTCTAGGCAAATGGAGGAATTACCATCTCAAGAAGAACTAGATTTTATAATGGCAACTGATGATACTATTGAGCCTGTTAATGAAAATAATTTTATAAATTTAGAATCATCTATTCCAGTAAATCTCGAGGACGAGATTTTTATTAAGGTGGGGAGAATGTAACAACTCTCACAAAAAGGTCCTAATTATTAACTTAATTAATCATTAGGAAACCATAATTGAGACACCCAAGTGATTCTACATAAACCCTAAAATTTCCAGAACAATCGAAATCAGGATCAGGGCCCCTAAAACTCAAAGGGGGTAAACCCTAGCTAACGATTATCAACATAAAACATTGTTTAATTCTTATTGGTCAAAAATCATCAAGTCAGTAAGGCTAGTCCCGAACCTAAGCAAGCAGGTAGGCTAGCATGTCAATCAAGCAGGTAGGCTAGCATGTCAAGCAAGCATGTAGGCTAGCATGTCAAGCAAGCATGTAGGCTAGCATGTCAAGCAAGCATGTAGGCTAGCATGTCAAGCAAGCATGTAGGCTAGCATGTCAAGCAAGCATGTAGGCTAGCATGTCAAGCAAGCATGTAGGCTAGCATGTCAAGCAAGCAGGTAGGTAGGCATGTCAATTTTCGTGTATAAATAGAAGACATTGGCATTCGATTTCTACTATTCAAACGACACTCAATTTCTAAATTGACGTCGAGTTATAGTTAAATCAGTTCACAACACACACTAATTCACGAAGTGCTGCCACAATCAGGGTAATAACTCGATCGCTATTACGATTCATTTTCCGACCGATCAATATATCCAATGGATGTTTAAGTGCCGCCCACATTAGGGTCATACTTAATCGTTCGTCATTAATTTGACGGATCATCGTTAATTCGATGGATTAAGTATTGTACTTCATCGTTCGTCATTAAGTTGACGGATTGTCGATTAATTCGATAGATAAAGTATGCACTTTGTTATTCGTTGTGATAATTTGATCTTGGGAATTATCGTAAATTGCTGGATTGATTACTAACCCAGTTTTGTGTGCATGGTTATTTAAATTAGGTTAACAAGGCTAATCAGTAGGCTTATACACTGCTCATTAAATCTGCAATGTGAGTCATTCTCTCTTTTTATCAAATTGCTTTATAAAACTTTTCTCACAGTTTGTGAGTCATTCTCCTTTTCTCACAGTTTGTGAGTCATTCTTCTTTTCTCACAGTTTGTGAGTCATTCTCCTTTTCTCACAGTTTGTGAGTCATTCTTCTTTTCTCACAGTTTGTGAGTTATTCTCTTTTTATCAAATTGCTTTATACAAACTATTCTCACCGTTTGTGAGTTATTTTTATTAAATATTTTACAATACTCCAAATTATTTCAAGATTATAATTACAGGGACTAAGTCGTGGATATCTTGAATTACTGGTTAGTGGGGTATTGTGCACATTACTAATTTCTCCCAGTTAGGTTCATTGACCTACTCGGGATAATCACTGTTAGGTTCATTGACCTACAGCGATAATCGTCACTATTTAGGTTCATTGATCTAAATAGTGGTATGACCATCGTCACCATTGTGACATGTCACCATTGTGACAGAAAGCCAGATAAAAATAAGATAGAAGCCATTGTAATCGCTCTTATGCTGTAATTAATAACTATGCATCATTATGCAAAATAGAATGATTCACTCAGTATTTCCCGCTGACAAAACCTTTTTCAAACATGTTTCAGGTGATCTGTTGTAAATCAGGAAAAGTGCTGTGGAGCATTTCAAGCTTAAGATAGTGGCTCAGTATAAAATAAAGAAATAAATTTTGTAATATCACGCTTTTATAGTAAAAACATACTATTGTAAATTATCGGGGTTTTATCCCGAATTGTGAAATAAAATAATCAGGGAAAAATTTTAGCTTTAAACGATCCTGTTTCCGCTGTAAAACTCAATTAAATAAATACCGCAGTATTTTCTGCCGCGGCTCTTGAAACGGGTCAAACCGGGTCGTGGGCCGTGACACAAACGGTCAAACTGACGGAAGACTGACGGTAGGGACTCATACTGTTATGAAATTAATACCACAGGGGCGCAAAATGCAAAAAATTGTTTTTAGGGGCTCAAGTTGATGTTTGGGACATACCACAGGGACGCAAATTGCATTTTACTCTATAATTCCAAAACAAAAGTCATAGTACAACATGAAGTCATGAATTTTCCTATGCCCATTCACATATTAGCCTCGTGTATAATTTTATTTACATACAAAAGCCACGTGGTACTAGTGTCAGAAGCTGCCTAACACTTTTTCATTGGTTCAGTTAAATTATGATTTTGTCCTATTTGAATTTACAGTTTTGTCATTAGTTTTGTTTTTCTTTCTCCCAACCAAATTACGATTTTGCCCTCAGTTCAAATTTACAGTTTTACCATTGTTTTTGTGTTTTTTACAGTCAATTTATGATTTTGCCAATATGTAGGATCGTTGTTGGACCCGAACGAGTCAATCAGAAGAGTCTTTTCTCTGTATCAAAGGCGGAATCAAAGATACAGACGCTCAAACTAATTATAATGCCTCTTGTATTGATTTAACACTGATTACAACCTGAGAACAACTTGGCAGCACTTCGTTACAATTTTCAGAACCGTTACCTAATGAACAACAAGTGCCCTATTTATAGTAGAAGTGATTCCACTTATATGGACATGCCATATAAGCGAAATCAGAAGCTTATGATGTCACTTTTATGGACAATGTCCATATAAGCGAAATCAGCCTCTTAACTTCTAAACATCGAATCTCAAACCTCGTGCACTGGTTATTCTAACCTATACTATAACATAACATGATACAAGACGAAGTCAATAGACGTAATGCACTAACAGACTCCCCCTCGGATATTGACGAAGTCTTCAGTGACTAATCTCTGTTATGACACCTTCTTCAGTCTTGATCATATTGCCTTCTCATTCAGATTGTAACATTATAAGCATCCATCATTCTCTTTATCAGTTTCACACTTTGACTCTTACACCAGGATCTCATCACTGGTTCTATCATCAACAGCTTTATCATCAGCAGGCTCCCCCTTTCGTCAAGCTTCCGTGCTTTTAGGGATCAACACCTAGCTTTCCAGCTTGTCTTCAGACTCCCCCTTAGACTCAGCTCTCGGGATTGTAGCCTGGATTTTTCCTGCAATCACTCATACAACTATAAGTAACAACATTTTAAACTTCCAGATATTGTAATCTAACAATTCAATCTCCTCAAAATTATTTCTCATAAATTTGGCAGTTTCATCGAATCGTATCGGAAACTAGCTCTATAACAATATAAACATCCAAATCCCCCACAGTTAATCATCCAAGTCCAAATTAATGACCTTGGAGATATCACAAACTGTTTTTGAATTTTTGATTTTAAGACTTCAAGTTTCAAATTAATGAACTTGTTTTATTTTCAGAAACACGACCAGCTTACTTAGATTTTGAAACTCAGCACTCAGACATCAGTTGTCGAAAATAAAGCAGAAATCAAAATCTTTTTGAATTTTCTGAAAACATAAAGCAGTAAAGAAATATGTACAAACATATTTACAGACAATATTTTTGTTTGACTATGCGTTAGAGGATCATATCAGTTTCTGACAAGTCACAAGTACCGTTGAGCTTAATTACACAGTAAGAATTAAACAATTCACTTAGATTGTCGATATACTGGTCCACTTAAATTTTCATACAAATTTCAACTGATTCAGGATACTAATTATGTATTTTAAGAACTTAAACCCATTCATGTGTCCCACCTCTTGAATATACTCCCGTATCCAGATCCCAATATTCAGTCTTACAAGTAATTATAACACATATGATATCTGTAAGGGGTTAATAAATTATGAAGAATCATGAGAGCTCAGGTCAGAACCATCGTTCAGCAGAGAGATCATGACTCAACTTGGGTGTGTCCCTTTTAGAGGATCTTTTTTACAACAGCATTGCTAAGCAATTTTATTGTCTTATCATATATGCTGAGGGTGATGCTGTGTTTCAAGCATTTGCGAAAAGTATTATTCGGGGACTAGGTCAGAACTTCCATTCAGCAGAAGTCCCGGAATAATACCCCAGATATCACTGAGTATAAAAACCTAGTATATCAGATTATGAGACCTTTCAAACGAGATTTCAGGGGTTACCTATATATCCAAGTAGTGTTCCCCACGAAATAAGCAAGTGTTTGAATTTAGGTTTATATCCCGAAAAAGTTTACTAAATGTATAAAAATCTATCGACACATCCACGGTGAGATCGTTTAACACTTTTTAACTTTCCAATTCTTTAGCGTACTGTAACTGTCTACTGATGTACTATCATTTCCTCTTTTTACACAAAAACTTAATTTTTTTTTAATTTTATCATGTTTTTGTCATTTTCAAATTTTCAAATGTTTTTGGATTTTCTAACAACAATATATCTCCCCCTAAAATGCAAAACCATTTAAAGAAAATTTGACAACCAACATTGATAGCTTTGTCTCGCCATCCATTTTCTGCTTCACATGCTCTGATTTGCAGAAAATATAACGTACCCCCATGATTTACAACCCATTGATCTTAATAGTTTGAAAACCGTTTTTCAATCTGATGAAAGTAATCATGTTTGTTCAGCCGTGAGGGTTTCGGCGTATTCAATCAACATACAATTAAAACAAAATTAAAAACAACATATTTTTGGTTTTTCAAATTTTAACAAACTAAAAACATATTTTTGGTTTTAAATTTTTCAATTTTTTAGGATTTTGAAAATATTGTTTATTTATGTACAAACTTCACTCAAACTAAACTCCATATTCAACCAAACCAGGGTCCTGCAACCCCTTCCCGTGCCAGGCTGCTCCTACTACCATTCTCACAATCTTCAGCTTCGTTGAGCACCTGCACATTCAAACTTTATCAATCATTTGAACAACTTAGCCCAGGTCTGTTGGACCTTAGGCATTTCAACACAATAATGTTCATTCAATTTTGGAAACTCTTTGTCACATAAAACGTTTTCAATTTTGATTTCAACTTTCTCATCTTTTACCGACGTTACTTGTTTCTTAGCACTCCACACTTGACCTTTCGGAGTACCTCTTTTGTAAAAGTTTGTCTCTTTTTGAACCTTTTGATCTTGAACAACATTTTTAGGTTTCCAAAACTCTTAAGGTTTTGTCATATCAACAGATGTTCTCCAACTCTGTGTTGTTCTGAATCTGGGTGTGTGAGAATTCCAGGTCTGTCTTGAATCGAACCTATTCGGGTTTGATTTCCAATTTTGATTTGAAGCAAACTTGTTTGTATTGTACCTCCAAGTTTGTTTCGAATCAAATCTGGTTGACCTTGGTTTCACATCCTCAGATTTCTGTTTTTCAACATCAACAGGCTTTGGATTTGGACACTTTCGTGCAACATGTCCAATTTGATCACATTTAAAACACACTTTCTTTGAAACATCCTTGGCCTGTTGTTGTTTCTTTTTCATAGCATCAAACTCCTCATTAGACTGTTGTCCAATTTTGAGTTTTTCCTCTTCTTTAAAGCTTTTCCCTTGAACAAAATTCATCTTTTGTTACAAATTTGGTTTTTTACTTTGATTCCAATTCCGTTTCTTTTTATAACCCAAACCAGCCTTCATGTTTTTCTTCTTAAAACCAGGTTTGTTATAAAAAGATTTATGACCTTTACCAGCAAACTTTGGAATCTCAGACTTCTCAATCTCAACTATTTTGAAAACTTTATCGACCTTCTCTGAAATCACATTCTGAATCGGGAATACAACATCTAAGAATAATTTGTCCGATCCAATCATGGTATAAACCAATCCTTTTGAATCATCATTCAAAATTTTCTCGGATTTTGTGTTTTTCAGATAACCATCATAAAGATTTCCTTCATCTTCATCCTGTTATTCAGACTTACCTTTTGTAGACTCATCTTTCAAAACGCTTTCAACAACCATACTTACCACCTCTGAATCATTAGCATCATCAGATTTGGAGTAAGTCACATCGATACTATCAGGTAACTGGTCAGCTATGTTCAAACCCTTTGCCACTTTTTCCTCATCATAAAAAAGTATAATTGTTTCTCAATGGTGGTGGTACCTGATGAAATTCTGAACCAATACCCTTTTTGCAATTTTCAGTATCTTTGTCATCTGGTGTGATGTTGAAAATGCGTTCAAGAATGTACGAAGAGTTATGATAACTTTGAAGTTTTGTAACAATCTTTTCTTTTTCAGCCAAGACTTGTTTAAGATTTGCAATTTCATCAACACATTTGTTTAATTCAATTTGCTTTTCTTTAAACTTTCTTTCATACATTTCTTTAGTAACTAAGGTTTCTGACAATCTTTGATCAAAACTTTTGACTTGGCTCTTCAAAGTATCATAAGCTTCTTGTACTCTCTGACTCGACCACTTTAAAGAATCATACTGTTTTTGTAAATCTTGAAATTTAGATTCTTTTTCAACACAATCGACACATTTTGCTGAACACATTTGTCTATACACATCATTATCTTTTTCAAGATCTTGACACTTCTGTGTCAGCTTTTCAACCTTTAGTTTCAAAATTTCTTCTTTGTCAATCATTTCTTTACATTTTATTGTGAAAACATTTTCAAGTTTAACTATGTCATTATCTTTTGTTTTTATGATGTCATCTTTTTCTGTACAGGCTTTGCACATTTCTATGCAATTCCTGCACTTGTTTTCATTGTTATTTACTTCATTTTCTTTCAGCATCGATTCTTCTGTTTCAGCTTTCTGAACTTCTTCTATCTTCTGTTCTTTTTCAACTTTCTGTTCCTCTTCAGCAGCAATCTTCACAACATTCCTTACTTCTTCAATCATCTTCTTCAATTCTTCTTCTTTTCTCTTCTTCATCTCTACCACCTTCGGTAAACTTGCTTCACAAACTTCTCTAATCTTCTTCTCCAAATCAGACAAATATGTTTTATCAGATAACCTTCGTGTGTTGAAAGTAGCCTGCCTTGGAACCAAATTTGTTACAGCTTCGAAATCCACTTTTGATGGGTCATCAACTGGATTACCCCGTGGATCCATGTAACATTCCAACTCTTCATTCCATCTTTTTGCTCTCTGGGCTTCTTTGAATGGTTCATTTAATTTTCCGATTTCCCATCTTGCATAATCTGCTTTCCAATATCTATCAGGATCAGCATCAACCACAAATGCATATCCAACTGCATCTTCTTCAGGGCAAACCTGACTCCAGTCGTAACCTTCATCATCATATATAACTGCAAGAGCCCTTGATTTTTCTTCAGGCTGTTTCAACCTTGGAGGCTCAGACTTGTTCTGATGGTAGATCGCTTTCTTGTAATAATCTTCGTTGAACGGGTTTTCAGAATCATCAGCAGCATACGCATTTCTGCACTCGCGCTTAAAGTGGCCTCTTTGTTTGCATTTGAAGCATGTCACCTTAGATTTATCAAATCCCAGTTTGGTAGATGATCCACCAATTGACTTTCTCCCCGTGATCTCCATAAACCGCTGTGCCCGACGAACAGCACTGGCCATGCACCATCTTATATCCATTAGTTCCATCTCCTCGGGGTCTAATTGATCATAATCTTCTTTTGTCAAATTGGTATTGCCAATCTTCCCTGCAACGAGGCTTTCATACGATTCAAGTACAGATGCCAAGAAAACCATCTGTTGTTTTGCCGACTCTTCGCTGAAATTCTGCCCATTCTTCAAATCCACTGCGATATTACACTGGAATAAATTCTTTGAAGCAGATTGATCTGAAGTTGTTGAAGAAGATCCACTGTGAAAACCACTATGAAGACTTTCATTGTTTACTGATCTTGAACTTTCTGCAGAAAACGCTGTTCTTGGAGACCCAGCCTGTGGTACATTTCCTCTGTAGTAAAGCTCTACATTCTGCTGATAAGCTGGATTGTTGACTTTAGATCTTTTTATCTCTAACTCATGACTTTCAAGTCTTTCGATCAGCAAATCCACTTTTAAATCTTCAGGCTTGATTGTGTTTTTCAACATTAGAGCGAAGTATTGCCACTCTTGATCATTTGGCAATGAATCAAACAATTTATCCACCAGCTCCTCTTCAGAAGGTAAAATTTCATGTCTGATCAGCTCCATTTTCAGATATCCGAATCTCTCAATCATTTTACAAACAGACTCATTTTTCATACAGTTGAATAAATCAAACTCTTTACGCAACAATTTCTTTTTGTTTTTAACAATTTCATTACTTCCTACACACTTTTTCCCTAACGCTTCCCACAAACTCTTTGAAGTTTTTTCTTGTTCAAGTAACGAAATAATATCCTCTCTTACTGACTGTTTGATGAATGTAATCATTTTATATTCAGCCACAACATTTTTTATATCTATGTCTGAGAAATCTTTTGGATCTATTAACTCTCCTCCCTCTTTTACTGGTTCAGTGTATCCATCTGTCATTTTTAACCAGCTTTCAGGAGCGAAAGCTTTTACCCAACCCTCAAATCTGTTTTTCCACCAGTGATAATCTTCCACTTTCATTAGCTTTGGTGGCTTCTGTTGGCTTCCGTACATGTTCTCAAACTTCAAATTCTCCGAAATCTCTCTTGAATATTCTTTCATCTCAGATCTTCTATCTGACGATTCGGAAGTGAACGCTTTGTAGAATGTGTTGTAAAATTCTTCACCGTTGCTTGACATCTTCAATTACCTGAGAGCAAACAAACAAACACAATCAGTTTAAACAATATCAAGTAATCTGAAATACACCGACACTCGATTGTCGTGAAATGATCTTGACGCGAAAATGTTCACTTTCGAGCGAAATACGAAACTCAGACGAAGTCAGACGTTTGACTGATAAGCGAAATAGCAATATGTCCGAATAAGTGAAACCACAATGTACGAATGAGTGGAATCACAATGTACGAATGAGTGGAATCACAATGTACGAATAAGTGGAATCACAATGTACGAATGAGTGGAATCACAATGTACGAATAAGTGGAATCACAAGGTACGAATGAGTGGAATCACAATGTACGAATAAGTGGAATCACAAGGTACGAATGAGTGGAATCAC
Organism: Helianthus tuberosus; assembly: GCA_030545235.1. NCBI lineage: Eukaryota > Viridiplantae > Streptophyta > Magnoliopsida > Asterales > Asteraceae > Helianthus > Helianthus tuberosus. Next base: position 24,148,923 of record CM060384.1, on the reverse strand, counting down.
AATGTACGAATAAGCGGAATCAGAATGATCTATGAGCGAAATCCCTCAACTTATGTACACATGAGCGAAATTAACACTGACATATAAACGAAATCACTCATATTCTTGTCCATTGGAGCGAAATTAGATTGACAAATAAGCGAAATCACACATTGTCCTAATAAGCGAAATCACTTCGGAAGATGATTTGGTCCATTTTTAGTCCGAATTTGTCCTGTAACTTTCAAGGCTTCATTAATATCCACTAATACACATTCTGTGAAAAATTTGGCCGATTTTAACCGTGGAAACTTGTTCAGATCGAAAAAGAAGGTGTAGAAGACAGAAATCTGATGCAATTGAGCTAAACTCTTCCTCCTGAGCTCTGATACCACTTGTAGGATCGTTGTTGGACCCGAACGAGTCAATCAGAAGAGTCTTTTCTCTGTATCAAAGGCGGAATCAAAGATACAGACGCTCAAACTAATTATAATGCCTTTTGTATTGATTTAACACTGATTACAACCTGAGAACAACTTGGCAGCACTTCGTTACAATTTTCAGAACCGTTACCAAATGAACAACAAGTGCCCTATTTATAGTAGAAGTGATTCCACTTATATGGACATGCCATATAAGCGAAATCAGAAGCTTATGATTTCACTTTTATGGACAATGTCCATATAAGCGAAATCAGCCTCTTAACTTCTAAACATCGAATCTCAAACCTCGTGCACTGGTTATTCTAACCTATACTATAACATAACATGATACAAGACGAAGTCAATAGACGTAATGCACTAACACAATAATGTAATATTACAGTCATGCAATCGTTTTATTTATTTTTTTTTTGACAAAACTATGGTAGTATTTTGTTTTAATTGTTGACTCGGTGTAATTTTTTTTCGTGTCAGGCGGCTGCCTGGCACACGCTCATTTGTCCTAAAAAATTACAATTTTGCCCCCAATTTAAAATTATAGTCTTTCCACCGTTTAGTTTTTTTAGCAAAAATATGATAGTGTTTTCTTTTAATTGGTTGACTCGATGTATTTTTTTACATCTTGTTATAAGTAATATGTACAAATAACCGAAACACAAACGCATATGAGAGAAAAATATTTAGTTTAGTTCCCCGCAATACAGACTGACTGAGCAAAACCTAGTTCCAAAACAAAATGCATAGTATAACATGAAATGAATGAATAATAAAGCAATAATGGTTCAAGATTGATTTTTAAGATATAAGTACCAAATAACGTAGAGAAATACCACCGGGGTGGTGGCGCAGTTGGCTAGCGCGTAGGTCTCATAGCAATAGAGTAATCCTGAGGTCGAGAGTTCGAGACTCTCTCACCCCATAATTTTTTTTCAGAAACCGTCGTTTCCTTTTTTTCTTTTTAATTTATTCGGCCTCCTTTCTTCAAAAACCCTAATCTCCTAAATCCTGACATCAACGCCCCCAGAAAACCTTCAAAACCCCAACATCTGAAAGCTCCAAACCACCAATCGTAATGGGGAAACAGAGCAAAAGTAAGTCTTTTCACTTGTACATACATCTGCTAGCGTCTTCATCATCTTCATTTATCCTTTTCATACTTAATTCAGTCCAGTGATTATTACTTTGCTAATCTACATGTTCACGGATGTGTAATTTTTCCATTTGGATTTGCAGAGAGTAAGAACAAGAGAATCACACTGAAGCAGAAGAACAAGGTGCTAAAGAAAGTAAAGTTACACCACAAAAAGAAGGCCAATGAGGCCAAGAAGCTCGGTATGAACAAAAAGCCTAAAGTTGACAAGGACCAAGGTGCTGCCCCTAATGACTGGCTGGTGAAAGAACAAGATCTCAAGGCTGTCGAGGCTCGTCGGACCAAAGTTCTTGAAGAAACTCAGCAAAAAAAAGCTGCAACTAGAGAAAGGGTATTGCATATGCTTTACATTTTCAACTTTGTTGCAACCATTGAGCTCATGATGATTGTTTTAAGTCGGAAGTAACATGCTCTTTATTATTATGTTTTTCCGTTGAGAACATAGTTATTAAAAGCCATCGCCTCTAGTGCCTAGGCCCATTTTTCAGGCGAGGCGAGGCAGTTGCGCTTTAAGTCGAGGAAATTGCGCTTTAATTCTCCAGGTGATGGTTCAGGCGCACATTCCGGCGAGATTCCTAGATTCCGGATAGTTTCCGGCCAAATTCTCTAAATTCCGACAAGATTCTAGCTAGATTTCTACTTTTATCTAAGGAAAACTACTTTTCTATAATACACTAATGTTTTTAGAACTTTTGGTTCTTAATAGATGATATATAGTTTTATATAATAGAATTTGTTTATTTTATTTGAAGAATAGTATTCTTTTTCTAATACATAATATATTTTTAACTTTTTTTCATTATGCGCTTAATTTTTCTCAGGCCCTCGCTTTTTTTGCGCCTAGGCCCCAAGCGAGGCCTATGCGCCTTGAGTGCGCTTAGCGCCTTTAATAACTATGGTTGAGAAAAGAAATGATATAAGTTGTTTTTCAGGTTTTAAAGAGGAAGCTTGGGCAGATGGATGACGATGACGACGACATCGCAAATCTGACCGAGCAGGTTTCTACTAAAAACCAGGCTTTTAGAGAGGGAAACGTTCATGATGATTTTGCAGTCGCGAGCAAGACACGTGGTAAGTGGTCGTTTACTGTCTCATGGAATTCGCGGTTTTGCTAATACGATCTTTCATTGTTGTGCTAGAATTTTATTTTCAAACTGGTGTTGATTGCACAGATAATTCTGAAAGGTCTTTCTACAAGGAGTTGGCAAAAGTTATCGAAGCGTCAGATGTCATCTTGGAAGTGCTTGATGCTCGGGACCCACTTGGTACGCGTTCTGCTGACATGGAGAAGATGGTTATGAGAGCTGGTCCAGATAAACATCTTGTTTTGCTCTTGAATAAAATTGGTAAAATTTTCATTTATCCGCTTTCCATTATTAGAAGTTGAAACTCGAAATTGCATTCGCTGTTCTTGTTTTGTATACAACTTAAACATGGACCTTGGATGGATATCAGATCTTGTTCCTCGCGAAGCTGCTGAAAAGTGGCTCAAGTATCTTCGAGAGGAATTGCCAGCTGTCGCTTTTAAGTGTAGCACTCAAGAACAAAGGTCTAATCTGGGGTGGAAGTCCTCCAAATCTGCAAAGAAAACAAGCAATCTTTTACAAACAAGTGATTGTCTTGGAGCTGAAACTCTCATAAAGCTGCTTAAAAATTACTCAAGAAGTCACGAGGTATCTCACACCACTAGTTCTTTCTGTTCAGAAGGAATAGTGATTTTTTTTTGGCTAGTTTCAGTTAATAGCGATGTTTTTTTATCGTTACAGCTTAAAAAATCAATCACCGTGGGTGTGGTGGGCCTGCCGAACGTAGGTAAGAGCAGTCTTATTAACAGTTTGAAGAGATCCCATGTTGTCAATGTCGGGGCGACACCTGGACTGACAAGAACCATGCAAGAAGTCCAGTTAGACAAGAACGTTAAACTTTTGGACTGTCCTGGTGTTGTGATGCTTAAATCCGGGGATAATGATGCTGCTGTTGCACTCAGAAATTGCAAGAGAATTGAGAAGCTAGAGGATCCTGTGGGCCCAGGTAACTCACTTTTATCTTCCTAATACTTACATACGTGTGTGTCTTGCATAAGATAACTGAATGTTGTATCCGAATGGTTTATTGGTGGATTGCAGTAAAGGAGATCCTGAAATTATGCCCCGCAGAAACGTTAACAACGATATACAAACTTTCCAGCTTCAATTCAGTTGATGATTTTCTTTTTAAGGTTGCTACTCTCAGAGGTAAGCTAAAAAAGGGAGGTATAGTGGACATCAGTGCTGCTGCTAGAATCGTGTTACATGACTGGAATGAAGGTGCATATCAGAACTTTACATGCTGTTTTGTTGAATTATTATATGTACGCATAAAAAGGTTGATTCCATCTATCCAACACTATGTAGCACGGGAACGGGTACGGGACTGAGGTACGGGGACGATACGGGTACGGGGAACGGCAAAACTTAAAAATCCAAGATACGGGTACGGCAAAGATACGACAAAAAAAAATATAGAAAAATTAAAATATATTAAACAAAGTTCAAAATAGATATATAGATGTCAAGTGTAATTAATTACCGAAATATTTTTTAAAACATAAACAAAATAAACCTAAAAAATAAAAATAAAAAAGATAAAAGAAACTAAAATTTGTGACATGATTTTTTTCTTTTCGTATTATCTTTTTGACCAATTTTCGTATTATCTTTTTTACCACTAAATTTATGATGGTTACTAATTCAATGTACAATGACTTTTCACTTTACCCGTACACTGGTGTTGGAAAAACAAATATATTAATATGAAAATAGTATACCCTTTTCTTCTCCACTTAAAATAAAAGAAAAGTCATCCAAACACAGGCATCTTCTTCATCTTCTTATTCATCCTTTTCACAGCTCCGGCGATACCAGTTCAGCCGCCGCCTGTTCTCGCCGGAAAACATTTAGCAGTCGTCCCCGAAACCTTTAGCTGCCGTCCCCATTTTCCGGAAACGTTTAGCAGCGGTCCCCCAATAACCGGAAACGTTTAGGGAACGTCCCATGGCGTCCCCATGGCGTTTCCGTCCCCCAAACGTCCCCGGGACGGGTACTCCATGCTTCCGGGCGTCCCCGTGCTTCATAGATCCAACATAAACATGTATGCTTATTAGACACTTATTTATTGTAGGTAAAATTCCATTTTACACGATGCCTCCAGCTAGAAACGACGGTGAGGTTATGGAGGCAAATATAGTTTCCGAACTTGGAAAGGAGTTCAATGTGGATGAGGTTTACGGCACAGACTCCTCGATTATTGGCAGCTTAAAATCTGTGGATGATTTTAACTCTGCTACAGTCATCCCCGATAATCCTGTTGCTTTTGATGAGACAATGCTCGAGGTTTGTGTTTCTTACACCTTTTTATTAAAAGTGATCTGCACTTATACCATCTTTTAAATATTTTTATTTAGTTCTAGATTTTAGGCTTAGATTTTTTATGGAACTTATGCTTGTTTCTACAGAACGAAAAAGTATCAGGAGGTCTAAATCCAGTACAAGGTATAAAGCATCGAGGGGAAGACGAATCTATGGCGGAATATAATGATTCAGAAGAGGTGACGGTAAAAAATTCAAGCAGCAGACAGAACGAAAAATTATATGCCGCAGAAGGTGTTCTAAACACAAAGTTAAGGAAAGCTGAAAAGAAGAGAAGGAAAAAGGCGAACAAATTAGCTCCAATGGACGGTGATTACGACTTGAAGGTTGATAATACAAGGAACGAATCTGCAATGGATGTTGGTGGTGAGAGAGATGATGACGTGTCGGTTAACAATGTCATGAAGAACAGATTTGCTTTGCCGGATGCAGCTCTTGACGAGTAGAACATTACGGAACATATAGTTTTGTGTATTGTGGTTTGGTTTGTTTACACCATCAATTTTGACATGTTTGTTTTTTGTTATTTGACAATAAAAAAATTTAGAGGTTGTTTGACAACATCTGAACCAATAAGTGTTGAATGAATAAGAGGTCTGAATGGGTAAGAGGGTCTGAACCAGTAAGTGCTGAAACAATAAAGCGCTGTTTGGTTGCACATCTAAATGATTGTGTAATATGACTTTTTAACCCCTGAACAAATAAATACCCTGGCTTTCTCTCACTTCCCCATAGAACGTTTCTATGCTTCTCTCTCTAAAAACCTCTGCTCCTCTCTCTAAAAATCTAAACTCTCTGCTTCTCTCTCTCTAATAACAGCCAAAACACCATTCAAAATTCTAGATTATCACATTCTTATTTAACTATTTGGTTACTAGAATGATCGATTCTTCACCTGAAGTTCAACTGCAACCGTTAGTCGAACAACTGATCGCTAAAATCTGGAGGAGTCTGTGCAGGCGGCGGCGGATGTGGAGGCGGCGTCGGCGGCGGCTGTGCTGGTTCGGCTGAGGAGGAGAGGAGGAGGGCGGTGGCCTCTGGAGTTTCGATTGTGGAGGCGGGCGGCGGCGATTTGGTGGTTCAGATGTGGAGGGTGGCGGGGCTATGGTGGTTCGGATGTGGAGGAGGGCGGCGTGTGGAGGAGAGAGGAGAACAAGATGGGGCTGTGGGAGAAGAAGAGAAGCTGTGTTGTTTAGGGGTATCTTTGTCTCAAGTTTCATTCAGCGATGTTTTTTAGCTGAATGGTTCAGAGGTGTACTGAATCATTAAGAGGCACAATCTTAATCAACCAAACAGCCTAGCCTCTGACCGATTCAGAGGTAAGCCTCTGAATGGCTTCATTCAGATGCAAACAAACAGCCCCTTAAATTACATTGTAGATAACATGTCACAATGTTGGACCACCGTAGGCCATAGCCCGTTACAAAAAAAAATCATGGGGCTGTTTTGATGAGGTCAAACGTAGCTTGCACTAGTCAAGTGGTCTTTAAGGGGGTTAAAGACAGAAAACTAGCAGAGACTGGATTTGAACCTAAGACAATTAGATGGACTCAGTCTCTTAACTAAATTGGTAAATTATAGGATGTAAATAGGTTATAAAGTTTTTTGATAAAATCCATAATTATTAGTTTAATGATTGTAAATGAGATAGAAACTTCATACAAGTATTTAAAAGGTATAGGAAGAGGTTGTTAATACTCGGTCTTCTGATTTGACCATGAAACTAAAATATTTTTCTCAATTCTAGAATGGAGAATTAAAGTTGGTTGGACCTATTCTTTGAATGCTATATTTAGCCACCAGATGAAGATTGATAGCCGCTTTTCTTAATTATTAGAATTTTATTTTTAAGTTGAAATTTTGAGCATATTTTGTTAAATTATAAAATTACGAGTATACGACCATATTCATTATATGATACGTTCTAGAGAAGTATGCTTTGTTTAGATACATAAAATACTTATGTAATGTTTGACTATTATTATATCTACTAAATATTATCTACAAGTGTCTTACATAATTCTTACAAATATATATTAAAAATTTTGTTTTGTATTAAATCCGCCCTATTAAACCAAACTCTTCTTATACAAATAAAACCAGTTTTGGTCCTTTTATATAAGATTAACAAGAAATTTAACGTTCATCAACTTCAAAGACCATCTGTGTTACCCGTAAGTGAACAATGAACACTATCTGCGTAATCAAAATGTAATATGGCTAAATCATCAGAATCCTCCGTGTAATTAACTCTAAAACTCATTTGGATTAGGGTGAATTTGTTATTTATAAGTTTATTTTAAATAACAATTAACTTCATTTTTGTCAGTTTAACTTGATGTTTATTTATCCAACCTACTTTCTATAGGGTATGGATCCTAAAAGAAGTCCACTCTATTTGAGAAACTTAAGAACCATTCTAAACCCCACATTTCCTTAAGATTTTCATAATATATACATATGTATAGTTTAAAATTGACTATATACACATATGTATACTGTCAAATCTTGAATTATACAAATATGTATATAGTCAATGTTAAACTATACAAATGTGTATATTACAAAAATCTTAAGGAAAATGTGTGATGTTTCTCAATTAGCTCAGTACTTCTCACACGATCCTAACCCATTTTCTATAAGCATGAATAAAAAATATAAGATTATATAAATAAATCATATACCCGTTCATTTATGTATGTGTGTGTAATATGTTTTTATGAACACGTATTAATTAAAAATAAACATAAAGCGTGTTTCTTCTCAAAGCATAAACGTCATCTGAAAATTCATACGCCTATTTTCAACGAAGCACCGCGTGGCATTTCGGTAAATTCCCATCGTCTACTGGCATTTACATAAACCACACAGTCAACAATAAACCAACCTTTTCCCGTATTCGAAAACCCATAATCTCTCTTTTCTTTCTTTTCACGGATTTTCATCACTTTCTCTCTCTTCAACCTCTCTCTCTCTAGAATCACTCGTCATCCGCACCGTCACGCATCCTCCATTTCTCTCAGGTCTCCTCCACATACGGCGGTGCTCGGTGACGGTTTGCTGTTTCCGACGACGGAGAGTAGGTTACTATGGGACAACAGTCGTTGATCTACAGTTTTGTGGCTCGAGGAACGGTGATTCTATCGGAATACACTGAATTCACCGGTAATTTCACTTCAATCGCTGCTCAATGTCTCCAGAAGCTTCCTGCTACGAATAACAAGTTTACGTATAACTGCGACGGTCATACGTTCAACTACCTTGTCGAAGAAGGATTCAGTAAGTCAGATCTGGTCTATCTGTTGTTTATTTGTGTTTTGTTGTTGACGATGAGAGTTAGTTATTGATTTGAAATGTTAGTTGATTTGATTGTTTAGATTTTGTTGAATCATTTTATATTGATGCTGTTTTAGATGCTTCTCTTATTTTACGTGAATTTTAGGTTAAATGAGCAATTTAGATCAATGTTAGGTGAGTTTGGCTTTTGCGATAAAATTTCTATATGTATGTTCGCTTTGAAATTGCTTTTGGTGATTACTTTTGTAAAGTATTACTATGCTGTTTGTTTGATTTGCTTATTGTTGATGAAGTTAATGCCTATGTGTTTGTTGATTAATTCTGAGTCTAAGATGCATTGTTTTGTAGTTACTTGTGCTGTAGTTTGGATCTGAAACTGAATCGGAATCAATCATGTAGAGTTTTTTAGCTAGTTTTGAATGTAAAGTTTTGTTGTGTTCTCTCCCTGCAGCGGTTAATTGTGAATCGTAATATGGATTTGGTTTTGATAAGATTTCTAGCCTATGCTTAGAGGTAAAGGTTAAGACCTCTTATTTGCTCTAGTAAGTTATTGAGATTGTGTTTTTAGTTTTTGGATATAAAGCTTTAAAAGAAGTATGCAAGTTTTGCTTCGGATTGTTTACATTTGCATGCTAGGTTACACACTGACATGTAAATGTTGAACAGTTATTTGTATTTTTATGGTATTTAGTTATTTACTTACTGTAAAATACAAATATTATTTTATTTAGTAATGTTGTAGCTTGTATTGGCAATAACTTTCTGAATATGCTATTGTTTTGACTTTTGAGTGTTTTGATGTTCAGCATGTTGTTAAACCAGCTATTGTAACTTGTTTCACATTATCTTGATGCTTTGATCTTAGGTCATAGCTGTGCTGCACCAATCAGGTTGTAACATACCTGTCAGCTACCTGTTCATCATTTAGACATCTGCTCTAGTGCTATACATGTTATTGCTAAATATATCAATTTGTAGTTTCAAAAGTGACTAACAATTATCTTCTTTATTTTTGAAGCATACTGTGTTGTTGCGGTTGAATCAATTGGCAGACAGGTTCCAATTGCTTTTCTTGAGCGCATTAAAGATGACTTCACCAAGAAATATGGTGGTGGGAAAGCTGCAACAGCTACAGCCAACAGTCTGAACAAAGAATTTGGGTATTCTCACTCTCCATCTTTTTTGACTTTACATGTATTAGCTATCAAATTTTAGTTCTTCAATTTTCATGCAATCACACAAGTGTTTTATTATTATTAGCCCCAAGCTGAAGGAACAAATGCAGTATTGTGTGGACCATCCAGAAGAAATCAGTAAGCTTTCAAAGGTCAAAGCTCAGGTTTCAGAAGTCAAAGGGGTGATGATGGAAAACATTGAAAAGGTAAGGCATATGTAAAATCCACATCTTGCGTATAACATGTGGCATAAATAATTTAGGGTATGAAGTTATAGTACTAATGTGTAAATCTTTATTTGATTACGTACTGTAGGTTCTTGACCGTGGAGAGAAGATTGAGGTTCTGGTAGATAAAACAGAGAACTTACGCTCTCAGGTCAGCAAATCAAATATGAATTATATTTTTTACGTTGTGTCATGTGTGCTTGAAATGGGAGAGTGATCTCAGTTTCCATCAGTCATGTGATTGATAACCAACCTAGATGTTCTACATGCCATTTTGTCAACTCAGTTAGGTATATTTAAGTCTATTAAATATGACGTGTTTGGCTGAAATTTGGTCTGACAATTTGTTCTCTGTAATTTGGATGCAACCCTATCCCCCTGTGTAAGCCTTGCAAAACAGGCGGGTCAGGTCCGGTGAGGTAAGTGGTGGTCAATATGGGTTCGGGCCCAAAATGGGTATGGGCTTTGGTTGAATTTGAAATATGTTTTAGAAAAAATATCAAAACTGGTTCACTAGCAAATTCTTGTTGATAGGTCCATGTGGACCTGTTCTAAGTTAGCAAGTTTTATTAAGTATGAACATTTTGATCCATTGTATAATTTGAGTACTAGTTCATATAAAAATTAGCAATTTAGTTTTGAGAAACGACTAAAATTCATATGCATGTTTAATGTTTCAGGCACAAGATTTCAGGACGCAAGGTACTCAGATGAGAAGGAAGATGTGGTTGCAGAATATGAAGATAAAGCTGATAGTTCTTGGTATCATACTCGCATTGATTCTCATTATAGTTGTATCGGCGTGTGGCGGCTTCAACTGTGGCAAGTGAAACCAATCCAAAATTGTCCTTTGTTCCTTTTTTTTTTTTTTTTTTTCATATATGTTCTTTTAGGCTGGATGGACTTGAAAATTTATATTTGGTGTATAGCTTGTACTTGTATGAACTTTTTGATATATACACAGTAGGAAAATCAGTTTTTGGACAATCAAACATGACATCTACAGGTTCTCAGGGACTGAAAACATCAAGATCATAGAGGATCAAACATGAAACACCCATAGGTTGTGAGTGTTTCGAGCTTATTAGATGTGAGTAAGAGACTGATGGCCTTGATGAAGCTCATATAAACTATAAACTATTCAATTAGCTACCTTTTCATTAGATTCCCAGGTGTTGGAAGTGCACAACATAACTTTGGAACCTGTCGTACTACTCTTGAACGTGGTGTTGGTAACAAGGCAACTTTGCAGTATTATTAGGTGGTGCAATCTTTTGTTGTTCCATAGTGGTTTTGACAAGGTTGCGCACATTTGTCCTTGATTGTTGCTTACGGTAGCATTTGCATTATCTGCATCCCCACTAGTGCATACGCGTCCCTTAGAACCTTAATGTATCGGGCTTCAACATTTTTACTAGAAACTTGATCTCTGGCTTAAAGCCCCCCGAGAAAATGCTAGTGGCATATGACCAGCGGATCGACACCTCAACTGTCAAAACGCTAAGTAATCATTCAATGGTCGAGTCTGTAATTCTTCACGATATAGGCCTGATGTACTCCAGTTCCATGGTAACTCATCGATAGAAATGCCCTAACGATGCAGTGAGCCAGTGATCACCTACAAGAGCACCACTGCATATCTCAGTTTTAAGTGTTATAGTGATTCATCTATGGTGAAAAAGTGTCCTGCCCTGCAAGGCCACCCATCAATATCCCCACTAACTCTAGGGAAATCGAGTTTTTCCATTCTCGTAGGATGACTAGATTGTCTGCCTTCAGTATAAGTTATCGGTTGCTCCTCCATTGTCCTTTGTTGATTTCCGTTCTGATTACTTGTGTTTCTTGCAATTTGTTTCATCATTGTTCGGAGTTTTGTGATGCCTCTATCCAATCTCTTGCAGCTGCTACTGCATTCAACTTGATTTTTAGCATCACCTTCTCATGATCTTTAAAAGTTTTTTGATTTCCTGTTGTGTGATACTTGCATTTAACGTTATTGTTGCGAGTATTGACCACCAGAGCTCAACCAAAACAAATGTCTCCGCTAGGCGTTGAATTGAAAAGAAGCTTACAGAGTAGTACAATTCAATCCCAATCAATTAACTACCTTTCCATTAACTTAACCACCTTCCCGGTCTTTCAAGTTCATTACTCTCTACTTTAAACCTACGCCGTATACCACTAATCAATTACCATCACTACTCTTAGTGGTATCCTAACTGAATGTTACCCCAATCCAATTGAATTGCCTTGAGCTCTCATGAATCTTGTCCAATTATGCATTTCTTTGTTTCTGATAATTTTTGGTTCTCAGATTGCCAATTTTCTAGAGGAACTTGAAAGTTGGGGTTAGATGAAGGTGCTGCGGGAATCAGGAAGTTAAGCTGGTCATATTCATTATAATATAGTCGATCGTGTCTGTTAATATTTTCTTTTAATAACAAAACTGATTAGCATTCATACATAAAAAATTGAACATTATTTAATTATAAATGTTGACATTATTTTCTAAATTATATTTAGATTTTGCAAGGGTAGTTAACCGAAATCAATTTTTTATTTTTGGTAACAATGTGTAATTATCAACAGGAGGTTACTCTCTTTATCATCTGACCACTGATTGAGGAAATAACATGTCAATTATCACACCAAGACTAAGTGAAAAGCCCAAATCAGTTTGAATTAGTTAAATGGGCCAGGCCCAAACCATCCCAGGTGCACAGAAGACCAATATTTTTGAGATGTAGAAAGCAAAAAAATATATATATAAAATATAAAACAAAAAGCAACCTTTCATGGGCCATAGACAAGGTCCAAGATAAGTGCACCAAAACTTTCTTCTTTTGCTATAAAAACCAGAAATAATAACATAGCTCCCAAAATAGGGAAGAAAAAACATATAATATATCATATATTAGGAGTCTTAGGATATTGCAACCAATACTTATCCTTACTGCTTAATAAACCATTTAAGGGATGCAGTAGATAACCAACAGACTCCCAACATTAAGGCAACAAAACACCCGACTTAGTTTACTGTTGCTGTGGATCACCGCCATCCCAAGGTCGCCCGCCCATCCTTCCCCTGCCTCTTCCATTAAATCTGCCACCACCCCTGCCGCTGCCACCACCTCTCATGTACCCTCCTCCTGTTTGTCATTAACATCAATAAATCCCACTAATCAAACAGGTGCCAAATTCGATCCATTTAGTTATAAATGGAATGTTTAACGAGTCAAAAGAATATTTATAAATGCATACAACTTGGTACATCATTTGTTTAAACAAATCACTGTAATAATATTGTTGTTAATATAGTTTTTGCAATCATATTTAACGTATTAATTTATACAAAAAGAAAGTGTTAAAAGCGGCCTGTTTTGACCCGAACGTGTTACCCAACCTGTCCATTTTGCCACCTCTAACTACAGCATTGCAAGAGCATATACTGGGTATGCAAATTATTTATGATGGTACAACAAATCATATACTTAAAACAAAGCTGAATGGAGAAATATCAAATTGTTAAATAGAAAAAGAACTAACCACGGTAGCCTGCATTTCCCCGATGACCACCACCTCGACTGTTTGAGTAACCATTCTTATCTATTGAAAACAGAACGACAGTAAAAAAACTTAAATGATACAATATCAAATGAAATGTTTATAAAGTAGGAAGAAGCTAAATTACCTTGACCGTTTCCATATTCACCACCACCTTGGTAGTTTCCGTATTCACCACCATCATCACCTCGATAGTTGCCATACCACCTGCCGCCTTGGTAGTTTCCGTATTTACCACCACCATCACCTTGATAGTTGCCATACCCCCTGCTGCCTTGGTAGCCACCATATCCGCCACCGCCTTGGTAGTTTTTGTACCCATCCCCGCCTTGATAGCTTCCATATCCACCACCTCGGTTCCCATATCCGCCCCTGTTCCAGCCACGACCTCTGCCTCCTCTTATCCCGCCACCATGACCACGGCCCCTGTTGTTATAATAGTTTCTTCCACCTTCATTTACTGCATTGTATGCTTGATGTGGCTGTTGTTGTCTTTGATAGTTGTTATATTGTGGCCTTGGTCTCTCTACATTGAGTGGAGCTTGGTACCTGAGCCATGAAGCATGTTCACATCAATAACGTAAGAGCTTAAAGGCTTGTTATTAGTAAAAAAATTAAAAGATGGTGAAGAAGGCTCATGTCATACTTGTTAAAGTGTTTAAAAAAAGAACCATTACAAGATACGCTAGAACTCACCCCGGTGAATTCTTGTTTAGTTCCTTAGTTGACAAGGTAATGGAAATCATCGACACCTGGCGAGTCATCTCCACACTGTATTTCATTTAACAAAAAGTACTTATAACATCTTGTCAGGAATCTTGAAACTTAAAAACACGAGCATACGAGGGAGTAACAAATATGGGACTTACGGTAGAAGGCCCTCTTCAATCGGTTCCCATACGTCGGTTATGCTTACTGAACTGATGCTCGTATCTTGATGCAATCTAGGAATGTTTCTCTGTTTGAAATGCAAGTGTCTTATTACTTGTGCACAATAAAAAATAAAAAAGAGAGCAATAAAATACAAACAAATAATTTGAGTAGCAAGCCTTGATAATCTCTGCAATGGCAACTGTCTTGCTGATTGCTTGTCCCATTCCTTTCAACACAATTTCTTTCCCGCGCCTCTCCTATACAAACAAACAATCAGAGTTAGATCATTTTCAAATACAATGTAACAACTTTTCTAAATAACCAGTTACGAGGAATACACCTACTGCTTATCACACCTTAAAGATCAAAAATCGATTAGCATTCCAACCAAGCAACATACACATTTGTTGCATAGCCAAATATTTGTTAACGCCTACTAAGCTCTTACCGCTTTTAAGGCAATTAACTTTTCAAACGTAATATCAATCATACAACACGAAGAAGACGATTAACAAACACGTAGCCGGATACAACACACCCTAGAAACCAAGATTATGTTATACACTCTCACAGGCTTTCAATGACACAAACTTAAGATAAAGATTCAAGTTTCAACAAGATAATAGACCAAACTCAAAACTTCTCCAAGAATCGCAGCAACGCTTGCTACAAATTACTTGATATGTGCAAACAGAATAGAGAAACAACATTTAAACAAAGAGACTCTAGCATCGATATATATAACCTATACTACCTATGAAAGATGCCTTGTCTTATATAGGCTTGTAAATGAACATGACTGTAGCACAATGTGATTGTAGACATGGATATATAGGCATATAGCTAAACATAGAGAGACTTACATATATGAACATGACTGTAGCACAATGTGATTGTAGACATGGATATATAGGCATATAGCTAAACATAGAGAGAGACATTGTTGGATAACAAAATACACAACATGATAAAATAGCAGTACAACCTTTTTTTGAATTGAAAATTTGCGCGTTACTGCTTAAAGAATCAGTAATAGGTAGGGATGACAGGATTTGAACCCGTGACACTTTGTACACAAAACAAACGCGCTACCAAGCTGTGCGAGATCCTTCTATATAGAAATTTCAGTTTCTAAAATCATAGGAAAATCCTTGGATGGCCCGAATGGTTCCGCTTACTAAAAACTAAGAGGGGATGCCGCCTACGACTACCTAAATAGAACACTAGAAATCCTAAATCAGTGAAACCTAAAACAAACAAAAACTCACTAAACGGTTTTGCATTCAGTCTTCTAACCAAACAAATGAATAACAATGCATCAAAAACTCAAATCTAATCAAACAAAATTCACAACAATAAACAAACAAGGCAGCCATACAAACAATGTATAAGCACACATTACATAAAACAAACAGAATAATAATAATAATAATAATAATAATAATAATACCTGAAGAAGAGTAGTAGCGTAACTGAGGTAGTTACGAACCAAACCTTGAGAAGTGATTCTGATCTCATTTTCATTAATAGGTACATCAGCTTTCTTCTGCTCCACCTTCGTGTATCTATCCATAACCCTAGAGAGAGAAATAAAACGACCCTTTTTTTAGAGAGAGAGCAATGAAGAAGAAGAAGAAGAAGAAGAAGAAGAAGAAGAAGAAGAAGAGGCTAAAACTAAAACCCAGGAGAAATTGGAATTTTCTTAACTACCGTATCCGGGTCGGTTAGTATTTTATGCCCCGTTTTACGGCTTGACCCGATTTTTACTTGTTTTCGTAAAACCGTAAAAGTCTCACGCGCGTTGCAAGTGCGTGCTAGTGTACGTGTGGTTTTCATTGGTTGTTATGTGGGGCCCGCTGATAAAATAACAATAATGGTGTACAGTATATAAATCATTTTATGTGTACTAAAATGGAATAATAATGTACCATGCTACTGCGTTTGGTTTGTATATTTTTTACTTTATTATTGTTAAGGGCACATTGAATGCATTCAGCACGTGATGGAAATGCTGATGTGGTTACTCAAGGATCAATGTCTGGTTTTGGTTGGTACCGAGCAGTGGCGGATCTGGGAAAGTTTAGAGGTAATGTTTAATTTTTTTTTTTTTTTATCGTACATTCAACAATGAAATGAAACAAAAAAAAAACATGATACCAGACAAAGTTAAACAATCACTAAACGGATTTCTCCTCTTCAGCATTTGAAAGCTTGATATTAAGCCATTACATCGTCATCTGGAATCGAAGGAGTGGAGGTCGCTAGTGGTTGGCATTGGTTGTGTTCTTTTTTCCCCATTTAAAAAAATCAAGTCAACAAGTTTCTGGGCTTTAATCTTTCATTTTTATTGGGCTTTTAAGTTATAAATTAAGTAGCGGGCTTTTAATTTATTGGGGTTTTAATAAACTTGAGTAAACTTCCGTTTTGCTCCCTGTGGTTTGGTCAGTTTAACGGTTTTGCCCCAAACCTTTCAAAATAGCCATTTTGCTCCCTGATCTATGACGTCATTCTCCAGTTTGCTCCCCGGCCCTTAACCTCATCCATTTATCCAGTTAACCCATGTCACGTGCAAATCACCTGAGGGGCATTTATGTCTTTTCCCAACCATCTCTTTAATAAAACCCTAACTACTCCTTATTATAATCTTATCACCCTTTTACCCAGACATTTCAGCCTAGGTTTGAGAGTGATTTCGCTTTGGGAGATGAACATCGATTCCCCTGCATCTTCAATCTAACAACAACATCTACCACCACATTTAGACAATATAACCAAGAAAATAATCAAAAACACCACAGCAGAAGCCCAATAGCCACACCAAGCACAACCTTGTTTGGTCCATTATCATGATAACTATGTAAGATTTTCTGAAGTATCACTATCACATTTTAATATTCTACCACCACTCATGCCAATGTTGATGGCTTTCAAACATAATGAAATCGGATGGTGATTTAAAAAAAATCGAAAAGAAAATAAAGATATAGGGGTGGCCTGTTGGTTGTCTTGGAGAGCAAGACATATTTGGGTTAATTAGGGTTTCTCTCAAACTGCAACTGCAACTTTGACGATGAGTCGGCTGTTGAGATCGATGAACGCACTCAGATCACTCAACCAATCGCCGATTCAAGCAGCAATCTCAGTCTCAACTTCATCTTCCTGGTCAAGCATCGCCCCCTCCTTGGTCCGCCATTTCGGCGCCGCTCACGATCCCAGCAACAGGTAGGTGACTCCTCCTTCCTGGTGGTTATGATGTATTTAGTTTGAAGATAAAGATAGGTTTTGCATCGCCCTACACTGTTGAACGAGAAGGATGAATTGGAGGTTGTAGTTGGAGATTGAAAGAAAAGGGTGAAGAAATAGAGGATTGTGAAGTGGTAATTTGAGGCATTTTGTTGCTGTTCTTGAAGAGAATTTGTTAGGGTTTAAGAATTGGGGATGATGAAGATGAAGATGCAGGGGAATGGTGTAGAGAAAGTGTGTGAATTAAATAAGGAAATTAATAATTTTGAGTGGGAAAAGACTAAAATGCCCCTCATGTGAGGGGCATGTGACCAGAAATTAACAGTTGAATTGGATGGCGTTAGGGCCGGGGAGCAAACTGGAGAATGACGTCATAGATCAGGGAGCAAAATGGCTATTTTGAAAGGTTTGGGGCAAAACCGTTAAACTGACCAAACCACAGGAAGCAAAACGGAAGTTTACTCAATAAACTTTAAGAGGGTGAGGGTGTTGGGCTTTTATAATATTGAGAAGTGGTATAATATAATATTAGGGGTAGCGCAAATACATAAAAATAAAATAAAAAAAATGCACTGTCTGAAAAGTAGGGGGGGGGGGGGAGGCTACCTCCGTCCTTGGTACCGAGGTTTTTTTTATCTCAAATGGGGATAGTTGTCATGGCTATCGTGTTCACTTCTTTTATCTTCTTCTCTCATTATTTATTTTATATATTATTAATAAATGGTTTTTAAGGATGAGGGGGTGGGGGTGATCCAAAAAATGATGAAGATTGATTTCCTTGACCCTGAGGCATTTGAGGTTTTTATGTGTATCGATTCGGTTAGTGGTTTATTATTCTAACCGGTTTTAAAATCTGGGTAACGTTAAAGCAGAATATGGAATGTATTATCCTTTGGGTGAATGTTGCGGTTAAACAGTGTACGAATGCTAAAAGTAACAAAACATAGATATTGTAGTATAAATAAGTAAATTAGACCTAGAAGAAAAAACATTTTTTCCTGAAAATTTGGTCCAAACATTGATCTGGTTCGCTGTTCTCACCTCTTGCCGCCCCAAATGAATGTAACTCAAAAGTATTTGACGGCAGTGGCTGTACATACATTTCGCTATTCTCACCTCGTGTGTTATCGTTTTGAAGAACCCAATTTGTAACACATAAAGCATTTGTGTAATTTGCTTGAAATAGTTCTTCGTAGAAGTTGGAGACTTCAAAATAATGTTTTTAGAATTAGATGAGAACATTTTTTTTTAACGGCAAACAGAACTTTTATTCAGACGACAACACAAGAGGTGAGAACAGATCCACCGTCATTTCTCTATAGTGAAATAAGATCGATTGTTTTTTTTTCTCGAGCAACACGATCCCAAACCTACCAGACCGTAAACTATTTTCACTCTTGGACCCAAGCTAAGCACCACCTCATTTTTAATACAAAGCTCATCACAATACCACAAAGGTCCCCGTTTTTTAAATTGTAATAACGATAGGCACGACTCACAAGGTAGATTAGCTTTGGTTCTTCAGGACATACATGTTCACTATAAATGCAGATTCACAAAACGATCTGTCACTTGTAGCAACCTTCCGTAAAACAGGATATCGGTCAAGGACCGATATTTGAGATATCAGTTATCGCGGTGCGATATCGGTAATTTTAATATCATGCTAAATTTATATATATAGCAATTTAACACTAACAATTCAGTATACTCTTCTACCATTAACAAATTAACCTTATGCAGCTTGCAAAACACCAACAATTGTAGCAAGTAGAAACTGACTAAGACTTAAAACACTAACATTTAACAATAACAGCTAACAATTAAGACTTAAAACACTAATAGCAGCAATAAGAAGAAAGGCGAATGGTAGAAATAAGAAAAAAAGGTACTAATAATATATCGGCCGAATATCACCAATATTATCGGTACAGATATTTTGTACCAATATCTCGACAGGGGACCGATAACTAATATCATCATCATCATCATCATCATCATCATCATCATCATACTCAGTATATCCCACCAATAGCAAAGCTAAGGTAGGGTCTGAGGAGGGTGAGATGTAGACAGCCTTACCTCTACCCCGTAGGAATAGAGAGGCTGCTTCCAATGAGACCCTCGGCTCGAATAGAGAGGCTGCTTCCAATAGAGAGGCTGCTTCCAATGAGGCTGCTTACCTCTACCCCGTAGGAATAGAGAGCCTTACCTCTACCCCGATAACTAATATATGAGGACTAAACTACATAGTCTACTAAATAATAGTGCAAACGGAAAGAAACCTAAAAAGGGCAAACGAAAGGGCATGCCATTTTGTGAATCTTTATTTAGCGAGCCTTCTAGCTCTTTATCGAAAAAATCTAAATGACTCCATCTATTCATCCAAGGGGCTGCTTGGTGGCTTCTGAATGAGATGATCCAAAGCCTACCTCTCATACATCTGTTTCGATCAGATCATCAGAGTACGACCTCAAGTTTTTTACCTGACCCGCCAACTTTAGAGCATATATAAACATAAAAATATGATTTGAGAATTGCAAACAGAAAACTACAGAACATCCTGATCATAATCAAACCACAAGATAAGACATAAGAGAACAAAAAACAATATCAAGAAACCATAATTGTTACCAAAGTGTTTTTAGAATGTCATACAAAGGTTAAGGAATCCAAGATGGGTTTAAAAAAGCACCCCAACCTTCAACATATCAATTCAAAGACTACCTGTAACTCAGTTTCATGTTCATTCTGCGTCTGGAGAACCACCAGGAACCAACTGCATCAAGACAACAGAACATTGTCGGGCTCAAAATTGGTAAAAGAGGGAATTTGCAGCCGATTTGTGTTGATTT
Source organism: Helianthus tuberosus (assembly GCA_030545235.1). Classification (NCBI taxonomy): domain Eukaryota; kingdom Viridiplantae; phylum Streptophyta; class Magnoliopsida; order Asterales; family Asteraceae; genus Helianthus; species Helianthus tuberosus. The sequence goes on along the minus strand of CM060384.1, from coordinate 24,128,710 downwards.
CACAAGATTTATGATTGAACACTAGAACCAAAACCAAGAAGAATGTAATTTTAGTTGAAAATGGTACTTACAATTGCTATGTTATTTCCATTGAGCAGAATCTGGTCAAGCTTTGTAATCCTACGCCCCTCGGGTGTGATTTCACTGCAACAAATAGATGTCATTGATGTATATCAGATACAATAACAGCAGCCGGAAACATGAAAAAGAGCATGATAGTTTTTCTTGGTAACCATGAGAACCCGTTACAGAAAACTCACGGGACCCACCAATATATTTGTGGGTCAAGCAGGACCAGGTATAATGCAACGCAGCTTACACCAGGCAGGTGCCCTTCAACTCTTCAAGGGGTTTCGGGCAGGAAACTAACGGAAGCTGGATTCGAACCCAAGACCATTACTAAATGGTAACTTTGGCGCTTAGTCGCTTACCATTGAGCAACCCCTTGAAGGTTAAGGAGGACAACAGTTATGTAAACTACAAGTTGTAACCACAAAAAAAATGGTTCTACTTAAAATATTTCTCCACATCTTGACCCGGGTCAAAATAAGAGAGCCACCAAGTAAAAGGAACAAGATTTTCATTAATTGGTCCACAAACCCTATAAATCTTTTATAATATATATATACACAACCAAAAACACAGTTTGGAAACATCATATATAAGAGACTTAAGTGGAGTTCATGGATCCTTGTAACATCAAATACAAGAGACTATTTAACATGTTACTGAGAAATAAGAAAGATTAAGCAAATCACCAAGTTGATAGGTATATGTATACCCTACATAATCATCTCTGAATAATCTTGAAAGACGCTTTTCTAGAGATAAAGATATATTAATGTGTGTACTTGCCCATTACTTCACTATTTAACATGATGATATGATATCCACACAAAAGGGCTATTTTTTTTTTGTCCAAGATGCCACAAGTTGATCACTATGAAGTTCAAAGATAACTCTACATATCATCATCATCATCATACTCACTAAATCCCACCAAGCAAAGCTAACGTAGGGTCTGAAGAGGGTAAGATGTAGACAGCCTTACCTCTACCCCATAGGAATAGAGAGGCTGCTTCCAGTGAGACCCCGGCTCGAAAAGATAACTCTAAATATAAAAAAAAAAAAAATCTGATGTTCAACTTGACAAAGGCGGTTGATCAAACAAACAAATAATTAAGGTCGATAAAAAATCTTTCTGGTGTTGGATTACTTTTGTGCAATGTTGTCAGAACCAGACCAGACCGAGAACCACCTACATAACCGTTCTATATGAGTACAATACACTTGAAGTCTTGAACCACCTCCATTTGGGCCCGGCCAGTTATCGTTTGGACAGGAATCGGCAAAACCATATCAATGGTTGGGCCGGATTTTCAAAACTTAATTATTTATTTTATCATTTTACCCTCTAAGATCTCATCTATATATTCACTTACACCTTTAAGTTCCAGATTTCATATATTCCAAGTTTCACATTTTGTTAACATTACAGATGTTAAATTTCTAGCCAATAATTTCACAATAACCATCCATTAAAAAGTAGAGATGAACGCAGTTAACAAAATCTTATATTCCCTAAAAACAAAACCCTAATCCTAGGGTTTAAACAAACCCTAAAAAGTTATAACCAACTGAATCACATTCTTTACAACAAATTAACACAAATTAAAATCAAAATATCAAGAAGAATCTATGTAATTGCTTGTAACAAAAAGAAATGATCATGAGTGAGAATTACTGACTATTCAGTGACATCTTCGAGAACCATGTTAACATAAACATCGAAACCCTTGAGGGTTCCAACGAGTTCCTTATCCCCTTTCATTATCACCCATATCTTTGAACCTATGCATCGATCTATCAGCTCTGCATCAACAACAAATAACTTTAGATTTCATTTAATAGTAACTTGTACGTACGAGATGATTAGGGTTATTAGTTATAAGGACCTGATGGGAGGAGCTGTGAAGGGTTGTGCGCCATTGATTTGACTAGAAACGATTGGAAAATTGAAATTTGTTTTGTGTTTGGGGAGAGTTTTCCCCTAATGAAGTTGGAAGTAGAAGAAACAAATTCAAAGAACACACCTTTCTTTCTTGTGTAGCCATAAAGTAGTACGTTACGTGACAAGTGGCGAAATACGTAAGAGAGGAGTTTTATGGGACTTTGTATCACAAGAGAGTGTGTAGTGGGGTTATATATGTATAGGGCTTTGTATATATGTATGTAGGATAAGGATCATTACAGAACACTAATTATTGCGAGAACAACTCTAAATCACTAAATTTATGAATTTAAGGTTCATATTTCTTAAATTTTATGTTTCTTACGTTCATATGTGTATTATATATACATAAAAAAATCATATATTTTTCCCTACACATAGTCCACATACATGTAGGTAATTTAGCCTACACATAACCTACATGTGTGTAGGTTATTTAAAAACTGAAGATTTTTCATATTTTCTTTTAAATTCTAGTGTGAGAAACAATAAATCTTACATTTATAACATTTTCATTTACTTTTTAGGTTTTTAGGATTGAAAAAAATGAGTGATTCATTTTGTTCTGCGTGTTCTCGCAATATTTAGTGTTCTGCATAGAACCTTCCCCTATGTATGTATATATATATATGTGTGTGTGTTTGAGTGGGGCTTTGAATCTTTCTTCCTTCCCGCCGGCCGCCGCAATGCATATAACGGGAACAAGATTTTGCACCCCATAGCGCCGACTGTTTTGATGTGCGCAAGCGCTATGGGGCGCCATGGAGGGAGAAGGCGGTATATACCGCCCCACTACGTACAGTCTTATAAAATCCAATTGTGTTAAGATCCAATACAAAAATACAATCGTTTTAAGTGTTGTGAGTTAGTGAACAGAGAAGAGAGAAATTTTTATTGATCATCTGTAAATATATAGGGAACATAGTTCACACCTATAAATTCTTTAATATTTTTGAAAATAGTTATGAGCGGAGGAAAGATAAAATGTACAAAATCAGGGTTAGGCACAGAGGACCACTGGCGAGTGCCTGATATTTCGAAGGACACGTTATTTAAAAAAACGATAGGTATATGTAATTTTTTTAATAGGGTATACTCATACAAACACCATCATAGGTCTACTTACACAAAACTATTCTTATGATTTAGATTAGTTATTAGCTCATTGGCATTAGGTTTAGACCTTTAGTAAACCTAATACCCAGTTCCGTTAATGCCTAATGGCACGTTTTTTCGTACTCGAACAAGGTACACGAATTCTCAGGGTTGGTCCTGTACAAAATAATATTATTTAATTGAAAATGAAATAAAAATAGTAATTTTTATTGTAATTATACGGATAAATATAAGGATTCCAATGTGAATGCTGAATTTGTTATTATGGTACACAAGGCATTCTCGGGGACTTTATTCGGTTTGTTAAGATATTAGGGCTACACCGAAGTATATGGCTCAGGTAGTGGATAGGGATGGCAATCGAACCCGAACCCAATGGGTAAGCCCGAAACCCGACACATTTGGGACGGGTTTGAGGTCGGTTAATCGGGGTTGGGACGGGTTTAGGACTAGTTTTTATTTTTTCGCGGGTTTGGGATGGGTTTCGGATTTGGTGATATACCCGTTTACCCGACCCAATTACCCGATAAAGTAAACCCGTTACCCGATTGTATACCCGATATAATTTCTTTTATATTTTTAAATATGTAAATATATAATACATCTTTTTTCTATACATCTAGGTATTTTATCCCGTATACATTATAGTTATTTTATATTTTTTTAGTGATAATACTAAATGTAACTGATTAGTAGTTACCCGATGGGTTTTGGGTCGATTATACCCAACGGGTAAACTTTTTAAAATTAATGGGTTACCCGAAACTCGTGGGTATACCCGATACCCGATGGGTATTTACCCGCCAGAAACCTGACGGGTTTTGGGATGGGTTTGGGACAAGCATATCTAATCGGGTTTGGGGTTAGGATTACCTAAACCCATCCCAAACCCGACCCATTGCCATACCTAGTAGTAGACTCACCAAGAAGGATTGGGTAGTGTACACCGATGGAGAGGGATGTTTGACAACAGTCATGATTGGTCTTATAAATTGTTGTGTTGACCATTTTCCAAAAAATAAAAAAATATTTAATAAGTTTAATATAATTTTAAGTATCATGATCTTATATTTGGAGGGTTGAGATTAGTTTTAGGGAAAATAAAATACAGTAGAAACTCTATAAAATAATACACTTGAGACCACCAAAATTTATTAATTAAAAGAGTTATTAATTAATCGATAAATTAATAATTATTAATTTATATATTAATTAATATTTTATTAATTTATAGTAGAATACTTAGTTTACAAACACCTTTCAAGCTTCCACTTAATTATTGTGACGCGGGGATCATACGAGCTTTTAAGATGCATTATCGTCGTTGATTTTATAGAAGTCTTTTGGAGGGTTATGAATTAGGGGTCCAAATCCAACAAAAATAAATGTATTAGATGCAATGAATCTTGCAATTTCAGCATGGACTATGGATGTTCGTGCAAATACAATTGCGAACTGCTTTCGTCATTGTAAACTTCGATCAACAGATAACATGACTTTTGAGAACTCAGATGAAGGTGGTGAAAGCACTCAAGAACTCCAGAATTTGATCAAAGAGTTGGGTTATCGCAATGCAATGGATGTCGAAGATGTTCTGACTCACCCAGAAGAAAATGTAGTTGCACAGTTGTTGACTGATGAAGAAATTATTGAAAGGGTTATTGGAATTAATAAAGATGATATCGATGAAGAAGATGATGAAAGTTCTACAATGGAGCCCCCTTCGCGAAACGAAGCTATTAAAGCGGCAATCACATTGAACAATTTCTTGTTGAGCTATGAGAAAACAACACCAGAAGTTCTTACCATGCTAAGGAAAATTAGAGACAAGATTCAAGGGGAAATTGATTTCAACAAAAAACAAAAGACAATTGAGTCATTTTTCAAGAAACCTTCATAAATCATTCATGTAATATGCTATATATAAGGAATTATTAATTTATATTTTATATGGGGTCTAAAGAAATTATCAAAAATGTATTATCTTATAATTTTAGCGAATTATTAATTTAGCACCCTATCCCCGAGTCGGGACCGGCAAAAAATATTATCTTAGAGAATTTATTAAATAATCGAGTATTAATTTATCGAGTTTATACTGTAATTAATGAAGGGCATAAAAGGGTATCTCACATTTATTAATTTTATATCTCCACATGCAAGGCACATGACAATTCCCCCCATCAATTTAAAGCGTTCATAATTTTTTCATACGACATTTGTTTTTAAAAAAATTCGCGATAATAACGAGCGTTTTTTTATCTTTAATATGACTATGATATTGTTATATAAAAATAAAATAAAAATTTTCATTTTTACTGAGTTTTCTTTGTATTATGTTAAAGGTTCTGGTCATTGTGTCTTTTAACTAGGCTTTGGTCCTTACGTTTTATTACTAAGGTTTCTATACATTGTGTTACTATCAAAATTTATAATACATTGTTAATTTGGGTTATGTCCATTGCGTTTTCATTAGCACATATAACACAGTGTATGACACAATGAAGATAGTGTTATATTTAGGTTTTTTATACACTGTGTTATAGGTTCTAGTTATTGCGTTTATTATGCTATGGATTGTGTTTTAATCTGTTTTCCATTGTGTTTTTGTTTTGTTCTGCATTGTGTTTTAATCCGTTGTTCATTATGTTTTAGTATGTTGTCCATTGTGTTTTAGTCTGTTGTCCATTATATCTTTTATCTGTTGTCATCAATTGTGTTTGTAGTATGATATTCATTGTGTTTAGTCTACTGTCCATTGTGTTTTTTTTCTGTTGACATCTATTGTTTTTTTTTTTTTTTGTCTACTTTCAATTGTGTTTTTAGTTTGATACTAATTGTCTTTTACGTTATGTCAATTGTGTAATACGTAACTGTGTTTTATATTATGTCCATTGTGTAATACACAACTAGGTTTTCGAATTTTTTTTAAAGTATAACAATAGGATACTCATATTAAAGACAAAAAAGCTCGATTTTATGGTATAATTAAAAAAAAAACAAATGACGTATACAAAGTTACGAACCTTTAGAAAATGATAGAGAAATACCATGTGACTTGCACGTGCATAAACTTTTTATTCTCTTTAACAAAATTACTCTTTCCACTTGAATCTTTTTTTACACTTATCACTCTATAGTAACTCCTTATACTTCTTATTTTAAACTTGTTTGTAAATATAACGGAACCCATAGTTTTAATTTTGTAAATTAACCAAACACTTTTTTTTATTCTCTATATCAAAAATAGTCTCTCTTCTTTATTTCTATTGGATTTTACTTTCACATGTATTTCAGAAAAAATCATTTTTTTGTGCATTTTTTTGTTATCTTGAGTAAATGAAATTGATTGTATTTGTGTTTTCTAATATATAATTGAGTTTTAATTTAAAATATAGAAAAAAAAAGAATTTGAGTATTATGTGTTACGCTCATACCAATTTGGGGATTTTTATGGATTTAATTAAAAAAATCAGGTGGTTGTCCTTCATTGGTTGGTGTTATTTGGGTATGTATAGTTGTGGACGTAGTACCCAAAACTCTTTGAGTATTTTCTTAATCTTAACAAATTTTAATTTCAGGTACTATCTTGACTTTGAATTATTAATCTTTGTATAACTTTTCAGTCTGTGTTAATCTTCCAACTAGTGAAAAACTTGTGACTTTCTATGAAAAACTTAACATAAGTCATGACGTAGCGTATGAGATTTGGATTCCGTTAATAAAAACTTAAGAATGTGATTTCACATATCTATTCAAGAAACAAGTATGCAAAAGGCGGGGATCAAGGCTGCAATTTTAAAAATGTGTAGACTATATGTGAAATTTTAACAAAGCATAGACATTATCCGGACATTTTTTTTTATGTAAAGTCTTAATATGGTTGTTTAGATAATTAACATGAATGGACTAACCAAGCTATATAAATGTTTAGTTTAGTCAGCAATATGATAAGGTTTTTATATTATATAATTAAATATACAATTTGATCAATTTTTTTTTTTTGAACGGCGAAAAACTTCTATATATATATATAGAACCCAGCCAGGGGCTGAAACGAAACAACCAGCGAACAAAAGAAAAGGAATACACAAACAAAATTACACCAGATTACTAATGTCAAAATCAATCCTGTTGGCCCAAGTTAACGAAGAGGCCTTCCTCCTGTGGCACATCCACAGGTACGAATCTTCCTTAATGTCATCGACGATACTCTTGACCGGCACAAAGATCTTATCGAACGTCTTCTTATTTCGGGCTAACCAAATCCGCCAGGTGGTAGCTAACGTAACCATGTGAGCGGTCTTTTTCCATTTTCTCGAACCGGGATTGGCTGCTATAGTGTCGAAAATCTCGGCCAGGGATGTCGCTGTTAACGGGAAGGGAATTCTCATCCACCTAAACACATTCCACCACACACTTTTAGCAAACAGGCAAGTAGCGAAGATATGATCAACATCCTCCATCCCGTAACCGCATCTTTCGCATAAAAGATTCTGAATGTTGACACCTCTCTCAGCAAGCCCGATCTTCGAAGCCACTCTATTTAACGTTGCTCGCCAGGCCAAGAAATTGGCTTTCAAGGTTGCCCAGTTGTTCCACATAAAGGGTCGGTCGTTATCTTGATCAGTTTCCCTGTCCGCTAAGAGCTTTCTCAGGTCCTTAACTGAAAAATTAGCGCCTTCGCTATTCTCAAATTTCCATCGATCCCGAGCCTCACTTAAACAAGCCTGTTGCAACCGAATCATGAGGGAACCGGTATGCAGCCATTCAGCCTCAGACTCTGGATCTCTCACCCACTCCCAAGCCCACCGACGATTACTATTCTGACCCGCAAAGCACTCCGCTACCGAAGCCTCTTTATTTTTTGCCAGGCGAAAAATGTCGGGGAACTCATCGCATAAGGCAGTCTGACCGAGCCACACATCCTTCCAGAACCTTGTTTTTGCTCCGTTACCCACGGTGACCTTTAGCTTATCGGCGACCCCGATACCCGTCTTCCTCAGAATCTCGTCCACCGAGCCAATGTCCTTCCACACTCCTGGGATGGAATTATTAACGGGGATAAGTTTTTTATTCATCCGAGAACCATGGATAGAAGATACGACCTTTGCCCAGAGATGATCAGGATCCTCTCTCATCCGCCACCACCACTTGACAATCATCGCCATGTTGAAATCACGAATCCTGCCTATACCCAAGCCCCCTCTATCTTTGGCTCTCGTGAGTTTGTCCCACCTAACCCACCTCATCTTATGACTCTCTCCGTTTTTTCCCCAGACAAAATCCCTACGAATTTTTTCTAGCTTTTTAAGGACTCCGACGGGGGCTTTGAACAACGAAAGGTAGTATGACGGAAGGCTACCCAAGACCGATTTGGCTAAGGTAACTCTCCCGGCAAACGATAAGGATTTTGCCTTCCACGTAGCCAATTTTTTCGCAAATCTATCAATCACCGGGTTCCAATTACAGGCCCTTTTCATATTACTTCCGATTGGGATTCCAAGGTACTCAAAGGGGAGGGAACCTTCCTTACAATTCAGAAACTTAGCCTTACTTGCGACGTCAGCTTCACTAACTCCTATTCCCAGGAGATTACATTTTTTGGCATTAATGTTAAGACCCGTAACCAAACTTATACAACGCATTAACCTGCTAAGGGCGATTACATTCTCTTCCGACCATTCACCGATAAAAAGAACATCATCGGCATAACAAAGGTGAGAGATACAGGGTCCGTCGTCCGGGAGCTTTACGCCTTTGAAGGATCCATTTGCTACGGCTTCATTAACGAACATGGACAACACCTCCATAGCTATAACAAACAGGAAAGGAGACATGGGATCCCCTTGTCGCAGGCCTCTTTTGAAAGCGAACTCCTTCGTCGGAGAACCATTGACCAGAACCGAACCTTTACCAGATTCGAGACAACCTCTAATCCACTTAACCCACAAATCTGGAAACCCCATATACTCCATAACTTTAAGAAGGAACTTCCAGTTAAGGGAATCGTACGCTTTATGAAAGTCGACTTTGAAAATTAATAGCTGGGATTTTTTCTTCCTGGCCCAAGATACCAACTCACTGACAATTAAGACATTATCGAGAATGTTACGTCTTCCCACGAAGGCTGTTTGACAGGGAGAAACTAAGGAGTCGATAACCGGTTTAAGGCGATTGGCCAAAACTTTTGTTAAGATTTTGTACACCGACCCAACCAGGGTTATAGGCCTGTAGAAATCTAATGTCTGAGGGTCCGCCGTCTTAGCGATGAGCGTAATGAACGTTGCGTTACAGCCTTTGCTAAAATGCCCGGAGGAGTGAAAGTCAGACATCATTTTTTCAACTAACGGCTTAAGGTCATTCCAATATCTCTTAAAAAACCTCAGCGAAAAGCCGTCTGGACCAGGAGCTTTACTCCCGTCACATTCCTTAATAGCAATCTTAACTTCATCGGAAGAGAAAGGAGCTATTAAAGAAGCTGCCTCGGTTAGAGAGATGGTAGGTAACCCCAAATTGGAGAATTGAGGCCGTCTACGCATCGGTTCCGAGAAAAGACTTCTAAACCTCTTGCCGATTTCAGACTTGAGGATCTCGGGATCCCACACCCGAACCCCTTTGAACTCCAGCTCCTGAATCCTGTTCCTGGCAACATTAATTTTAACTGCACGGTGAAAAAAAGTAGAGTTTTCGTCCCCACTTTTAATCCACATAACCCTGGCTTTCTGCTGAAGATCTAAACACTTCGCATGTTCAACCTCTTTAAACTTGGCCCGTAGTCTGGCCCTTTCTTCCAGTTCCCCACTAGTCAGATTAGAGGTTTCCGCTTTTCTTTCCAACTCTTCGATACTTCTGGCTATGGATTCAGCCTCCTTTTCTTCTTCGACACGAACCGACTCCCTCCATTTTTTTATATCCAGCTTGATCCAGCGAAGAACCCTCAAGAGGGCCAGATCTCCAGCTACACTATATTCAACACCTGCCACTCTTTTTGCAACCATGCTATTGACCTCGCCCGTCCCAATCCAGCGATTAAACATCTTGAACGGAATCGGCCCAAAATCCAAATTATTGCATCCGAGGAAGACCGGCCGATGGTCCGACAATCCCCCTCGGAGAACTTTCAGACAAGCCGATGGCCAACGTGACATGAAGGAATCACAAACCAAAAACCGATCAAGCTTACTTGTCTTAGTTCCATTGTCGGACATGTAGGTGAATTTGCCTCCCATCATATTATATTCCATGAGGCCAGCACTCGAAATGAAGGCGTTAAACGCAGCGGCCGCCCGCTCGTCGAACCTCGAATTCTTTCTCTCATCGACTTCCCTGACTTCGTTAAAGTCCCCTAATATCACCCACAGGCCAGTAAGATTCTGTTTGATCTCTAGAATATCCTCCCATAAACGTCTCCGGTTCGTTGAATCTCTTGGGCCATAAACATTCATGATGTTCACCCTGTCCTCCACATTAACCATAGCCCCAGAAGTCAACAGAAAACCACTGCCTTTAAAAATAAAATCAACCTTAAGAACCGATGGATCCCAAATAGAAAACAACCCACCAGATCTGCCCACAGCATCCAAATAAGAACACTTCATTTCCGATGAATCCCAAAACCATTTCAGAACATCCTCATCGAGGTTAGCTCGATGAGACTCCTGAATTGCCAGGAAGGAGCACTTGAAATCCCTTTTTAAACTTCTGATCCACGCAGCCTTCTCCGGTTCCGAAATCCCCCTAATATTTAACGACACAAAATTCATGAGGACTGTCTGGCCTCCAAATCCCCTCTAACTAATTTTTTCACTTGATTCTCGAAGCCGTCCAGCCGAATCCCTAACCCGGCCCCAAATACCATCGTGTCCCTCACTTCACGATCAAAAGAGACCAAACACCGATTATCGGCGACCGAAGAAGCGTTCTCCACTGGCTCCTCCATCCTATCTCCGACGGGAATTCTATGATTATCCTCGACCGCAACTCTCATCTCGTACTCTTCTTGCCTAAAAATAGCTTCCAGGTTGAAGGGGTCAGACCCCAGGGGGTTAGTTTCATCTTCTGGAACACTCGTAATTGGACCCTCATTTAAGTCTGGAGTCAAAAAGGGTTGGGCCGGTTCCACTGGGCCTTGAAAAATCTTTTTGGACTTAGGCCTGGTAGTAGTAAAGCTTAAAGGCTGCTGATCAATATTGGATGTGGGGGCCACTGGAAAAGGGGAATCCGAATCATTAACCTCCTGAATGTCAACCTCATTAGAATGCCTGGGGCCCACCAAATCCGCCGACCTAGGAGAGAGATCGTTATGATGGGGTGAGATACCCGAAGCACATGCATTGGAGAACCTCATGCAAGCCCCCTCATCTTCCACATTTTCCTCTTCTACCTTTTCCGAAACGACAGGACTCGCCGGAGAACCAATCGACTTCTCAAAACAATCCGATGACACCGCCGTCTCCGATCTCGTCGAACCCAAGAAAGCTGGAGACCAGTCTTCATTGAATTCCCTAACCCACACTTTGAATACTTGATCTTTCCATGCAACGTCCAGTGATAACTCCATTTTTTTCCCGGAATTGACTAGAATAGCCATTCTATCTTCCGATAAGGTGCCGTCACTGATATCAGTCGTAGATTTGCTTATCAAACGCCCACACCTCTCACCGATCCGATTGAAGACATGCCTGTCCCATAAGCACAACGGGACCCCAGTAACCCTGATCCATGCCACGCGGTCATAAACAGGCGCGATCCCTTCCCAAAGGTACATCCTAGAGAACCATTGAGTCCAAAATTCGTGGTTCCTCCTGAGGAACTCGTCTGCTTCCGAGACCGAAGGGAAAGTAATCAAGATTTTTAGACCTCCCACGTATCGCACGACAGCCCCTACCAAGCACTCGTCCTGAAGAATGTCTCCCAGATTTTCCATTACGGCCATGTCTTTTACTTCGCCAATCAAAGACTTAAACTCCCATAATTTTTTCGCTTCGGTAACCATTGGAGGGAGATTAATCTGCTGATCGCCGGTGTTCTCCCCATCATTAGACAACTCCTTATGCTTTCCTTTAAGGCCCCAAGGGTCATCCACTGGTCTCGAACTCCCTCCATTGCTCTTACCCCCCCCCCCCCCTTGTTGTTGCACCCCACAGGATTTCGGGTAGGATGGCTGAGGACCCAGCCTAGAAAAAACGGACCTATGGGCATCAGAATTTTACGTTTTACTCCCATCTCTGAAGAACTTAGCAAGGGATACGTCCAAAACCGCCCCGTCGATCCTCACCTCCCTGATAATATTAAGCCATTCTTGGGGGTCCGAAACACCGGAAAATCTTACGAAACCGAATTTGTTGCCTCTGCCATCCTTCTTACCGGGAACGAAGGCGTCAGTCAGGTTATCAAAATGCTCGAAGGCTCTCCACAGCCTGGCTTTGGAGCAATCTTCCGGAAGATTAGCCATGAAGAACGACGTGTCCAGCCTAATCCTTGCTTCCCTTTCTTCAAATCGCTTCACCCTTCTTTTGTCTTCCTTACTTAACACCTTATGCCAATCCTGATCTTCCCTACCTTTGGAACCCTTCAAGAAACGTAGCTCCTCTTCTTTCTTTTTCCTCAGTTGTTGCAACTCGAAAGGGTCAGCTCGTTTAAGGAGTTTTTTCTTACCCATGGCACCCAACCCGGCTCAGAATCCAAGAAGGACAACGGCCAAAACGGACAACCCAGTTTCTGCTAACAAAACTCGTTACGAGCGTAAGAAAACGCCCGATCACCGGCTGTTATACAGGACTGGGGAAGTCCGATTAGCTCGGAGGGGGGAGGGGGAGGATGCTTCGAAGAGAGAATACACGCCCGATCACCGGCTGTTATACAGGACTGGGGAAGTCCGATTAGCCCGGAAGGGGGAGGGGGGAGTGATACAGTGATGCAATGCAATTTGATCAAATGACTGGAGACTAAATGGATTTGGTTACCCAATGTATAGAAGTCACTAAAACCCATAGTTGGAGTGAAACTTAGTGGTTCGCCAACATGTTTGAAGTGCAATTTATGAGCATGACTATGCTCCCAACAATCATAAGAAACCTACAGCATGTCATCCACAATTTTTTTTTCCTATTTTAACTTGTATCACCAAACTTTTAGTATTCTATATATAATATGATATTTTGTATTTAAACAAAATTTATAAGTTCCCCTTTTAAACAAAAATCACGGTTATAACATGGATGTTTGTGTGTATATATATATATATATATATTTATATGGTTGGGCTCTATAGGAAACCCCATCTTTTTTAAAAAACTATGCAAACCCAATGTGAGCCATTGATTATCTCTCATCTAACTTGATCAATGGCTCTCCTAATTTTTGGTAAGAATCAGATTTAAAAGAAATGATATAATACATTAGTACAAGTGGAAGGGGCATTTTCGGTAGTGAAAAAGGGGCTTTTTGACTTTCCAGAACCATCAAATCATCATATCACTTTCTCTTTCTCTTACCCCTTCCTCTTTCCCATTTCTTCAACACAATCTTGAAGACAAAGAATGAACACTCTTCAAAATCAGGAGAAATAAACAACAACCACCACCAGCAACCACCTCCTCCGGTGAAACTCACCGGGCTTCTTCTCCGGCTCTCTCTCTCCTCAATCTTTAGAAGCAAATGAAGGGTCTGAATGTTGTTTTAGAGAGAGAACGATGACAACAATATTCATCATGTTCATCTATAACACCAAGAACACACATACAAGTGTGTGAGAGAGAGGAAGTGTGAACACACATACAGACGACTCGGGTCAGATTCATGTTCAGGTTCGGTTCTAATTTAGTTTGGGATTCACTCCAGATTTATTTTGGGTCAGCTGGGAGCAGATAATGAAGGCGTAGAACAGAGCTGATGGCAGCGCCGGCTGCCAGAAATCCAACCAGTAGACGAAGCAGCAACAGCACCTACACACACCCGTTCCTTCACAACTTTTCGGTCGGTACATGATTGTCTTTGAATTCCCTACATCCTTGTAATTTTTAGCTGAGTATTTGTTCGAATTGCTATTTGTTTGATTGATTTTAGGATGTGTATCTTGTTTCCTCACATTTCGTGAATCTTGGATATGGGTATATGTATATATATATATAGCTGTGAACTGTTTGGATGGATTATTCTTGAAAAATGTTGATTGTTAACTATATAGGGATTTTACAGAAATAATGATATACGGTTACCGATTTGTTTGTTTATGTATACATAAGGTCTGAAAAATTGTTAAAACTGTTGGAATAATTGTTACAGAAATAATGATATACGGTTGACGATTTTGTTGGTTTGGTTGCTGTTTGGGCTTTTGATCTGAACAGTAAGTGTTTTTTTTTGTTGGGTTGTTTGATTTACAGAAACAGAACCATAACATGTGTTAAGCACCTGTTAGAATGATATATAACGTGTGTTGATTTACAGAAACAGATCCATAAAGATATTCAATTGACAAGCTGGATGGATGTAGGCGACGTTAATGCGGGGACATTGAATAAGTCAAATCTTTTGGAAAAGAATTCTTCGTTCGTTTATAACATGTGTTAGTGGTTCATGTTGTAACAGAACACCATGATGTAACCTGACATGTGTTCATATATAACATGTGTTAAGCCCCTGATAGAATGATATATAACGTGTGTTAACCTTTGTTAATTTAAAAAAAAAACAAGTAATAACTATTTTATTTTTATTGATGTTTAAAATATCCGATAATGTGGATACTGAGCGTAAAACTTGTACACGTAATAAATGTACAAGTTAGTATGTAACGTGTAATATGAAACGAGCCATTTATGGTAACACATGTACCGGTAATTTTGGAATATATAATATGAAACGGGTCATTTGTTTTGCACATTTAGGAATGTATAACATGTGTTAAGCCTCTGTTATATTCTTTTTGTAACCTGACATGTATTCATGTATAAGCTAGTGGTTTACAAAACACCATGATGTGTATATACTGATCTAACATGTGTTACAATTTGTCTGTTCGGAACATGTAATTGCTTAACATGTGACAAAGGGTGAAAACAGTCGACGGGGGCGATGAGTTTAATGGTGAGCTTAGTTAATATCGTAATCTTGTTGTAACCCCACTTGTATACATATGATAACATGTAAGTATCCATTATAACCCGACTTGTATTCATGTATATGAAAGTGGTTTGCAAAACACCATGATGTGCGTGCACTGATCGTAACACGTGTACAAGTTAATAATTTAATATGGAACATACAAGTTAATATTGTAACACCGTATACCTGGGATAACACGTGTTAAGCCTCTGTTATAATCTTGGTTTAACCCAACATGGTGTCATGTATAAGCTAGTGGTTTCCAAAACACCATGATTTGTATATACATACTGTAACATGTGTTACGCGCCTGACATATATAACGTGTGTTAAGCCTCTATTATAATGTGTGTTAAGACTTCCAGCATGGATGCATAAACTCCAATAGTAACTTAATAACAACATAGTATACCTGATATAACGTGTGTTAAGCCTCTTTTATAACGTGTGTTAAGACTTCCAGAATGTGTTAAGTCCATACCGTTTTAACATCATGTACTAGACAAAACAATAAGAGTCTCACATTACATATTACTAGTAAACGAAAATAATAGCACTAAGAAAATGGTGGAGCTTCCTTTGACAGTCTGCCTTAGCTTTTCAGCGGCTACCTTTGCTGCCTTAGCTTTTCAGCGGCTACCCTTGCTTTATTGTTAGGGTCGGTCTTGAAACGGTTTGTAAACATGTGGGTGTGCGTATGCCAGGGAAGTTATAAAATGTGTTTTCATGTCACACGTAACACGTGTTACTTTTTAACACAAAAATAAAAACCTGCAAATTAATCTTACACAACTGAAACAACAACTAACAAAGTACACAGAACTAAAAACCTGCAATTAATTCGTCATACCCTAATACATGTCTCTAATACATCGTCATACCCTAATACATGTCTCTATAACATGTTACTATGGTTTAGCTGTGAAACAGAAGTTCAGACTATAACACGTGTTACGTTGGTTGCGCTGTAAGACAAACTTGGCTTAGCTGTGAAACAGGAGTTCAGACTATAACACGTGTTACGTTGGTTGTGCTGTAAGACAAACTTGGCTTTTCGTTTCTAAAAACAGATGTCCAGAAGTTCAAACTATAACACGTGTTAGTTGTGTTGTGTTGTAACATAAACATGGTCATGATCCTTAAGCATCTGATCCACGTTTGACAAAACCAATGGTCCCGAGAATTGGATCTTGTTTCCCTTGTATCCATCACCATCCTAATAACAAAAAGATAAGATAACCGTTAAGTCATTAACCAGACATAACTATTAACACATTCATAACCATGGTTTTTTCATTCAGCAAGTGTAATGGCTGAAAATGAGAAAACAACATCAAATAAGGACACAAATGAAGATAATGACATAAACATTAAAGATCTAAAATACGAAACATTAACGGTCTATAATTTGTAATCTATACGAACATTAACGGTTGTTCGTGTTTCACAATAACGGTTGTTCGTGTTTCACAATAACGGTTGGAATTATACAAACTGTAATTTGTAATCTATAAGTCCATACCTATATCATTTTTAAATTCAATATTTTATTGGTTCAAATATTTAAGTGTAAAATAATAGAACCGTAAATTATAATCATCTTTCAAAAGTTCATACCTACATGCTCAAGTTATCAACTAACATAAACTCCACAAAATCAGAAAAATCCATACGAAATACCCAGAATCAAACATATATGAAAACATATGTTGCATAAAACTAAAAGAGTGTAAAAACTCACAAATATCAAGATCTGAAACAACATATACAAATCATATTTTATATAAACTAAAAAAGTGTAAAAAACTCACAAATATCCAGATCTGTAACAACATTATGAAACATGTGGACAAACGAGATCTAAACGGGAATGGAACAAGATCTGGAAGGGGTTTTCACGTGGATCTGACTTCATATATTAACATCTTCATCACAAAACCACGTTCTTCATCAGGGATTGATCGATCTGATTTTTGTTCTTCATTTCGGTCTAAATTTGATTGGTAAAATGTTGGATTTCTTCATCAGGAAAAATGATACAAAAAACATGGATAAGAAAGTGAAATAAAAAAGAGAGAGTTTGATCTTTTTTATTAACAAGATGTTAATGGAGAAGATGTTAAAGAAGATGTAAAATGAAATAATGTAAAAGAAATATGGGGTTTGGTGATTTGTACAAATGAGTTGATGAGCATTAATTGATAATGTCAAATCAAATTGGGAAAAGATCTTGGGTTGGGTGAATTACTGATATACCCTTGTATGCAAAAAGGAAGATGAGATGACTATGGGATACGTGGATAGATGTAGGCCACAAGTTGAGTTTGCTAAGTTTCCTAAAAAAATGTGGTTTCTTGTAGAGCATTCCCCTATATATATATATATATATATATATATATATATATATATATAAATGGCAATTTTCGTGTTTCAATATACAAAATTCTCTCTTTTAATTATGTATTATTCCGCTTGTTAAAATCTCAATAAAAGTGTCCACCCTCTAAACACGTGTATTTTAAATAAATTTTCACACATTATATATTATAAATAAGCAACAAGTTTTAGCTTAGGGTAATTGTATCCTTGGCTTTGAGTGTGTTTCAAAAAAAATTATGTCCACAAATTATATTTTTTATTGCAGTCCACATAAATGAACTAAATTAGTATTTAGGACTTTAGGTGATATCTAAGGTTTTGTTATCTTATAATTATAAGAAAATTTTAAAATACTTTTTCCAAACTATTTATTAGCACTTTTTTTGTGTAGTGGAATAATTAGTTTTCTAGATTTAGAATTTCTAGAAGTTTTATGCGATGTTGAAGAAAACAATATTAATTGAAAGTATGCATTTTTTTAACTATAAAACAACTGGAATTTTATTTGATTCTAAAGTAATAAGATGATTGATGCAATTTTACATTTATATACTATTATTTTTCAACAAATTTGTGTATATATGAGTTGTACATGTTGCTTTAGTGGTGTTTTGTTCTAAACCAATTTGTTCAAAAAAATTTACAACAAGTTTGTGTATATATGAGTTGTACATGTTGCTTTAGTGGTTTTTGTTGTAATGATGAATGATATTTTTATACCATACATGTAAATATAATTTTTTTTTATTTTGACATATTTTGTTGAAAGTAGAGCTGTATACGCAATGAAATGGAGTATTTTTCTTATATTGTAAGTTATAACGAGTGTTGCTACTAACGGATACCTTCACAACAATATGAGTTCCACTTCAATTTCGTTCGAACAACATCGGTATTGATATTCGTTTTTTATGGTTTTTGATCAATGTGAAACATGTGTCAATGTTCTTTTGGGCATACTACAACTATATTTTTGAGATTTATCTTTCAGCTTCCATACCGAATGCCAGTAGTGTACCGCCATCGTAACGAACCGAACTGATATTGACCGAATTCTAGCCGCAACACGCGAAGAAGTTTCACTATTTTATTTATATTTTAATACATATAATATCATATGTATTGTGAACAATATATATAAAAAAGCACGTTTTTGTGTATAAAAAATGAATACCAACCAACCTTTAAGCACGACTAGAATTAGTGGGATAATTCGGATAACAAACGCATTTAAATTTTTGAAATGTAACTTTCAAAATCATTTATAATACCTTAAAGAAGAAGGTCGGTGGCATAGGCCACCAACCCCTTCTATCCCTAAACTTTGTTATAATGACAAAATTAACCCTCTAATTTTATACATGCTATTTTGATCCATCAAGTTTCAAAAGTTTCGAGTTTATTCTAAATCTAATTTCTTACGTTATTATTTTGATGTACTTGTCAATATAAATTCGAGTTCGTCTACGCTTTAACGTAGTTTTTTTAAATGAGTCAAGTCAATTAAAAAAAGTTTTATTTTTATGTATGTTTTGACGTAAAATTTGTTTGGAAACAAATCGGGTCAAATATAATACGTTTTATTCGGCGAGATAAATTTGAGTTACTATATGTTCCGACGTAAATTTAGTTAAGAAATGAGTTGGGTCAATTTTAGTCTATATTTTATCATGTTGCGTACGATGTCACCGCACATGTTTATTTTATATATGTTTTGGATTGATCTACGTTTCGACGTAAATTTTGTTTTGAAACAAATCGGGTCAAATATAATATATTTTCATTCAACAGCATCAATTCTGATTGCTCTATGTTTCAACGTAAATTTAGTTCGGATACGAGTCGGGTTGATTGTAGTCTATAATTTATCATCTCGCGTACGGCTCCGCCGCAACGCGCGGCGTGTAAAAAAACTAGTTATTGTTGTTTTATACACCGAGCTTTACTAGACCTTCGAGTCTAAACGAGTATATTTTAGATTTATGCATTAATTTATTTCAACTAAATAATTATGAGTATAAACTAAAAAAAAAAACACAATCATTAATACAATATTTTATTTTGATTATAAAGCATTATAAAATGTAGCTTTTTTAACGGCCCGGGTATATAAAATGTCGATTGTAGCAAGAAGCTAAAGCCCAAATAGAAAACATTACAATAAAACGTTAATATAGTCAAAAGAACACTAGGGGGCTGTTTGGTAGCCTCTGAATGGTCATTAAGAGGCTACCTCTTAATGGAACCATTAAGAATTTTACCAATGAGAAGGTAGAAGAATGTGACATGTGATGATTACCATTCAGAGGTCACCTCTTAACCATTCAGACTTGAGGTTACCTCTTATTCATTCAGAGGTTTTAAACCATTAAGAGGTAGCATCTGAATGGTTATTAAGACGGCTACCAAACAGCCCCTAGTTCAGTCTAACTAATGCATAGAGTTTTACCATATTCCTCACTAATAAAACCCGTTGAATTTACTGTCTTCTATTATTTTCGGAACGGAGATTGTCTTGTTGTTGAAAATCTTGTCATTTTTGGGCGACCATACACACCAACATGATATCACGAAAATCGCCTTTAAAAGCCTTTTTGTTTTTTGTCCATACTGGAAAATCATTTAGGAAATTAAGGGCATGTTTGGCTAAGCTTTTTGAAACAACTTATTGACTTATTGGCTTTTTGAAAAGTCATAAGCTCCAAAATGATGTTTGGCAACTAGGTTGTATGTAAGGGGAAAAGTGACTTTTTCAAAAAATCACTCCATACTGGCTTTTCCAAAAAACTAATAAGTCAATAAGTTGTTTTCAAAAAGCTTAGCCAAACATGCCCTAAGAAGGTCCTTCATTGAGCTCTCAAAAATTGGTGGGATTTTGCACCAAAAACAGACTAGTAGGCATAACAGGATGTTTCGGGAAGTTGTCATAAAATGTATATATGCTTGAATTTGTGTTTACACACATCCTTGCTAAAGCATTCGGTGTGGGAATTTTCTTCATAAAATCAGTTTTTTTTTTTTTTTGACTTTTTTAGGTAGCCAATTTAACCATTCAGAATTTTGATTAATCAAGGTATAAACCATACGATCTGGGATACCACGAACAATCGAAGCTCGAGACTTTGGAGATATTGAAAAACGAGGAATGAGACTAGTCACCAAGACGTGGCTATCACTCCTAACTTGGTGGTGTCATTCCCGAAATATGGTTAGGTACTTATCCATCGAGGTAGGAAGTTCATCCTAACTCGTTGGTAAGGGTCCACAAGAGTGGGGTGAGTGAAATTGCCATTAAGGTAAGGAAATAACTTCTATCTAATGGTGTAATTTCGTAAAATTAATAACAACGGATTGAAAGTCGTCACCAAAGTAAGGGTTTCACTCCAATTTTGGTGATGTCGTTTCGTTTGTGGAATACAAGTGTCTTCATATCGTAGTGTAATTTCGCCTTAGCAAGGGCATATTTTAGGACCAAAAGATAAGAAGAAGCAAAGTAGGAAGAATCAAGTATTATTATGCAAGATACAAGAAATGTCAAATAAGCACAAGAAACACTCATGCGGGTTTCTTAACTACAGTCTAGGTCAAATATGTCATTTTTTCCTAATTCTCTATAGTTATGGCTCTGATATCAATCTGTCACACCCCAATCGATGGGTATCTAATCCACTCTAAATCTTTTCTTGTGATATCATCATCATATATATCCTGTAACATGTATAAAATATTCGTCAACACAAATTATGTCGGTGAGCATACTCGTTTGTCTACATAACATAAGTATGAATAAAGTCTCAAATCCACATGTTTAAAGCTTACTAATCATGTAATCATAAAAGCATGTGATAGCTAACAATCAACCCAAAGTTTCCTCTTGCGTAACCTTATTACCGAAGTGAATAAGGCCGTAAAGATTTAATACTTAACAATGACCCACAAAACAGGGCGGTGTGCTAATCCTATAACACTATACATGTTAAGAGAGACTTTTTAAAGTTAATGATAGATAGCATGGCATAAGATTGTTTTAGCATGTATGACACAAATAGCATAACAAATAAGCATGTTAAAGGATTGAGTGTTTGTATAAGATTGATTGTATGTATGTGAAAGTGTGATTAATACGGATACATGTTGCAACCCAAATAGTGTTAAAGCGTAAAATGAGTCAAGTATGAACTCACAGTTTGCAAAGAATTTCCACAAAAATGCGAGTGAGAGGTTTGAAGGTTGGAATCACCAAAGTTACCCTAAAAGGTAAACAAAGGTGTATGAGTATGAGGATTTGGAGGTTGGAAAGTAAACGAAATTTACGAGTATGAAACTACATAAAACATATCTTGCCTAGACACTTTTGAGGTCCAAGTGGGGATTTTTTTGTTAAACTTTATAAGCATGTTCATCTTTACTTTGTTTTTGGAACATTTTCGCACCAAACCATGTCACCAACAAACTTCCATGATGAAGGGCTTGTGTTAAGGTTTTGTTCCAGAAACTTTAAGGTTCATATGCCTTTTTTTAAGTTCTTGTAAGTCTTTAAGTAATCTCTAAGACATAAAGTCAGTAAAAGACATCAAGCCTCCAATCTCGAAATGTTGGAAGGACTCGTCTAGGTGATATCTCACTTGGTTACTTAGTGAGCTAGATAGATTAGTTTACGTTTATCATACTTGTATTCATGACCATCCGAATCATCCATGTGATGATTTGTGCATTGGTAAATTCTTGAGGTTAAAGGATTTATCATATCTCTAATGCTTGACATACTTGACAATATAACTAATAATATATATAAGCCTATATAATACATACTCCAAAAAACCCAACTATGATATCAACCAAACTGTAACACCTCGCAAAAATCTTGCCCAATGAAGTAATGACACTTGTCGTGAACTCTAAAGGGATAATAAAATTTCTTTGAAAGGATGTAAGTGTCAACATGAAAATCCTTGCCTCTGAGTGACCATTTATCAGATTCAGAACTTTATTGTATTGATAACGTGTTCTCGAAAACGACTGATGGAAGTTATAAAAGTTGTATGGACAAATATATGAAGTTTCAAAATTTTTGTCTTCTGGTCAAACCTTACGGACCGTAAAAGGCTCCGCTTATGGTCCGTAAGGACTGTAACTGGGCGATGAAAATTAAAAGCGGTTACGGACCGTAAGGGCTCAGGCTTACGGTCCGTAAAGACTGTATCTGGGCAGAAAAATGGACAGCTGCAGGTTTGTCACCTTCTACAGCCTTTAACCGAAACCATGGGCTGTTGTCTGTTTTTGGACACGTCTTTGGACACTTTTTGAGCTCTCATAACACCTGGTTGCAACATAGGAGCATCCCTTGCACTATATATAGCCCCATTTACTTTCATTTCAACTTGCACTTTCAAAAATCTCAAACTCTCTCTCTAAGCTCACTTTTCTGGGATTCCTGGTCAAGAAGGAAGCCCTCCTCAATTCAAGTTTCGAGCTAGGACCTTGTGTAATGTTCCTAGCCTCCTTAGTTCGGTTTTCATGCGTTTAAAAGCCGAAAGTCAAAGTTGTCGTAATAACACTTTGACTATCGGGGTTTAGACCTTAACGGTCCAGCCATTGTTCGAATCGAATGTGGCTACGTGATCGTAATTAAGTAGGTGTTAATCCCTCAAAAGGGCACCTCCTAATTACCACGTTTACTTAGTTAATTGTCGGGTCAACATAATTAACATAAAAAGTCAAACGGATCAGTTTTTAAATAAAATCAAATTTGATAATGTAGAGGTTATAAAATATGTTTTATCACTTTAATAACTTGGTAAGTATTATTAGAACATGTCTGGACATGTTCAACCCGACAATTCTGACTTTCGGCTCGGTTCGCAACCGAAAGTCGCAAAAGTTGACTTTTGCTTTAACTTTCAGTTCTGACCCGAATTAGCTTAGTTTCTTTATGCATTAAGGTTCCTTTGTGACCATATTATATAGTAATATAACCCTCTCAGGTTATATTACATGGTCTCTTAATAATCCAAGTTTATTTGCTTGTTTCCGTTATTATGCTTAATTTTGACCATTATGCCCTTATGGTCTAAAAATGAGATTTTTAAATATGTAAGCATACAAATAAGTTTTTTTTTTTGAAAATAAAGCATACAAATAAGTTAAGTACTGATATATAAACATGTCTAAATTATTTTGACATAATATTCTGGTCTCAAACTGATGTTATGCAAGTTATCGCAAACTTAGCTTTTGTAATGACTAAATTACCCTTTTATGTATGAATCATGTTTAAACATAGATTTTGACACAAAACTCATTACCTACTGTTATGATATCATTTTTAGGGATTTTTGGAATATTGGTTCAGATTAGATACTGACCATAACATTGAGTTCTCGTATAAATTATATAATTGACGATAATGCCCTTTTTGCTAATAAAATGTGATTTTACATATGATTAACATGCCAAACCTTTTTTTACTGATCTAATATGAAAAATAAAATATATTAAACATCTAAGGCTGATCAAAATCTCAAAATCACATGAACATCACAAATATCGTCAATTATCGATTTTTACGCTAATTAGGTGAATAATATGGTTTAAAACCATATTTAGCACCTAAGACTTGTTACCTACTGAATTTATAAATAAATTTTAATATTTTTACAGTAGGTATAAGTCATGAACTCAGACTTCCAATTTTGCCCTTATAACTATGTGTGAAATGACCAAAATGCCCCTAGGGTGCATAGTTTGGTCATAAATGGTAAACCACACATACATATGATATCCTACTGTTAATATAACATAAATAAAACATTTTTAGAAAATGATTATGACCAGAACCTCAGTTTGCATGTAAACCTCGTTTATAAATCATAAAATGACCAAAACGCCCCTATGAGGCTTAATTTGGTTTTAAAATCTTTTTGGGCATAATTAATGATATCCTATTAATATCATAACATATATTAAGCATAATAACTTATGGAACTTGTACAATGCTCCTCCGGTTACCCGTTATGCTTATACGCGTTCGATGCGGTTTATGTAACTAGTTTGCATAAATTAGCCGAAACGGGTTAAACCTTATCATTTTAACTTCAAAATCCATAATGTATTTAGTTTACCAATAATATACAAGTCTCCATACTTGTTGGGTCTAAATTACATTCCAATCCGGTCATCGCTTAATCTAGAGTTTCGTACCGAAAATCCTTCTTTAAACTAACAGGTCTAAGTTTACAACTTAAATAAGACCCGTTAGTAATCTAATAGGTTAATAAAACTTTTGTTCCAGATTAGGAGCCCCGCTAAAAGATACTTGCACTAGTTTGATTAGATTATACGGCTGAGTAAACAAATCTCGCATTTTAAAGCTCAGGTAAATACTTTTAACATATTTACCCTTATACGGGCTTGGGATATGGTAAAATATATTACCACTTGGTCGGGTATGGAATCATTTAATCGAATAGTGGTTAATTAATTACATAACCCGTTTTAATCTGTTTTGTTTGATAACATAAACATTTGGGGGTTAATACGACCGTGTCCTGGATATTATCGGCTCATTTCATTTGTAAATGGCCACGACTTAAGCACGAAGTGTAGGCATACACCTGAAAGTTGCGTATGTAAAAAGATATACCCACTTGTTGGGGATAACTCCTTGTGGGTTTATATTAGTGGTGTGTCTATTAATCATGTCTCGGCTTCTATCCCGGGCCCTAAACGTACGACAAACATGTGAATCTGATACAAGATTATTTTTATATAATTTTCCCAAGTTATAAAAGAATATTTGTGCATTGTGCATTCAAATCAATTTTCATAAATGTTTTTAAAAGAGTCGGTTAATTGTATTTACCAGTGTAAAATGACGTATTTTCAAAAACGCTAAGTGACAGGTACTACTCGTAATTGACTGTGAGCTTCTGGGCGTTAATTAGAGAATCTTGCAAGTTCATAATGCCTTAAGTCTGTCGAACATGTTTTTGTAGTATATTTAGATCCGCCTGTGGATCCTTTCTTACAACCTTATGTATATTATTTTATTCGTACTTTACACTTTCGGTGTGTAATAGTAATTTCTACCAAGACTTCCGCTGTGCTATAAACTGTATATATTTGACTATGATGATATCAACTACGTCACAATACTCCCCACCGGGCCCACCGGTAATATGTGGAAATATCGGGGTGTGACACAAACCTTGGTTGAACATTATGTTGAGGTGGAAAATATGTAAGGTCTTGGATTCATTAGTTCAGATCTAATGAGTAATCGGACTCATGAAAAACACAAACACATAATAGTGTTCGAATAAGTGTCTAAGACGGGACATATCTTTATGTCATTTCATACTTGTAACTTACGTTTACATTCCCAATTCCCAATTCCCAAGCCCAAATACTCATACACCTTTGTTTACTTTCTTATGGTAACTTCAGTGTTCCATCCTTCAAAACCGCTCGTTCACGCTTTGTGGAAAATCTTCGCAAATCGTGAGTTCATACTTGACCCATTTTACGCTTTAAACACTATTTGAGTTGCAACATGTATCTATATTAATCACACTTTCACACACATATAATAATTCTTATACAAACACTTAATCCTTTAACATGCTTATTTGTTATGCTATTTGTGTCATACATGCTAGAACAATCTTATGCCATGCTATATGTCATTAACTTTAAAAAGTCTCTATTCACATGTATAGCTCTATGTGATTAACATACCGACCCGTTTTGTGGGTCATTGTTAAGTATTCAATCTTTACGGTCTTTTTCACTTCGGTGATAAGGTTACCCTAGTGGAAACGTTGGGTTGATTTTTAGCTATCCCATGCTAGTATGATTACATGATTAGTAAACTTTAAAACATGTGAATTTGAGACTCTATTCATATTTGTGCTATGCAGACAAACTAATATGCTCACCAACATAATTTGTGCTGACGGATATTTTCTATATGTTGCAGGAAATATTTGATAATGATTTTGCTAGAAAAGAGTTAGGGTGGATTTGGATACTCACCTAGTTTTAATTTATGCATTTTAATATTGTTAGTTTTGAAATTTCAAATGTCGTGCTTTCCATTTTCATGAACAATGTAATGCTTGATTTAGTGATATGAAATGAAATCTTGAATTTAAATTTATTGTCGCAAATTTAGTGTTATGTTTTCTTTGAGTAATATATTACGTCTCGCCTCGATGTTTTACAATCGGTTAGGGTGTGATAATATAGATATAGATATAGATATAGTTATAAATTTATGTTTTATAAATTTTATTTTTTTAAATAAATAAAAAGCAAATATTTAAAGTACATTTTTATGTTTTATTTAATTTGAATTTTTATACGAGCTTTATTCAGAATGCATTTATTTTGTTGTTATATTTAAAAAAAAAAAAAACGTGGTTCCATATACCGCGGTTATATAAGGTTGGGCATTGTCGAACAATACTCGGGTACATGCCCTATCCGGGTTATTGACTGTGTTGACGAAACTTGACCCAGGTTAAAAACCCGATTTGTACATGCCTAGCTTGTTGGTTGAAAACCCGACCAAATTCAAAGATGCTAGAAAAAATAGGTGTACATTTATTTGCCGCATTTGCGGGTTCATGAATCAAGCCAGTTTATTCAAAAATATATAATAAAATTTTCTTATGTAACCGTAGATTAAAAAAAACACTCGTGAAGTGTGGCATATTCTTTCAATTATAAACAAAAGAATAACCTCGTGAAAGCTTAATGTCAGTATGACAATACCAACCTTAACTCCTTAACTCTTAAGCAACAATATCTAGAGAAGTTCTTATAAGGGGTCCACGGTCCATGGCACCCGAGAAGCTACACGCCTATAATCCAATTAAAAACTCTACCATCAACGGTAACTAAAACCGAAAATAATTATAATTAGTATTAAGCTCTCCGTGTTGCGGGTGGTGGGCATAAAACTATGCTATCAATGTTGCGGGGACCTTAGGGATCAAGTGTGACCACCAAACACTGTGCTAAGTAGCAACCCAGAGCCGTCCTCGAGAATTCTTAAAAAAAATTAGGCCTCGGGCGGTAAAAAAAAGTTAGGCCCAAAATTGTGGTTAAAGATAATTGAATTAAAAAAAAAATTAAATGTTGGTGGTAAAGCTTGAGACCTTTACATTATCTTGAGATGGTTTTTCCACTCCACTACCAACACTAATTTGAATAATAGATAGATTGCATATATTAAATATATAATTTAGTATATATATAAAAGCTTATAAAACCTTTCGGTCCCTTTGAAAATTTGGGCCTCGGGCGACGGCACGGGTTGGCCAGCCCAAGAGCTGCCCCTGTAGCAACCGAACGACAACCTGTGAGAAAAGACAGTAAAACAAAAACTTATGAAGTATGTTGTAAATTAATAAATATAAAGAATTTTTGTGGCAAAACTATAAAAAAATCAAAATTTATTCCCGTTCCGGTCGGTTGACTCATCGACTAAATTTAAAATGGACAGCTATGTTGACTCAAATGAATTGGTTTAGCCGGTGTGGATACCAGCGGTACAATTTATACTGATTTGAATTGAATTTATATTTATAATTAATTAAGTTTGTCATAATATTTTTATACAATTTTAGTTTATATTTTTAACCCTACAGGAACGTCTACGAGAAAGTGGTTGCACCGATATTAATGTTATGAATAAGGGGCTAGGTGGAAAAAAAAATACAAGGTCAATTTAAGGATGTTGATGCATAGGGGATTGGTAAAGTCGTCAGTGCTTTTGTAGTTTGAGGGTAGTTCAAGCCAGGTAAAAATGATGTTACAGTGCAGGATTGAAGAAAGTTAGGATACATAAAAAGGAATACAAGTGAAACGCAATCTGCGTTTCTTATGGGTGAATACAAGTGAAACGCAATCTGCGTTTCAAGCCAGGTAGTTCAAGCCAGGTAATATGGGTGAATATCGGCCGATTACTTTGATTGGTGTTATTAGTAAAGTGATTTCAAAGATTCTTGCTAATCGAATCAAAGTTGTGATGGGGACGAGTACAAGTGAAACGCAATCTGCGTTTCTTACGGGGAGATACATTCTTGACGGTCCCTTGATTATTAGTGAGATTTTTTCATGGGAGAAAACGCTTGGTAAAGAGTTATTTTTATTTAAGATTGACTTTGAGAAAGCCTATGATAACGTTAATTGGGGATTTTTGTTATCTATTATGAGGCAAATGAATTTCCCCGAGGTATGGTGTAAGTGGATTAAAGGTATTTTATTATCGGCCCGGTCGTTTATTCTTGTCAATGGATCTCCTACATTCGAATTTAATTGTGAAAAAGGCATTCGACAAGGGGATCCACTCTCTTCGTTCTTGTTTATCATTGTGATGGAGGCATTGTCATGTATGATTCGCAAAGCTTGTAATAGTGGGGCGTTTGATAAGGGTACTTTTCTTTCATCGTGGATTCAACCTCCCACGTGAATTCGGGACCTCTACGGGCATCCCATTTGACCTTTACAATAGGTACATGCTTCCTTCGAAGCTTCTTAACCTGTCGATCCTCAATCGACAATGGTTTTTCCACAAACTTCAAGCTCTCATCTATATGCACATCTGTATGGGGTATAACCAGTGATTCATCAGCGAAGCACTTCTTCAGATTGCAGATGTGGAACACATTGTGAATTCCACTGAGCTCTTCTGGTAAGTTTAACTTATAGGCAACTGACCCGACACGTTCGATAACCTCAAAAGGTCCTATGTATCTCGGGCTTAGCTTGCCTTTCTTACCAAATCGCATCACCCCCTTCCAGGGTGATACTTTAAGTAACACTTTATCACCTACTTCGAAGTGAAAAGCTTTACGCTTTGGATCTGCGTAACTCTTCTGCCTATCCCGGGCAGCCTTGAGACGGTCACGAATCTGGACAACTTTGTCCGTCGTTTCAAAGACTATCTCTGGGCCTGACAATTGGACATCTCCAACTTCTGCCCAACAAATGGGCGATCTACACTTTCTACCGTATAATGCCTCAAAAGGCGCAGCCTTAATGCTGGTATGGTAGCTATTGTTGTAGGAGAATTCGACTAAGGGTAGGTGCTTATCCCAACTACCACCCAAATCGATCGCACATGCACGTAGCATGTCTTCCAAAGTTTGAATAGTACGCTCACTCTGACCGTCTGTCTGAGGATGGTAAGCCGTACTAAAATTCAAACGCGTTCCCAAAGATTGTTGGAAGCTTTTCCAAAAATGTGACGTGTATCTAGTATCTCGGTCAGAGATAATAGACACATGTATGCCATGTAGGGCTACAATCTTATCAACGTATAACTGGGCTAACATGTCGGAGCTATAAGTCTCCTTGATGGGTAAGAAATGTGCTGACTTAGTCAGTCTATCAACTATAACCCATATTGTATCATTTCCTTTCCTTGTCTTAGGCAACTTGGTAATAAAATCCATAGTTACCATTTCCCACTTCCACGTAGGAAGTTCAGGCTGTTGTAGCAAGCCTGACGGCTTTTGATGTTCTGCTTTGACCTGCGCACAAGTCAAGCACTTAGCTACATAGGCAGCTACAGACTTTTTCAAGCCTATCCACCAATAATTTGCCTTTAGATCCTGGTACATCTTATCAGCTCCAGGATGAACGGAGTATTTGGAACTATGGGCTTCCTGGAGGATGACATCTCGAAGTCCTCCATAAATTGGAACCCATATTCGTCCATTTAATCTTAGAATTCCGTCATTGCTAAGAGTTAACTGCTCCTCAGTTACCCCTAGCTTTTCGTTAGGATAGTTAGCTTCCAACACAGCTTCCTTCTGTGCAGCTAACAACCTTTCAGTCAAACTGTTCTTTATCTCCATGCGCTTGGCATTGATTCGGATGGGTTTCACCCTTTCCTTTCGACTCAAGGCATCGGCGACTACATTCGCCTTGCCGGGATGGTATCTTATTTCACAATCATAATCATTTAAAGTTTCCATCCAACGGCGTTGCCTCATGTTTAATTCCTTCTGATTAAACAGATGCTGAAGGCTCTTGTGATCAGAATAGATTACACACTTGATTCCATATAGACAATGCCTCCACAGTTTTAGTGCGAATACAACGGCACCCAATTCCAAGTCGTGGGTGGTGTAATTCTTTTCATGCACCTTTAACTGTCTTGAAGCATAGGCAATAACCGTGCCTTTCTGCATAAGCACACACCCCATGCCAGTGTGCGATGCATCGCAGTAAACCACGAACTCTTCTATTCCATCTGGCAATGTCAGAACTGGGGCGTTGCTCAACTTTTGCTTCAGAATATCAAAGGATTCTTGCTGCTTAGGGCCCTAAACGAACTTTACGTTCTTCTTAGTTAAGGAAGTTAGGGGTGCATCAATCCTTGAAAATTTTTCAATGAAACGCCGGTAATATCCTGCCAATCCCAGGAAACTACGAATCTCTGTAGGCATTTTTGGCTCTTGCCAGTTCATTACTGCTTCAACTTTAGCAGGATCCACCTGGATACCACGCTCACTGACCACATGTCCAAGATATTGGACTTCTCGTAGCCAAAATTCACACTTAGAGAATTTGGCATAGAGCTTCTCCTGATGTAGAAGTTTGAGAATACAACGAAGGTGTTTCTCATGGTCAGCTCGATTCTTAGAATAAATGAGAATGTCGTCGATGAAAACGATGACGAATTTATCTAAGTACGGCTTGCAAACGCGATTCATGAGATCCATGAACGCGGCTGGTGCATTAGTGAGCCCAAAAGGCATCACTAGGAACTCGTAATGACCATAACGAGTCCTAAATGCTGTTTTATGCACGTCTTCATCTCTAACCTTCAGTTGATGGTAGCCTGACCTCAAATCAATCTTCGAAAAATAACTTGCTCCTTGCAACTGATCGAACAAATCGTCGATCCTGGGCAAAGGATATCTATTCTTTATTGTGACCTTGTTAAGCTCACGATAATCGATGCACAGACGCATCGATCCGTCCTTCTTCTTGACAAATAGGACTGACGCTCCCCATGGAGACGAACTAGGTTTAATGAAACCTTTAGCTAGCAGTTCGTCCAGTTGTGTCCTCAATTCCTTCATTTCTGTGGGCGCCAACCTATAAGGTGCTCTAGCAACTGGTGCTGCTCCGGGGATGATATCAATCCTGAATTCCACTTGCCTATCTGGTGGCAAACCAGGTAGTTCTTCCGAAAAAACTTCAGGGTATTCAGAAATGATGGGGATGTCTTCGATCTTTGGTTTAGGCTCATCAATAATCACTTGTGCCATGTAGATGACACAACCCTTCTTTAAACATTTTGAAGCCTTGAGCATAGTCACTTGCTCAGGTAGTCCATACTGGGTATCTCCCCGAATGGTAAGTGATTCACCAGACGGAGTCTTTATCACCACTTGTTTCTTGTTACAGACAATTTGGGCCTGGTTATGAGATAACCAGTCCATACCCAGAACTATGTCAAAACCGGCCAACTTAAAGGGAAGTAGAGACAGAGGAAAAGAATGGTTCTTAATGGATATAACACATCCATCTAACACAATTGAGATGGTTTCTAGTGTACCATCTGCTAACTCCACCTCATAATTCACACTTAAGGTTTTGACAGGTAATTTCAACAATTCACAAAACTTATTATCAACGAAGGACTTATCAGCGCCTGAATCAAAAAGTACTTTAGCATAGACGTCATTTACAAGGAAAGTACCTGTAATAACGTTGTCGTCTAGAACCGCTTCCTTGGCATCCATTCTGAAGACTCTAGCATTAGTCTTCTTGGCCTCTTCAGGCTTCTTGGTGTATTTAGGGCAGTTGGTTTTAATGTGCCCCTTTTCATTGCAACGGTAGCACGTTGCGTCTTTCATCTTCTTGCAATCCAAGGTTTTGTGATCCGTGGACTTGCATATTCCACATGCATAGGTTTTTGACTGAGTCTGTGAGTTCGACTCAAGTCTGCACTTTCCAAAGTGTTGTTTCTTGCATATTTTGCATATTTTGCATTTGGGCTTCTCACCAGAATGATGCCCATCTTTCCTTGACTCAGATCCTTTCTTGTTGTCACCGTTCCCACGGTGCTTCTTGTTCGATCTCCGTGAACCATCATCTTCACGTTTTCTCTTCTCAGCCTCCTTATTCCTCAGCGATCTTTGCCTGACCGCATCCAAAGTGAGGGACAGGGATATGTCAGCTACAGATCTAAAAGTAGCTGGCCGAGAAGCCTTTACGCTTGCCTTGATTTCCGGGGCTAAACCACCGATAAAACGAGCTATTCTTTTTGGTTCCGGGGTCACCAGATAAGGAACCAACCGGGACATCGTGTTGAAGCTCGTTAGGTAAGCTTGACAGTCAAGGTTTGTCATCACCAATGATAGAAAATCAGACTCTATCTTCTCCACCTCATGCTGAGGGCAGTAATTTTCCCTGATAAGGGCAACAAATTGATCCCATGACATATTGTACAGTGGGATTTTCCCAGTGGCTTGAATCAGTGATCTCCACCATGCTAAAGCTTCACCCTTAAAAGACTGCGACACAAACTTGACCACATCTCTCTCAGTGCATCCGCTGATATCCACAACCGTATCCATCTCATCCAGCCACGTTATACAGTCAATGGCTCCCTTCTCCCCAGTGAAATCCCGGGGTTTGCATGAAACAAAATACTTATAAGAACAACCCTTGTCACGGGGTCCCTGGTTTAGTATAACCTGCTGAGACGGAGCACTGTGGTGGTTCGAGGAGTGTCGATCATCATCTTTCTTCGATTCGTCCTTCTTGGACGGTGGCTTTGAAGGCTGTGTAGATAGAGTCCTACTACGAGTCCCACTATACTCTTCGTACTGCCGTTCCAATGCCTTTGTAACTGCGTCGTCGACCAACGCTTTTAATTCGGCACCCGTTATATTAATCCGGGCATTATCAATGTTCTCCACTGGATGACTATTTATCTCGTCTGAGTTAGCCATTTTAATTGAACTGTTACAGAAAACAAGGACAATAGTTTATTTGGGAGTTTATTATGGAATTGCCCCTTAGGGTAATTCATTAACCATGGTAAACAGAGACCATATTTGGTTAATTTATTAATCATATTTATTTAGGATTTCTATCATAATTTATCCTAATTATAAAACAATAACAGTTTTATTTGTGGCACAAAAGGCCTAGTCACGTGGACATTTTAATTTATAAGCTATGATTTCAGAGAATCAAAACCTGAAGGTATATTGGCACAATAGGCCTAGTCACAAGGACGTTTATAAATTATAAGCTATGATTTCAGAGAATCAAAGCATGAAGGTTTGAACCTAGTTCATTACCTTTATCTGACAGGGAGTCATCGCTACCACTGTCTTTTGGCTCATATGGAAATGAGCAGGGCCCATAGGCACTATATTACCACGTATAGTAAAAATATGATCATCTTAATTGATGACCTAAACCCACGATTCAGAGATCATATAATTGGGTTAGGAATCTTTTGAAGAATCCTTTAATAATAATGACGTGTGTGATTTTTAATGAATCACGTCTGCCAGGAGTGTTAACATATTTTCAGATGTTAACAGGGATTTGAATCTTTTTAACAGGTCTTACCATCTTGGCCCGGCCTTAAAATGACTCGAAGGCTAGGTTTCACTCTTTAAGATTCTTATTAAAAATTTAAAGTAGGCAGATTATTTATTAAAAAGGAATGAGTTTTGATTTATTTATTTCATATATAATATATCTATGCACATATTGGCAAACATGAAATTTATAAAACAAACATTCCATTAATTTATTAAAATATTACACGCTGCCCTAAACGGGTCTTTTCAAATAACAAACTTACCCACTCAGGGGTTTAAACAAGGATTTACCCACGCAGGGGCTTAATAACACACATACCCACGCAGGGGCTTAATAACACATAATAGTCCACGCAGGGACTTAAACAATAACATACCCTCGTAGGGGTTTACATAAAGATAGACCCACGCACGGGTCAAAACAAACAAGCATACCCACGCAGGGGTTTAACAACAAATGGAAGGATTCATCGGTCCTTCTTGCTCTTCCCTTTAATTAGGCTCGTTAGTCCTTGGAAGAAAGTTTGTCGCTCCCTTCGTTCCCTGTGAAACTCTCGCTCTACATGGTCCAACCTTTGCAGAATTTCTTCACGCTTTGGTGGAGAGAACCTTGGTGGTTGCGACTGTTGCCTGATAATAGGTCTTGCAGGTATCTGGTACCCATGAGTTGGGTACCCTACTCCCCATGGATCTCCATAGGGTCCTTGGGTGTTGTAGTTAGTCGCTACCATGTAAGGACCGGCTTCTGCGTAGTTGTAGTTGGTGTGCACTGGCTGTTCAAACGGGTTATATGCCATGGAACCCGTGTATGCTGGAATTGGGTTATCAAAACCCATAGGCGGTGGTTGCGGTGCAACTGGGTGTGAAGGTCCACCCATTTGTGGATCTTCTTGATGTGGCGGGTAGTGGCTGCCACTTGATTGCCGAGGATAGCTGAAATGGAAGTCTCATCCCCGTGTAGACATACGCGGTCCAGATCTCCTACGCCTTGGCGGTTGCGGAGCTGCCGGTTGAACTGGTGGCGGTGGAGGCGGTGGCGTAACTGCCACAAACCGTGAATCCACCGAGGGATCCTGTTGCTGCTGCTGAGGCGGTGAATGGCGAGGAGGTGTATAGTACCATTCGTGCCGGGTAAACATAGCTTGAAAGCTATCTGGACCAACATAGGGTGATCCGTGGAAAGAAGATCCGTCGGAGATCTCTATCGGGTGGTTTGGTGTACCACTGGCAGGCTCGACGGGGTCCGTATCCTCGTCCATGTCGTCCGCATGATCGCCAGAGAAATGATCCTCTGGCCCCAATGGGTTAAAACCCACTGGTTCTTGTATAAAATTCGCCGGGTTAAACCGGCCCCTAAAAACTGGTGTAGGGTCACCAAAAGAATGATGCGATAAGGATCGCTCTAACGGTATGTATGAGGGTTGAGGGTTGTTGGGTTCGTACTCCGGCTGTGGCCCATAAGGGTTAGGAGGTGTTGAACTGTGTGAGACCGACCGTCTAGCCGGCTCAAAGAGGTTTCTCCGGTTCTGCCGGGGGTCGTCACTCTCCGTGGTAGATGGAGCTCCCACATTTGAAGGTCCAGCTTCATTATCATTGGGGGCGGTGATTGGCCCCTTGCCTCTTCCTCTTCTCCTGAAGAATCTTGGCGGCATTTTTAATTCCTGTCAATATATCATGAGATAACAAAACAAAAATATGCAAAATAAAGGACAACACAAACAAAGTGGAATTTGTCCTATGTTATATGTCTAGACTCGAAAGTTTAGAAATGTGCAATTGTGTCATTGGGATTAAACACAAAAGGCTAGTGTTTAATTCACTCAATGTTGGCTCTGATACCAACCTGTCACACCCCGATTTCCACGTGTCACAGGTGGGCCCGGTGGGGGAGTATCGCGACGTGGTTGGCAACATAATAGTCAAACAACACAATATTTAATATGCACAGCGGAAGCAATTTAAAAGATATAATACAACCGAATTTAATATTGTAATATCAAATGTCACAATATTCGGAAGTTTATCCACAGATGGATCAGAAACAAAATGGAAACAATAGTTCAACAGACTTCAGGCATCTTAAGCTTGCGAGACTTCTAATGATGCTAAGGAGAAATCCCAGCCAATTACGCTTAGTACCTGCATTTAATCTTTATGGGAAAATACGTCAGTTTACACTGGTAAATACAATCAACTGACTCATTTTGGAAAATGATTGAAAATTGATTTGGATGCACGTGGCATAAACATTTTTATTTAACTTGGGAGAATTATTTTAAATATATAATCTTGTGAACGAATTACATGTTCCTTGTGCGTTCAGTAGCCCGGATCAAGTCCGGGTTAAAGATCAATAGACACACCACATTATTCCTTTCGTGCACTGACGGGTGTACGCCTACACCCCGCGCTTAAGTCGTGGCCATTTCGTAAAATGATGCCAAGGATATCCGGGACATGGTCATTAACCCCCCAAAGGCTTTAAGTAACAAGACTGTTTAAACGAGCCGATCAAATTATTCAATTAACCACCCAACGATGGAAGATTTGATGCCCGATCAAGTGGTATTCTATATACCGTAACCCAAGCCCGTATAGGGAAAATAAGTTAAAAGTATTTACCTGAGCAAAGTATAATTCACAATAAGCAAAATGCACGTAGCTTTTACTGGTCCTCCTAATCTGGAACGAAGGTTTATAATAACCTATTAGAATCCTAACGGGTCTTTAGTTAAGCTTAAGCTTAGACCGGTTAGTTTCAAAGACACGGTTCGTACGCACGATTAAGCGAAGACCGGATAGAATGTGTTTTAGACCCTACAAGTTCAGAGACTTGTTTAATATGGGTAATTCATACACATTCTGGATTTTGAGATAAAACCGATAAGGTTTGACCCGTTTAGGCTGGTTTATGTAAACTAGTTACATAAACCGAACCGAACGCGTAATAAGCGTAACGGGTATTCATGAGAGCTATTTACAGGTTTCCTAAGTTAATATGCTTCATATATGTTGTGACATCAGTAAGATGTCTTTTATTATGCCCGAAATGAATTTAATCGCAAACTATTCCCCGTAGGGGTAGTTTGGTCATTTTAAAGGTTGTAAAAGAGTTTAAGTGTCAACCTGAGTTACAGGCCTGATGTAATCAGCAAATATACTCAATTTGCTAAGTTATATCAGTAGGTTAAAGTATATAAGTGAAATTTATCCATTATAACCAAACTATGCCCCGTAGGGGTATTTTGGTAATTTCACATAAGCCGAAAAGCTCAAAACTGAAGTCTGAGTTTATCAACCTTTGCTTACTGTTAAAATATTATAATTTGCCTCAAATATCAGTAGGTATCACCCTTGGTATGTTTAAAATACTCTTAGTACATACTATGCGTTAAAAAGCTTAATTAGGCGATTAAAAGCCGTTTACGGGTTCGATACATAAAGCTGATATTTTTACTATTCCAGAAGGCTTAAAATAAATTATTTATCATTTAAGATCAGTAGCAAAAGGTTTGGAGTCGTTTGGATATGTAAAACTCATTTTATGGCCCGTAAGGGCAAAACCGACAATTACCGGTTTAAGCCTACGACTATATGTTATGCTCTGTCTAAAATTACTTAAAAATATTCAAAAATTCCAAAATAATATATTACATCAGTGGGTAAAGATATTGATATCAAAAAGTATGTTTAAGTTGGCTATACGCTAAATACGCCGTTTAGTTAACATAAAGCTTTAATTTTGCGCTAATGAGCATAACTCTCAATCTACACCTCAAACTGATGTCAAACTTTTCATACAAGTTTATATATCAGTAATTAAAGTTTCTACTCTTTTACATTTCCAAAAATCACATTTTAAGGTGATAAGGGCATAATGGTCAACATATGAGCAATTAACGGAATCATGCGAATTAATCGGTTAACTAATGAACCATGGTGTATAATCACAGAGGGTTATACTAGCATGTTACCTGGTCCAAATTAAGCTCTTAGGTATTTCTAAATCATACCAAAACGGGTCAGAACTGAAAGTCAAAGTATAAGTCAAACTATGCGACTTTCGGTTCCGAACCGGGTCTAAACAGGAAATTGTCGGGTTGAACATGTTTAGACATGTCCTTACACTAATTACCAAGTTATATTAATGATCAAACAGGTTGTATGTGTTCTACATTGCTAATTATGCATAAATTGTAATTTACACATTCTGTTGACTTTTTAAATACAAGTTTGACCCGACATTTGACCTAGTTAGAGTGGGAATCAGGGGGAACCCTTTTGAGGTTTTATTACCCACATAATTACCAACTTATAACTACTTTTGATTCGACTAATCACTGGACCATTAGTGATTAATCTTAAAGTCAACCGTTAATTACGACGGTTTGACTTTTAAGCTAAAGCTAAGCTAAAACTCAATTAAAGAAGGTTAAGCAAACTTACAAAAGTCCTAAGCTTGATTAGTGATCACTTGAGAGTGCCTTGGGGCTCCAGAAATGATCATATTGCAAGATGAAAGTGTGAAGAACAATGGTTGCACATCATGGCCTTTTATAGTGAATTTATCACCACAATTCTTTGACACATGAGTCTACAACCCACCACAACTGATTAACACATGTTCCTAGTGCTTAGGGGGTGTCTAGGGGTCGCCCTTTATGTGGAAAATCGGATGAAATCGAGCAGAAAGCACTCAACAGGCAAAAATCCATGAAATTCGGAACTGGGCAGTCCCCCGCGTGTCGCGACGGTTTCCCCCCAACCCCCGCGTGTCGCGACGGTTTCCCCCCATGGGCTTCGCGTGTCGCGATGCCCCCCGCGTGTCGCGAAGGTTTCCCCCCTGGGCTTCGCGTGTCGCGACGGCATGTCTGCACAAATCTAAATTTTAGATTTTTGCGATTTGATCCTTGGCTCTTCAAACTTCGATTGGGCACTTGTTTCTTGCATTATGAACCCTCATAATTGATCTATAAGGGCTTTGAAACATATACCCACTTCATTAAGTCCCCGGTTAACTTTATTGTTACCCGAAAAGTCCTAACTTTCAACGTTTACGCTTTAACCCTTCGCACACGAATTTGATCATAACTTTCTCATACGATAACGAAACTTTACGAAATTTATATCGTGCATTCTAGTGAGCATAATTAACAGTTACAAATCTTCGGGTTTGTCAAAAGGTCACTCAGAGGTATAACTTAAACATGTTGACACATTTAGCCCCTGTAGTTTGTAATTCCTCACTTTTAGCTTCGCATGATCCATGATTTATTCGTTTGATGATATAATCATCATGTAAGGTTAATGTACAATATATTTATTCACTGTTGACATTTATAAATCGTATATTCACATACTTTCCATGTTTGTCAACTTTAGTCCTTCTATAACATTCTTTCACACGTTCAACATATGACACGTGTCTACGCATTATAGGACGTGAATTTTCGAGGTGTTACATAAATCAAAATCATAACCTACATAATAGCATGTACCCAATTAAGCATACGTATCTAATACAAATCGCATTCAAGAATATGTTTAAAACACATAACCATGGACACAATCAGATGTACATAGAACTCAAACCAACTAGGTGTGTGATTACTAACCGAGTTACGGATTTCGAGTGAGAATGATCGAACAGGGGAGAATCTAGCTTCCAAGGGAAGGGCTGCCGTCACACAGGGCTAGGGTGAGACTCTAGGGTTTGCAAGAATGACAACTCACGTAACCTACGTCCTTTAAATACGTAAACTGTAGCTGTTGGGCCTTAACTGGGCTTCGGAGAAACCTGGGCCGGCGAAACTCCCCATTTCGTCGAGGTGTTTGTGACGAAACCCTCCCTTGGTTTCGTCGAGATGGTTTGCGGCGAAACTCTGGGTTTCGTCGAGGTGTTTGGGGTGCAACATTTTAAGATTTTAACTTCTAAACAGGTTAACAGGTTTCCAGTTTAAATCACCAAACATATAACACAATAATCACAATACGTTTTAATATATCACAAACGTGTACGGTTACAAGGCAAACAAGTCGTGTAAACAAACAACTTAAATAATTAACGTGCAATTAATGCGAAGATGGAATCTTGGAAACTCGAGTTGTCACAAATACTCATACACCTTTGTTTACTTTCTTATGGTAACTTCAGTGTTCCATCCTTCAAAACCGCTTGTTCACGCTTTGTGAAAAATCTTCGCAAATCGTGAGTTCATACTTGACCCATTTTACGCTTTAAACACTATTTGGGTTGCAACATGTATCTATATTAATCACACTTTCACACAAATATAATCATTCTTATACAAACACTTAATCCTTTAACATGCTTATTTGTTATGCTATTTGTGTCATACATGCTAGAACAATCTTATGCCATGCTATATGTCATTAACTTTAAAAAGTCTCTCTTCACATGTATAGCGCTATGCGATTAACATACCGACCCGTTTTGTGGGTCATTGTTAAGTATTCAATCTTTACGGTCTTTTTCACTTCGGTGATAAGGTTACACTGGTGGAAACGTTGGGTTGATTTTTAGCTATCCCATGCTAGTATGATTACATGATTAGTAAACTTTAAAACATGTGAATTTGAGACTCTATTCATATTTGTGCTATGTAGACAAACTAATATGCTCACCAACATAATTTGTGCTGACGAATATTTTCTATATGTTGCAGGAAATATTTGATAATGATTTTGCTAGAAAAGAGTTAGGGTGGATTTGGATACTCACCTCGTTTTAATTTATGCATTTTAATATTGTTAGTTTTGAAATTTCAAATGTCGTGCTTTCCATTTTATTGAACAACGTAATGTTTGATTTAGTGATATTTCAAATGTCGTGCTTTCCATTTTCTTGAACAATACTCGGATATGAAATGAAATCTTGAATTTAAATTTATTGTCGCAAATTTAGTGTTATGTTTTCTTTGAGTAATATATTACGTCTCGCCTCGATGTTTTACAATCGGTTAGGGTGTGATAATATAGATATAGATATAGATATAGTTATAAATTTATGTTTTATAAATTTTATTTTTTTAAATAAATAAAAAGCAAATATTTAAAGTACATTTTTATGTTTTATTTAATTTGAATTTTTATACGAGCTTTATTCAGAATGCATTTATTTTGTTGTTATATTTAAAAAAAAAAAAAACGTGGTTCCATATACCGCGGTTATATAAGGTTGGGCATTGTCGAACAATACTCGGGTACATGCCCTATCCGGGTTATTGACTGTGTTGACGAAACTTGACCCAGGTTAAAAACCCGATTTGTACATGCCTAGCTTGTTGGTTGAAAACCCGACCAAATTCAAAGATGCTAGAAAAAATAGGTGTACATTTATTTGCCGCATTTGCGGGTTCATGAATCAAGCCAGTTTATTCAAAAATATATATAATAAAATTTTCTTATGTAACCGTAGATTAAAAAAAACACTCGTGAAGTGTGGCATATTCTTTCAATTATAAACAAAAGAATAACCTCGTGAAAGCTTAATGTCAGTATGACAATACCAACCTTAACTCCTTAACTCTTAAGCAACAATATCTAGAGAAGTTCTTATAAGGGGTCCACGGTCCATGGCACCC
This sequence comes from Helianthus tuberosus, assembly GCA_030545235.1. NCBI lineage: Eukaryota > Viridiplantae > Streptophyta > Magnoliopsida > Asterales > Asteraceae > Helianthus > Helianthus tuberosus. The sequence continues at coordinate 24,086,903 of CM060384.1, read as the reverse complement.
GAGAAGCTACACGCCTATAATCCAATTAAAAACTCTACCATCAACGGTAACTAAAACCGAAAATAATTATAATTAGTATTAAGCTCTCCGTGTTGCGGGTGGTGGGCATAAAACTATGCTATCAATGTTGCGGGGACCTTAGGGATCAAGTGTGACCACCAAACACTGTGCTAAGTAGCAACCCAGAGCCGTCCTCGAGAATTCTTAAAAAAATTTAGGCCTCGGGCGGTAAAAAAAAGTTAGGCCCAAAATTGTGGTTAAAGATAATTGAATTAAAAAAAAAATTAAATGTTGGTGGTAAAGCTTGAGACCTTTACATTATCTTGAGATGGTTTTTCCACTCCACTACCAACACTAATTTGAATAATAGATAGATTGCATATATTAAATATATAATTTAGTATATATATATAAAAGCTTATAAAACCTTTCGGTCCCTTTGAAAATTTGGGCCTCGGGCGACGGCACGGGTTGGCCAGCCCAAGAGCTGGCCCTGTAGCAACCGAACGACAACCTGTGAGAAAAGACAGTAAAACAAAAACTTATGAAGTATGTTGTAAATTAATAAATATAAAGAATTTTTGTGGCAAAACTATAAAAAAATCAAAATTTATTCCCGTTCCGGTCGGTTGACTCATCAACTAAATTTAAAATGGACAGCTATGTTGACTCAAATGAATTGGTTTAGCCGGTGTGGATACCAGCGGTACAATTTATACTGATTTGAATTGAATTTATATTTATAATTAATTAAGTTTGTCATAATATTTTTATACAATTTTAGTTTATATTTTTAACCCTACAGGAACGTCTACGAGAAAGTGGTTGCACCGATATTAATGTTATGAATAAGGGGCTAGGTGGAAAAAAAAATACAAGGTCAATTTAAGGATGTTGATGCATAGGGGATTGGTAAAGTCGTCAGTGCTTTTGTAGTTTGAGGGTAGTTCAAGCCAGGTAAAAATGATGTTACAGTGCAGGATTGAAGAAAGTTAGGATACATAAAAAGGAATACAAGTGAAACGCAATCTGCGTTTCTTATGGGTGAATACAAGTGAAACGCAATCTGCGTTTCAAGCCAGGTAGTTCAAGCCAGGTAATATGGGTGAATATCGGCCGATTACTTTGATTGGTGTTATTAGTAAAGTGATTTCAAAGATTCTTGCTAATCGAATCAAAGTTGTGATGGGGACGATTACAAGTGAAACGCAATCTGCGTTTCTTACGGGGAGATACATTCTTGACGGTCCCTTGATTATTAGTGAGATTTTTTCATGGGAGAAAACGCTTGGTAAAGAGTTATTTTTATTTAAGATTGACTTTGAGAAAGCCTATGATAACGTTAATTGGGGATTTTTGTTATCTATTATGAGGCAAATGAATTTCCCCGAGGTATGGTGTAAGTGGATTAAAGGTATTTTATTATCGGCCCGGTCGTCTATTCTTGTCAATGGATCTCCTACATTCGAATTTAATTGTGAAAAAGGCATTCGACAAGGGGATCCACTCTCTTCGTTCTTGTTTATCATTGTGATGGAGGCATTGTCATGTATGATTCGCAAAGCTTGTAATAGTGGGGCGTTTGATGGGGTTCGGTTACCAAATGGGGGTCCTATAGTTTCTCATCTTTTATATGCGGACGACGCAATGGTCATGGGAGATTGGTCTGATTTTAATTTCAAAGCGTTGAGGAGAATTTTACGCCTTTTTCATATGTGTTCGGGCCTTCGTATAAACTTGCAAAAATCTATTTTATATGGTGTGGGTAAAGAGTTGGAAGAGGTTGAAGATAAAGCGAGTGGCTTCGGATGTAGAGCGGGATCGATGCCATTTAAACATCTGGGTATTATTGTAGGTGCAAATATGAATCGGATTACTAATTGGGAGGCGATTATTGAAGTTTTCAAGAAAAGATTGTCGAGGTGGAAGGCTACCATCTTATCTATGGCTGGGAGAATTACTTTAATTTCCTCGGTCTTAGAGAGTCTTCCTTCTTATTACTTTTCCTTGTATAAAGCGCCAGTGACAGTGATCGCAAAGCTCGAGGCTATCATGAGAAGGTTTTTGTGGGGAGGGAATGAGGAAAAAAATAAAACACATTGGGTAGCTTGGGAGGTGGTTACTAAACCTAAACAAGAAGGAGGTTTGGGAATTAAGAAACTTGATGATTGTAATAATGCTTTAATTCTGAAATGGTTATGGCGTTATCGGGTTGAAATGGGGGCGTTATGGCGTAGAGTTATAGATGCGATACATACCTCGGTTAGACGTTGGGAGCCGATCCCTTACAACAAAAGGTTTCCAAGAACGTGGTGTAAGATTGGCAACTTCGGGGCTCGGATGAAGGTTCAAGGTAAAAGCTTTATTGACATGATCAAAGGGAATGTTGGAGATGGTAAATTGGTGCGTTTTTGGATTGATCCTTGGTGTGCAGATGGACCGTTGAAATTGATGTATCCAGAGTTGTTTAGATTAGAGCATGATAAATTCTCTATGGTTGAAGACAAGTTTGTCATGGTCGATGGAAGGGGTTTAGTTAGATGGAATTGGAAGGTCTACCCAACTTCACAGTTGGAGGTTAATCAACTTCTTAGCTTGCACAGGAGGGTGGCTGAGACTATTCTAGTTGATAAGAAAGATTCGTGGAGCTGGCATGATGGTCCGGAGGTTGAGTTTTCGGTCAAGGCTGCTCGTAAATGGCTTAAAGGTGAACAACATACACCGGACGATCATATTTATAAATGGAGCAATTGGATTCCAGGTAAATGCAATGTGTTCATGTGGCGGGCTATAATGGATAGGATTCCGACTATGCGTGCTCTTCGTAAAAGAAATATTAATGTTGGAGATGGCTTATGTGTCTTTTGTAGTGAAGTTGAGGAGACGACAGATAATTTATTTATAGCTTGCAGGTTGATATCAGGAGTTTGGTTTGCCATTGCTTCGTGGTGTAACATCGCTCTGTTTTTCTTCTTTTCTATAAAGGATATTGTAAAGGTGATAGAGTACATGCCGGCATCGGATGCAAAGAAAGGGGCTGTGTATGGCGTTCTTATTTTAACATGTTGGCGTCTTTGGAAGGCTAGAAATGATAAAGTTTTTTCTGATATTGACACAGAGGTGGTTAAGATCGTCTCGGACATTAAGTCGTTGGGATATTTGTGGTTTAAGAGTAGATTTAAGAAGGGTTCGATTGATTGGAAAGGGTGGTATAATTTTAATTTTAATTTGATGTAATTGTTCTTTGGCGGCTTATCTCTAGCTTAGAGATAATGCCTGTTTTTTGGTGTTAATGAAATTTGCCTTCCAAAAAAAAACACATAAAAAGGAATACCCCATCCACCCTAAACAATATCCACTTGTCCAATCGATCTTTCAAATACCTTCTTTTACGAACTTCAAATTTCATGCAATCAAATTTTGTTTCAAATACCCTTAAAAACTGGCAAGGCAATTCTGTTTCAAATACCCTAAGAAGTGCATAAGAAGTCTTTTTTTTTTTTCAATTACCCTAAGAACTCTATAGATAAGTTTAACAAAGGATTGCATAAGAGCATGCAAGTCGTGACTGAAACAATTAACAACACATTAAATGTCAGGTATAATGAAAAAGAATCAAGTTCCCTTTTTGTTGGGATTGAACCCTACCAGAGGAACATATAATGAAAGCCAAAACCGGATCACAACAGTGGGTTCACAATAAGCAACAGTTTACACTAAGTCTTCCCCCTTGAAAGTGATTATAACTGCTGATGGTCTTATATCCACTGCCCGGATACAACTGCTGTTGTTCTTCTAACTACTGATGAAGCCCAGAAGACTGCTGAGAACTAAGCACTGCTAGTACAATCTACTGATGACAAAGCACTGCCAAATAAAGGACTGATCAACCTTGAGAAAAGCACTGATGTAAAGAGAGAGCAGTAGTTTAGTATGTCATCTGTTTTATGTATAGTCAGTAGTTAAGATTAGCAGTGTTTGTATAAGAACAGTAGATACAGGTTGTTAGGCTGTTAGACGTCGCTTTCATGGTGACGTCAGCTGAGATGCCTCAGTGGTTTGGATTGTCTATAAATGGAACAGTACTCTGTACTGTTACATTTGATCGTTTTGAGTGAGTTCTTCTGCTCAATTCAATCCTTTCATCTTGTGCAACCAACCATTGGAGCATCAGGCTGATGGGGAGTTTAGTTTGTAAGCTTGCATTATTATCTTTTGCTTTGATTTGTAATCTTTCAACTTAATGAGAAGCAAATGTTTATCAAAACTATTTTCCCTTTGATTATGTTTACAAAGTTTGTTATTCATTTCTGCTGCACTTAAACTCTGTTCATTTACATTTGATTTGTTCAAATTATACAAACAAGCACAATCATGAGAGCCTCTGATCCTAACAATTGGTATCAGAGCATGGACAGTCGAATTCGATCTAACAATCAATTTGACATAACAGTTCGCCTCAAACTTCATTGATACTAAGGTTGGTTGTATTTAGTTGAAAAACATAATAACGAGTGATAACGCTTAAAGGTGCTATTCAAATACTCTGAAAACAACCAAGATGTCATAAGACACACAAATCTCACACAACAAGTGATATCATGCACAATACACTCATGGTTTTTAGATCTGAAAACATATATGTGAAACTATGGGATTATTTCTTATTTTCAAAATTGATTTCATCTGTTGTTATGAAACTTGTGATGTCACTATATTAGATGCTAAAGTATGAACCTCAGATTAACAAAAGCCTATGTTCATAAAAACATTAGTGTTCTTGCTAACTTAAAAAGAGGGAAATTAAAACTTTAGTTATAAGAACTTATGTGTTAAAAACAGGTTGAGATCCTCAAAAGGAACAAATCAACTCTGTTAAAATACATTAAGAAAACAGGATAGTCCGTATCATATGTAATGTGAGATTGGTCAAAAATTTGTACAAATATGGCCAATCCTCTTAAAGCATTACTGCAAAATGATTCTGGATTGAGTATTCCTTCAATAAAGACCTCCCAGTAAGTAATTCATTACTTATGAATGGGAAAGGTAAAAAGGGAAGAAGAAAATTCACAAAAACTCAGAAGTGTGTTTATCTCAAAACTTTTGAAATCAGAAGAAAAGAGTATAAACATAAAACACTTAAGAGTCAAAGTTTGGGGTAACAGTGGTCATTAAGCAACTATATGCAACTATTGGTTCAAGAAAGTTCAGGTAACAATAGTATTCCCAGTAAATGAATTTAAAAGAGGACTAGAAAAATTTTCAGAATCTTCACATGGTAACAAAGTCTATAACAGGGTTTTCAAAAACTCATGTGTACATGTGTCCTCATTACTATTGTCAATCAATCAACAAGAAAATGGTACCAAACAGTGGTCAAAATGTATTTACAATTTCATACCACTGTTGTCAAACCACTGAGCATTTTATAAGTTTGAGATTGATATGATTAGGAGTTTTAGTAGAAAATTATACCAGATTCTTTTTTATGTTGTTCTTAGAAAGTCCTTTATTTTTTTTTTCTGAAAAAGGATTCTCTCAAATAATGCAGGATATATTATTCTTCATTTTTTAAGAATAATATATTTTGAACTTTTACTGGTTTTTGATAGTAAAAGTTTCAATCTCCTGTCAGGATGTATAACCTTTATTTTTGTTGGTTATATTGTCCTCAAAACAGATCAAAAGGAAATTGGTACATGTATCAAGGTCATATCTAACTCAAGTTTGCTCTGAAACAGATCAAAGACTGATTGCTAAAAGACCTTAAAATGCTTAGATACTCATGTCCTAATTCAAATATTATGACACAAAATGGGTAGTCTAGCAAACAGGGCCTATATCATCTGGGGTACTAAAACCATGTTTGTCAAAATTTTAATCACTGTTGTACTAACAGTTGCTGATGTAATAGCTGTTCAAAATCTCATCATTTTTCTACCATTGTTTTGCTCAAACATCTGTTTCCTAAATTATGTCCACTGCTGAAAGTCAGCCACTGATCCTTCAATTTCTTGGCAAGCACTGATGTTCAAAATCAGTGTCTTATCCACTGATATGCTATCTACTGATAGTAAAAATCATCCACTGTTATCACATTATTACCGTTGTAACTATTGAGGCTTGGTACATCAGTGGTTCTCAAAACAACTATCCTCCACTCTTCATCCACTTCATCAGAGGTTGGCACGTGGTCAGTTTTTAGCCCTCAGATCTTTGTAACCGCTGCCACATCAGCACTCATTTTTCTCCTAATAAAACCCTGATCAAAACCCCAAACAGGGTTTTACACTGTCGAATTGAATTCTAAAATTCTCTTCTCAAAGCAGTTTTCAACCCTCCATCCCAAATCATTCTCTGTTCTTCTTATTCTTTTTCAAAATGACGAAATCAAAATCAAAACCAAAATCACCATCATCTTCTAAAGAGGTCGCTCAAACGGCCGCTGAATCCAATGAAATACCATACAGATCCCCTCACAACTATTTGGGTTTACTCACAAAACCCACAAACAACCACACCTTTGATTCCATCATCGACACCTTATCTGCGTCAAAGTACAAAACTTTGCTAATAGCAGAAGCTCCCATTTATCAACAAACCCAGAGAGAGTTTTGGAAAAATGCTACGCTTGAAAAACAAGATAATAAAGTAGTAGCCATTAACTCCTCGATACAGGGTAAAGCGATTCAAATTACTCCTCAATCCATCTCGGAAGTCTTCAAACTCGATGATCAGAAAGGTAAAACATCTTTTCCCAAAAACGAGTTGAAAGCTGATTTTCTGAAAAGGGGATATGCAGAACAATCAAAGGTAGATACCTTACAAAAAGGTTACTTCCCTTCTGCACCAAGGTTTTTATTTCACACACTTTTGATGTGTATCTCAAATAAAACAACAACGTTTAACGAAATACCATTGAAGATTAAATGTCTGGGTTATGCTATTTTAAAGAATGAAAATTTCAACTATTCCCAGGAGATCTTTAATGACTTGGTAAAAAATGTTGATAGCAAATCATTTTTGCTTTTTCCAAGGTTTCTAAGCTACTATTTTAAACAAAAATTTGGAAAAGAAAATGAAAATTTGCTCAAACAGGGTGTCTATTTTCAAATAAAAGGGTTAACAACTAAAATATTTTCTAGAATGATGGCACCAATAAAAACAAAAGCAAAGGTGTCTGAGCAGAATTTAGCAGTTACCACTGCTCCTCAGACATCTGCTGCTGAGCCCACTGCTCCAGGTGATCATAGCAGCACTACCACTGCTTTGAAACCCACACCTGCCACTACCAAAAAGACCAAAAAGAAAATATCCAGAAAACCCACCAAACCCAAAACAAAGGCAACTCTGGAAGATGAGATCCCAGAGCAACTGCCAGTGACAAAACGAATGTCACCACAAACCACTGCTGCTACTTCCTCACAGCAGTTGGTAGAAAGATCTCCACCATTTCCTCAAACTCCTCCTGCATCCTCACAAAAGGATCAGGTTGTAAGCACAGGGACCCCACAATATGAAGCTCTGGACCCAATTGGATCCATCTTCCTCAGTCCTGATCCCAAGGACATGTCTCTTTCAACACCCATACCCTCACCAATCATAATGCCACAATCAATAATACCCTTGTTGCCTGCAGTTGCTATAGCTCAGACACAAACCAGTTCCTCTCTATCACCTGTCACTGAGAGTATACTCCCACAAGTGACTGGGTCTGATGCTAATACCCCTGCTATCCCAGCAACAACTGAGGAGGTTACACCCCCTGAGTTACAAGTAACTCTCGATGGTAGTTCAAGCGGAGCAGCAACTACAAGTGATGGATCAACAGATCTTCAGTTGGACAGTTGTTTCATTAGTAAGACTCCCTTGAAGACAATTTCTTCCATAGCACCTCTGGTAACCACTAGTGAGATCGTTTTGACCACTGGTAAAATAACACGGTTATCAAGTGCTGAAGAAAGAAGTCCCGAGTACCAAGAACAAGGGGCATCAATGAGTGATTTTTGGGACTCAGTTCCTAAGTCACACATTGATATAACCACTGCTGGTGGGGAAACAGATGATTCCAGTAAATCGGATGATGTTTCAAAATATCAGGAATTGACTGGCAGAGTTGAAAAACTTGAAACATCAGTTGTTGAAATAAAGGATATGGTGCAACAACTGTTACAAGCTCAAAAAAACACAATCCACTGCTGCTCCAGCTCAAGCACCTGCACAAACTGCACCTGCTGCAAATGAGCTATGGAATGCATTTCAACCATTGCTTGAAAAACAAAAACAAATGACAGATCAGCAACATGAAATACATGTAAAAATGCTAACAAACATGGCGGAGTCAAGATTTAAAGATACTCAAGCAGATATCAAAGCTATCAAGGCTCATATACAAAGCACCACTGAAAAGGTTCCTTCCACTATTCTTTTCATGAATAACCCCCTTGCAGATAATGCCAAAAAGGGGGAGAAAATCCAGTTGAAAAAGAAGGGAATAGAAGATGGTCTGTATATTGAAACAGAACAAGAAAAACAAACATCGAAACAACCTCCAAACAGCTGATACAACAGTGTTTTCAAAAACTGCTAGCCAAACAGCTGTCATATCATCAACACACATAACTTCACCACACACCACCAAAACCACTGCCCTACCACCATCATCATCTACAACCATATCACCACCATCGCCTCCTGCCATAAAGCAGAAGACAGCAGATGTTACAACATCTGTTGTAATGACAACAGTGGTTGAAGCACCAGTTGTTTCAACAGCTGTTAGTCAATCACAAACCACTGCCACTCAATCTTAAACCACTGAGCCACCCAAGACATCATCAGCCTCTCCTACAATAAAAAGGAGAAGGATCTTCATATCTGATGATTCACCACCACCATCACCACCATCAAAAACTACCTCACCACCATCAACCCCTGCTCAAAAGCAGAAGACATCTACTGACAAATTAGTAGTTGTAATGACAACAGAGGTTGAAACACCAGTTGTTTCAACAGCTGTTTGTCAACCATCCACCACTACTCTCATCATCCATACATCACAACCAAAATTTCCTCCAAAGCTTCACAAAAGAAAAAGAGAAACAACTCAGGCTACTGATGAAAAGTATGATCCTGTTGCTGCAAAATATCCACTGGAACTAGACGCTGTAAAAAATGAGATGAGACAATTTTACACCGAGGATGATCCTTCAAAAAGAAGATTTCCTTCTCTCATAGGCTTCATAGTCCCAGAAGACATGGATGAATATCTTGAGATGAAAGCAAGGCAAGCAAAGATTAGAGCTAAACTCGAATGCAAAGATCAAGGTGATGAAGCTATTTCTGAAAAATTGGAATTTTTGCTAACAAAAGTCAAGCTGATGGAAAACTATGCACAAGATCTGAGCAAAGAAAAAGCAGATCAACGAAAAGAAATAAGAAAAAGTTATCTTGCATACATCATGAAAACCAATTTGAAGAATGGCCAATGGTTGCCTTAAAGCATGAAGCAAACAGAATTGAAAGGATTAAAAATGATCCAAGAAAGAAGAAGACAGCTCCAAATTGGAACAAATATAAAAAGCTCATTGCTGATCTTACATCCGAGTACAAAAAGAAAAAACAGGAACTGATAGATGCTAAAGTGGATACTGCTGAAGCCATAGCAAAATGGACAAAGCAGTATACCGACGAAGCTTATGAAAGGCTTAAGAAAAGAAGAATAACAGCCCCATACACTTCTAAGAAGCCTGACTACAACAAGCTAGAACAACGGCTTGACGCTCTTAAAACACTGATCACATCAACAGTTGACCCGAGTCTTGTGATAAACCAAGAAAAAGGAAAACTGCTGACCAGTGAAGAAGAAAAGGAAGCTGAGTACTTCACAGAAGCCATAAAGAAAATGGGTCTAAAAGAAGATAGTTCAGTGAGCCTTCAAAACCTTTTCAAAAAGGTATTAACAAAACCTGTAACAGATATCACAGACACTGAACTTGAACAAAGAAAAAGGCAAGAGCTGATTGAACAAGAAGCTGCAGAAGACATAGCTGCAACAAATGAAGTCATAGAAGAGGCTTTTAAACGAATGTCTGAAGTTCAGGATACTGCTTTACAATTTTTCTCAAGGCCAAAATCTCTGATCAAAAGACCCACGTATTGACCCTGGTCAGATCCAATGGCGAAGTGAAGTACATATCAAGGAAAGAAGCACTAGGCCTTAGTGTTGAAGATTTGCAGGATCTCCTTGAACTTTCACTGTGTAGGGATGAGGATGACTCAAGTTCCAAAAACTTTGAAGCAGAATTTAAAAGACAAGTTAAGGAACTTCTGATGAGGAATAAAGATCCAAAATAATGAGGGGTTTTGGCATTATCTGTTCCAGGGGGAGATTGTTGGGATTGAACCCTACCAGAGGAACAAATAATGAAAGCCAAAACCGGATCACAACAGTGGGTTCACAATAAGCAACAGTTTACACTAAGTCTTCCCACTTGAAAGTGATTATAACAGCTGATGGTCTTATATCCACTGCCCGGATACAACTGCTGTTATTCTTCTAACTACTGATGAAGCCCAGAAGACTGCTGAGAACTAAGCACTGCTAGTACAATCTACTGATGACAAAGCACTGCCAAATCAAGGACTGATCAACCTTGAGAAAAGCACTGATGTAAAGAGAGAGCAGTAGTTTAGTATGTCATCTGTTTTATGTATAGTCAGTAGTTAAGATTATCAGTGTTTGTATAAGAACAGTAGATACAGGTTGTTAGGCTGTTAGACGTCGCTTTCATGGTGACGTCAGCTGAGATGCCTCAGTTTTACCTTAAAATTTTAAGCAGATGCCTCAGTGGTTTGGATTGTCTATAAATGGAACAGTACTCTGTACTGTTACATTTGATCGTTTTGAGTGAGTTCTTCTCCTCAATTCAATCCTTTCATCTTGTGCAACCAACCATTGGAGCATCAGGCTGAGGGGGAGTTTAGTTTGTAAGCTTGCATTATAATCTTTTGCTTTGATTTGTAATCTTTCAACTTAATGAGAAGCAAATGTTTATCAAAACTATTTTCCCTTTGTTTGTGTTTACAAAGTTTGTTATTCATTTCCGCTGCACTTAAACTCTGTTCATTTACATTTGATTTGTTCAAATTATACAAACAAGCACAATCACGAGAGCCTCCGATCCTAACACTTTTAGATTTTGATAGTCATGTAGATTAGCCTAGATGCATTTGTTAGGAAACTTTATTTGTAAGTATTGAAGAAAATCACAATCAACTGGATCTATGAAGAGATCACAGTCCTGAAGATCACAACAAGAAAAAGAAGATCAGATAGGACGACTGAAATGCACAACATCTACTTCAAAGAATCACAAGTTGATCAAGAGCTGAATTGGATTATCAGAGAAGGTCATTTCTGATGGATCTGATGATATTTCTGATGAAATATCATCAGTTTCTGACGATTCTGATCATCAGGATTTTTCTGATGATTTGTTCACCAGAATTTCTGATGAAGTGGTTTATCAGAATTTCTGGTGAAATACCCCACTTGTCTGAAATCAGCCCTATCCTGCCACAATTACCGAAGCAAGTTGACATTATTGGATATCATGATGAAAAAGGCAACTTGAACGTTGGATTCAATGAATATGTCAATTGGCCACTTTTTGCAAGACTTATTGCATGAATAAACTATTTTTTATTCATGCACCCAGCCTTCTATAAATAGAAGGCCCAACCAGCAGAAGACAATTGAGTTTGAAGCTTACCACTCATACATACATCAAAACTCCATTGCCCTCTCACCCACATAATTCAAGATTCATTTGTACTAGATAATAATCTTACAATCACCTTGTAAACCATTTTGTTTCAAAGTGATATAAACTTGATAATTCTGTAGGTCTTGTTTCTGAAAGTCTGATTTCAATTTCCGCACATCTTTTTCACATCTACTTAAATCACTTGCCATATTACGTGAAAAGAAGTTGTTAAAGCCATACTGGGTCCAACAATTGGTATCAGAGCAGATTGAATAAATTATTTTCAAACGATCAATCGCTCATCTTCTTTTCTCTAAATATGGCCAGCTTTCAATCCTGGAATAATGCTTTTAACATTGGTTCTATGTCCAAACCTCCGACTCTGGTCAGAGAAGAATACCCCCAATGGAAAATCAGGCTGGTCAATTTCCTTAATGGTCATGACCGAGCTCTGTTTCAATCCATTGAAAGGGGTCCACATATACCAATGACTGTAATACCAACTATTCCAGCAACTGACCAATCACCTGCTATCCCTGCCTCCCAAGCTCCCAAAAGTGAAATACTTTGGAGTGAGGAAGACAAGGAAAAGGTGACTGGGGATGAAAGGGCAAAGTCACTTTTAATAATGGCCATCCCCAATGACATATTTTCACAAGTTGATGCATGTGCATTAGCCAAGGAAATATGGGATCAGTTGGAAAATCTTTGTGAAGGAGGAGAAAGGATGAGAAGAAACAAGAGAACAAATAAAGTCTCATCTTATGAAAGGTTTAAAAGTTTGCCAAATGAAAGATTAAATGATACATATCAAAGATTTACAAAACTTTTAAACGAGCTAAAGAAATTTGGAGTAACTAAGTAAAATGATGAAAGAAACATAAAATTTCTTGATGCTTTACCTAGAGAATGGAGAAGTCTAACCATGACTTTGTCCTCAACCTTAGAACTAGGAAACATGAGTCTCCGTGACTTATACAACATCTTGATCCCCAGAGAGGAAGAAATATTTGAAGAAACCATTCAAAGAGGGGGATCTTTAGCTCTTATCTCAAACTCACAAAGATCAACAACTACCAATGATCCACAACCATCAAACAACCAAAATCTTGAAATTTCTGATACATCATCAGACTTTTCAGCTTTTGCTGAAGCAATAGCACTGCTCACCAAAACATTTGAGCAGAGGTTGAAGGGAGGAAGCCAGAGATACCAGAGAAGTGACAGAGGAAGGATGGATGGGAGATCTAAAGAGGAAGTTAGATCTAAGGATAAAGGGAAGGCTGAAGTTGTGTGTTATAAGTGCAAGCAGAGAGGTCACTATGCATTAGAATGCAAGACCAAAAAGCTCAAGGATGTTGCTTATTATGAGAAAAAGCTTGAAGAAGCAAAGAAGCAGCAACAAGTCAGCTTAATTGCAGGAACAGATACATGGTTATCTGATGATTCTTCTGATGATGAAGAAGAAGAATTGGTAAATTTCTGCCTCATGGCACTTTCTGATGGTCTACCAGAAACTTCAGAACAAAAGGTAAATTTAGACAATCTTGATCTTGAACACAAGCTAAACAAGCTCATGTCAGATTTTCTAAATCTGCAAGAAAAACATCAATTAGATATTAGAAAATCTGATGAGTTGCAAAGGACTATGAATAAAATCATTCTTGAAAACCAACTACTTATAGAGGAAAGTTTAGATCAAAGAGCTAAAATTGAGTTTTATGAAAATGAAAGAAAAGATCTTTACAAGAAAATCAATGATAAAGAAATCAATGTAAGAGGTTTTCAACAAGCAAAAGAATTCATAAATTTCATTAAGTCCACACCAAAGAACAAAGGAGAGGGTATAGGATTTATAAGATTAAATAGAAATAAACCCACTGTCTTTGTAAAATCAACTCATCAGATTTCTGATAAATTCTCATCAGAATCTGAATCTTGCAAGACAACCTGTTCTGAATACTCTTTTCAAAAACCAAACTTCAAAACAAACATAAGTGAATGCAGTCAAGAATCTGTAAAGACTCCAGAAGCAGTTCACTCATCTTTTCAAAATTATCCACTCATTCCATCACAGGAAAAAATATAAGATAATTCTGATAAATCTTGTATGTGTGTTGACATACTGAAGCTTGTTCAACACCATCTTCAAAAGAAAAATGTAAAATCTGTTTATGGCTCAGCATATAACAGAGTTTTTGATGCAAAACCAAGAAGAAAAAATAAATTGATTAAAATTCCATCAGAAACAGTACCCAAGCATGTCTGGGTACCAAAAACCCTCTAATCATTCCATTTCAAGACCATCATGTGCAGCAGATCTGGTGCTGCGACTCAGGAAGCTCCAAGCACATGACTGGGGACAGGAGCTTACTTAGCAACTTTGTTTCAAAGCTGAGTAGAATGGTAAATTTTGGAAATGGAGTAAAAAGGAGGATCATGGGATATGGATGCAAAAGGTATGGATGTTTGACCATAGAGAAAGTAGCCTATGTTGAAGGCTTAACAAATAATATGCTATGTTATGGTCGGTTCTATGAGTAAAATCTCTCAGATAATCTTATCACCAGAAAATTGCTTGATAAATTGCTTTAGTGATAATCAAAGAAAAATCATATTTTTATGATAAATCACCAGAAAATCTGATAAGTTATCAGAAAATCTGATACAACATCAGAACACCTGATAAATCATCAGAAATTCTGGTGAATCATCAGAAAAATATGCTAGATAATCAGAATTATCATAGATCATTAGAACAATTTCCTGCATGTCATCATCCTTATTCATATCTCTTAACAACATATTCATAAACTGTACATTGGCATTTTTTTTTTCGTTTTTTAATCTTTAAAAAGAAAAAGGGATATTTGTTTAACAAAATTTTTTAGTGCTGGCAACGTCATTTAACAGAAAATTTCTAGGAACTCGTTAATATGGAAATTTCTCTCTCCTTCATTAATTACACCCTATCATGTGCTAAGAAGGTTGAAGTGACATATTGGTAGGCTATCATGATATATTACCAGAAATTGGCCGCCTAAACCATTTAATGCAAGTGAAATGGAGAAGAAGCTTATCTCAGTTACACTTTCTGTCCTCTGAAAAACAATTAAATAACAGAGATTACGGTGAAGAAAATCTGCAAGTAGGTACATTCCATTTATGGAAAATGTTAAGTTTACTATAAATATTCACCACTTTGTGTTGAAAATCTGTCATTCTCACACACACAAAAAAAGGTGCACTCTAAATCTTCTTCTTCACCTTGAATACCATCAAAGCTGAATGCTTCCCACTTGTTCTTCATCCATATCACAATCTAAGATTGAGGACCAATCTGGAAGGTCCTCAATGGGAAGGGTGTCAAGTTGTGCTTAAAATGCTCATGAGTAGTAACTTGAGCTATGCCCTCACTGCTCATATAACTGTTCATCCAGAGATTCTTCAAATCTTCTGGAAAAATGCAACATTATCTGAGTATGAGAACAGAGAACAGATGGCCATCGAGAGTATGGTGCTAAATCAAAAAATTCTGTTAAATGAAGCCACCATCAGGACGGCTCTTCAACTCGATGATGATAATGATGTCCTGATGTTCTCAAGGCCTCAAAAGGATGATGTCCTGAGGCAAATGGGTTACCATACGGAAACCCAACAACGAGCAATCAACAAACATGGCTTTATCAAGCCATGGCAATATCTGGTCACACAGATGGGTGCATGGTTTTCAAAGAAGGTCATCAATCATCATGAAGTATCTCTTAGATTGATGGAACCGATACGTGCACTTGTACTCAAAGTACCTTACAACTTCTCTTATTATCTCATGAGAGATTTCGCAAGCAACATGTGGGTTGGCAAGCCGTTCTTAATGTATCCTCGTTTCCTGACGAAGATAATCACAAGTCAGCTAGACGTTGCAGGTATCCCTGCAAGTTATCCAATGGCAGATATGAGACTTCAAGAGAACATGGGTCTCAGCATGCTTGTACCCACCAACCAGAACTATGGGTTGATAACTGACTTGTTGTTGCTCCTTGAGATGGAACACGGAGAAGGCATAGATATTGATTAGGTTTTTCGTTGTTTTGTTTGTGTAATTTTTTTTTTTTTGTGTTTATATGTTTATATTAGGTGCTTGCTTTATTGCTTTGTTATCTGGCTTATGGTTTATATTTAGGGAAATGGGTAAATATGGAACATGATCATCAGAAATCAAAACTTTGACTCAAAACTCTAAGTTTCTGATGACAGGAGACAAAATCTGGTAATTCAAAAATGGATCTAATTTTTTTTTCTGGTAAAACTTCAATAATAAAATGTTTTAGAAAATATCAGAAAACGCCAAGAGACATGGATACCACCAGAAAACAAATGTGAGTCTTCTGATCTTATCTCATTCCCTCTTATCTCAAAAAAAAAAAAATATGTTGAAAAGGATCACAAGTTTAGGGGGAAAACTCAACCAAGAAATTCTGTTGACTTATGTTGACCACATCTAAAAGGTCAACAGAAGACAGAACAAAAGGCAGTACATATGTTCAACAGAATTTATGTTGAATTTCTGATGACATCATCAGAATGGGACTTTTGACTTACAAAGAAAAGAGGATGCATATGAAGGAAGGTAATTGGACCTCCTATCTAATGGGGTCCACAAAGATGAAAAGGTGTCATAGAACCGATAGTTTTCTCCAATCAAAAATCAGTTCAACACTTTCGTGAAGAAATGATTGAAGAAACTACAAATTGAAGGGACAAGCTGAAAAGGCATAACCACGATTACATAATAAACCATCTCATTAATGTCTTGATACCCACGATCCAACGGTTACATTCTGAACTAAAAACTCACGTTACATGATCTAACGGTTATAAAGACATTTAATGAGCTCTTAACCACCATTACATGCCACGTTCTAAACCCCCTCAACTCCATACACCCACTATCCTCTGCTGTAACACTCCTATATAACACACACTTAGCAGAAATTCAAATTTCACTCACCTTCCTCACAAAAAAACTTCAACCCTGAAAATCCCCTGTTTCTCACTCATAATTCAAAAAATCCCTAAATTTCAAACCCTAACTCACAAAGATCAACAATGGCAGAAGTAAACCTCAACATCCCAATTATTCAACATGAAGTACCTTTTGTTAAAGATGCAGAATTTCTACCAATGAAGGAAAACAATCTGCTGATGAATACAGGGCATTCGGAGTATGATGTAAGATGTCAACTTCTGGTAGAATATCTCACAAAATGTACAATCTCAGGAGCACTAACAAAAGGAAGGGAGGTACCAGAAAGGCTACTACAGCAATTTGTTCACACTTTTAATGAAGCTGAAGAAAATCGGGTCTCTGCTCATGTATGGGGAAGTGTTTATGTAACATTAACCCCTGCAAGAGTAAGAGAATGGCTTGAACTGCCTATTCTTGATGGTTACATTAAAGCTCCAAGCAAAGAAGAATTAATAAGCTTCATCATTAGGCTTGGTTACAAGAAAAAGGATATCAACAAAATTGGAGCAATCAGAAGAAGTGAATTGCCAGCCATCTGGCAAGTGATGATGGAAGTGCTAAACAAATGTCTCACCTCAAAGATAGGGGAAACTGATCAAATCAGTCAAGCTATTCTGACAATCATGTATGGACTCATAACTGGGTTCAAAATTGATTATGGGTCAGAAATTTTCAACCTACTTAAAAGGTCAATCATCACCAGAAATGGAAGAATAATCTCACATCTGCCTTATCCAAGGTTAATCTCTATTTTCATCTCTGAAACATTTGCTACAAGGAACATAGAAATTCCAATTTTGGAAGATGTTTGGAGTTCAAATACCATGAAGGCCTGGAGTTCCAATCATGGATGGGAATCAGACAAAGATATCCCTGTGTTGCTAGAAAGCATGCTATGCCTCATTACACCAGACTCACAATACATAATACAACATGAAGAACTTCTGACCAAATCAGATTCTCCAACAGAAGAGCCCAGCAGAGAAGTTGTGAACTGTTCTTCATCAACAGAAAAAGAAGATGATGAGAATTCCTCGCCATCAGAAAAAGAGGGTGCAGGAGGAAAAAGAATTCTGGAGATAGCTAACTCACCAGAAAACAAGACACAACATGCTGAAAGCCAACAGATTCATGAAGCAGGAATTCATCATGAATTTGAGATTCATCAAAAGGAAGTACATGAACATTATGCAGAATCACATGTTGCTGGAGAAACTCACCTTGATGCTGCTATATTTGAATCCACTGAAGTTGTACATTATGATGAATCTCAGATTGCTGGTACATCTCTTTTAAACATTGTCTTAGTTGACTCTCACATAGAAGAAACAAAATCAGAAAGTTCAGTTAATGTTTCTTACAAGTTAGAATACAGAACAACTAATGTTGATGAAGAGGTTACTAGTTCCATGTAACACCCCAAAAACGGGTTTGGTAATCAAGCCACGTTAACATTAATGAACGGGTAAATACCGTTAGTGGTAAAAATTAACCCGGTAAATATTAGGATTTAAATAAATAAACCTAATATTAATAAAAAGATAATAAAAGCTTTTGAGGAGATAAAGTTCGTAAGAGCCCTGGGTTAACGGGACTTAAAAATAAAACGGTTATGAATTCCCCGAACCCACTAAGTAACTAGGAATATCAACCTAGTTAGTTAAGTGATGTTAAAACAATAAAGGAAACATGATATGGCTAAACTTTTTAAAACCTTGAAAAAAGGAAGGACTAAAATGGACAACTTTGAAAGTAGATATTAATAAAGAAAATTTACACCAAAAACACACACAAGTGTGTGTTTCTGGTCGACATATTCACAGAGAAAAAGGGGGTTCTCCTTCTTGAACCCTAACTCATAATTTCCATCAAATTCCAAGGGGGAAAACGGATTAGGATCGAAACCAACCTTAATTCGTAATCAACCAAGCTAGAGAAATCACAAGGTATGTTGAATTTTGATGTTTGGTGATATTTTGAGTTTGTGATAAACATGCATGAACGAAATTCTCGTATGAATGTTGAATGTTTTAGTAAATTGATGTGAGTATAAGTCTAGGAACAAACCCTATATGCAAACTTGTTGAATTTATGCCATAAACTAGTGACTAGTCAACTAATCATATGAGCTAAGTGGGTTTTATATCAATATGATGAACACGTGAAATCGAGTGTTTAAAATCGTGAAAGTTGATGTTATAATTCAAGTTCTTGATGCCGTTCATATACATTAGACATAGGGGCTTGATTTTGATGCTAAAACTTAGTGACATACGTGTGTTTGTAATGATATGTTGATAAAATTGGGGTAAGGTGTTCAAGAGATAGGTTAGAGACTAATCTTGAATGTGAAACCCGCCAAGTGTTCGATAAAATGCTTAATAAATATGGTGCAGACCTGAATTTTAAAAATTCACAATAAATCACAGAAAAATCGTATGGGTGTGTACTTTATATGCCTAGAAAGGTCTCTGAGTAATCTGCATTTCGTTAGTTAAAATGATGACTTGGTTCAGATGTTAAATGGGTCAAAAACGTCGAATTCAGTGGCTGTTTTGAAAAGGCAGCATGCTGTTTGGGCTAAAAGTAAGTTGTTGTCCTGATTTTGTAAAAATCATATAAAATCATAGAAACATCGTTAGAAGACGTACCATATATGCCTAGAAAGCTATTTGAGAGTTCTACGATCAATCTTTGAACATGTTGATCTAATTCAGCTTTTATATGGGTCAAAATGGTCAATTACAGCAGCTGAATACAAAATCGCTGCACATTAATAATGTTATTATTAACCAAGAAAAAGGCATAGGATTGTACATACTTATTTTAGGCATGAAGTATTAATTGTTGGGAACAAATATCACTTTATGTGACATGCCTAAAGTGTTTAAAATCACTTACTAACTAGTTTGTATAAGTAACTTCACTAACGGGTCAAACGGTTAGTGAATGAAAAGAATTATGGTATAAAACTAGTTGTTGAATATATGGCATGCTTTGATTGATAAGTGTGTAAAAAAAAGACCATAGGGTGATGGCCATTGTATAGAATGACCAATCTAACCATCTTATGGATGTTATGGTATAGTTTGACTCTAAACAAGCTAGGTGGGAGCTTGGAAAGGAACGGGTCAAACGGATGATGGATGCGAAGAATGTTTGCGCGGACGCGAGGTAAGTAAAGCTTACACCTTTATCGTAAGATATGTATTTATTTATAGATTATAAATACGACAAGGTTATATTCAAAATATGATTTTGACACGAAAAGATACGGGTCGGAACGTATCAAAAGACGAAAAAACCATGTTTAATGGTAAAAATGGGTGAAATGGTAATTTGGTCATGGAATGACATAAATAAAAATGAGTTTTTGAATGGCTACTTTCTAAGTAAGCCTAAACAAATAAAAAGGGTAAAATGGTGATCTAGTCAAATATAAGCGCAAAATGTTTGGTCGTTTAGTCCAAATGGGTCAAATGGTAATGTTGATACCATTTGACAATTAACGACTAATAAGTGTTTGTGGAGTTTTATGCACACAGGATAAATCGGCTTATGAATTAGCGATGCTATGAATTAGCGATTATTGAGACAAGGTATTAAAACGGGTTAATATGTTGATCTGAGCCAGGTACGCATAAGTAAGTTTATAGTTAAAAAAATGGGTCATTAGAGTAAAATGACTAACCGAATGGTAAAACTTAGGATAATGGGTTCAATATGTTAAATCCACCACGAAAATAGTGGTGGCGGAATATAAGTAGATATTAAAATATGGGAATATGAAGTTAGGAATGAATGAGTATGGCTTGTGCGTAAAAGCGCTTAAATACCCTTAACGGGTCAAAACAAGCGCATAAGTATAAACGGGTTAATGATGTATAATAACCCGTGATTTGAACCTCGTGTGATAGGAAACCTTAAAATATGATATCCAAGAGAATCAGGGTGTAATAAACAAGTTGGTTTGGGTCAAAAGCTTTGTTAAAAGTTTAATAATTAAAATTAAGCCAAAGGCCTAAAACCTAGAAAATTGTAAATCCGGATGTCGGATTTTAACTCCATGTGATGGGGAATCAAATTACGAACGCGTAGGAAAAAGAATCACGCAAAACGGGTAAGTAGAATGAAAGTTATGCCCTTTTAAAGTTCGTTTTTCGACTAAAACCATAGCTGGGCAGATAGGCAGCTCCCTGACCTGGAATCGCTGGAAAAGGGTCTCCCCCGCGCCACGCGACAGGTAACTTTGTTTCGGGCGCGACACGCGACAGACGTCGCGACACGCGACACGTTGAGATTGTAACACCTGGGTCACTGCGACCATCAAAAAAATGCCAAGCTAATGAAATATTGTATTTCATACTTGGGATCTGTATAAATATGTGTATCTTTTGCACATATCAATTCTTGTTCGATTTCAAGCTCTAAATCGCTTTCTAGAAGGTTATACGCGCGCTGATGCGTAAATATAACCAGTTTAATGCAACGAACACTCCGGAATAGTGAAATAGGCTTAACATACCTTAAATAACCTTTACATAACTTAGAAATAAGTTTTGAAGGCTTTGGTATGGCAAAATCAAGTTAAATCGCTTACAGGGACTAAACTTGACAAACTACGAAAGTATGCCAATTTGAACTGTAACGAACATTCCGGAACATGACCATAAGTTAAACACACCCTAAATATCCTTTACATAGCTTAGAAATAGGCTTTGAGGGGTTCGGTGTTCTAAAATAAACTTTTGGGTCATTCAAGGACTAAAAGCGTCAAAAAGTGCATAAGTTTGTTCTTTCGCGCATAACTTGCGTTCTGAATACATCCGGACATCCAAAAATTTATGTAAGCACTAAAATATTTTATTTTAGTGTTTGGCATAAGAAAAATCTATTCGTCGCGTCATTTGGATCGTTTTTCGCGCTTATGCGCATTCCGTCGTAATTAAGCGAACATCGCGATTGTACGGCCAAACGAACCGACATCCGAGATATTTTTGAGCACATTCTAAGTTCCCTATACTTTAACTTCATTTTAGAGCTTTGAAATGGGGTTAACGGGGCTTAAACGTGTCAAAAATGCATCAAATAGCAAGTTTGGAGCTTCAGGGGCCTGTTCTGCCATTTTTCAAACTTTCTGGTTTGCAGGTCCTTGTGCACCTCAACACTCTGAGTGTTACGGTACGCAAGCAGGGTTCAGATGCAGAAACTTGTTTTTAACAGCCTGTTTCCAGCCTTTACACCCTCCAAAGGCCAATGCCACTTGTCAATAACTGGTGGTGAGGGCAAAATGAGCTACCATAACATTCCAACACTTGTACGGATGAGATTCGGTCACGTTATTCGAGGAAATATCCTAACGGTGGTCCATTTACTATAAATACCCATCCATCCCCATTGCAAAACCCACTTGAAATCTGAGTTTTCTCTAAGTGGTTGTGTTTATACACTTCCTACCTGAGATTACATGGAAATCAATCTTGCGGGGACCCTTTGTAAGTGTTCCTTCGTTCTTTTATTGCTTTTCGAGTCCGAAAGTCAAAATTTGTTTGACTTTCTGCATTGACCAGTTTATGGTCGATGCGAAGTTCGTTTGAACTTCATAACGTGAGCGTGATCACGATGGTTATAGTCCTTAGTGACTATACCTACTGATTACCACGTTATCTAGGCTCAGTGACGAGTCGTAGTTTCGGCCAAAATGCGTGTTATTGCGTATTTTGTAACCAAACTACTCTTAGGTATCAAAACCGTTTGTTTTGATACCAAACTTGTTTTCTAAACTTAGTTAAGCATGTTTTAACATGCTTAGCTCGTCACTTTTAGTTTAGTGCTTATATAGGGTTGTAAGGTAAGCGATCTAAACAATCGCTTATACTTTCGAACCCGACCCGTTTGGTCGATCATTAGGATCCGACCAAACACATTAGGTGACCATAGTATATAGGGAATAACCTTCCGAGGTTATACCTTATGGTCGCTTCGTTTAAGTAGTTGTATGATAGGTAGTTTATATGCCTTAGGTAAATTACCAAAATGCCCTTTTTACGCCAAAATTCATTTTAAGCATATGTAACATAACTTTTGGTATCTAAACTGATTTAGTAACAATATTAGACATGTTAAGGCATATTTTACTTGTCATAGGACTAGTTAGGCGTTCCGAACGCGTTTCACGCGAACGACGCGTTAAAGTAGCATAAGCTACGTAAACGGGTCGTAATGGGTCGTAAGCACTTAGGTTAGGTTTCATTTTAGTATGTGGGCTTTGTTAAACCATATTACACGAGTCTCCATACTCGTTTGGTTTACGAACCCTCATTCTATCCAATCCTCCGATTTAGGTCCGGTATATTAACATAGTTACCTATATTAGGTGCCGTTTGATATCCGTGATCTCTAGCATTGTTTGGTTGTTACTCAAGGATTACTAAGCAATCTCAAGTGAGTACATAGACCCCTCTTTTACTGTTTTCCAAACGTTTTGGGGTGAAACACATGTGCCTACTTGTTACTTTCGTGCTTTTCATGCTTTCATATCATATGCTTGTTATGTTCATTAGTACATTATAGTACATGATTTCATTACATTTTATGCTATGTATGTCCATTACGTGCATACTTAGTACATTGTTTTACATTACACTTATGCTATGTATGTCCATTGTGTGCATACTTAGTACATTGTTTTACATTACACTTATGCTATGTATGTCCATTACGTGCATACTTAGTACATTGTTTTACATTACACTTATGCTATGTATGTCCATTACGTGCATACTTAGTACATTGTTTTACATTGCATTTCTGTTGCATATGCTCATCCAGCATATGAACACATTATACTACATTTTGAACCGTTGTAACCATTTGACTATGTGAACCGTCGTAACCCTTTGATTATATGAACCATTTGTAACTATTGAACCATGTGAACCAGTTGTATCTGTTGACATGATTTACATTTGACAATAGACATTTGACTATACATAAACATTTCTACAATTGTTAAACATTTTACTTTGGTGGTTTGGTTTGAGTAAGTGATTTAAGTAACGAGGCGTATGTAATATGATACAAGCACGGTGGATACGCCGCTGGTACTTCCTATATATAAGTGTTTGTATGGTATCACATATTGTAGCGTTATATGAATCATTTCAATTTGAGACATATAACATTTTATACAAATATCATACTTTTCACAAGACATTGATTTACAAACAACTTATCTTATACAAACTCATTTTACATGGTTATTTATTTAACCATACATTATTCTCTTATTTACACATATCATCTGATCTTATCGTTTTTCAAATGATTTACAAGACAATGCAAATTACAAGGTTCATGACTAAACATTTTCTCAAACATAAGTCATGAATTCTGTTTTCACAAAACCTATGTATCTCACAGGCATTTTTATGCTGACGTACCTATTTTCACATGTGTTTTCAGGAGATGATGCATAGGACTTATCAAGACATACTTAGGCGGACCTGTGCCTTAGTGACTTAAAACGAGACAAGAACTAGTTAATTTATGTTATGTACTCTTTAGTTCTTGTTTAAAACAATGTAAACTTTCATGTTTGATTAATAAAACGAAACTTCAATTGCCATGGATTTGAAACAATTAATTATGTTACAACACTCCCCGACGTTTCCGCCACGTTTGGTTGTTCCACGTGGTCGGGGTGTGACAGAGATGAGTCTCGCGCGACACGCGAGAGGCATCGAAGTTGGAAATAATTATTTTGTTGATTATTCGTTGCATAGAACTTGTTTAAACTTATATTTAAGTTATCAAAACTAACTTTTATGTTGGTTTTGATCATAGGTGATATTAAGTGTACCCGGATGGAGATCAAACGATGACAAAGGACCGAACACACGAAAATGAAGCTTCCGCAAGTTGTTTCGTCGTTAATCTAAAATGATGAATTAAATCACATTATATTGTATTACTTTAAATTGTAAAAGTTTTTAATAAAATCGTATTTTTCATTGTAATTGTAACCGTAATTACATGATCATGGTCTTAAACTATACGAAAATCGTAAAATAATAGTAAGGGTCATACATTCCATTAATCTCAACTCTGAATCAGAAAATGAGGAAGAGGATGAGATCCCAACAGATAGAGATCAGGAAACTGATCAAGGAAATCTGGCTAAAGGTAATCCGTTTACCTCAAAAACTTATGGAGAATCATATGTTGATATGATTCAAGGACATAAGGAAATCCAAGGTGAAAATGAGTTTTTCATCATTGGTGGAGATGATTCTGTAAACTTAAAGCTGCACCAAAATCTGGTAAAGCCAAAAGTGACCCTATCATTTCCAAAACAGCAGCGAATGTGTTTGCAGCTGGAAAGTTACAAGGAACATCTGTTGTTCCCAATATCCCTGAAACACCCATGAACCAAGAAAATTTAGAAACAGTGCTGGAAAATGTTTACAAAGTCTGCAAAAGAAATCCAGTTGAAGAAAAACTTGATATGTTGCTGTCAGAAATACAAGGTCAAAGGGCTGATATGAAGACTTTGTCAGAATCAGTGGAAGCAATAAAGAAACAAACTGAAGAAAACACTGAAGCACTAAAGTCTCTTCAAAAGATGAAAGAAAAGGCACCAGAATCCAACATCTCTACATCAGAAATCCAGAAGATTCTAACAGAAATAGAAAAGATCAAGGCACAAGTTGCAAATGCGGTAGAATCAAGGCAATCAAGCAGTTCAAACAGAGTTTTGGAGGAAGTTACCATGCTAAGGGCAAGCAATAACAGTATCACAGATGCCCTTGAGAAGCTATCAAAAGAATGGGCTGTAATTCAGACGAAAGCTCAAACTGAATTCACCAAAGTTCAGAAAAACATAACCAGTAACTCAAAACAGGTAAAAGAGGTGCAACAACTAATGGAGAAGATGCAATTCAACATTGCAAGATTGGCCAAAGTGGATCCCCAAGAACTCATGAAAGAAATTCCTGGTGAAAGCTCACATCAAGAAGCTCCAAAGTCAACTCCTCAACAATCATCAACCACACCAATCACCAAAGCTGGAACCACAATGATGGGTCCACCTCTAAATGTCCCAAGAGATGAAATGCTGAAAAGGTTAGCAACTGCAAAACCTCAAGTTATTACAAATTTGAAATTGCTAGCATCTGTCCCAAATCCAACATTGTCTGATGACTCAGCCATAAGTAAATATATGAATATACAAACAATGAATGAACGGGAACAAGAAGGTGATTCATCAACAAAATCAAAGATTGTTAAGAGAAAAATCTCTGAAACCAAGTCTGTCATGGTTAAAGAGATTGCAAGGGATGTAATGATATTTCTTGAGTACAATCTGGTGAGTTATTATTTAACAAAAGAAGATGAACAACCAAGATCACCGTCTCCTGTCAGACTGGCTTTAAGAGAAGAAAGGATAAAAAGAGGGTCAGGTAGCATTCACAAACAGAATGAGAATCCAGTAAGGAGAATTTTAAAGGTGGATGAAGTGAAAGTTGCAACCGATGATGTTGGAGGAACTCATGTGCAAAACAGATACACACTTCAGAGAGAAAATGGGGAAAAACAAAAGGTGACTGATGAAGAAATAGCTGACCAATTGCATCCTTTAGACATTCTGTTTATGAAGGATCACTATGAAAAGGAAAAGAAAAATAACCAAGAAGTCAGAAGGGCATTATATGGCATATCAAAGGCTGGAATATTGCTATTTGAAAGAATGGCTTTTACAGACTTTGATCTATGCATCAATTATGAGCATGTACACAACAAAAAGGTGTATGTCAGATCACCAAAGACAAAAGTTCCCTCAGAAATATTGGAAGATGCAAGATCTGGAGACATCATTATGCTGACAAGTAAAAATGAAGAACATAACTATGGTGTAATCTTCAGAGATATTGATAATAACAAAGCTCTGTTCAGAAGTGTTGATATATGCAAGTACTCAAATCAAACTCTGAAGTATATCCTGAAAACCCTGAACAGGAGACAAGAACATCTTCAGAAGATAGGAAAGAACTTGGAGGGACACAGGAAAGAAATTGAGCAAATGATTGAAGAATGGATCCAAGCAAGAGAATGGTACAAAGACATGTATGTCAGCTGCAACAAATATATTTCCTACAAAAAGCAGTTAAAGGAAGGAGATGTGCACAAGAGAGTGAAGCTGAATTGAAGAACCTGTTTATTTGATTTTTCATCTTTTATGTAATTTGTTTTTCAAAAACATCAGTAACTGGTTTAATTTTGCAAGTATTATGTTTCCACTGTTTGGAAATTTTCTGTTCATAAGGTAGTTCATTTTCTTACAATACTTAGGGGGAAACTGTTAGGAAACTTTATTTGTAAGTATTGAAGAAAATCACAATCAACTGGATCTATGAAGAGATCACAGTCCTGAAGATCACAACAAGAAAAAGAAGATCAGATAGGACGACTGAAATGCACAGCATCTACTTCAAAGAATCACAAGTTGATCAAGAGCTGAATTGGATTATCAGAGAAGGTCATTTCTGATGGATCTGATGATATTTCTGATGAAATATCATCAGTTTCTGACGATTCTGATCATCAGGATTTTTCTGATGATTTGTTCACCAGAATTTCTGATGAAGTGGTTTATCAGAATTTCTGGTGAAATACCCCACTTGTCTGAAATCAGCCCTATCCTGCCACAATTACCGAAACAAGTTGACATTATTGGATATCATGATGAAAAAGGCAACTTGAACGTTGGATTCAATGAATATGTCAATTGGCCACTTTTTGCAGGACTTATTGCATGAATAAACTATTGTTTATTCATGCACCCAGCCTTCTATAAATAGAAGGCCCAACCAACAGAAGACAATTGAGTTTGAAGCTTATCACTCATACATACATCAAAACTCCATTGCCCTCTAACCCATAGAATTCAAGATTCATTTGTACTAGATAATAATCTTACAATCACCTTGTATACCATTTTGTTTCAAAGTGATATAAACTTGATAATTCTGTAGGTCTTGTTTCTGAAAGTCTGATTTCCATTTCCGCGCATCTTTTTCACATCTACTGAAATCACTTGCCATATTACGTGAAAAAAAGTTGTTAAGGCCATACTGGGTCCAACAGCATTTAAACTACTAAATTCTTTATCGAAATCTATAAAATTCTCTTTCGTGAGCGTGTAAGCATGCTCACACCATAGAATACGAATATCTTATACCAACTTCAACAGGGGCGAAGTATAGAAAGGGGCGGGGAGGGGTGCCCGACCCCCGAACTTTTCGCTTAGTAGTGTTATATATGTTGTTTTCGTATAGAATTTTTTTGGTATATACGTTTTCGACCCCCGGTTCTATAGAAATTTTTTAGTATATACATTTTCGACCCCCCGTTATTCGGGTCAAGTTTCGCCACTGAACTTCAAACAATATTTCTTCTCAAAACAAACACATACCCTTTTCTATATTTCAAGTATACATTTGTAAAAGATGTTAAAGCTTACCTATATCTATTTCATAAATATTGTTTCTTTGTAATAGTCACGGGAAAGGATTCACTAAAAATTGGATTTTGCTTAACTAGCTTAAAAAGAATTGTGAAAATAACATATGACACTCCTTATAAGTAGAATGGAAGAACATTTCGGTCCTAAAACACAAATTTTCATCATTTTGTTTTCTCATAATATACACCACAAAAAATCCAGTACAAAAAAAATCAAACACAAAAAATCTAGTACAAAAATTTAGCACAAAAAATCTAGCACAAAAAATCTAGCACAAAAATCTAGAACATAGAAATAAAACACATTTTTCGGTTTTTTCAGTTTTCGTATTTTATATAGTAATAGAGTACTTAATTTAAAGATAAAAAATTGTTAGATTTTATGGTACAATTTTTTTAAGAAAATTATTTTATATAAAAAGTTATGAATGTTCAAAAAATGAGAGTGGAATATGCATGTGCTTTCATGTGGAGAGACAAAAGTCAACAAATACGTTATTCCAAAAATACCCTTACACCTATCTTTTTTTCTATATTTTCATCTTAGCCAAATGTTAAATTCTATTTTTATCTTACTTAGACAAAATTAACTTTTTATTTGATCATACCTATAGTTATGATATTACTTCTATATTAATTTGCAAGTACTTGATGTGTGTTGCTTTTACTATTTAACTTGGTACAAATACTTGAAATTTTCATACAACTATTTGATGCACTGTGACAAATTAATTTGCAAATACTTGATGTGTGTTGGTTTTACTATTTAACTTGGTACAAATACTTGAAGTTTTCATACAACTATTTGATGCATTGTCACAAAGTATTTGAGTTTTTTTTTTCTTTAGTTTTTTCTTTTACTTTTAACCCCAACACTTTTACAGTTTAATTCAAATACTTTTTCACTTTCAACTTTAGTCTCTCGTACATTTCATCTTTTACAAATTTTTAGTTTTATGTTTTTATCTAAACTTTGCGAGTTAACACGCCGCAACCTTTGTGTGTGGTTCAATGTTTTACGCCTATTTCCTCGTTTAAAGGCCCCGTCGCAACACGCGTCCTGGATCGACTTAGTTATTTTTCCTATGTTTTACGTTCTACGTGCGTAGTTCAACGTTTTTACGTCTACTTTTCATTCAATTTTATTTTTTTTTGTTTTTTTATTTCTTTTTATACAAACTTTTCCGGTGTTGGTGATCACTGGCAGTAGTGTGACATTAGTGATACTTGACATGTTTTTACGTCCCCGTCGCAACGTGGAGGCTTAATACTAGTATATATTTGTTTTCTAACTTATTTTTAAGAAACTAATTACACGGATGGTCTCTGTAGCTATGTAGTTAATATCCTGATCTATCACTGATATATCAGTGATATATCGGTTATCATTCCCCTGCTGAGATATCGGTGCAAAATATCGGTACCGATAATATCGGCGATATTGACCGATATTTGACTAATATATACCGATTTTCTCGATATCAGTTGTCACACCCTGTCTTTTGCGGAAGCGTATGATGTGTGACTGGTTTAATATCATTGCATTCAATCGTAATAGACAACTACATGATCAAAACGATGTTCATCCATTCATAAAATTTGAGTATTACAAACACTTATTATTTAAGTTTTAAAACACAACCTTCGACTATGTTACAAACCAACAAAAGTGGATGACATCTAAAATTGAAGTCTACTTCTAGTTACGACACCCGCGCCCAAGATCCATCCTGTCACCTGAAATACATGTAATTTTGGAAAACATCAACAAAAGTTGAACGAGTTCATGCGTTTTGTGTGAGTACTGTAATCTTGTAAATCTTTTAGAGACTCCTTTGTAAATAGGTATGAAAAGCGTGTATGAATATACCAAATGAATGTTTGTACAAGGACATTTGTCACACCCCGATTTCCACGTGTCACCGGTGGGCCCGGTGGGGAGTATCGTGACGTGGTTGGCAACATAATAGTCAAACAACACAATTATATAAATGCACAGCGGAAGCAAAAGATAAATATATTACATTCCGAATAATAAGTAATATCCAGTATTACAACGGAAAGTAAAAGATCCACAGGCGGATCAAAAATACAATGGAAATAATAGTTCAACAGACTTTGACATCTAGAGCTTGCGAGACTTGAGTAATGATGCCTGGAGTAGCCAGCCTATTTCGTCTAGCACCTGCACTTAGCCTTTTTGGAAAATACGTCAGTTTACACTGGTAAATACAACTCAACTGACTCATTTTGAAAAGAGTTTGTAAATTGGTTTGAATGCACTTCGGCACAAATATCTTTTATAACTTGGGACAATTATTGAAATAATCATCTATACAGTTTTACTTATTTGTCGTCCATCGGGACAGATTAAGTGACACGCCACAGGTATAATGCCCACAGGCTATCATCCTTTAAGTGGATTACCGGCTTCGGTATAATGCCCACAAGGATGATACCTCTGAGTGGATTACCAGTTTTTACATAATGCAACTGTCAGGTGTACGCCTACACCCCGTGCTTAGGTCGTGGCCATTTCTTCGAATGATGCCAAGGATATCCGGGACATGGTCATTTAACCCCCAAAGGCCATACACCAAATAATACATATCAAACAGGTTATGTAAATACATCAATCACAATCCGATTTAAATGACTAGATACACCCGACCAAGCGGTACTTTTATAGTACCGTATCCCAAGCCCGTATAGGGAAAATAAGTTAAGAGTATTTACCTGAGCAAAGTATCAATCAAATACAGCAAATTCAAGTACTTTTACTGGGATCCTAATCTGGAACGAAGGTGTATAATAACCTATTAGATTTCTAACGGGTCTTTAATTAAGCTTAGATTTAGACCGGTTAGTTTCCAAAAGGTAGACATGGTTCAAACGCATGATAACGCGAAGACCGGTTTAGAATGGGGTTTTGACCCGACAAGCTTGTATGCTTGTTTAATATGGGTAACTTACACACATTCTGGGTTTTGAGATAAAACCGATAAGGTTTGACCCGTTTCGGCTAGTTTAAGTAAACTTGTTACATAAACCAAACCGTACGCGTAATAAGCGTGACGGGTATTCATATGAGCCATTTACAGGTTTCCTAAGTTAATATGCTCCAAATAGGTTGTGACATCAGTAAGATATCATTCATTATGCCCGAAACGAATTTAAACACAAACTATGCCCCGTAGGGGTAGTTTAGTAATTTCACATAAGCCGAAAAGCTCAAAACTGAAGTCTAAGTTAAACAACCTTTTCTTACTGTTAAAATATTATAATTTGCCTCAAATATCAGTAGGTATCAACCCTTGTATGTTTAAAATAGTTTTAGTACATACTATGCGTTAAAAACGCGATTAGAGGCCATTTCTGGGTTTGATACATAAATCTGATATTTTTATTTTTCTAGAAGGCTTAAAATAATTTATTTATCATATGTGATCAGTAGCAAAAGGTTTGGAGTCGTTTAGATATGTAAAACTCATTTTATGGCCCGTGAGGGCAAAACCGACAATTATCGGATTAAGCCTACGACTATAAGTTATGCTCAGCCTAAAATTTATTAAAAATCTTTAAAAATCCCAAAATAATATATTACATCTGTGGGTAAAAGATTTGATATCAAAAAGTAGGCTTAACTAGGCTATACGCTAATTACGCCGTTTTATTAACATAAGGCTTTAATTTTACGCTAACGAGCATAACTCTTATTCTACACTTCAAACTGATGTCAAACTTTGCATACAAGTCTATATATCAGTAATTAAGGTTTCTACTCTTTTACATTTTCAAAAATCACGTTTTAAGGTGAAAAGGGCATAATGGTCAATATATGAGCAATTAACGGAATCATGCGTATTAATCGGTTAACTAATGAACCATAGTGTATAATCACAGAGGGTTATACTAGCATGTAACCTGGTCCAAATAAAGCTCTTAGGTATTTCTAAATCATACCAAAACGGGTCATAACTGAAAGTCAAAGTATGAGTCAAACTATGCGACTTTCGGTTCCGAACCGGGTCTAAACAGGAAATTGTCGGGTTGAACATGTTTGGACATGTTCTTACACTTATTACCAAGTTATAACAATGATCAAATAGATTGTATATGTTCTACATTGTTAATTATGCATAAATTAGAATTTACACATTCTGTTGACTTTTTAAATACAAGTTTGACCCGACATTTGACCTAGTTAGAGTGGGAATCAGGGGGAACCCTTTTGAGGGTTTATTACCCACATAATTACCAACTTATAACTACTTTTAATCCGAGATATGACTGAGCCATTGTTGACTAATCTCGAAGTCAACCCGTAATTACGACGGTTTGACTTTTAGCTAAATAACTAAGCTAAACTTAA
Organism: Helianthus tuberosus; assembly: GCA_030545235.1. Lineage (NCBI taxonomy): Eukaryota > Viridiplantae > Streptophyta > Magnoliopsida > Asterales > Asteraceae > Helianthus > Helianthus tuberosus. The sequence continues at coordinate 24,054,208 of CM060384.1, read as the reverse complement.
TCGAGGAAGGTCAAGGGTACTTACAAGGGTCCTATGCACGAGTAGGGATGTCTTGGATCTGCTCCTAAGCTCCAGAAATGCTCCACAATTGCAGATGAAGGTGTGATCAAAGTTGTTGCACATGAGGGCCTTTTATAGTGATTTAATCACCACAATTTGTTGACACATGGTTCTACTAGTGACCACAACTGATCAACACATGTCCCTAGATGGTTAGGAGGCACTTAGGGGTCGCACATGAAGTGAAACATCCGTTTTTGGTCGAGTTTTCGCGTATACAGGCTGCTGCCTTGTTTTTCTGCATCTGATGTCTCGACGCGGCCCGCGTAAGGTTCTCTTAACCTTAACGCGGCCCGCCTGGACCCTGATATCAGATTTTTAATTTTCTTGTTTTTGCAACTTGTCCCTTGGCTTCACGAAAGGTCAACTAAACTTATATATTGCAATTTGACCCCTTAGTATTTACCTACAAGGGCTTTAAGACTTGTACCCACTTTGCCAAGTCCCTGGACACTTCCGGTTAACCCGAAAAGTCATAACTTTCAATGTTAACGCTTTAACCCCTCGCACTAGAATTTGATCATAACTTTCTCATATGATAACGAAACTTTATGAAATTTATATCGCGCATTCTAGTGAGCATAATTATCAGTTACAAAGCTTCGGGTTTGTCAAAAGGTCACTCAGAGGTATAACTTAAACATGTTGACACATTTAACCCCTGTAGTTTGTAATCTCTCACTTTTTGCTTCGTATGATCCATGATTTATTCGTTTGATGATATGAACATCATGTAGGGTTATTATGAAGTATGTTTATTCACTGTTGACATTTAGAACCCGTATAATCACATACTTTCCATGTTTGTCAACTTTAGACCTTTTATAACATTCTTTCACACGTTCAAACTTTATGACACGTGTCAACACATTATAGGACGTGAATATTCGAGGTGTTACATCCTCACCCCCTTAAAATAAATCTCGACCCAAGATTTACTTAAATAAGTAAGGGTACTTTTCTTTCATCGTGGATTCAACCTCCCACGTGTATTCGGGACCTCTACGGGCATCCCATTTGACCTTTACAATAGGTACATGCTTCCTACGAAGCTTCTTTACCTGTCGATCTTCAATCGACAAAGGTTTTTCCACAAATTTTAAGCTCTCATCTATATGCACATCTGTATGTGGTATAACCAGTGATTCGTCAGCGAAACACTTCTTCAGATTGCAGATGTGGAATACATTATGTATACTACTGAGCTCTTCTGGTAAGTTTAATTTATAGGCAACTGACTCGACACGTTCGATAACCTCGAAAGGTCCTATGTATCTCGGGCTTAGCTTGCCTTTCTTACCAAATCGCATCACTCCCTTCCAGGGTGATACTTTTAGCAACACTTTATCACCTACTTCGAAGTGAAAAGCTTTACGCTTTGGATCTGCGTAACTCTTCTGCCTATCCCGGGCAGCTTTGAGACGGTCACGAATCTGGACAATCTTGTCCGTCGTTTCAAAGACTATCTCTGGTCCTGATAATTGGATATCCCCAACTTCCGCCCAACAAATAGGCGATCTACACTTTCTACCGTATAATGCCTCAAAAGGCGCAGCCTTAATGCTGGTATGTGTCTTCAGTACTCGTAACTCAAATCTCGTCAGCAAACAAGACTACCTACAATGTGCTAGGGTCTATTAGACGAGCGGGTCGGGCCTTGCCTTAGTATTCATGTTTTGAGTTACGTTTCCTTTATGTCTTTAACATTATCCAAAGTTATAATACTTCTCAAGTATTTATTTTCGTACTTCCTTCCCAAGGATGGGAGTATTTCATACATGTGTATTTGTATTCTCGTATTTGTAGTTTTCAAAATAATATATTTTCAAGTCTTACTTCAGAAAATATATTTAAACTTGTTTTGTCCCAAAAATAATGTATTTCAAGAAAATATATATTTTTCTCAAAAATCATATATCTTCCAAATATTCTAAGAAAATATATTTTTACTTCCAAAAATAATATATTTTCTCTTTGTCGAAAATATGATATACTTTGTAATAATAACGAAAATCATATTTTCACTTCTTTCGTTTCCAAAATAATATTTACCAAAAATATATTTGTAAGAGTATTTCCCGGAATATTTCGTAAGTTACGTTTTATCGTTCGGCTTCACAATATTAAGTGTGTAACTTATATTTCATTCCTTGTGATTTTTGGTACTATTTTGGATTTGTAAATTTCATGGTATTTGTAAGTTATATTATTTTACCCTAAAATAATATAACTATTCCACAAAGTATACAAATATTCACACTAGTGTCTTAATATAAAATATATATTCTAAATAAATATTTATCCATTTTTATTTACAAAAACCAACCTCCAATACTTGTATTTTTGTAACAAAATTTATGGCAAGGTTTATATTGAAAAACATAGTTTATGACATACTTACAAATGCTTGTTTAGAAAATATTTTCTAAGTGTTTGTATTTTTAGAAAATTTTGCCATAGTTCCCTTTGTAAACGGAGGTGTCCATGTTATTTAGCATATCATTTTCTTTTCAAAAATCAACACAAACAATCAACAATCATCCTACACTCACCAAGTGCTAACACAAGGATATTTGTACTACAACATGAACTTGAACTTTTATTAAAAACTTGTAGGAACTTGGTAGTATGTTTAGTAGACTTAGTTACCCTTTAAAGTGTATTTATTTCTTAAAAAATCTCCTCCTTGAAAGTTTTAGGTGTTTACAACTTGTAAACATATTTTACAAAAACATTTCTTTATGGATCTTCTTGTTTCTCTAGTGTTTCTACACTTGTTTTACCACAAAAAATAGTGTAGGTTTTAGTAAAAACCAAGATCTTCCAAAAATCATATCTTAAACTTGGTTCTTTTGGAAAATCATTCATAAGTCTTGAATCTATAAGTTTACTAGCTTACTTTGTTTATTATTTTTCAAGAAATCCCTTCATTTATCAAGTTCATGTCCATACATGAAGATGATTATCTTATGTTGTTACATAATCATCTTCCCACTTGCTAGATTATGTGTTTAATCACCATCTAGCAAGCTTCATATGGTGATTAACATCATCATCTCAAGAAATCAATCAAGCAAACATCATTCATACACTAAACAACATCATACCATCCATTTTTCATCATATGTAACCTTTATGTTCAAGATTCAAGTTCAAGTCTTTTAGTGTTCTTGTGGTTTGCATCATAATATATCTTTTAACCACTAAAAATAGAAGTAAACAAGAGTTAAAAAGAATCTTACTACTAGCTTTAAGCTAGGGAAGAACAATGATGAAAATGGAGTGGATAAAAGCAAACGGGTGAGGTCCTTCAAGATCCGAGACCACCAAACCTTCTAATCTTGCACCTTACACCTTGCGTGGAGCTAGGAATGGATGGATGGATGATCAAAAATGGTGATGGTGGTGGTGTTAACTTCGGCCGAGAGAGGGAGAGGAAAGAAGAGAGTGGTGAGGTGTTGTGTTTGTGAAGATGATCATGTTCTTATAACCAATAATTTCTAATGTCCAATGGTTATTATGTTTCTCAAAGTACAAACCAATCTCATCAAATCCAAGAGAATGATTATGAAAAGATTTAGAGAAGATTGTGATGATCTTGGTGGGGTCCTCCTTTGGGCCGTAAACAAGTAAGGGGGAGGGGGTCCATGTGTAAATTTGATGATAAGTAGGTAATTAGTTGGAAGATAAGTATAAAGTCTAGTGTTTTATGTATATCTTGCATTATATAGTATGTTAGAGTGTTCGGGAGCCATAACTAGCTCAGAAAAAGTAAAACAATGCTTCTAGCAATATTTTGGTGTTCCGGGTAATGTCCGGTTGTTTGATTAGATACCGGTTCGTTAAAGTGTCAAACTATTCCGATTAATGATTTTTAAGTACCCCTTTGTGACACTTTTAATTCCCGACACTTAGGAAAGCATACAGGACCATTTCGCCATATTTTTGCACATTACTAGCTTATTTAAATGCTGAATTTTGCTGAAATATGCGGAATTCTGCACTTTATGGGGGGTTTTAGGCACTTTCCGGCACTGTATCTATCAACTAGAAAAGCAGTTCTATGGTCCTTACCTCCTTACACACTATACTAGTGTAGAACTTGGTCTCTGACTCATACTGGGCCTCAAAATACTGTTTGTCTATGTACTGAACTTCGTCAGCATTTTTAGTTTATTTGGTAATGGTGCCAATTCTGTTCTGCGTATTATTAGAACTATATCGTGTTGCATGTAGCAACGAATAAAGTCTTGCAACATGAAATGCCATTGTATGTATATAACAGTAATCATAAATTCATTTGTCTTGTAAACTAGATCATGCACGGTTACTTAGAGCACAAATTACTGTTCAATCAGTGTACGAAATGTGGAAAAGTGACAGTTGTCACATCAGTACCTTTCTTCTTATTTCTACCATTCGTCTTTCTTCTTATTGCTGCTATTAGTGTTTTAAGTCTTTATTGTTAGTTGTTACTGTTAAATGTTAGTGTTTTAAGTCTTAGTCAGTTCCTACTTGCTAACATATTAGTGTTTTGCAAGTTGCGAAAGGTTAATTTGTTAATAATGATAGAAGAGTATACTGAATTGTTAGAGTTAAATTGTTATATGTATAAATTTAGCATGATGTTAAAATTACCGATATCCCACCGCGATAACCGATATCTCAAATATCAGTCCTTAACTGATATCCGATATTTTACCGCATTAACTACTTAGTTAATATATACATCAGGATATAATTATTGATCAGCCGCTACGCACTAGTTAATATGAAGTTTGTATAAAGACAAAAACCATATTCCACTAGTGCATAAGGGTAGGGTTATTGTAAAAAGTGAGTGTTTTGTGAGAAGTGTAGGAAGCAACCCACACCATTTGATCTGTAATCTAATGGTTGAGATTATAATGGCAAAATTGTAAATAAGTGTTTACCATTAAAATGATTAATTTTCTAGATTAAGGGTATAAAAGAAAATTTAACATTTTTAAATTTAGAAACACACATGCAAATATGCAATGCACATGCAAGTTCCCCCTTCTTTTTTAATCGTCAATAACTTTTTATACGTAACTCTTTTTTTTTAATTACACCATAATAACGAGCGTTTTTTTTATCTTTAATATGAGTACCATATAGTTATACTTATATAGAAAAAAATTACGTTTCGATCGGATGTTTTAGTCCATTGATGTTTTATCTATGTTCATACAATGATGTTTTAATTGTACTGTGATTCAAGGCGTTGCGTTTTACAGTAAAACACCATAACATTGTAAATAATGAACTATGATTCAAGTCATGGTGTTTTAACATCTAGAGTATGTAACATTGTATTGTGATTACAGTCATGATGTTTTAACATTTGGAATAGCAATAGAATCATTCTAGATGTTAAAAAACCACGACTGTATTATGATTCAATTCATGGTGTTTATGGAATTTGTATAGTGCTTTATACCTATAAAATAACAAAAATCATTCTAGATGTTAGAACGCCATGGTTGTATTACGATTTAAGTTGTGGTGTTTTCTAGAATTCGTATGGTGTTTTATACGAACTGATGATTCAAAAAGATAAGAACTGATGATTAAAAAAATAAGAACTGATGATTCAAAAAAATACAAACTGTAATGTCCTTCGATCTTTGTGAATCAGACGATAATGATTTATAAAATCTCTGAGTTGGTATATAAAACTGAATTCTTAAATCTTTGTAAAAAATAAAATTGTGTCACTAACCTAAAATAACTCACTAGAGGTTACAAAGATTATTTTATCAATTAATTAAACTTAATTTGAAGTAAATTACATTATTGCCCTTTTTAATTTACTAAATTGAAGGACATATGTCAACATCATATTATTTCCTACACTTCTTACACTATTAACCCTTTTTACAGGATCCTTAATCAGTGCATAAGTTAGATTTTCATTCATTTTCTAGGTTTTTCTTAAGTTCATGATTTTTTTTTTCACTTTACAAACTCTTTAAACCATTTCGAACAAAATAGGTTCTTAGTTTGATTATGGTGTTTTATGCTTGGTTAAACATGGAAATGTGCTTGGCTGATGTCAAAACATAATAAAAAATATTTTATTGAAAAGTGAAGAACAAATCTATATATTTACCAAATATGAAATGAACCACAAAACCCGAATAATCTCTATTAGTTTCTAGAAACATAAAATACGATTTACAAAAAAAAACAACAATAGTTAAGACTTCATAACCTGATTACCAAGTAACAACAAACATTTCAAGCTATTTAAAAAATAAAAACATAATGTTTACCAATTTGAATTACATATTTTAGAAGTTCGGTTCAGTTTCGATTATGGAAGATTGCTTAACCATAATCATAACCGATAGTTCGGTTATGGAGATACACAACCATAACTGATCGGTTTGGTCGACTTTTGGTTAATTCCAGCTATTTTTGGTTAACGGTTCGGTTTTCGATAATGATTCGATTTTTGCACATTCCTAAGTATCTATATTGGTTATTTTCTTTATCTATTAGTTTCAATTTCACCTCTTGTATTACAAATTATATACATCTTTAAGCCATTTAACTTTTTAATGGTTTTGATTTTCTCTATTAACTTACATTCGCTGAACTTCAGAAAAACAAACAAAAAACTGAATATGTCGTTGTGTTGAATTTTTTTATCTTGACATTTCGGTATAAATTTTGTTGACAACGGAGTTGTATTCATAATAGAGTATTGTTTTAGTATGGTAAACTTTTATGCTTTTTGATTGATGTAAAACATGGGTCGATATCCTTTTGGGCATACCACGACATTTTTTTGGTTTTCTCTTTCGGTTTTCTCGTAACGTATCAAACCAGTATTGACTGAATTCGCCTCGTTTAACGAATGATACTGACCGAACTTCCAACATGTCACTAACCAAACTGATACCAAGATTGGTATGGGTATTATTAAAACCGGTACTTGGATTCCTTTTTATGGTTTTCAATCCATGTAAAACATGTGTCGATATCCTTTTAGGCATCTCACGGCTTTATTTTGCTTTTTTGTTTAGTTGTTATACCAGTGGTAGTACAATAACAAATCAAACTTACACCGACTGAATTCTCTCACGTAACAAACCAAACATACGGTGGTTGGGTCTAATCCTATGTTTAATCATGTTTAAACCATTGTTTTTCGCGTATAACTATTAAGAGCTATGGTACTTCAAGCATGTTTGTAAATTGCAGGCTTAAGCACGTCAAAGGACATGATTGGAGGTACAGAGAGCTTTATGGGAGAGTTTACACATGTGCACGAATCAAATGGAAACTGAAATCGTGAAAATCCCCAACACAGGCGCCTAGGGCGCCCTTTTAACGCATTATGGGATTGGCTTGATGTCCCAGCGCACACATTGGCGTGCTGGAATAAAGTTGGTATGTCATGGTGGCACATACGGTGCCAGGTCTTGTCAAATATGCACGACAATTAAGGAAACTGCAGATTTTGAAGTTGTTTTGGGGGTTTCATTGGGAATTCGAAAACTATCAGTTTGGGGGACAGGGGGTTGGAGAGTCTTAGAGGCATCTAGTCATCCAATAGAAGAAATCAAGAATTAAAACATGATGATGTATGGCTAATCCATATGTGATCATCCTCAGGTGAAAAGGTTGTAAGTTCTATGGTTTTATTCAAAGTTATTCGTGTTTAAGACAATAGTATTTGTAATAACTAAATGTTTGGATCTTGTTGGTTAATTTCATGAACTGAATATTAGATTGATTATCTAACTCATTTAGTTGAAGGTTTTCTTGCATCATTGAGATTTGAGTTGCTAGTTATTGATTGATTCTGGTTTGTAGGTGGGTTTGTGATTGCGCTAAGTCTTGATGATACTTACAATTGTTAGTCACTTTGCGAAGGATTCTTGCACCAATTACACTTGATGGATGATTGTTGATGTATATGAAATGGATAGTAATTGAATAATCTGAATTGGCCATTCATGCTTATATGAACTTGAACTATTGGCAATGAGTTATCGTCTATCTTGTAACCTTGAAACCCGGGGTGATCTTTGATAGTGGCTATTTAAAAGTCAATTCAATTGAATCAGTTTGTTGATTCATATCTCCTTCAAAAGTTAAGAACAACTGCAACTTCATAATGTTTTCAATTGATCTATGACGTCGTGCGAGTGTGTATGATTTTTAATATGTTTTAAGTACTTTTTACTCGTTTATCAAGCTTTAAATTTATAAAACACGATATAACACTATCACTCTCTATAACACCCTAGGCGAGTGCACCCATCGTTGGCGTAGTATAGTGATGGTAAGATATCGAGTTCGTCCAAGGACACAAGAGCTTTTAATGTCAGATTATCATCAACGTATAATATAACCAAATTTTGAGAAAAGATTTTTAATAAGTAAAATAAGGAAAATAAATAAAATAATAAAAGAAACAAATAGACAAGATAGAATCAATTGTTTCCGACTTATCTTTTATGTATCCTTTGATGATTTCCGCACTTTGGGTTTTTTAAGAGATTGTCTTAGTTATAGTGGCACATCCCTCTTTTGGAGTCAACGCTACCCTCAGCTATATTGGCCTGAGTCAGCAGGGGTACAATCCCGCAAGTCCGGAATATTGAAAGATAAATAAGTTATTAGTGCAAAATGTGGCATGTCCCTCTTTTGGAGGCAACGCCTCGGCCATATTGGTCTGAGTCAGCAGGGATACAGTCCTGCAAGGCTGGGTTAAAGTTTTAATAGTAGTTTATTTATAAGGGATTCAAGCCGTTCTTACTTCCCCCGGTTTGATGCTATCTGCCTTAAAGGAAGTTCTAATAAGCTTGAATCAAGTCCTCGCAGGATCTATACACTGAACGAGGCAAGAACTTTACCCAAACCACCCTTCTAACCCCCTTCCATGTAGTTAACGCGCTTTATATAGATCGTAAAGACACGAATGAGTGAATCAACAAAACATGAAGAGATGATAGAATAAAGTTCATTTTCAATATAAAAAGCTAGATATTAAAGTCATTAATACAAACTCAGTTAAAAAAGTTTACCAAAACTTGGAAATCAAAAGTAATACATAAATGACTTGTCTTCACCAAGTAATGTAAGAGATTAGTCAAGCATGGTCTTTGTTTGACAAAAATTCTTACGATCAATCTTGGATCCCAAGACTACTACACACTCTAAAGATGGATGATAGATGAATGTGGTGGATGATGGTGGTATTGTGGTGGTGGAGTGGTGGTGGAGTGGTGGTAGGTGTGAGAGAAGTGGTTTTCCAAGGGATTGATTGCAATTGAACCAAGCACCCCTATTTATAGTTGGAAACAGACGGTTTACACGACCCTGTGCCTGGTGGGCACGACCTCGTGCCCCCTTCTTCTCTGTCTTCATTTAATGAGTTGTGTCAGTCCAGATTGTTGCACGGCTTCGTGTGTCAACGGCACGGCCCCGTGGCCATTGTACTTGTTGTACTATCCAAGATTTGCATATCTAGGAGTTGACCACGGCCCCGTGTCTCTTGTCTGCTTCTTTTTGTCTTTTTCTTTCTGGAATCTTGAGTAGGGCATGACCCTGTGCTTGTCTTCTGATTCGTTGTTTTTTGTCTTGGGGTGAAGCTCGGAGGGTCGGTATGATGTATCAACTTCCCTTCTTTTGTATTTATGCTGCTTTTTGCCGTTAATTTGTTTCTTTTGTACATTTAAGCTCTTTTAATCCTGAAAATCAAAAGTATACAAAGAAATGCACCTTTTTCAACATTAGTACTAAAAATGGTTGATTTTATACCTTATTTGATATAATTTGTATGTTCCATTTGGTGCATATCAATCTAACACAACCACAAACTCTTTATGGTTCGACACCCTTCTTACCCTAACTAGATTAAGGTGGTTAAGAACACGCGTCTATTATCTTTGACCTATCCATCAACATTCGGTCAACATATGCAAACCGAATTCTCACCATATCGCACGAGATAATCCCACTTGTTTCAGCTATTTTGAACTACTAACTCCTTCCGTTACCTTTACGAGGAATAGGTGGTTCAATCAAAACTTACAACCTATTAGTAATCATACACCTTAGAGTAACCATCTTCTTTCCTTTATTTAACTAGTTAAGGTGAACTTTATATTCTAAAGAAACTTTCCTTTTTTAACTAGTTAAGTTGAACTTTATATTTTTAACTAGTTAAGTTTAACTTTATATTGTAAAGAAACTTACAACCTATTACTTTATGAGGAAGAGGCGGTTCAATAAAAAATCCCATAAAATCTTAGAATTCATGAAATCAACCAACCCTGTTTCTATCTTAAAGTAGCTTCATTATAAAACACTGCGTCTTTAAACTTGACACCAACCACCATATTTTTAAGCTTAGCTTTGAATGATTCACTACTCTTTCTAATGGGTACTTAACCTTACCTTCGATAATAATAACGATAAGGCCGGTGGGTGTGGCATGACGCCACCCCGCCACATCACCCTCCATAGCGCATCCGGAGCGTCATCCTCCACACCATCGATTTCAAAGGGGGCGCCATCCATGCCTCGCCAGCATGTTAACGATCTTTAACGGTGTGTGCTGGTGTGCCCACCAAATTTCAACCAATAATTTTTTTTTATTTTTTTTAATAGAGAGCTTTATACCACACCATGCAAGTTAAAGGGAGAGGCTTTAAAACCCCTCATATGACGTGGCGCCTAGGTGGATCTGACGTGGCGTGATAAAGCCCCTAGGGGCTTTATACCCCACCCTCCAGCCTAACAATATTAGGGGACCCGGGTCGGTCCGTGATGGAGGTGCCATCACTCGTGAAATTATGACGCACACTGCCACCGGTCACCACCATCACGCGTTAACTTGACAACGCGTGGCCACTATCACGTGTTGTATATTCAACTTGTTTGTTGTTTTGTGAATGATTTTGATGATGGAGATGAGTGTGTGGTGAGTGGTGGACATTTTTACTAAAATCCACCACTAGTGATGGAATAAAGCTCGATGACATGATGAGAATTGATAGGATGTTGTGATTGAGTGATGATCATCCCTACCCCTTATGTTAAGTGATTAAATTGAAACAACCTATAAAAGTTAAATGGTTAAACAATTGGATATAATTATATCATACTTTTGCAATGAACATATTATAATTCAAAACTTTATTTCTATTTTAACGTATTAGGAATTTTTTGTTGCATGTATTTTGTTTCTAATAAACACTTTATTTTTATTTTAACATGTGGTCATTAGTATTGACAATAGGTTCTAAAATTCACCCACGTTGATTTATATAATTGAGTTAATACATATTAAGTTAATGGCACATGTGAAAATTACTTGTTTTCTAGAAGCACACACAAACTATCTCATTTTATTGTATGGTAAAATATTAAAACTATTTTTCATATTAAATATTTATCGTCCCTCGGGTGCTATAAAATATGTTTGCGGGGTTTGCATTGATGGTGACTTGGACCGGAGTAACCGATGGATAAAAAGCTATGTGGTACCACAAAATAAACCAATGACCATGTAACACGTGTACATTTCCGAATGTTTTCTTCTGCCCAAAGTAAACAATGTCATCAAACTTTCACCAACATATACATCCTCCATTTCTCCTACCTAAGTTTTTGAACACATTGAATTTTTTGAACACATTGAATATGTTAGATTTTTATTAGTGCATATGGCCCAAGCGGGCGGCGTAGATTAGCCTAATCAGGGATATGTGTCGTGTGGTTAATAATCCTCCCTTAAGGCGTAATTCTTGCGTCCAGTGATGCTAAGGTGTCTTGTTTCGAACGTCTTTGTTTATAAAAAAGTTGTTTTAGTCGATATTCATTTTGATAAACTCTTTGGTTAATTTGTTTATTTCCATAGTCTTAGGCTATGCGGTATGGTTGAGGATCATCCTTGGAGAATGACCCGCCACATAGGATGAGTGTGAGGATGAGGCAAAGGGGATGAAACTAAGGAAATGGAGGATGATCCTAAAATATATGTATATAGGGTCAAGATTTAGAGAAAACGGTGAAAAGTGTGAGAACGGTGAGAACGCTTATGGATCGTCCGATCAAAACAATCCATGGACTAGATTGCGCGGTGGCGTTTTCGTAAATAACATCAATATTATTATGTGGGACGCGCTTCATTAAGGGTAAAAGGGTCTTTTACCGCTCAGATTTAAAACGCCATCAAATGATAAAACGCCATACAAAAAATAAAACGCCATTAAAAACAAAACGCCAAAAATTAAAAATAAAACGCGTTGAATATTACAGGAAGATGAAACAACACAGATAACTGAATTTCAGTTATTAACATTTATTACAAGAAATTCCCTTCTAAATTACGCGCCAAAAACATCATTATATAAACAAACATAAAAACATAGTTTCCATAATCACTTCAATCTATCCATTTTCTGCAAAAAAAAAAAAAACATCTTTAACCAAAAATGCCAACTTAAACAAAACGCCAAAAATGGCAACAATCGTTTCGTAGAGATACACTCTGGGAATCAGGCGATACGTCCTCCATTTTTACAACAGAAGGAGGGTGTATGTTAAGACGGTCAAGGCAATTCTGAAAATGGAAGAAGAGATACAGAGGCAAATCTTATCTATTGGCATCGCTCTAGACAACGAATGCCATGAAACACATATGCTTATGAAAACATTAACCAGCAAATTTGGACCAATAAAAGGAAATGTGAAGTCAGACCCTGTCATGACATCATGGTGTTTTGATGATGAAACAGACATGGTGACAGTTACATACGACAGCGGAGAGGAGGAAGTCTACTGGCTAGAGAACATCATGACAAAGCAGCGACTGGGTTTCATGGAAGAATTGCATAACGCCACTTGTACCAACACAGAAATAGACTTAAAATTGGAGTTATTGCAAGACATATTCAGGTGGAGGCTTCAGAATCTTCAGGAACAAGAAGCTGATGAAGGTGAATGTGATGACATGGATGAAGATCAAGATGAAGACTCCGAGAAGGAAGAAGATGACACAAGTGATGAATACTATTCAGATAAAGTAACTTCTGACGAATGATTTTAATTTTTTTTTCCTCTTTTTTTTTCTTCTATGTAATCTTCTTTTTTTAAAGATAATTAAATGATATATTTCAATCTTTATTAGCAAAACACCAAAATAAACTAAAAATGGTTAACCCTAACAAAACGCAAAAAATAACAAAAAATTTTATTCCTGCTTAATATTTTATTTACTCTGTTATTGTATTTTGTCATGTTGGTCTGCATAAGGCCATTTAAAAAAAACTCCGCCAAACTTAGAAGATGGGACGTCTATAACCTATAAAATTGATAAAAGCTGATCAACACAGTAAATAGAAAAAACAGTAACTGAAAAGACTGTTACTTTATTACTATCATTTATTACAATAAAAAGTCCCGCCTAAACTACGCGCCAAAAAACTCCTATAAGAGAGGGGTCTATACACAATGAAATTAATCACACCCAGAAAAACACAAAAACGCCATATCCTGTAGAAACCACTCCCTTTAAAACGCCACAGATGTCAAAGCTTTCACTGAAATGGATCTTTTTTCTGAGGAGGTTAACTCAATAATAATTTGCTGGATGAGATGAACAAATATTCAAGAAAAAGATACTGATGACAGTGATATGCCATCATGTGAGCTTTGTTCTTAATGATTATAGGCATGGAAGAAAGAGTTCAACATAACTGTAAAATGATATTTTGGACTCCATTATTACAAACAACATCAAACAAGAGTTGATCTTCAATGACATGCCACCAAACAAGAATATCACACCAAAAAACAGGATGCCACTAAGCAGCTTCTTCTGAAAAAGACAGGGTTTATGTAGGAAAGTTGGCATCTAGCTAAAGTATTCAAAAAAGGTTCAAAACGCCAAAACAAATTCAAGAAGATAGAGGCTGATGACAGTGAAGATTCGGAAGAGAAATTAGATTACCATTTTTTATTATTTTTGTTTTCATTTTATATTATTTTGATATCAAGTTATATGTTGATTTGTTATCTAATTCTCTATAAATAAAATAGATTATTATATAAAACGCAAAAAACTACAAACACCAAAACGCTAGAAGTATGAAAACTGGGAGAACAGCTGCTGGCAAAACTCCTTGTAAAGGGTATTAAACGCCAAAAAATTCACTAAACGCAAAAAAAAAAAAAAAAAAAAAAATTGGTCTTATTGTAATCTTATGCAAATAATAGTGACTCTTAGGGTCTGTTTGGTATGCGGTAATGGAATGGACGGAGGAATGGAATGGACGAGGTAATGGAATTGACAAGGGAATGCAATGGATCATTACCATTCCATGTCTTGTTTGGTTACCGTGTGTGAATGAAATGATTTATTATTGTGTATTGTTCGGTAGGCAAGAAAAACGGAGTAATAAAAGCAGCAGTGAGTGGTGGTGGTGGTCGGTGGTAGTGATTGTGGGTGGTTATAGGTGGCGGTGGTGGGTATCGGAAGCGACGATGGGTAGTGCTGGTAGCGGCGAGTGGCGGTGCGACGGTGACGGCAAGGTGGCCGTTGGTGGTGGGTGGTAGCAGAGGTGGTGGTTGGTGGCGGCGGCGGCGATTGATGGTGGCGGTGGTGGTGGCGTCGACGATGGTGGTTGGCGGCGGCGAGTGGCGGCGGCGGCGGCGAGTAGCGTTGGCGGTTGGTCGCAACTGTGGGTGATAACGGTGGAAATTGGGTGGCGAGTGGGTGGCGGCGACGACGGTGGCTGTCGGGGTGAGGTGGTGGCGGGTGGCGGTGATGGCGTCAATGATGGGTGGTGATGGTGGTGGGTTGTGGCAAAGCTGGTGGATTGTGTTGTTGATGAATGGTGTAAGAGGGGATGAAATGAAAAAAAAACATGGGTGGTGGAAGGAATGATTTTGAGGGAATGGAATGTCTTTTGGAATGGGTGATTCCATTCAATTGACCAACCAAACACCCTTTTCTTCATTCCCTTGTAATCATCCATTCCATTCCACCTCTCATTCTTGCATACCAAACACTACCTTAGTGAATTATTATACATAACGCCAAAAAAATTAACCAGAAAACGCTATAACGCCAAAAAATTATATATGTGACACAAAAAAAATTAATTCAACGCCAAAAAGTTTAAAAACATACAATTAACGCAAAAAAAAAAACTTAGGCGCCATAAAATATTATAACGCGTTGGGAAATAAAAAGAAGAATGAAAAGACAAAAAAACTCCTCCGCCCTTCTCTATGCCGCGGGACACGTGTTGGGCCAGGATGCGTTCTCACCGTTCTCACACTTTTGAGCGTTTTCTCATGATCCCGTTTATATATATATATATATATATATATATATATATAGGGAGGGGCTCATGCGAGAACCACCCTTATTGTGAGAACCTTGAGAACCAATGTGAACACAACCTAAATAGCTAAAAAAACCTAACCCCCACCCCCCACCCAAAAACCTAAACCCCCCACCCCCCCCCCCCCCCCCAAAACCTAAACCCCCCCCCCCCCCCCCCAAGCTAAAAAAAACCTAAAAAAAACCTAACCCCCCCCCCCCAAAAAAAAAAAAAAACCTAAACCCCCTCCCCCACCCTCCAAAAACCTAAACCCCCCCCCCCAAGCTAAAATGCTAAAAACTAAACCCCCAAAAAACCTAAAAAAATCTTAAAAAAAAATCCAAAATTTTTTTTTTGATTTTTTTAATATTTTTTAGGTTAAAATCGCTACTTTTCGAAGCCAAAAAAAAAAAAAAAAATTTAAATTTTTTTTTTTTTTTTGGTTCGAAAAGTAGCGATTTTAACCTAAAAAATATTAAAAAAATCAAAAAAAAAAAATTTTGTGTGATTTTTAGCTATTTTTAGGCATTTTTGGTGTGTTCACATTGGTTCTCGCGGTTCTCGCAATATGAGGTGGTTCTCGCATGATCTTCTCCCTATATATATATATAAACATATATATAGGGGGCCGCTAGAATGAGAACCACCCCGAGTTATGAGAACCGCGAGAACCACACCATCCGGGGCGAGGTGGACCAAAATTTTTTTTTACAACTAAATGTGTGTATTACAAACACATATGTAAAAAAAAATTCAAAAAAAAAATGCCGTGTGGGTAGTTTTTTACACCACAAGTTTGGTGTTTTTTGTTTTTTTTTTTACACCAAACTTGTGGTGTAAAAAACTACCCACACGTCATTTTTTTTTTTGAATTTTTTTTTACATATGTGTTTGTAATACACACATCTAGTTGTAAAAAAAAATTTTGGTCCACCTCGCCCCGGATGGTGTGGTTCTCGCGGTTCTCATAACTCGGGGTGGTTCTCATTCTAGCGGTCCCCTATATATATATATATGAGTTGTATGTATATGTGTGTGTGAGTATGGTTTTGTCTTGTAGTGGAGCGTCTTCAACGTTGGGGTGTAGACGTTTGGGACGATGCCGGTATGGGGGGCAGGGCGGCGACGAACTTGGACGGGCTGGGGACGACCCCCACACCCTCCAGCCTTATAAATTAACTGTATTTCTAAAGATAAGGTATAACGAAAGTAAATGTATTGTACGGCCATGTCATTAAAATAAGTTCCATTATGTATGTGTAACTTTAAATGTAACGTATAAAAATTCAAGAACATAAATAAGGGGACTAGGGGTGGTTCACTAGTGATGAGATTTATCACTCCCATTATCCAATAAAATCGTGCCATGTCATCAACCAAATTTCTATCACTAGTGATAGAAATGTAGGCGGGGTGGCATCACTAGTGATAGAAAAGCTATTTAAAAATAGGTTACAAAAGTTGAGGGACCTGAATGCACTTTTCATCAAACTTTGTATTTATTCCATTGCTAAAGGACAAAAGAATTGAATAAAAGGACAAAAGAATCTGATGCTGCATGTCCCAATTTATTGAAGTTCAACGCGTGATACCTGTAACGCGTTCAAAAAATAACGCGTGGAACTTGAAGTGGCGGCGGTGTTCCGTGGCACTTCAACGCGTGATGGTCGTTCATCACGCTACCCGCCCCGAGTGGCCTAAAGAACCATACGGCACGTGATTCCCGTTTCACGTGAGAGAGAAACTTCCTTCCAAAATGGCAAATTCCAGGAATTTAAGATGGAGTCACTTAAATTTGACTTCCGTGAACAAAACTCGTGATTCGTGAATCATGATCAGTTTTTTTTTTTTTAATTTTTTTTTTAATTGAGTCTCATGCAGTCATGCGTTTTGTCGGACGAATTTGAAGGACAAAATAAATAGAAACAAAATTCTAAAATAATATTTAATTAAGCTTATAAAAATGATGATGTAAATGTATATATTTCTATAAAAACCATGAAAGGAAGAGGATTAAACTACTATTTTAATAAGAAGTTATAAATTAAGATCTAAGAAGTAGTTTTTGTAAATAGTAGATAAGATAAAACCAAAGTCATGTTAGCTAAAATTGAGATTTTAATAAAATATATTTTTGATAAATTTAAATGGGATTAACCTTATAAAACAAGGTGTATAAAAAGACTCTTAAGAAAACAATTGTGAAATTAAACTATGATTTTAAGTTGTAGACAAATATTCTGAAATTTGGATTTTAAACAATTGATTAGAACATTGATTAAAAATCTTAGTGGTAATGTTAGAAACACTTGTGAAGTTCTCGCTCATTCGTTGTTATTACATGACTTAATCGAGTGAATAACGGAACTTTGAAGAGAGTGAGAGGCTAATGATACACATGTTTTAAAAATGTGTAATGTATTAGTGATCTCCAAAAGAGTGGCCCTAACGACATCGATGAGATTAAACATAACATGATATCTAGGAATGCCATAACGATACAATTTTTAGCAATTGCCTACTTAGATATTTTGATCATGTGGTTAGCCTTAGTGGGATAGATAATGATGGTAAAATGAGGATCTTAGTCTATTCAATCATAATGGTAAAATTTGAGGGTTTATTATAACTTTACTCAATTTTATGTAGAGCCCAACAAGGACAAACAATATATTCTTGGTACGGTCATGAAAAAGACAAGGTAGTTGGAGCAAATTTCTTGACACACATTCTTGAAATCACATTGCAAAGTGGTAAATAAAATTTACACACTACAAGAAGAATATGTTATTTTTTTTTTAAATTTGTGCTTTAAAAATAATCCCAACTATAAAAATAACGGCGACTGGAGACTAATGGGTTAGGGTTCTGTTAGTCAGGGTTCATTAGTGGCCAAGATGTCAATAGTTGGATTGTCAGTGGTTATTTTTTAAGTTGAGACTGTTGACGGCCAACGACGAATAGTTAGGATCATTAAAATTCAATATTCCTATTTTTATTAAGTTAATTTAAGCCAATATATAGGGTTTAACTTTTAAAGATGTCTAACACATCGAACCACGAAAACTTCTTTAGACCACCATCAATGCTTTGATTAGGAAGAGATACATAAAAGAGAGAGGGAGGGGGAAGCATGCGTGAATAACACAGCGTGAGAAAAGGAGAGTAAAACAAGTGGGAACAGGCGGGGTCGGTGAGAAAAACAAGCCGACATGGAGAGAGATGTCCATCCCCGGCCTCTCCGTTTGAGATGTTCTTAGTATTGGAATTGAGAATACGTATACTATGATCATCGATCAACATGTATAATTACTAATTTTTTTTAATTATTCTTAACTAAATATACATTATATAATTACGTCATCAATTTTTTTTTTCTTAAATAGTTTATATAATAATTACGCTTTAAATCATTTCGTGAATGACTTAAGCCCCACGAGTGTGAGAACACCTAACCATGGTTAGATGTATTTTAACCAAACCCATACTCTACTCTTCTCCTTCATGTATATATATTTATACAACTCCTCTGCCTTTCTTAAGCAAAACAAATTGCTTTCTTCTCTCTCTAAGAACCAATTCTAGAGAGAGAAAAACCGTAACTCATTAACATAATACACATAGAGACAGACACTGTGTACTTGTTCTGACTTAGAGCAAGAATGTCGATCACCCTCAGACTTCTTACAATCTTTATATCGATAGCTCTTGCCAATGTCGTTTCTAGGTAAATCCATAGAATGCGAAGCATACGTCTTTCGGTCAATATATATGTGATTGTTTAATATATCACATTTGTGGCTGTTTCATTGATTCTTCTAGTTTTTGTGTTTTCAGTGGAGAAGTTAAACATGAGTTGAAGAGCTTAGTAAGCAATTCAACAATGGCTGT
The DNA here is from genome assembly GCA_030545235.1 of Helianthus tuberosus. Classification (NCBI taxonomy): domain Eukaryota; kingdom Viridiplantae; phylum Streptophyta; class Magnoliopsida; order Asterales; family Asteraceae; genus Helianthus; species Helianthus tuberosus. Next base: position 24,034,883 of record CM060384.1, on the reverse strand, counting down.
TGGTGATCCAGAGGTCATGGCTTCCAAGGTTCACATGTGAGTCTTTTCATATATATTTTAGAATATAACTAAAACTTAGTAGAAATGCCAAATAAGATATTAATAATCTAAACTATTAGTTTTTTTTTTTTTTTTCACAGTCACACTCACATAATCATCGTAGATTTCTACTCGATTTCGCTTACATGGGATTATAAGCTGAAAATGTACAATTCTTATGAGCGAAATCGAGTGTAAATCTATGATTGATTATGCGAAAGTGATTGTAGTTGGCAATTGTCATCAGTTAAATTGCCCATATGAGTTATTATAATTATAATAATAATAATAATAATTGGGATTTTATTGGGTAGTTTGTATGTTTGTAGTTGTTAGACCACCCGCGGTTTAAAAAAAAATAAAAAAAAACGCCTAAAAACGCCCCCAAACCATTACATGGGGCGTTTTTTTTTAATTCAAAAAAAGCCCCCTTGGCGTGGTTTAAAAAACGATGAGGGGGGGGGGGGGGGGGGAATGTCTGTCCAATCATATTTCAGATTGCATTAATTGGCCAATAAGAATTTTAAGTTTTTTTTTTTTTTTAATTTAATTTTATTACAAAACATAATGTCTAATAATGCCCCATCCCACTACACCCATTTTAGAAAACGCCCAATAATGCCCCTTTGCTGACTGGACCGCCACATGGCGTAAAATGCCCTAGGGTGGGACATTATCTTCCCCTTCCACTACACATGGTCTTAGTGGTTAATCCGTAATAGTTAGTTTGGATTATTAAAATCCAATTTTTCAAAACGGGTATGATTCTTGGAAATGTATACAGGAGCATCAGAAACAGCACAGAGAGAAGAAAACTGGGCTACTTATCATGTGGGACCGGAAACCCGATCGACGATTGCTGGCGGTGTGACCAAAACTGGCAACGGCACCGCAAGCGCCTGGCGGAATGTGCAATCGGGTTCGGACACAGCGCTGTTGGTGGTCGTGACGGTAAATACTACATTGTAACAAACCCAAACGATGACGATGCTGTGAACCCACAACCGGGGACCCTGCGACACGCGGTCATCCAAGACGAACCGTTATGGATCGTATTTAAACGCAACATGGTGATCACTTTAAAACAAGAGCTGATCATGAACAGTTTCAAAACAATCGATGCGCGAGGAGTTAATGTTCATATCGCGAATGGAGCGTGTATCACAATCCAATATGTTACAAACATTATCATACATGGGTTGCATATTCATGACTGCAAGCCGACCGGTAATGCCATGGTTCGAAGCTCCCCGGCTCACTACGGGTGGAGAACCATGGCGGATGGGGACGCTATATCGATCTTTGGAGGAAGCCATATTTGGATTGATCATAATTCATTATCTAATTGTACTGATGGTCTCATTGATGCTGTTATTGGCTCAACTGCTATCACCATATCTAATAATCTATTCACCCACCACAATGAGGTATTAAAACTTTTTAAAATAATCAGTATTTTTATGAAGAGAAATTACATAAAAAAAGTTAAATAAATAAAAATTGTTTCGGGCTCGTAGGTTATGTTATTGGGTCATAGCGATTCGTATACTCGAGACAAGGTTATGCAAGTGACAGTTGCCTACAACCATTTTGGAGAGGGTCTTGTTCAGAGAATGCCAAGGTACTAACGGGTTGATTTGGGTTATATATGGCCCGGTTTTGACCTACATAAAAATGACCCGTTTTGACCCGAACTCGAATCTTACTGCAGGTGTAGACATGGGTATTTCCATGTTGTAAATAATGACTACACAACCATCTGGGGCAGCTCAGATGGCCAGAGCATTCGGAAACATGGCCTAGGTCGTGGGTTCGAATCTCGCAGGGGGTTTTACTCTAACCACTCGTTGTGGGGTTTCCTCCTGGAACGTGCCCGGTAGTACATTAAATGCCGATGAAACTAGGGTGTGCGAAAGCCCCCTAGTGGAGGACCCGGAGTAGCCTGCCCAAATGGATGGCCTCCGTGGTTCGAACCCGGGGTTATCCAATCCCCCAGCGTGTCATAGACCGTTGGGCTAGAATGCCGTTCAAAAAAAAATAATGACTACACACATTGGGAAATGTATGCTATTGGTGGCAGTGCAAACCCCACAATCAACAGCCAAGGAAATAGATACCTTGCTCCTGATGACCCAAATGCCAAACAGGTATCAACACACCTAAAAACACAATTTTTTTTTATTTTTTTTTCGAAAAATGTTATTTGCGACAAAGTTGGACCCGTTGACTTGAAATTAACGGGCGTGAAATAGGTGACAAAGAGGGTAATATCACCCGGGAATTCGGATGATTGGAACTGGAGATCCGAGGGAGACTTAATGTTGAACGGTGCATATTTCACCCCGTCAGGTGCAGAGGCTGGAGACAATTATGCAAAGGCGTTAAGCTTAAGTGCCAAACCGTCTTCTGTGGTGGCCACACTTACCTCGGATGCTGGTGTACTAACTTGCATCCGAGGTAGGCCATGTTAACTATTTGGTTTACCCGTTGCTAAGTTTTACCTTGGCCAGCTCAATTGGAGGAGGCCATGAGTGAGTGTTATGCTCACTCATGTATTTAAAGTTAAATCATCTTGTTTACACTAAAAGCCTGCCACATGTTGTGAATTTTGTAGTTCTTTTTAATGTGTTTATTGAGTTAGTTTTGTAATCCTTGGTGTTATGTCAAGGATATCTTCCAATTTGCAAATTTAATTACACTTGATGTAAAGTTGATTGTTGCAATTTTAATTGAAGAAAGGGAGCACTTTTATACATATATTGTGGGTGTGTTTGTGACTTGGGTTGTTTGGTAGCCTCTGAAGGGTCATTAAAAGGTTACCTCTTAATGGAACCATTAAGAATTTTATCAATGAGAAGGTAGAAGAATGTGACATGTGATGATTTACCATTCAGAGGTTACCTCTTAACCATTCAGACTTGAGGTTACCTCTTATTCATTCAGAGATTTTAAACCATTAAGAGCTAGCATCTGAATGGTCATTAAGAGGCTACCAAACAGCCCCTTAGTGGGAAAGCAAAATTCAAAATAAAAATATCCAAGAAGAAAATTAATATATTATTGAATAAGTAGCTAGCCCTATAATATAGAAAATTTTTAATTTGACACATGTTGTCAAATTTCAAAAAATTAGAAACAGTCTAGGAAAAATTAAACACCTAAGTAAACATGCAAATCTATTTTCTTGTTTTTTTTAACGAGGAACGAATCTTTCAAATATGCTACTGACAAAATTCACCACATCGGGATACACTCGTCTCCGAATCGGGGAAAACCCTCACCTAGGGCCGAAGCCCGTGAACACTCGCCCGAAGGCACGACAGTGTGGTGAGGTAAAACCCGCTCAGTTCAAGGATCGAACTAGCGATCTCCGCCTAGTCTCCCATCATCACCAGGTGCCGCAGAAAATAATAGGGAGAGCAGGAATCAAACTTGGCCTCTTAGAAAATAATAGGTAAAACCCGCTCAGTTTAAGAATCGAACTTGGATGTTTTTCTCGATTATATCATAACCTCCGATATAGTGGTCTAGTGGTATTAGTTTAAATCCTTTCAATTGTAATGGTAAGTTTTGGTGGTATTAAAATTTATGAAATTGCCTTTCAATGATGTTTATATATATGTAAAATAAGGAAACTCGTGTTTTCATCCAAAAAGGATATTTATGCTTTCTAATAACAAAAGGTGTTTTGTTTATAGGGTTAGGATATAATAGGAAGTTTATTTGGCTAAGAAGTCTAAGAAGTAATCTTGGTCATCCATTTATTTAATCAATGGCTAAGGGGCTGTTTGATAGCATCTTAATGACCATTCAGATGCTACCTCTTAATGGTTTAAAACCTCTGAATGAATAAGAGGTAACCTCAAGTCTGAATGGTTAAGAGGTAACCTCTGAATGATAAATCATCACATGTCACATTCTTCTACCTTCTCATTGGTAAAATTCTTAATGGTTCCATTAAGAGGTAGCCTCTTAATGACAATTCAGAGGCTACCAAACAACCCCTAAGATTAAATGAGGGAAATTGAAGGGAAGAAAAGAGGCGCGTGAGTTTGTTTAGGGGCATTCTAGTCAATCCAAAGCAATAGTTTCACTCTCCTCCAATTCCCCCTCATTTTTAAACGTTAATAACTCTTTCATACGACATTATTTTTTTTATAAAAATTGCACCTAAAAAATGAGCGTTTTTTATCTTTAAAACGAGTATACTATTGCTATATTTTCAAAAAAAAAAATTCTAAAACCCAGTTGCGTAAAACGGAATGGAAAAAACTCAGTTGCGTAAAACGCAATGGAAAAAAAAACCTAAAAATGACATTTTTCTAAAACGCAATACACCAAAAACACAAATAAATGTCTTATTTGTAAAACGCAATAGCTTAAAAACACAAAAGAAAGTGTACTTTCTAAAACGCAATGGACTGAAAACACATAAAAATGTGTTTTACCTAAAACGCAATGCACAAAAAACACAAAGAAATGTCTTATTTCTAAAACGCAATGGTCAGAAAACACTTAAAAATGTCTTTTTTTCTAAAACGCAATGGACTGAAAAAGCATAAAAATGTGTTTTACCTAAAACGCAATAACTAAAAACACTTCAAAAATGTGTTTATCTAAAACGCAATAGCCAAAAAACACATAAAAATGTCTTATTTCTAAAACGCAATGGCCTAAAAATACAAAAGAAAGTGTATTTTCTAAAACGCAATGGACTGAAAACAAATAAAAATGTGTTTACCTAAAACGCAATGAACTAAAAACACTTCAAAAATGTGTTTTTTCTAAAACGCAATGGCCAAAAAACACATAAAACTCTCTTATTTCTAAAACGCAATGGACACAAGCTGACCTGTTTGTGAATTTGTCTGAACCAGAGAGTAGCAAATAAAAAACTGTCTACGAATTGCTGTCTTCGAAATGAGGCAATTTCTGGAAAATTAAATTTTCTGATGCATTTTTATTAAAGCAATTTAATCAAAAAAAAATCCGAGCCAGGGGCTCTGCCCCTTGGACCCTGCTACCAGGGGCGCTGCCCCCGGACCCCCGCCAAGATCGTAAAACACAATGACTCAATTCAAAACCCCAGATCGTAAAAATGCAATTCAAAAAAATCTTACATAGATTGAAGCCGATTTCTTCACCGATTGACGAAATTTGAATGTTAGAAACACTTATCAGCGATCGAATCGAACGAATCGAGTGAAATCACAGGGAAAAAACGAGATTTTATATGAAATTCAATTGGGTTTCTTCAAAAAAAACTGAAGAACACGTTGATCGGGTGTTTGAATCATTGATTGGTGATGAAAATCGCACTATAATGTAGTGATTATTAAGATAGAAAGTGAAGAAATGGTTGAAGATTGTGGGTTTTGAAAATGGTGGGTTTTAAAGTTACTGGGGAAAAGAAGGAAGAAGAAATGATGTGATTGACTAAAATACCCTTACTCTTTATTTTAAATTTTGCTACATGTCATAATTCTATTGCTTCATATCATTTCTAGCTAAAATAAACTTGCTATTTAATCCTTACCCTTTGTTTATATATAATATAATGTACACATGCATGTTTTTTCTCTAAAATGTCATGTTCTCATCCACTAAAATAGACTTTTTTTACTATTTTTTACATAAAGTTCTCAGCCTGGGACGATTTAGATTTTAGAGTGTCCAACTTTATTTCTTAAAAAAAGTCACTTTTTGTATAACAAATTGCGGCTTATTTTTTTGGGGCCCAGTACAAAGAAACTTCGGCAATGGGCTTTTAATATCAGTTGATAGTGTATAAGGGTATGTGTAGTGGGGCGGTATGCCCAATCATAGCGCCGGTATGGCGCCGGAAACACCAAAACTGAGGGCGCCATGTTTGGAAATTTTCGAACGGCGCGATGTTGATAACGGCGCGATGAAATGGAAATTTGTTATTTTTGACCGTTGGTAAACGGTCATTTCCTTAAAAAAAAATCAATTTTTTTTCAAACTTTCTTTTATAAATACCTCCTTTCCTATTTTTTTACCATACACACTCAAACACTCTTTATCTCTTCCACTTTTTTTAGAAATCCTTATATTTTATATAATGCATCCATTCAACCGTGGCTTCATTCCTCCCCGATCAAGTGCGGACCCAAACCAAAGTGGTAATCCTACTCGCCCCGTGTCGCCGGTTCCCACTCGACCCAACCCTTTCGGCTCCGGTTTTCACGACTACAATCAACAAAATCCCGGGTTCATGAATCTTTTGAACCAACCGCTATCATGGGACCCGAATCTCTACGGGTGGAACCCGAATCTAAACACCGATGGAATGGGGTCGTCTCAAGCTTTTGGGTCGGCTCAAGCTTTCGGCTCCCCACAACACGATACCGATGTTGTTCCGGAAACACAACCCGAAGTAGCGGAGACGCAAATAGGAAAAGGAAGACGGCAACATAAAAAGAAAGGGGAAACCGACACCCGAGCGAAAAAAAAATGTGATATCGTGGGAGCCCGATGAGGAGTACGCGTTAACCCGCGCTTTCATCGATGTGTCGGAGGACCCGGTTATAGGTATATTTTTTAAAGTTTCTTTATTTTTTGTGTTTTTTTTTTTGTTTTTTAAAGTTTCTTTATTTTTTGTGTTTATTTTTTGTTTTTTTATTTATTTTCTGTTTTTTTTCTGTTTTTTTTTTGTGTTTTTTTTTTTTCTGTTTTTACGTTTTTTCTCTCTGTTTTTTTTATTTATTTTCTGTTTTATTTATTTTTTAAATTTTAGACTAACATTATATTTTTTTTTAGCAAACAATCAAAGTAAAACCGTTTTTTGGCAACGAATACGAGATCTTTTTTACGATCTCATGGGTAAAGGAGACGAGTACCGCCCACGGGACTCTATATCGGGCAAGTGGACCGACATAAACAAGAAATGCACGAACTTTCAAACCGTGTACCAACGCATGTTTGCCGGATGGAAAAGTGGAAGTAAGGACGAAGACATTACGCAAGCGGCATTGGTCGAGTATACGAATGCTAATGGCCATTTCCCGTACATGAGGTGTTGGCAAATCCTTCGCCATAGCCCCAAATGGGCCACCGTATCTACTCCGAGTGGTCATTCGGGAAATAAACGGCCGTCAAAGAGGTCCAAAACAAACGAGTCGGGTGAACCCGAAACGCCAACCTCCGACGCTCGAAACACCGACTTGAACGAGGATATTCCGGATGACGAGCCGGTGGAGGAGCTACCAAGACCGCCCGGAAGAAGTAGGCGGGCGAAAAAGCCCGAGTCGTCATCGATATCTATGGGATCGGATATGAGTCACGCATTTTCGGAGATAAACAACCGACTTCATGACATACACAAACTCGGTACTAAACGTATGGAGGAGAACCGCGAAGTTACGGAGATTATGCGGGATAGACAATGGGCTCACGACTTTGAGTTCTACTCGAAACCGCACGACCACCTTACCGGAAAAGCTTTGAAGATGGCGTTGGCCCAAAAGGAAAGGATCGAAAAAAAATATAATCTTTGAAGTGTTTTTTTTTTTTTTTTTTAGTGGAACCGGTTTTTTTTTTTTTATGTTACTGTATTGTTTTTTTTAAGTGTCATGTTTTTTTTTTAGTGTAATGTTTTTTTAATTTAATGAATGAATTTTAATTTTATAAAGTTAGAAAATAATTATAAAAAATTAGAAATTAATAATTGAGTAATGATTAGGCGGGGGCTTTATGACTACGGGCTTAAATGCATAACGCCCCATAACGCCCACCCGCACATGTGGCACGCCACGTGTCGCATAACGCCCCAAAGGGAGGTTATGACTACACATGGCCTAATATATAGTGAAGCAAATCACCACTTAAGGAACACAACGGGCAGGAGCAAAAAGTGACCCGGCCCATTTTTATATTGGGTTTTGATAAGTAAAGAATTTGGATGAAGAGATCTAGAGGTGCACAAAATACCCGATTATTAATTGAAACAGTAACCAGTTAATAACCGCTTGAGGAATAATCGGTTAGTGGTTATTTTTAACCGTAGGTTAGTAACAGGTTAGGGATGTTTTGTATATGAACCGGTTTTCTTCAACCAGTACACCGGTTAACCAAAAAAAAGGTGAGAAAACCGGCTAATTAAACAAAAATAACCGGTTAAAGTAATTAACCGGACAAGTTAAAAAAATAAGTCAAACTAACCGGTTAAACTCAAATTAACCGGTTAACCGAACCGGTTTGTGCACCTCTAAAGAGAACAGACTGTAGACCGGTAGAGAGTTTTCCTAAACCGTGGTAACCATTTCATAACCTTCCTGCTAGTTAGAACATCTTCGATCATCCATTTTCAAACACACATCACATAGGATTTTCACTTATACTTTAAAAACACCAACTTTCTATCAAATGCTATGTTCACTTTCAAACATTCTTTTCTCTCCACATCATCATCAACAAGGCCAGCCCTGAGAAATTAGGTGCCTTGTCCGAGCTCGAATAATGTGTCTCTTATGCCTTAGTGAAATAATATGCAACCCCCCCCCCCCCCCCATTACCAAACTAATGCCCAAATTAACAAGATTATTAGCAAAAGTGCAAATTCCCCCCAATTTCTGACAAATTAACGCCTAAATAATAAACAATTAATGCAAAATAACACCAAAATCCATACACTTTATTTAACCATATCATATTTTTAACCAAATGGATACAGGAACTGACCGGTTTAACAAGTGAAGAAACACGGAATCACCGCCAGGATGATTGGACCGCTTTCTCTATGTGGGTGTAGAATCACACCTTGTTCTTCCTCTTGAACCTAGATCTGCAATGGAGAAGAGAAGAAAGTGGAGCTGTAGAGATGACCGGTAGGGGAAAGAATCCCCTGTCTCCAGTAACAAAAAGTGTGGCGGCTCCATTTCATCTACCATAATAATGAGTTGAACACCTCTTTATACAGGGGATATGGGCCTCCCCTAACCTCAATGGGCCAGGCCCAGTTAGGGGTTATCTCTACAAGCCCCAGCCCAAAGTAGTGTAAACTACATCGCGTTGGGCCTCGCGGTTGGGTTAGTAAGCAACAATAATAAATAATTAATAAAAAAGCAACGAGTAACGGGAAGTCCGACCGCTCGGGTCGGGTCTAATACCGTACCCCATCAAGTCCCCCAGTCTAGTGCTGCTCCCACGTGCAAGCGTGGTAGGAGTAATAGACTTGTTAGGAGTGCTCGAAAGTAAAGATTGAGTTTTAGGCTTACATGTCTCCCGGGTGCGGGAAAGTTGCTGGCCATGCTTGTTGCGTCTGTCTTTCGTTGTGAGTAGAGAAAATGGAGCGGTGAATATTACATGATACTGGTTGGGCAAACCTGGCGCACGCTGATTGGTTGCAGGCAGTTGCTATTTGTACTGGCGCATTGCCATGAGCTTGTCAAGGTTGCGTATACGTGGTTAGGTCTTGTGCATGAATCTTGGAATTGGCTGAGTTTTTGACGTCTGAGTGTGGTTAGGGCCCAACGTGCGTATGACTGATGCAGCATTTGGGACCATACCCCTTCAAGTCCCTCCTAGTCCAGTGTTGCTCCCACGCGCGGATGGCAAGTGGGTGGAATTCTGGACTAGATGAGTGTCTTCCCTTCGGATGATTTTCGAGTGTGGCCCAGCTTTGGCAGTGCGCACACAGTCGTGTGGCTACTCTAAAATATTCACCTTTTGGTGACTTCGCATGGTGCGCGTGTCTTAGGCCATGAAGCATACGTATATATATAGTTTTTGAATCTGTGTAAATTGTTGTCTACAATATTTGCACGTGTTAATCCACTTTGAGCAGGTTATCGCGAATGAGAATTGGCATAAAGTTGCGTCAGGATAATGAAGTGGAAACCCGAGCCTGCGCTAATCCCCCGATGTGCCACAACAACAAAGTGGCGTGAAGCAAGGAGATGTGGCTTGTCTTCAAGATTGTAGGTGTAAGCGAAACTTTATTTTAGCCAATGTGTTTTTGCGTATACCCAAAGTGGTGCGTGCATTTGTAGCACAGTTTAGGTTTTGTAAGCGTTTTCATATATGGCTAAGCATGCGCGCGCGGGTGACACACACGCTCGTATGTAAAGCAGCAGGGCCGCATGGAGATTAGCGTGCTCATATGTAAAGCTCGCCTGGAGACTGGCGTGCTCATATGTAAAAAAGCCTGCGCGCGTGGCGACTTACGTGCATGTGTGTTCGCTCGTAAGCAAAGGAGCATGCGCGCGTGGCGACTTATGTGCTCGTAAGTAAAGGAGCATGCGCGTGTGGCGACTTACGTGCTCGTTTGTAAAAGAGAATGCGCGCGTGGCGGCTTATGTGCTCGTCAGTAAAGAAGCATGCACTCGTGGCGACTTACGTGCTCGTATGTAAAGGAGCATGCGCGCGTGGCGACTATGTGCTCGTTTGTAAAAGAGCATGCGCGTGTGGCGGTTTATGTGCTCGTCAGTAAAGGAGCATGTGCGTATGGCGTCTTACGTGCTCGTATGTGGAGCAGTAGGCTCGCATGGAGGCTGAGATGCTCGTATGTTGAGCAGCAGACTCGTATGGAGACCGGCGTGCTCGTATGTAAATGAGCTTGCGCGTATGGCGACTTACGTGCTCGTAAGTAAAGGAGCATGCGCGCGTGGCGACTTACGTGCTGGTTTGTAAAAAAGCATGCGCGCGTGGCGTCTTACGTGCTCGTATGTGGAGCAGCAGGCTCGCATGGAGGCTGAGATGCTCGTATGAAGACCGGCGTGCTCATATGTAAATGAGCCTGCGCGTATGGCGATTTACGTGCTTGTAAGTAGAGGAGCATGCGCGTATGGCGACTTACGTGCTCGTAAGTAAGGGAGCATGCGCGCGTGGAGACTTACGTGCTCGTATGTAAGGGTGCTTTTTAGGCTTTCAGCGGCGTGCGTGAGGATCACTCGTTGCGTTTTACCGATTGAATGTATTACCAGTCCTGCAAATAAGTTGACATGGTAAGCCGTAATAACGAGTCTGATATATGGAAAGCATTGTACCGAAACGCTTTCCTTAGGAGGTGCTCGTTCTATACATCCATACTCTGCAATATGTGAAAGCAATTCTGACCCCCCAAACGGCGTTGCACCATGCTAGTCATTCAGTTTGTTGCGGCTAAATAGATGTTAGTAGCTTTGTAATAATATGGATAAGCAACAAATGTACATTATATAAACATACCGCAAGTAACGTGTATATGGCATGGTTCTCGAAAAGAGATATAAAAACATGTTTGCCAGTGGTTTTTATTTAACATAATTGTTAAATTGCTTTTGAGGACAGGACATGTGTCCCTCAAGAATGTCAAGTAATGGCATCATGATGATAGGCATGTCCCTAAAGTCAGAAACCATAAACTGTTTGCATGACATGTATATCTGACTAGTTCATATATTTAAATGGCTTCCATTTTCCATCTTTCTAGAAGATGAAATGATACTAGAAGACACAGGTTCAAATTCATTTGAATATAAAAGCAAGTATTTTAGATTGTTAAGTAATAAACTTCGTATATGGCATGAGTGGTTGCCAATGTATCCGAATCTAATTATTTGCGCATGTGCGCAATTTAATAAATCAACTCATTGTATACAGTGGACAATTGATTGGAGCGTGATAAAATATTCACTTAAAACCAATGTCATTCACTTGGTCTCGTTGATAATTGCAAAAGTCAATTTTTCAAAATTATAGGAGTTAAAAATTAGGTAACTAAAAAGAAAAATGTGCAACAGATTTTACCCGTGCGACGAAGTACTCGCGCGGCGAAGTATGCTCGCGTTACAGATTTTACCCGTGTGACGGGGTATGCTCGTGCAACGGAGTTTCCCCACGTGGCAAAATATGCTCGCGTAACAGAGTTAACCTGCGTGACAGAGTACTCGCGCGGGTGACGTATGCTCGTGCTACAGAGTTTACCTGTGAGACGAGAGTTTACTTGCGCGGCGAAGAAACACGGAATCACCGCCAGGATGATTGGACCGTTTTCTCTATGTGGGTGAAGAATCACACCTTGTTCTTCCTCTTGAACCTAGATCTGCAATGGAGAAGAGAAGAAAGTGGAGCTGTAGAGATGACCGGTAGGGGAAAGAATCCCCTGTCTCCAGTAACAAAAAGTGTGGCGGCTCCATTTCATCTACCCTAATAATGAGGTGAACGCCTCTTTATATAGGGGATATGGGCCCCCCCCTAACCTCAATGGGCCAGGCCCAGTTAGGGGTTATCTCTACAAGCCCCAACCCAAAGTAGTGTAAACTACATCGCGTTGGGCCTCGCGGTTGGGTTAGTAAGCAACAATAATAAATAATTAATAAAAAAGCAACAAGTAACGGGAAGTCCGACCGCTCTGGTCGGGTCTAATACCGTACCCCATCAACAAGTCAAAATCTTGAAGACAAGAAATGTACCCGAGTTCAAGAGGAATGGGATTGACTGGAGACAGAGAACATAAATGTTGGTAGATCTCCTGCATAAGCTTAATGCTTCACTGACATTTCATTTACTTCTTTAACAACCAAATATTTACATCATATGTCACATTTTATATCTTATTATTTACCATGGCTTTTTATGATATTATGAACTTCTATAAAAAAATTATTTCAAATTTTAAATTTTATAAATGCATACCTAGGTTGATATATGTTTTGAAGCTGTTTATAGTCAGTGCACAAAGGTTAAGCTTTATGTAAATATGTAATCAACTTGTGTAGTTGTGTTGATTCCCTATGTTTATATACAAAATTCTATTAAAAATATTAGTAATGTGTTTTGTATCATATGTTTAATACGAAAATAGTATGCCTCTAATGTATATTTTGATGTGATAATTATTTAATAGTCTATAAAAGTTGATAATTCAAACAACAACATATTTTCCAGCATTGAGGAAACTTTCTTGCCTCCTAGAAACGGACACTTGCTGCTTGCCTGCATTTATTTCTGAAAAAAAAAAAAAAAAAAAAAAGATTACCATCTTTACTCTCTTCCATTTGCATAATTGCATCCAAGGCTTTTTACAGTCAAGAACTTTTATACCCTCTCTCTACTCTCTCTCCTCTAACTTATCATCTATGTCACAAATGACCTCAAATGCATTGCATAGGATTTGGTCTTATAATTGAGTTAACGGAAGCGTATCAAATTCTTTTTGAAAATAAAGAATAAGAATTAGCGGTGGGTAAGTGATTAAGACTTATTTCCCGACCGTTCTCGGCTCCTTGGGGAGTAGTGCCCCCAAGACACAGCCACGCCAATCGACCGACGCGGCTCCATACCCCTGGTTTAGTATATGGAGTTGTGTGTTTTTTTTTTTCTGAGGAGCAAAGAAAAAAAGTAAAAAAAAAATGTTTTTTTTTTCCGGACGGCTAGCCCGGTAGGAAGGTGAGATGCATACTTTTTTACTCTTGTGTAAGATATCAGTTTTACCCCTTCATTTATTATGACCACACCAAACATTTTAGTAGGTTGTAGTTTATGAAATTCTATAATTTCTACCCAGCTAATAGGTCGGATACTTTCTGCCAAAATTTAAACTTTCATTTATTACCCCCCAACTGTTTACTCCTACATTCCCGATTTCCCCCTTTAAATAACCATCCTCACTTCACAAATTCTTGCATCAAGTCTTGGTCTTTTAGAAGGTAAAACAAATTAGGAACAGAAAAAAAAAATGACAAGGTGGTGCTTTGTGTTAGTTGTAGCTCTAGTTCTAGCGGTATCAGTTTACCCTGGTACCGCTAGAGACGTTCCGAGAGAAAACAAAGATATTGTTGGTCTTACAGACCAAAAGAACGTTTATAATTTTGGTGGAACGGGCGGGTTTGCTGGCCTAGGAAACAATGGTTTGCCTATGGGTGGGATGGGCACCGGAGTCGGTGTAGGGGGTGATTTTGGTGGAAATAATGGAATAGGAGGTGTTGGTGCTGGATACCAGTTTGGTGGACCTGGTGGCCCGGCCGGTGGTGTGGGAACTTTTGGAGGTCTTGGTAACGGTTTTGGTGGATTGCCTACACTTGGTGGTGGTGGATTTGGTGGTGGTGGTCCTATGGGTGGCGGTGTTGGTGGTGTGCTCCCCTCTCCTTGAAGCTTGTTTTGTGATCACTATGTAGTTAGCTACTTTGCTTGTTTGAAGCTAGAGAGCATGTTTGGTTTGTTTGTTTGTGTTGCTAGAACTCAAAAGTACGTTATTCGGTATTAAAGAACGAAGAAATATCTGTCTTTTTCTAAAAATATTAAACATCTATTTAAATTAAATTTCATGTTCTAATAACTTGTTGAACCATTCTTTATTTAGTGTAAGGACTTCTATAAAGATTATAAGCTTGATGCTAAAAGTTCAAATATGAAAAAATGAAGAAATAGTTATATTTTCAAATTAAGAAGATTTTCTTGTAAAATATATTATTTGCTTGTCCAACAACTTCTCTTCTCTCCTCAAAACTCTGCAATCAAGTTGGATTTCAGCATAAAGTTCTCATAAATGAAACCCACAAAAGGGGTAAATTAGCTCCCAAATATCATAAAACATTGCAAGTTTCAAGACTTTACGATAAGTTTTGAGCTAATAATATCGAACGTTGACGATTGAAAAAACATCTCGACTTCTACGGTTCAAAACTTTGGTAAGTGGTTGAAGAATCTTAATTCTAAACATATATTTGATAAGCATGATCAAAATAACACACATTTTCAACTGCTTGTGCATGATCCTCTATTGTTATTTTGACATCATCTCTAGTTGTATGTGCATGTTTTTTGTTGCTATGTTTTATATAATGAGTTCCAAGTTTCACGACGTTTCAATGGTTTATGGTTTATAAACGAATGTACAAAATTCCATAGCTTTCGCAATGATTCAAGAGTTTCCAAGATTCCATTGTTTTTTACAATGTTCATGATTAGTTTAATGGTTTCGCAATGATTCAAGAGTTTCCAAGATTCCATTGTTTTTTACAATGTTCACGATGAGTTTAATGGTGCTCTTCTTTTAGATGATTAAATTTTTTATTGAAATATTTTCAGTGGTAAGAATATTATTTTAATCCACTCCACATCTTCCTCAGTAGTTTTAATTCATACAGAAGAACTATACACTTCAGTATAAACACTCTTAGATATACCAACTCTTGAAATTCATCCAACTAGTGTGTGGTTTGGTTTGGTTTGTATCATCAACTCACAAAAACCAAGATATGTATTTATGGACCTCACAAGAAGATACAGTTTCACTAAACCCCCTCCCAAACTAGTAAGTGTTAGAAAAAGAATTTAACCCTTATCACACATCACACACACACCATACAAATATACAACCAAATTAATGAACCAAAACATACTCGTTATCGTAATGCCACTAATCTTGGATGGGAGTTCCCGTCCTTGCTTGCGATATACGGTTTGCATATATGGTTACTAACCGCAACTGCGTACTGTTTAGCCCTTCCAAATATGGCAAGAACCCTTTTCCAAGCATTATGTACATGTCTACCAGACAAAAAACAACAGTCTGCCAGCACCAACCAACAAAATACGATATCAGTTTTGTGTTTGCCGAAACATAATTATTAGTATGGAAATAGTTACGAATTTACCTTGCGTACATCCGCACTCTGGTTACCGAAAGCATCAAAAAGAGCAGGCAAAAAAGATTGCAACTGACCCATTAGCTCCTCCTGGGAAAGCCTGCCCACAAGCTGAAATATGGACGACATGATTAGTAACATTTTAGATGACAAAATGTGCATACATATTGTAAAGAGTAAAATGTCATTTTCGTCCTTAAGGTTTGGCCAGTTTTTCGACTTTTGTCCAAAGGTTTGTTTTTCCACATCTGGATCCAAAAGGTTTGAAATCTTGCCATTTTCATCTGGCTCGTTAACTCCATCCAATTTTCACCCTTAAGTCGGGGTTTTTTTTTTTTTGTTAACTCAAAGAGCAATTTGGTCTTTTTCACTTTATGTAAAAAGACAGAATAACCCTGAAAGAGACTGAATTGCTCTTTAAGTTAACAAAAAAGACGAAAATACCCCTGACTTAACAGAGAAAAATTGATAGTAAACAAGCCGGATGAAAATGGCAAAGATTTTAAGCCTTTTGGATCTAGATGCAGAAAATCAAACCTTTGGACGAAAGTCGCAAAACTGGCCAAACCTCAGGGACAAAAATGGCATTTTACTCAATTGTAAAAGAATGTTTGGTTTGAAGAGATTTACCTTTGTCAAACAGTTCATACACGTAACAAGAGTTTTCTCATCTTCGGTAACCAACAATGGGACAATAACCTACACAGCAAGAACACAAAAGGTGAAGACATGTAAACTTTTATCTAAAATATGAACTTGGGATATAAAATCGCCTACACTCAAACATCTGAATGGGTCATATTGAGACAGAACAACAGTTAAGCAATGTTCTGCTTCATTTGATACCTGCATACAAAACTCAATAACATGATAAGTTGTTTTAAAGTTTAAATATAATAATGACATAAAATTCAGTAGGTTTTACCTTTGGGACCGTGTCCTTTGTAAGATTCAGTAATTTTTCAACTACAATCTCAATCGAATCTTCCATAGCATCCCTCTGTAATAATCAGCGGATGAAAAAACTTAAAAGTCAGACAAATCAGCTTGTAAAAAAACTTCACAAACTGAATATATTAAAAAAATACCTGGTTCTTTAACATTTCAGCTATTAATGAAAGAGCAAGCTCACGAATTGAAGGATCAGGATCATCCAAAACCTCAAGTACAACCATCAAAATTTGATTAAAATACTGCAAATGAATCAAACAACAAAGGTATATCAGTAAGCCTTTCGCCAGTTGCTATTTGGGACTAAACTTAATGCATTGATAAGATATAATAATATAATATTACCTTGGTCCATATCGAGGAATCATTTGACACAGATGTATCAACTAACTGCTGAAGTGCAGTAAGCTTGGTTGCAGTAGAACACTCATCACCACCATTAGAAATCTAAGCAAACAAATAGGAACATGATATTATCAGTGTTAGGAGTGCATTAATATTCAATATGGTAAACTTAGGCCTGTAAACGAACTGAACATTCATGAACTGTTCGTGAACTTGTTCGGCAGGAAGTTCATTTATTTAACAAATGAACAAACATGAACACAATTTTTTGTTCATAGTTACATTTGTTTATGTTCGTTCGTATATGTTTGTTCCGTTTTAAATACATATAAGTTAAGTTTATATAACTACTAAACATAAAAGGAACTTTCTAACTACTTTATCCAACTAACTGGTAATTGGGTTTTCTAGCAATAATAATGGGTTTTCCAGTGGAATTTCTCGTAATTAATCACTAATTTATATAAAAAAAATTACTTAGTGTTCGTTTATGTTTAGTAAATTGTGTTCGTTTATGTTTCTTCGATTATGTCCATTTGTGTTGTTCATTGTTTGTTAAATTATGTTCATTTAAGTTTGTTTACGTTCGTGAACATAAACGAACACGAACATGCATGCTTTCTTAATAAACAAACATGAACAAAAAAATGTGTTCAATTACATGTTTGTGTTCGTGTTCGTGATTGGTTAAAGTTAAATGAACGAACACGAACATGCCTTTGTTCATGTTCGTTCAGTTCATTTGCAGGCCTAGGTAGACTGTTTTCGTTTAGAATTTAAACTCACCAGATGAAGAATTTGAGGGATGCCCGGTTTAGTATCAGGAGATGAACCGATCGTTAAATATGCAAGTTTTGATACACTAAGTTCCAAATCAGGTGTAAAACCAGTACCACCCTGTTGGTTGTCAGAGCTCACAATTCCATTGAGCCGAGGTGTCGAATTAACCTCCACGTTAATATTTCCCTCCAAATTTTCTGACCGGACAGACCATGATGCGACAGTATCTTTAGCATTTGAAACAAGTCCACCATTATTAGAACCAGTATCAATGTTTAAGACCGGACCCTGATAAAGATTATCGTCACCGGTGATGTGAATGGATTCGTGGGTCGGACCCGAACCCCATTTCTTACCACCGTCACTATCAATGGAACTTCCAGAATAGCTTCCAAACATGGGAGTCTTTTTCGACACTGCTATATACCCTTCTTCAGAATCAGTCCCAACAACATCGTACGGATCATAAGTGGATTTGGAGCGTTGTCGGTCTTTCTTCTGCTGCAAGTAATTCATCAAGTCCACTTCTATACGGGGTGTACGTTGCTTAAGTGCCCGTCTTAAAGAATTCTGTTCTTCAACGGATAAACTAAGAATGTAATTCAAAACGGATGCTGAATCGAAATGAGAGTAGACAGATATGATGCACGTTATAGCGGCTTCCTTCAGTTTTGTATTTTTGTCATAGACCAATGGTGCTAGTTTCGCTAGCCATAACTTTAAAATGCCACTGTTCCCAGCACCCTCGGAGTTCATCGCATGCTTATTAAACGAAACGATAGCAAACTCGATTACCGCCAGTTTCGCCTTCGGGGATCGTTGTTCGTCTAAAGAACGAAGCAAGGCTGGTAATAGAAGCGAATCTACACTATAAGTTTTACCAACAATCTCTAAAGTTGTCGAACACGGTTGTCTTACAGATTCCTTTGGATCGATTAAACGAGAGAACACGTGGGGGAGAATTCTTTCCATGTAACTTTCGAAAGGTTTTCGACAAGCGGGAATGATGTCAGCAAGTGTCGTCAAAGCTGCTTGTGCCACTTTATGGTGAGGATCATCCAGATGCTGGAAGAAAAACTTCATTACTTTCTCAAAATTTTGTGCAACTTCTTGAACTCCTTTCGGGCCTTGCTTGAGTAACGAACGGATATAGTTAAACGCAGAAACCCTAGCGTTCCAATCCGAACCAGAACTAAGACCGTCACGCAAAGCATCAGTTAGAGAAGCTGGACCGTCTGTATAACTCGACATCTCTCCGGAAGCAAACTGGCTTCCGTCAAAGCTCCTACGCCTCGCTGAAGCGGATCTCCCGGGCACGTTCTTTCTCGATAGCGGTCGCTGAAAATTGGGTACGTGACTATTATGTGAATCTCGGTATGGTGCGTCTAAGTAGTGCCTATCTGTATGCATGTTCACCGATCGTCTAGCCTCTCTCATTTCATTGTGACCATCAAAAGAGCTTCTTTCTTTAATTTTTTCAGAACCTCTGACATTAGCACGGTACGCGTTCTTAGCGGGATCCCGTGTAGCCTGAATCTGACTGATTATGTCAGACAAGAACAAGCCACCATTACGATTGTTACCGTTTGCGGCGGTTGAATCTAGTGATAGAGAACCGGCAAGACTATTGGAAGCAGGAGCAGCAAGCGGGAATGGCGGATCACGAGATGAAGGAGGGTCGACTCCTGCACTAGGGGTAATAAAAGATTAAGTTAGCTATTCAAAAAGAGTAAAATACCAAAATCGTCTGAGGTTTGGGCATTTTTGCCTGATACATCTAAAATAAGAATTTCATCTGAATCACTAACTCAGTTAAAATGTATTGTTAACTCAGGGATGATTTTGGCAATTTACCATTTATTTTTCCGTTTTTAATTTTCTTTTTTTAGTATTTAAATAATAAACAATAAAAATAAGTATAAATATAATATGTATATATACACACACATTTATATATATAATTATTTTTATTGATTTTTCGTTAAAGATAAAAAATAAAATTTAAATTATTAAAGAACAAAAAAATAAATGGGTAGATTGCCAAAATCGTCCCTGAGTGAACGAAATTGCCAAATTCGTCCTTGAGTTAAAGATACATTTTAATTGAGTTAGTAATATGGATGGAAATGGCAACAAAGATGTAACGTCAGGGTCCAGTTACAAAAAAAAAAAATCTTATTCTCGATGTAACAGGCAAAAGTTCCCAAACCTCAAGGACGATTTTGGCATTTAACTCATTCAAAAACTATTTATACAATGTCAAACAGTTGAACGATTTCAAAACTTATACCTAGATCCAGACTTGATGATCTAACTCTACCGGAATCTAGACCTCTAAGCATGCTTTCGATGGCGGAAACCTTCTGTTTGCTAGCATGCAACACGCTTTCAAGGCTACGTTCTGTACCCTTGCTTGTAGACTTTGATTGTGATGAAAAGAGTCCGGATGAGTGAGAGGCCACAGATGGTAAGCTTGTGTTTCTGTCCATTGCAACAATGGCGGAAGTTCCGTACCCCGCTAGACTTGAAGACGACAAAGAGTTTTGAGTATTAGATGAAGTTTGCGGATTCCTATCACGAAGCGAGGGAGACGCGTGCCGCCGATGCATGCCTCCGTCCTCATCATTTATTATCTGTGCATACAACAGTAATGTTAGATATTCAGTTATGTAATACCAGCATTGCTACAGTTCAGTTCGATTATAGGGTAAACCGATACTGAAATGTTTGGTTTTCGGTTTCGGTTTTTTCGGTTATAGCAATGGTTCGGTTCATTTTTTCGGTTTTTGGAAGAAGTTACATAAGATTCAAAAATAAAAAAGTATAATCTAAGATTTAATAATCTATTTTTAGATGTTTACATTTAAGTTAATATATTTAACCGTTTTAACTAATATTGTTCACATAAACCAAACCTTCTAATCTATTTTTATTTTTCTCTGAGGTATTTATTATAACATTTTCTTTTATCATACTTTGAAAATCATTTAATTTTTATGTTAGATTTTGTTATTTCTTGTAGGCAATGGATAAATCATTTCAAAGACAAATAAACATATTAATGTTATTATTATAAAAATTTAACATTCAAGAATATAATGAATAATTCCTAAAGCAATATATAACAAACATTAAAAAAATGTTTTTTAGGTTATTCGGTTTTTTATAAAATACAAAACCGTAACCAAACCGTAAATTTTGGTTCGGTTTTCTTCGGTTCGGTTAAATAGGTTTTTTCGGTTTTCTGCTCACCCCTAATCAGCTGAGTTATAAGTTATAATGTATTATGTTAGAAGCAAAAAAACAGAGAGTATGAGAAGCCAAAGATTGTCGCCACGAAAACATGTACCCTTTGAATGACGGGATCGAACGATGAAAATAAGCGTCGTGATCGATCAGGCCAAGTTTTTGAGAACATACGGTAGCATGATCTAGCAGTTGACCGTACCTGATGTGATTACATGTTAAACACCTATAAAAACATAATAACAAGAATACCAACAGCAGCAATAATAGACCTCGCTCATTGCATCTCCCACACAACATTTAATAAGGTCTTCATAAAGGTCAGCTGACCGTTGTATCTCAGGTGCATCAGCCCAATATTCCAGTATCAACAAAGCATATTCACAACATCTGTACACAATTAAATTGCGACATTAGCCCGAGTGTTGTATACTTATATGATCATATGATATTGACTCAACCGTGCTTAGAAGATGGACTTTAAACCTGGCGCGAAGTATCGCACTTCGGTCATGTTTTGCATTTTCAGCCACACGGGGAAGTATCCGGGCTACTTTACAGTTACGCAACATCTGGAAAAAGATGGTGTAAGAAGTATATATGCACAAATAAATAGAATACACAAAATGAATATAGATAAGTAAATTAAATACCGTTTTTATGCAGTTATCAGCAGACTCTGCAATTACAAGTACAGTTATCACAACAAGTTTGAAAAGAGCCTGAATGTCAAATAATGTGTCAGAAAGGTATTAGGCAAGTTAAGATCTCTTATATATAAGATAAGCGTGTACTCACAGGAATGAACATTTCTGCAAACAACTCAAAATCTCCCAACAGCTCTTTCGATAGAAAGTTCAGTAAGTGGCAAGCCTAGCACAAGAGTTGAAAGAAAAAAAATTAGCATGCTTCAAAGTAAAACACACACTCGTATGCCAAACACACACCAGAGAAACTCAAATTTGTTCATTGATCTCAAAAGAGTAAAATGCCATTTTCTTCCCTAAGGTTTGGCCAGTTTTGCGACTTTCGTCCAAAGGTCTGTTTTTCCGCATCTGAGTCCAAAAGGTTTGAAATCTTGCCATTTTCATCCGGCTCGTTAACTCCATCATTTTTTCAATGGTATTTCTGTCTTTTTTGTTAACGTAAAGGGCAATTCAGTCTTTTTCAGGGGTATTCGGTCTTTTTACATAAAGTGAAAAAGACCGAATTGCCCTTTAAGTTGACAAAAAGACGGAAATACAACTGCCTTAACGGAGAAAAATGGCTGGAGTTAACGAGCCGGATGAAAATGGCAAGATTTCAAACCTTTTGGATCTAGATGCGGAAAAACAAACCTTTGGACGAAAGTGGAAAGTGGCAAAACTGGCCAAACCTCAGGGACGAAAATGGCATTTTACTCATCTCAAAAATTATATATTTTCTTTGAGATATACTCACTACAGCAAGGACAGCAAAAGCTAATGCGTCACAAAACTAGAACAAGACATAACTCAGGTAAAAAAAAGAAGTTAAGATGCATTGTAGCATACCTGCTTAACTATGCTAGATCTTCTATCAGCCAATTGTGTGCTTAGAGGATTAATAAGCTGCTTTAGAAGTCCACGGAAACATGAATAATCAATTGCACCTGGTGTGACACGATAAAAGAAATGAAGGCAAACATGAGTCTACTACGCTAACTATTTAGTGTTATATATTTTTGTTTTTAAATAGAAAAACATAAACACCTCCGATGACAAGGCCTTCGACTCTTTGCATGGCTCCAATGCGAAGGGACCAGTCTTTCTCTGGAACGAGGATTGAAGCGATATTCTCAAACTCACGGATAAGCTCCTTTTCTGAGTACACTCTGATTGGGTCCATGGGCTTTTCAGTAATATCACTTTCTCCTGAAATATATATGTATCAGTAAAAGTGCAAATTTCATGGCAACAATGAACAGCCATTTACAAAGAAAAGAAATAAACAAAACAGAAAGAGCAGAATCTGATGTAAGCACAAAATCAGTGAAATACAAATTCATAAACTTGATACAGATTTTGCTTCTGTTAAACAAGTTAAATTACTATATGCTCCATTGCATACACTGAACAAACTTAGAAAAAAGAGAAGTTACGTCTACCTATACATTGCCCGAACGAAGAGAACGGTGTAAACATAAAATGAACTAATTAATTAGAAAAAAATGTATATAGGAAAAGGGAACATTTTGACATGATGAAAACAAAAGCTAAAAAGTATGAAGAAATCTGACCTGCGAAAAGGGATGCTTCACGCGAAGAAGTCTTGGCCTTCGGACTGCTCCTTTTGGGATTATGATTAGAAAGCTTGGGGGTAGCAGCAGGAGCATAAGTACTGACTCGAATATCCGCAGAACGTTGTTTTGGTTCAATTCTTTCTAGTCTAGCATTGATATCTTTAACCTGAAAGCAATTCAAGTCGGAAAAAAATTTATCAGAATAGTAAAAGCAATAAGCTGAAACGCAAGCCCTAACAAAATCACCATTGATGATGGAAGCTGATGGCGCAGAAGTTCTTCTCGGAACTGAGGCCCAATTTGAGCATACATCTCCTGCAACAAAAACAAGATGTCAAAACGAAATACATTTAAAATTATACAGAACTAATGAGATACCATGTATCACTAATGCTTTTAATTAGTGTACTATAGCATAAACAGCTAACTAACCTCGATGCATAAGATAGCGGCTTCTCTCACACCTGGATTAGGATCATATAACATCTGTAGTATCTGTACATTTGAAGATGAAGAGTGGGATGGTGTAAGAATTAGTATGAATTTTATTTTAAACTATCAAACTGAAAAACTCATGAAACACTAGCAAATTACATACAGAAGGAAGAATAGCTCGTTGCAGGGGCAGCTCAGTAGATGCAAATAGACCAATGGCAGATGTGACAGTTCTTGCAAACTCCTCTCTAACTCTCCAGCTTTTGTGAGTCCAGGCGTTATATCCAGCTCTTTCAACGATAAGGGTTGGAGAAGAAACCTGCACCACCACCAAGCGACAAGCTAGTAAAGTTTTCAGCTGTTTGCTTTCAGTTACTACGAAGTAAAAAGACTCTGTGCAACCAAACTAACTACAATAAAACCACTGAAAACAAAAACTAAATAGATACTATAAAGCTGGGGCAAATAACCTACACAAAGGGTAGAGCAAATTATGATGACTTGTTTTGAACGTGCATCTAAAACAAGATAAACAGAGCATAATTAAGCTCAATGATCCAAAGATTATACACCTAAAACCAAATAATGCATCTCATAATAGTCATGCAGGGACTCTTATGGCTGTAGTATTTTTCCATCACTGTAGTTCAGATACATGTCTTAATTTGATTGGTAGGATCATAAAAACTCTAATTAAACCCACAGTTCTGTGGAACGGGTAGGGTACCATCTTTACAAACAGTCAAACACAAGGCCATGACACCCACTAATAAGTTCCATGCTTCCAGCAAATAAACTCAATATGCCTCAAGTTACATATGCACCAATGTCCCATCCCCTGGGCAAGTTGTAAATCATGTTAAGGGACTGATATATGTACTACCTGTGTGCATCAACAGATTCTCGTAATCAGAATTCAGAAATACCTATCACGTATCAATCCACTCATAATAAACACAGTGACCTTGCAACCAACTGAGACACCCAAAGTTTGTACCAAAACTAATCGAAACCGGGATCAAATAGCAACCAACCACCAACAAATCCCACCTTAATACAGTCCCTAGAAATTTAACCCACCAATTTGGTAATTTCCACTATAGTCCTTCAAAATATATTATTATAAGCATGGTTGCACAAGTCGCTAGGCCCTCCCATGTCGGTTGATTAGGGAGTTGCGAGTCCTCGGCCTAGGAGGAGAGTACTCAGGGGAGTACTCCGACATGTTAAATTATAAAGAAATTAGCTTTCAGGAAATTATATGTATGTCAAATATCATAAGTTTACTAAATACATATAACAAAATACATGAATATCAATATAAATAAAAATTACATGTTAAAATAGAAAGGTTGAAGAAAGATCCAATTCTGGCCGAGGCGTTTGATCGATTCCGAGTAATTAGGGGGAGTAGAAGAAAATTGCCTCGGCATCCTAGACCTTGTTTTACAAAATTGATTATAAATGGAAACCCTAACATAAGAAGGCCAACAGTAACACTACTCGAAATAGCAATCCTTGACAAATGAAAATCAAAGAGATCCAGAAGGCTGTAGCTTACAGTCTAACAACTTTTTTCCTTATACAACACTCTTATCCATTTCCGCCCAATTATCATAATACAAAATTTCAAATTTCAATTTACAGTTTTACACATCTAATCACCAAAAAACACTATGAATACTCACAACACCATTACATCAGCAAATATCAATTAAATTTCACTTAAAACTAGCAACAAAAACCTAAAAACACAAACACACAGTACCTGCATGAGAGTGAGCAAAAGCCGACGAGCCGCATCACGAACCGGCTGCTTAGCGTCACCAAGGCGTTCAACAGTAGCCGGAACAAGCGCATTAAAATGAAGCTTCAAATGTTCACCAGAAAGAACCGCAGCAGAATCCAGAGCCTGCAAACCTCCTTGCGAAACCCTAAAATTGTTGTCCTTCAAGAGATCTAAGCAGCAATCAACAAGCGATGTGACTTCTGAAGACGTTAAGCTCTTTCTCGAAGCTTCTAGAAGTTCGTGAAGTCTCTCTACTCCGGCCATTCGCTCTTTCGTGTCCTTCGAGCACGCCATTTCTAGAGCCTCCTCCATTGTGTAGAGGCGGTGGTTAGAGGTGTGGATCTGGTTAGATCCAGTAAGAAGGTGCTGGATTACGGTGGATGTGTGGCCGGAGACGGTGGTGGTAAGGGTTGCGACTGACGGAGAGAGAGTGAGTGTGTGTGTGTGTGAAAGAGAGGGAGAGAGAGAGAGTGAAATTGTTAATTTGTTATTGATTGTTGATGCTCAATTTCAATATCGTTTCCTTTTCGATTGAGGTCAGTGAGTAAAAGCTGCATAGGGTAAAAAGATGATTAAATAGCATCAATGTTACACAAGTGCAAGTCTTCGAGCGACTACCAACATTTAATTTACGTTGTGTTAATTTGAAGAAATTAGACCGAAATGTAAAATATAAAGAAATAACAACTGAGTCGATCTAGGACCTGCATGTTATGACAAACTTGTCAAACGAAAAAATAAAACAACATGAAAATGTTGAACCACACACGCACGTTGTGTCTTGTTAACTCGCAAAACTTAAAACGAAGCGTAAAAACGTTGAACGACACACGCCGTTGCGTCGTGTTAACTCGCAAAATTTAGAACGAAGCGTAAAACGAAAATTTGCAAAAGATGAAAAGTATAGAGGACCAAAGCTGAAAATAACAAGGTTGTGAAGTTAAATTACAAAAGATGAAAAGTTTTGACAAAGTAAAAATTCAAATAGTTTGGGGTTAAAAATAACTTATCATATACTTTTGGACTAAAAGTAAAAAAATCAACTTTAAAAAAAACTCCAAAGTATTAAGTACAACATTTGTATACACAAATAAGTTGTTAATTTATAGTATTTAAATTAAACTAGATTTAAGCTCCCCCGCGTTGCGGCGGGGGCGTAGAACTATGCCAAATAGCACTAATGTCACACCAACGTCAGTGACTACCAACACTGAGTCGATCCAGGACTCGCGTGTTGCAACGAACTTGTCAAACGAAAAAAAATAAATGTAAAACATTGAACCACACATGCATGTTGCGTCGTGTTAACTTGCATAATTTTGAGCGAAACAAAAAAACGTGAAACGACACACGCACGTCGTGCTGTCTTAACTCGCAAAATTTAGAACGAAACATAAAACGAAAATTTGCGAAAGATGAAAAGTATAGGGACCAAAGTTGAAGGTAAAATAATATTGTGAGGTTAAATTGAAAATAATGAAACTTTTGAGTTAAAAGTGAAAAAAAAAAAAACAATTTATATGGGTTAAAATTGCAAAACATAAAAAGCTTTTGGGTTAAAGTAAAAAAATCAAATTTTTTTTTGAAAACCACCCAAAACATAAATTACAACTCCTTATGCACAAAATTGTTTCTAATTTATGGAATGTAAATATTGGGGGATGGCAACAATCACCGAATAGGGTTTCGGGTATGGTGTCTAATTCAAGTACATCGTTGTCATTCATTTGAGTACCGAAATTCAGGTAGTGGTTTAGGGTAGTTCTTACCAATTGAAGGGGTGTCAGGGTAGGAGAGAGGTAGAGGTAGGGATGACAATGGGTCGAGTATTGGTAATCTCATACACATACCTGCTTATAAAATGCGTCTAATATCTAACCCAATATCTGTTGGGCCAGATATTTTTTTTACTATTCCCATTGGGTATCGAGCATAGTATACCTGTTAGTTTGTTAAAAGATACCAATTGAAATTTCCTATATTTTTTTTTCTATTATAATTATTGTATACTTTTTATTCATATAACAACAATTATAAATTAAAATATATATTACATACAAGTAAGTTTTATCATAAATAAATAATAGAAATATAATTTTTATATAGTTTTATTCGTATACTACACACCACACAAAATATAAATAACATTATCAAATACATATTCCAAAGATTTTTTTTCACATAATGAACCTACTAAAATACGTCGATAATAGATAAAGGTTAAGAGAAAGTAAAAATACCAATAAAAATCGGGTGTATGATCGGGTATATAGTTCGGGTAAACGAATACGCGGTTTCGGGTAATCGAGTCGGGTATCACATAATCCCGTACCCGCAATTTTTTTTAAAACTAATCTCATACCCGTCGGGCTTCGGGTATACTTGTCCCATATGTTTCGGGTTTACCTGTTGGGCTCGGGTTTTTTTGTCATCCCTAGGTAGAGAGGGTAGTATGCAGGGAGAAAAGGGTAGTGTCAAAATGTGGGGTCCATAGTTTAGGAAAGTGATGCCACCAATAATATGTTTAGGATAAAAGATGGCAATGTGTGATTGGTGAAATTTCAGGTACATCCAGATTGTGCCCTGACCCCCTTAAACAGGGGTGTGAAACTAAATTAACCGACCCATAACCAAATTAACCGATAAAACTAAATCAAATAAAAATTGGTGGGTCGAATAATTGTTTTTCTGCAGACCGAAAGTAGAGGGTCTGTTATAGTTATCAATGTTTTCATATCCGCCATAATTGAACTGGACAGACCAGACATGTTGTAAAATCTTTGTCGGGTGTTGGACTGTACCATTTTGATATTCGATGTTTTTGGTTGAATGTTTGTTCGAATTATGGGTTATATCGTATTGTTTTGGTTGAACATATGTTTAATTTTATGGAGTATATCGTATCGTTTTTGTTTGCATATTCAGTAATAATTTTATAGATTGTATGTGTTCTTTTAATGATATATAATATACTCATATATAGAAACGTGTACTAACAATTGATTTTATGGTAGAAAAATTCACAATTATATTGTTTTAAGCTATTTTCAGGTAGACCTAAATTCACGGTTAACCGCCCAAAACAGAGCCGTTATAACCTTCAAAATCGATTAACCAAAACAACCATAACCTATTTTTTGTGGTTATGGTAATCCATTAACCGACATCTCAGTTATGGTTATGATTAAGTTTTTTCTCGAAGCTTCTAGAAGCTCATGGAGTCTCTCTACTCCGGCCATTCTCTCACTCGTGTCCTTCGAGCGCATCATTTCTAGTGCCTCCTTCTTTGTGTAGAGGCGTGGATCTAGTTAGATCCAGTAAAAAGGTCGTGGATTATGGTGGATGTGTGGCCGGAGACGGTGGTGGAAGTGGTAGCGATAGTGGTTGCGAGTGACGGCGATAATGGTGTCGGATGCTAGAAATAGAGGGTGTATATGTGTGTGAGAGATAAAGAGTGTGTGTGTGTGTGTGTGTTAAATTGTTAATTTGTTATTGATGTTCACATTTCAGTATCTTTTTTCTAGGATGAGTGATGAGTTTTATTTTCTTTTTCAATAGAGGTTAGTAAATTTCAAATTCTTCAGAAAAAGCTATTAGGTAAAATTTAATTAATATCAAATGATATATTTGTATTTGATTAGAATATAAGGGGCGGAAACTGTAATACCCGAAAATTTGAAAACCCTAAAATAATAAATATCATTTAATTATGTATGTTTTAAAAGAACTTAATACATCGTAAAATCGGTTAAAATGATTATCGTTATATTTGATAGTTTTACTTGGCAATTCTTTTTTATATTTTGAAATAAATAACTAAATCAGTAGTTAATAATAATTATTAGAATTATAATGAAACAGAAACGTTTAACTGATAATAGACAATGTTTAGATAACTAAATTAGAATTTTATATTTATATTGTGTGTGTTTTTAATGAAATATTTTCATTATAATATACAAATGGTAACAACTCAATCCTATAGATATCACACCCCAACCGATGGCGAAAACATCGAAGTGAGACGAACGAGATTGCTCGAGACTTCATAACACTATTATGACAATATTTTAATTCAAAAACGATTTCATTCGTAGATAATAATTGTCAAGTTACATCAAAGGAAACCAAAGCACTACATGGAAAAGATAAAATACAACAAAGTTCAACAACATAATAAGAACAAATATAGTATTTCGATATGTGTTTCTAAAGTCGTCCCTGCTAGATTTCATCAAGATCATCATTATCAACCTGCAACATGTTTAAAAGTATAGTTCAACACACAAAGTTTTGGCGGGTACACAAGTTTAATATAGCATAAGTATGAAAAACGGTTTAAACAAATCCACATGACAAAAATAGTTTAACAAGATAAATGTATCATGGCATGCAATTTAAAAAGTCAATCCTCAGATTACCGCATAAAATAAACTTAACATGACCACAATTCTGCGGGCGGTGCGTTACTCCTATAGCGCTATACATGTTAAGGGGGGCTCGTACGAAGTTAATGACAAGTAAATCAAACAAGAGAATCATCCAAGTATACAAATCAAGTTTTATGTATTTAAGCATGTATGATGGATTGTTTGTGTTTGTGTTTGCATAAAGTATAAGTGTGATTGTGACTTTAATAGGTTAAACATATTGCACCCAAAAAGTGTAAAACATAAAAAGGGCGTTCGAGTGTACTCACAGTTTTGCAAAGCTTTCCCTTGAAATCCCGTGAAGAGTTTAAGAGTTGTAGGATGGAACACCGAGGTCACCCTACATGGGGTAAACGAAGGTGTGTGAGTAACGGAATTAAAACGGAAGATTCAGATTGGAATTTAAAGTACAAAAAATATATATGCATAAAAGTATATCTAGTCTAAGTACTCGTTTTGACACTAAGTTGTAAATTCAATGTTAAATGACTAGAGTTAGGGGTGAATGTGTTGAGTAATATTTTGAACATAAAATAGATAGATCATTCAAGACCCTGGTGGAGGCATCTTGTGTCTATCTATTTAACGCGATGAATTTTCAACACATACAAACATAAGTGGCGGGAATAGTTGTATTCGTTGGTTGTCCAAAATGACGGCCAACTTTTTTTTGTTTTTTCATAAAATAGTTATTTATAGGTACTGTCAAATTACGATTTTATCCCCTGTTTAAAATAACGATCTTGCCCTCTGCCAAATTACGATTTTATCCCCTGATTAAAATTACGATCTTGCCCCCAGTTAAAAATTAAATTTATGCTTTACGCCCAGCTTAAATTTACGATTTTGCCTTAGTTAAAAAGAGATTATACTTTTGCCCAGCGCTACAATTCTGCCAAATTACAATTTAGTTCCCAGTTTAAAATTACAATTTTGCCACCAGTTTAAAATAAAATTTTTGTTTTGCCCCCACCTAAAAATTAAGATTTTGCCCTCAGTAAAAATATTACGATTTTGCCCCCAATTCAGAATAAAAAAATGGTTTTGCCCTTAGTTCAAAATATTATTTTACCTCCATTTTAAAATTACGATTTTACCCAAGCTAAAAATTGCAATGTTGCCATAGTTTTTTTGGGCAAAACTATGGTAGTGTTTTATTTTACTTTGTTTACTCAATTTTGTTTTTATTCGTGCCAAACAGCTGCCTAGCACTCGCTAATTGGTCCTGACAAATTATTTTTTTGCCCCTAACTCTAAATTACATGCTTGCCATCGTTTTAGTTATTTTTTTTTATCATAACTATGATAGTGTTTTTCTTTATTTGGATAACTCGATGCATCTTTTTTTATATCGTGTTATAAGTAGCATGTATAACTAACTAACCCAAATAAATACGTACATGTTATTAAACTAAGAAATATTTGATTTAGCGCCCTGCAACGCGGGCGGTGCATATTCAACATATACAAAAACAATGGCAGGGAATAGTGTTTCCCTGCCATTGGTCGAAATTTGCGGCGGTCACTTCCCTATTGGACCAACCAGTTTAGCATTTTATATCAACTTTAAAATTACGGTTTTGCCCCCATTTTAAAATTACGCTTTTCTCCCAACTTCAAAATATAATAACCCTTTTGCCAGCAGCTCAAAATTACGATTTTACCATCGGTTCAAAAATTACGATTTTTCCCTCAGCATTTTATTTTATACCAGCTTTAAAATTACGGTTTTCCCCCAGTTTAAAATTACGTCTTCGCCCTCAGTTCAAAATAAAATTATGCTTTTGCCCCCAACTCAAATTACGATTTTTTCCTCGGTTCAAAATTACGATTTCACCCTCAGTTTAAAATTACTTTTTTGCCCACAACTAAAAATAAAATTATGGTTTTCCCCTACCTCAAATTTACGATTTTACCCTCGATTCAAAATTATGATTTTCCCCCAGTTAAAAATAAAAAATTGACTTTACACTCATCTAAACCGAAAATACGATTTCGCCCTCGGTAAAAAAACGACGCTTTTACCCTCAGCGAAAATTACGTTTTCGCCCCAGTTCAAAATAAATTTTTTCCCCAGACTCAAAATTACGATTTTACACCAATTTATTATTTTATACCCACTTTAAAATTACGGTTTTGCCCCCAGTTAAAAATTATGTCTTTGCCGCCAGTTCAAAATAAAATTATGCTTTTGCCCCCAGTTAAAATTTACGATTTTCCTCTCGGTTCAAAATTACGATATCACCCTCAATTCAAAATTACGTTTTTTTTCCCTCAGTGCAAAATAAAAATATGGTTTTCCCTAGCTAAAAATTAGGATTTTACCCTTCGGAAAAAAAATTGATTTTTCCCCTAAGTAAAAAGAAAAATATGACTTTGCCCTCAGCTAAAAATCGTGTGAAAGAGCTGCCTAACACTCTTTTTTCTTTTTCTTTCTAGCAAAACTATGATACTGTTTTTTTAATTGTTTAAGAATTATTCGGCAATCGCCCCGCAACGCGGGCGAGGCAAGACCTAGTTTTGTATATATGCCATGTAATTCCGAAAATACTATGGTTTTTCAAGGTACAACATTCAACGCCCACCACAATTGTAATACTACAAACGAAACCATGTATATGCCACACAAAATGTATTGATAATATGATTAAAAAAAATAGCAAATAACAACAGTCACATAAACACGGAAAATAAACATGTAGTTATATTAATGCAAGGTTTGTAGTTGATGTTTTCTACTCCGAAGCTTGGTAAAAAAAAGTACCATACGTTTAATATGCTAAAAATAGTGACGGTGACTAATGGGGATCATTTGTCAACTCAAATAAGACTAACATAGAATTGTAACCCATATAAAGACTAATAATGCCTTGGTTTTTCTTTATCACCACTAGTATCATATAGTAAGCTAAATTTTCCTTGTAATTTTCTATGTCTAGCTAGCATATTGGTGTAAAAGTTTTAAATTCGTATTTAAAGTTACGTATTAGTTACGACCATTTATTGTCATAGATGGTCCTCGTATGATTGAGTAATTCGTAGGCACGATGTTCATGTTGACATATGTGGATGAGAATAGTTAAATTTAGCCTTTTGGGTATGGAGTGACATGGTGAAGGTGGTACATTGTATATTCATTTCTAAGGAGGAAAACCAAATTTTAACCATCATACTAGTTATAGGGCTTCCACAATTGATTTCACTTTTGGGACAATATTAAGGAGCCTATCACATGCTTTGTTGTTCATATCTAATGGTACACATTGTTCTTATAGGGGTTTTCACCTCGATGATTTATGGGCTTTAAAAAATTGGAATAAAATGGGATGTTGTAATGTAGAATACTTGATGCTACTCAATTATTATTTATGTTATATAAGTAAATTTATAAAACTTATAAAATGTGGTACACATTTAATGTTATATAAATATAGTAGGTTGGTAAAACGTTAAGGTCATTGTTTCCCTATATTCTGTATCAGCCTTCCTTATATCACCAACACATGCAATGAATTTATTTTCGATATGAAGTTGCATAAATAGATGTGAAGTCTTTGAACTCATAGGATGTCAACTAAACGTCTTCCCCTAAAAAGAAAAGAATCCAAACATTTATTTAAAGATAATAATTTCGACAAATTTTTTTCTTTTAGGCTACTCGGTATGGTGATGGACCATCCTTGGAGGATGATCCGCCACGTAGGCGCCACGTCATCATCCTCCCAAGGATGGTCCATCCTCCAAAACTAGAGGGCATGGTAAGATGGTCCTAGTCATCATCCTCCACCACTTTTATGTTTTTTTTTGTTTTTTTTAATCTTCAACTTTTTTTTTAACATTTAACAAATAAAGTAACAAAATATTTTCATTAATATTAAAAAACATTACATAAACTTAAATTTTTTTTTTTTTAAAAAAAAACATAAACTTAAAAACATAAACTTAAAAATATCCTAATATATTAAAAGAAGCAACTAGTCTTCGTCTTCCATGTTGTGGCCGGGTTCGTTTTGCTCGTCTAGTTAGCCGTTGGGACGACCCTTGATCAGCCGCCATGAAGACTTGAGCCGCGTTCATAATCATGTTGTGCATAATATCATCCTCTTCCGAAGATGATGAATACCACGCAGACGAAGCCGATGAAGACATAGAAGAAATTGAAGAAATGGAAGACATGGGTGAAGCCATGATAATTTTTGAGCGAGAAATGGGGTGGTAGTGGGTAAAAAACGGTATAAAATATGATGAGTTTTTATAAAAAGGGAAGTGTGGTTATAAAATGTGAGAGAGATGGGGTGGTAGTGGGTGAAAAGTTGTGAAAAAAATGGTTAAAGAGGTGAGTATTTATAAAAATGGAAGTGAAATGGGGGATTTTTTGAATTATAACCGTTTGAAAATTTATGTTTAATTAGAAATTAATTTTTTTTTTTTTACAACGGTTACTTTTTCTTTGGGCCCCACCTCATTTGGATCGTCGCAAACGGCTAAGATCGGACGGGGAGGACGGGACGCGGGGGGGGGGGGGGGGGGCGGCACGGTGTTCCCTCCGTCGCCGACCCACGACGACCCGAGGCCGAACCCCATACCGACTAGCCTTATAGATTATAAATGGTACTTAAAATGTTTCGGCTTACCTATTTAAAATGTTTGAGTCGTAGGTGGTGCTACCGCTTTGGAACTAGTTATAAGTTAATAAGTTTTATGATGGTGACATATTTTACTATGTTATCTTATTTGTGTACACAAATTGAATTGTTATCTAATATGAGTTTCACCCAAATTAAATGAACCCATATACATTTTTTTGTTAGTCCATTCTTTAAAAATTGAGTAATGATTGTCACATGTAGCTTTATATATTCTATGTTTTAAAACAAGCCATTTTAATATTCATCTAATAATCTATATCTGGTTATAAGTGTTTTATGAGCTTCCACGCTAACATAAGAGTTAATTTCTTGTGTTATGTTTGAGTTGAAAGGTTTATATATCTCAACTCTAAGTTAAATTATGTAACATTTTAATCTTAAGTTGGACACATTTATTAAACAGACTTAATATGTAGGCATATTTACGAGCTCTATTCGAAAGGTACTATATATTTGAACTTGATAATCAAAACATTTTACAGGTGCGTGATGTGGAAATGACATTTTAAGAATAGAAAGAAACATTAGACTATAAATTAAATAGCAAAATCTCACGAATTTCTTACTTAGACAAACAAATTAAAGACCAAAAAACTTCTATACAAACTTCATTATGCACCAACTGAATGCTTAGGCCACCTGTAGTGTTTTTTTCCTTCTCCTGTGAAAATCATAGCGGTGTGAGAGGGATTATTTCATATACAAATTCACACACACACACACACACATATATATATACATATATATAAAGCCCCATACATATATAACCCTACTACACCCTCTTGTGATATAAAGCTCATCTTTTACGCATTTCGCCGCTTGTCATATAACGCCCCTTAAGGGGCTTTATGACTACACATGGTCTTAGACCATGTGCAGTGGTAATGCCCATACCCTTGGGCGTTTTGCGCCATGTGGCAGCTCAGTTAGCAGTGAGACATTATGGGACGTTTTCTAAAATGGGTGTAGCGGGGATGTAGGGCATTATGTTAAAAGGGGTGTTAAACAATTAAATAAATAAAAAACCATCAAAAAAATCTTATTGGCAAAAAAAAAAAGGAGATTAACTGTGATTGGCCACTTCATCCCCTTATTGGGCGTGGAAAATACAACGCTTCAATTGAATCTGACCTAAAAAACGCCCACGGAAGCGGTCTAAACAGCCGGGGGGGGGGTGCTTGTGGAAAAAACGCCCAAAACAAGGGCCACTACGGGTGGTCTTATTGAAGAAACATGAGACTTTAAAGCGTTATACATACACCATGTTCATAACAAAATACATTTCCATTATACGTTTTAAGTTGTTGTAATG
Organism: Helianthus tuberosus; assembly: GCA_030545235.1. Lineage (NCBI taxonomy): Eukaryota > Viridiplantae > Streptophyta > Magnoliopsida > Asterales > Asteraceae > Helianthus > Helianthus tuberosus. Next base: position 23,999,057 of record CM060384.1, on the reverse strand, counting down.
ATATCAATTACAAATGTAAATTTCTATTAGTTTGTGTTACAGCACACACGTAACATTAAGGTCATATGTGGGTTTTTTTTTCAACGGCAATCGTTAGACTGCCCGTAGTGGGAGTGTTTCAGTAAAAAAAAATTGCCAAATATCGCCGAATAACGCCTCTTTACCGCCCCCTTAGGAGTTATCGGGCGTGATTTTGGATGATTTTGTATATGGCGTTTTTTGAATCACGCTGAAGGGGGGTTTGACTGACCAATCAAGAACTTGCAACGGCATGTTCATAAAGCGTTATACATACACCATGTTCATAACAAAATACGTTTTCATTATACGTTTTAAGTTGTTGTAATGATATCAATTACAAATGTAAATTTCTATTAGTTTGTGTTACAGCACACACGTAACATTAAGGTCATATGTGGTTTTTTTTTCAACGGCAATCGTTAGACTGCCCGTAGTGGGAGTGTTTCGGTAAAAAAAAAATTGCCAAATATCGCCAAATAACGTCTCTTTACCGCCCCCTTAGGAGTTATCGGGCGTGATTTTGGATGATTTTGTATATGGCGTTTTTTGAATCACGCTGAAGGGGGGTTTGACTGACCAATCAAGAACTTGCAACGGCTAGTTGTTTTTTTTTTTTTGTTTTTTTTATATATAGGGTCAGGATTTAGAGAGAACGGTGAAAAGTGTGAGAACGATTTTGGTGGTGACATGTGGCACTGATGCTAAATTACACTAAGGGGTAATATTGTCAAAAAACCCACTCACATGAACTGGGTGTTCAAATAAAACGCCATAAAAACACCCAATTCAGAAAAACGCCATGAAAAATACCCAGTTAAAAACGCCATAAAACACTCAGCTCAGAAAAACGCCATGAAAAAACTCAGTTGAAAACGCCATAAAACACTCAGTTCAGAAAAACGCCATGAAAATACCTAGTTAAAACGCCATAAAAACACCTAGTTCAGAAAAAACATTGTTAGAAATGTAGGCTTAGAAAATAAATGCAGTATGCAAACAATGCAGAATAGAGCAGCAGCAGATGCTCTATTGTTTGATGTGTTAATCAGATAATAGATGCTCTAGTACCAGATGCTCTAATCATAATCAGATGCTCTACTAGATGCTCTAATAGATGCTCTAGTACTAGATGCTCTAACAGATGCTCTAATATGTGGCATGCGTTATTATGTGCAATGCGCTATTATGGAGTAAGTTCAGAAAAACGCTATCAAAATACTTATTCTAAAACGCCATAAAACACTCAGTTCAGAAAAACACCATAAAACCCAGTTAATTTTTTTCGAAAAGTATATCAGTAGTATACTCGTTGGATAGATAAAAAACGCTGAGTTTTATGGTGTATTTTTTTTTCGAAAAATAATCACGTATAAAAAAGTTATTGTCGTTTAAATATGATGGGGGAAAATGACATGTGATTAGCATGTGCACATTTGCTTGGATCTTCCTATTTTACCCCTCCTGGTAGTTCCAAGGCCCCTATTATTTACAAAAATATCACCGCATCAATCTAAGCCACAAACCACTAAGATCTTGTGGCTGAGAATCGTTCTCACACTTTGAGGCGTTCTCTCCTGATCATGTTCCTATGTATATATATATATATATATACACATACAAACTCCTTCAATTTTAAACACCAAAACTCTCACACAAACACTAACATTTTATAAAAATTATGGATTCCCCTAGTTCGTCATCCATGGTGAATTTTTACTACAAAGAGTTTTTTTGCGGATGGCGATGAATCCACCGATGAGGAGGTCGGGCAAGAGGCGGTTACGAGTGTTTGTCAACTAGCGGTGAGATATGTGAAGCATTGTCGCCGCCCCGAACCAGAAATTAAAAAAAGAGATTATATTGAACGAGACCGACGCGCGGCACACGATCGGTTGATGAAAGATTATTTTGATGAGGCGCCGACATTTTCGACCCAGAAATTTTTAGGCGTCGTTTCCGAATGAGTAAGCGTTTGTTTCTACGCATAGTCGACGACTTGGAAACCAACTACGATTATTTTAAACAAAAAGCGGATGCGAAAGGGACACTTGGATTTACCGGTATCCAAAAGTGTACGTCGGCGCTACGAGTCCTTGCTTACGGAAACACAACCGACATCAACGACGAGTATTTAAAAATGGCCGAGAAAACAACGCGCGACACCTTGGAGCATTTTTGTCGCGGTACAATTCCTATACTTTACTATAATGTTTACAAGTTTTTTTTTGAAGCTTATGTTTGTGTATGTTTTTTATAAAGATATTATTGATTTGTATCGTGCGCGTTATCTTAGAACGCCCACATGGGACGACCTAAAGATCTACGAGGTACATTCGGCTGAGCATGGTTTGCCTGGTATGATCGGGAGCTTGGATTGCATGCATTGGCGTTGGGATAACTGCCCGACCGCATGGCGAGGCCAACACACACGGGGTGACCCAAAAGTACCTACTGTTATTCTTCAGGCGGTTGCCTCACAGGACCTTTGGGTTTGGTCGGCTTACTTTGGCGTGGTCGGGTCATGCAATGATATAAATGTTTTTTAACAATCTCCGTTGTTAGAGGACTGGATTTCTGGCAGAGCACAAAAAGCGCCGTTTTACGCAAACGGAAACTACTACCCTCATGGATATTATTTGTGCGATGGAATTTATCCAAGGTATTCGATTGTCGTGAAGACGTTTAGTGATCCTATCGATGAAAAAAGAGTACACTTTAAAAAGGTTCAAGAGTCTTCACGAAAAGACATTGAGAGATGCTTTGGGGTTCTTAAACAACGATGGCAGTATTTGAGAAATCCTTGTCGTGCATGGACCAAGCAAAAAACAAGAGATGCTATGTACGCTTGTATAAACATGCACAACATGATATGGGAAGACGAAGGAAAGGCGATATGCCAGAATTATGTGCCAGCGGCCGTTCAACAGGAGCATCCACAGGCGTCAATGGAAGTATCACACCCCAACCGATGGCGGAAACATCGGGGTGTGGCACTGAGCGAAACAGATTGTCCAGAAGTTTCCATAACAACTATAATTACCAATTAATTAAAGCAACACGTCCCATACCGTGTCTTAAAAGATAACATAATTATTACAGACAAATCTAGTCAAATTGTTCTGTTCCGACAACTCAGATTTCAAGTACAGACAATTGTTTATTGGTTTCTAGACCTTTCCTAGCCTCGATTTCACAGCAAGCTAAGCATCCTAAGCACCTGCCACATACGTTAAAGTAAAAGTCAATACACATAGTGTAAAGGTGAGCATACAAGTTTGATAATAACATATAGAGTTGGAAATCGTTACGCATAACCAGCACGTACACAGTGTAAAATGAGGCATGTTAGTTATCGACATGAACCTATCGATACCAATGACTGCGGGTTGACTGCCCAAGGAAGTTCGTAATACACACTCACCACTGTGAGCCATGTAACAAATTGTCCTTAACAACCCCTGAGTGAACAGGTGCTGAGTCCAAACAAATAGTACTACCGTTGCTAAGGCAGGTAGTCAACATTCCATGTGTAAACATAACAAACAAACATTCATTAAGTCACGTATAACATGCGGTAACGGTTAGCGTTAAAGTATTGCGTAGTGTGTTTGATGTGATTTAGTATAAGTAACGTATGTAACACTCAAAAGTGCGTAAAGCAAAAAGGGATCGAGTATACTCACAGCGGTTGAATTAGTAGATTGAAGGGAGCGCTTAGAGCGGATAATAGCCTGAACAGTTATTAATAACATAAACGAAAGTCGGCGCATAAAATAGGGTGAAGTGTCAGTGGGTCGAACAGCAGTCCGATCGGACGGTAATCCGATCGGGTGGCCGGTCGTTCGGGTGACAGTTCGTTCGGACGGTCGTCCGATCGGGTGACCGTTCGAGTGGACTGTTACCTTGTTTGGGAAGGATGTGTTTGTGTATGATGGCTTGTCTTTTGAAGTTTTCGTTGTAGCATTTTGAAAACTTAGAAGTATCTCTACCTTTCAGGTCGATCGATCGAACGACCGTTCGATAGGGGCGACAATCCGACTGGTTGGACACTTTAGCGAGAATAAGTTCACAGCAGGTTGTCACTCGATCGTACGGTAGTTCGATCGGGTGGCAACCCAGGTGCATTGAACATGTTGAAAATTGTTTAAGTGTTGAGTTCAAAACATCACATGGTCGGATGGTCGGTCGATCGGGTGGTAACCCGATTGGACGGCAATCCGTTCGGTGTTCAGAACTCTGGAAGTTTGTAATGAAAGTTAACTGTGGGGCCAAGGTGCAAGTCGATCGGGTGGCAACCCGATCGGGTGACAATCCGATCGGACAGCAGTCCGATCGGGCGACACTCCAACCTGGTCGACCTGATCGTCTTCTTCCTTGGTCATTTTGATAGTTTGTCGTTTTATCGAGATGATTTGATAACGTATTAGACAACAGAAACCTCGTCACGACTTAGTAACCTGATCGGACAGGAATCACCCAAATACGACTAGTTAACTGTTCGAGATGATGTTCCATGTTTAACCCGAAATCGGTAATCTCGTGGATAGAATCCATATCTTGTACCAACACAACAACAAGAATGAGTAGGAGATCAGGACAAGCTCCGATTCTATCGGTTTTGAGTGCATTGAGTGTAAAAGAGGTGAAAGAAAGTTAGAAACCATCCTTCAATCCTTTTTCACCTTGAATATGTACAGATCTATGCAAGATCTTTGTATGTTTGTATGGAAATCGTTCAAATCTATGTTGTTCTTGGTGGATTGAAGCCAAAACATGAAGTTCATAAGAACACCATGATGACATCATCCTAGAACACCTCAAATCTAGTGATTTCACGGTTAAAAGTTAAGATGCAAAAGATAGAAAGGTGCAGGAGTGCGTGTAGATCAAGAAAGTACATGATTTAGATGGAAAACTTACAAGAATCGCGAGAAATCTGAAGAAAAGTAGACAAGAAGAGCTGGTCGGAGGAGAGTTGCCGAAAATGGTAAGTTTGATGTTGACAAGGGGGTATTTATAGGCTTACCATAAAAGGAAAGGGGTGAAGGGGGCTGGTCGATCGAGTAGCTCCCCTGGTCGGGTGGCAGCCCGATCGAGTGGCACCTGCGGGTACTTCGTTTTCATGTCGCTTTCGAGTTCCCAAGTGAACTCTGCGCCTCGTTTGCCTTCCCATCAGACTTTCACAATAGGAATGCGCGAGCGTCTGAGCTGCTTGATTTGGCGATCCATGATTTCGACAGGCTTTTCCACGAAGTGTAGTGTTATGTTTACTTGGAGGTCATCAAGGGGTACAATTAAATCATGCTCAGCCAGGCACTTTCGGAGGTTTGACACATGGAAAGTCGGGTGGACATTACTAAGTTCCTCCGGTAGTTCGAGTCTGTAGGCGACTTTTCCGATCCTTTCTAGAATCTTAAAAGGTCCAACATACTGAGGCGCTAGTTTCCCTTTCTTGCCGAATCTGACCACACCCTTCCAAGGTGATACCTTTAGGAGTACGTAGTCGCCAACATCAAATTCAAGGGACTTGTGTCGTCTATCGGCGTTACTTTTTTGACGACTCCGAGCTTTCAACAAATTGTCCCGAATTTGGAGGATTTTGTCAGTCGTTTCTTGCAATATCTCAGGACCGGTTTATTGCGAGTGCCCGATCTCGTGTCATACATTAGGCGATCGACATTTTCTTCCATATAGAGCCTCGAATGGTGCCATTTGAATGCTGGAATGATAATTGTTGTTATACGAGAATTCGACTAGAGGTAAGTATGCGTCCCAATTACCACCGAAATCTATGACACACGAACAGAGCATGTCTTCAAGAGTACGAATCGTTCTTTCAGTCTGACCGTCGGTATGAGGGTGGAATGCGGTACTTAGATTAAGCGTAGTACCGAGAGCCGCTTGAAACGTTTCCCACAGTCGTGAGGTAAACCGAGCATCACAGTCAGAGATGATGTCGCGAGGTGTCCCATGTCGACAAATGATCTCATCGGTGTAGATCCGGGCTAATCTTTCTACCTTGTAGTATTCCCGTATTGGCAAAAAGTGAGCAGATTTGGTCAATCGGTCAACGACAACCCAGATGCTGTCGTGACTTGATGGCGTGCGCGGGAGTTTCATTATGAAGTCCATAACTATACTTTCCAACTTCCACATAGGGATCGTGGGTTGTTCGAGTAAGCCATAGGGTCTTTGGTGTTCAGCCTTGACCTTCGATCTAGTCAGGCACTTTTAAACGTAGAGAGCGATATCCCTTTTCATGCCCGGCCACCAGTACTTGTAGCGAAGGTCCTGGTACATCTTGTCGGCACCGGGATGAATAGAGTACCGAGATTTGTGGGCTTCGTCCATTAAAATCTGTCGCAAATTGGTCCGCTTAGAGATCCAGATTCGGTCCAGAAAATGGAATATCCTATTCGATTTGTTCACAAGTTGGGCTCCATCGTGATAGATTCTTTCCTTCTTCAAGGTGCGTTCATTAAAACAAGCATGCTGAGCTTCGCGGATGAGGGCTTCGAGATCATATTGGGCTTGGGTATTACGAATGCTGAGCAGATAACTCTGTCTGCTGAGAGCGTGGGAAATGACATTTGCTTTGCCAGGATAATAACGAATCTCACAGTCGTAATCGTTAAGAAGTTCTACCCATCGGCGTTGACGCATATTAAGTTCCTTCTGGTTAAAGATATGTTGTAGGCTCCTATGATCGGTGAAGATCGTACACTTGGTACCATACAGGTAGTGTCGCCAAATCTTCAACGCAAAAACAACTGCGCCTAGCTCGAGATCATGGGTTGTATAGTTCTTCTCGTGGATTTTGAGCTGACGAGATGCGTAAGCAATAACCTTGTCCCGTTGCATGAGAACACAACCAAGACCAAGGTTCAAGGCATCACAATAGACAATGAAGTCGTCGTTTCCGTCGGATAAAGTGAGAATGGGAGCATTGCGAAGCATGTGCTTGAGGGTTTGGAAAGCAGACTCTTGTTCAGTTCCCCAAACAAAAGGCTTGTCTTTATGCGTGAGAGCGGTAAGCGGCACAACGATTTTTGAGAATCCTTCGATAAATCGTCGATAATAGCCCGCTAGTCCTAGAAAAGAACGGACTTCGGACGGGTTCTTAGGTGTAATCCAGCTCTTAACTGCTTCAATCTTCGTGGGATCGACGTGAATACCTTGACTATTGACAATGTGACCAAGAAATTGAACCTCCCCCAGCCAGAATTCACACTTGGAGAACTTGGCGTAGAGTTGATTTCCCTGGAGTAGCTCGAGAACCAAACGTAGATATTGCGCGTGTTCGGCTTTCGACTTGGAATAGATCAAGACATCGTCGATGAACATGATGACGAAACGGTCGAGATAAGGTTTACACACGCGATTCATCAGATCCATGAAAACCGCGGGTGCGTTGGTTAAACCAAAAGGAATAACAACGAACTCAAAGTGACCGTATCGAGTGCGAAAAGCGGTTTTGGGTATATCTTCCTCTTGAATGCGTAGCTGGTGATAACCTGAGCATAGATCGATCTTCGAGAAACACGTAGCACCTTGTAGCTGATCAAACAAATCATCAATACGAGGCAGGGGATAACGATTATTGATAGTCAACTTATTCAATTCCCGATAGTCGATGCACATCCTGAACGACCCATCCTTCTTTTTGAAGAAAAGGACCGGCGCACCCCTTGGAGAGGTGCTCGGGCGAATGAAGCCTTTATCAAGTAGTTCCTGGAGCTGACTAGAGAGTTCGCGCATCTCGGATAGAGCGAGTCGGTAAGGTGCTTTGGCAACAGGGTTTGCTCCAGGAATGAGGTCGATACGAAAGTCGATAGCACGACTTGGCGGTAGTCTGGGAAGATCCTCAGGAAAGACGTTAGGAAATTCTCGAGCCACTGGGACATCGTTTACGCCTGGTCTTCCTTTATTTTCCTTCTCCGCTAGATACTTGCTAGCTTGGACACATGACATGACTTTGAGACCTTTCGAAGCAGTTTCGCCATAAACACACAATAAATCAGCATTCACGAGCAAGAATCGAATCATTTTATCGAAGCACACAACTTCAGCATGGTTTTCACGAAGAAAGTCCATGCCTACTATGACGTCGAAACTTCCGAGTTGCATCGGAATGAGGTCGATTGGGAAGATGTGATTGTTAAGCTCAAGGGTACAATCACGAAGAACAGAATTAACGGTGACAATCCTTCCGGTGGCGACTTCAACATCGAAAACGTCGAGGGGAGATGGGAGCGCTTACGTCTAAGGAGCTTCTCGAATTCAAACGACACAAAGCAGTTATCGGCTCCAGCATCAAACAAACACGGTGCATAAATACCATTCACAAGGAACGTACCATTGACCACGTTGTTGTCAGCCTGGGCTTGGCGCACATTGATGTTGAAAGTTCTGGCGCGGGCGACTTGTTGTTGCTGCTGAGGCTGCTGGTGCTGTTGGGACTCTTGTTTCACAACCCTGTTCGGGTACATGTTTGCGAAGTGGTTGGGATCACCACACGCGAAGCAGACTCTGGCGTTGATCGCGGGTACCTGAGCCGCTTGTTGGCCTTGAGGAGCTGGAAGCAGAGCTTGTGGAGCAGTGGCTTGAGCTGGTGCTTGTCAGGGACCAGTACGGCAATTGGCAGTAAAGTGGCCGTACATGTTGCAGTGCACGTAAAATCGGCAAGCGATATCCACCGGGTGATGATAAGAACATGTTAGGCAAGTAGGGTGGGGACCAGTGTACGCACGCTTTGAAGGCGGTGCATAGATAACTGGTGCTGATCGGTGCTGAGATTGCTGCTGAGCCGGTACGGCTTGAAGCAGGGCAGCATTTGTAGTGACAACACAGTTCTTGTTGCTGGAGCTGCTGTTGTTGTTCTTCTTCTTGCGGCGTGAGACTTTCGATGACTGATCGGTGGCGGTTTCAGCGGTTGGTGTGGTGGTGGCTTGATGCAGGTTCTTCGAAGTTTTATCCCAAAAACCAGCTTTTACTCGCTTGTCGTTGATTTCAGCGGCAAGCAGGTAGGTTTCTTCGATTGTTGCTGGTTTTGCAGCATGCACAAAATCCGCAACACAGTCTGGTAGAGCTCGAATGTATTTCTTGATCGTCATGTCAGGCGTTTTCACTTGATCGGGACGGATGATGCTGAGCTGCTTAAAGCGAGCAGTCAGAGCGTCGTTCTCTCCATCCTTCTGCTTGATATGCCAGAATTCGTCCTCAAGCTTTTGGCTTTCATGGGGAGGGCATAATTCATCCATCATAATGGCCTTCAGCTCTTCCCACGTCAGCTCATAGGCTGCGTCATTTCTGTGATTGTTTCTCTCAGCCGTCCACCAGTCTAATGCTTGGGACTGGAAGACGCCGATAGCGTTTAGAGTACGGAGATTTTCAGGACATCCACTCTGGCGCAAAGTGACTTCGACGGAATCAAACCATTGAAACATAGCCGTTGGGCCATCTTCGCCAGTAAATTCCTTTGGACCACAAGCTTTGAACTGCTTGAAGCTGAAAGCAGTCTTGGGAGCAGCTTTAGGAGCTTCGGTTCTAGACTCTTCAGACGATTTGCTCACATTCTCGTATATCTCACTCACGATCTGAGGAACGACTTTTGCTACTTTCTTAGCGACGATAGCAGCAAGGCATTTGTCTCTCTGTTCTTAGCGAGTGATTCGTGGGTGACGGGGTCCAGATGATGGTCCAGTTGACATTGTCTGCAACAGACATCGTCATGGGTCTCAGACACGTTATAATTGAATCTCACCTCACACGTCTAACACTTACTAAAGCTGAGGAACACAGTGAAACATGTATCATATAAACACATAGGCACATAATCACATATTCACATAAGCACAGAAGCACATAAGCATGTAAGGCACAGAATCACAGAAACGCATAAGCACATAAAGTAGTAAGAATACAGAAACCTATCATTCAAAGTTTACGCACGCGGACTTTTTGTTGCGAGGGATTGTGTACAGTGGTTATCATAGCATATAGTAGAGCATAAGCGAATAGTATAGCAAACAACATGGCGCAAGGTTGTTCCTCGTAGTAATAGCCATTTGTCAATGTCAGTGTGTTGTGTGTTTAGCGGAAGCAAAAGGCGTCAGATCAAAACCAGTAGTACCTCAAAACGCTAACAAATAAACATAAAACCACATAAAAATCACATAATATTTTCATAAAACGACACACATCAGAGTTGGCAGTAGCGAGCTCAGAATCGAACACATAAAAATCAGGAAATAGATTGTCTCGGGCTCGATAGACATTGACTACCCAAAGTGATTTGACTATTCACAAGGACTTTCTGAGCATACTTTGACCTTCGGGACTATGCTTTCGCCTCGATTCTGGGCGATTGGCACGCATCCTTCCAGTTTTATCATGACTTCAAGTTGTTGGAGTCCGTCGAGACTTTGGTGAGAGTTTTGTAAAACAAAATTGAGATCAGAACAAGTCGTCGAGGTTCAGGTTTCACCCCTGACTTAACAACTTCGTTCCTGTTTTGATAAAATAAGGGAGAATTATGCGTCAAAGTATGGATTTCACTCCTGATTCAACGCAAATTCTCGTGTTTATAGACAAAATGCGGGCTGAACAAGCAACTTAGTCGAGAGTCTGCGGTTTTCACACCTAATCTCGACTTAATCGCTCGTTCAAGTTCAAAACTAGAGTGCAGTGATAGTGTAGCGTAGGCGAGAATAGCGAAAGATAGCAGTAAGCTCGTACATAATCCCTACAGGATATGCACAAGTCGGTCTGTTGGTTCCTAACTATAGACTAGGTCGTTTCTAAGACATTGACCCGGACTAGGTCGAGTCTTGCCTAATTCCCTATAGTTATGGCTCTGATACCAATCTGTCACACCCCAACCGATGGCGGAAACATCGGGGTGTGGCACTGAGCGAAACAGATTATCCAGAAGTTTCCATAACAACTATAATTACCAATTAATTAAAGCAACACGTCCCATACCGTGTCTTAAAAGATAACATAATTATTACAGACAAATCTAGTCAAATTGTTCTGTTCCAACAACTCAGATTTCAAGTACAGACAATTGTTTATTGGTTTCTAGACCTTTCCTAGCCTCGATTTCACAGCAAGCTAAGCAAATAAGCATCCTAAGCACCTGCCACATACGTTAAAGTAAAAGTCAATACACATAGTGTAAAGGTGAGCATACAGGTTTGATAATAGCATATAGAGTTCAAAATCGTTACGCATAACCAGCACGTACACAGTGTAAAATGAGGCATGTTAGTTATCGACATGAACCTATCGATACCAATGACTACGGGTTGACTGCCCAAGGCAGTTCGTAATACGCACTCACCACTGTGAGCCATGTAACAAATTGTCCTTAACAACCCCTGAGTGAACATGTGCTGAGTCCAAACAAATAGTACTACCGTTGCTAAGGCAGGTAGACAACATTCCATGTGTAAACATAACAAACGAGCATTCATTAAGTCACGTATAACATGCGGTAACGGTTAGCGTTAAAGTATTGCGTAGTGTGTTTGATGTGATTTAGTATAAGTAACGTATGTAACACCCAAAAGTGCGTAAAGCAAAAAGGGATCGAGTATACTCACATCGGTTGAATTAGTGGATTGAAGGGAGCGCTTAGAGCGGATAATAGCCTGAACAGTTATTGATAACATAAGCGAAAGTCGGCGCGTAAAATAGGGTGAAGTGTCAGTGGGTCGAACAGCAGTCCGATCGGACGGTAATCCGATCGGGTGGCCGGTCGTTCGGGTGACAGTTCGTTCGGACGGTCGTGGATAGAACCAGATCTTGAACCAACACAACAACAAGAATGAGTAGGAGATCAAGACAAGCTCCGATTCTATCAGTTTTGAGTGCATTGAGTGTAAAAGAGTTGAAAGAAAGTTAGAAACCATCCTTCAATCCTTTTTCACATTGAATATGTACAGATCTATGCAAGATCTTTGTTTGTTTGTATGGAAATCGTTCAGATCTATGTTGTTCTTGGTGGATTGAAGCCAAAACATGAAGTTCATAAGAACACCATGATGACATCATCCTAGAACACCTCAAATCTAGTGATTTCACGGTTAAAAGTTAAGATGCAAAAGATAGAAAGGTGCAGGAGTGCGTGTAGATCAAGAAAGTACATGATTTAGATGGAAAACTTACAAGAATCGCGAGAAATCTGAAGAAAAGTAGGCAAGAAGAGCTGGTCGGACGAGAGTTGCCGAAAATGGTAAGTTTGATGTTGACAAGGGGGTATTTATAGGCTTACCATAAAAGGAAAGGGGGTGAAGGGGGCTGGTCGATCGAGTGGCTTCCCTGGTCGGGTGGCAGCCCGATCGAGTGGCACCTCGATCGGATGGCTGTCCGATCGGGCGGCTGCTCCATCGGCTGGCCACTCGTTTGGGGGCACAGCGCGATGTATTTTGCGATTTCGAATGTGGTTGCAAGCGTTGCGATGCGATAGAGTTTCCTAGTCAAATTACTTTTAATCCCAACTACTATATCAACATACAATCATCCTTATTTCATATTCGTTTAGCGTTTGCGATTCGATTGCGATTGCGTTTCGATTGATCACCACAACATAAACATAAATAAACATGCACAAGTAACACATAAGGCACACACACACGTATAACCATATCCAGAATGCGTAATTCGAGTTGCGAGTGCGGTTGCGATAAGCGATAAATTGATTAAACATGCGATTAATACACGATTATTAATAGATACTCCATATAATACAACTAAAGCGATAACATCATTAGACTAACTGCAAGTCAAAGAAGTCAAAACAGGAATTGAGCAAGAAGTGGCAGATCGCAATTAGCAATCTTGTCTTCCTTTGACTTCAATCTTGACTTTGACTTTGACTTTTGAAACACGGGGTGTTACAGCCTCCCCTAGTTGAGGGAATTTCGTCCCGAAATTTGGCCGAAGCCGTTACAAACAACTGCGGGTACTTCGTTTTCATGTCGCTTTCGAGTTCCCAAGTGAACTCTGCGCCTCGTTTGCCTTCCCATCAGACTTTCACAATAGGAATGCGCAAGCGTCTGAGCTGCTTAGTTTGGCGATCCATGATTTCGACAGGCTTTTCCACGAAGTGTAGTGTTTCGTTTACTTGGAGGTCATCAAGGGGTACAATTAAATCATGCTCAGCCAGGCACTTTCGGAGGTTTGACACATGGAAAGTCGGGTGGATATTACTAAGTTCCTCCGGTAGTTCGAGTCTGTAGGCCACTTTTCCGATCCTTTCCAGAATCTTAAAAGGTCCAACATACCGAGGCGCTAGTTTCCCTTTCTTGAAGCTTTTAGGTTATGAGCTTTAAGCTTTTGGTTGAACGCTCCTACTAGCAGCGTTTAGAAGGAGCTACAAGCTTTTAGGGAAAAAATGACTATTTTAACCTCTAACGATAATATTTTTTTAATGCATAACCTTTTTAAATTTTTTATTATGTCCATTTTAGTCATTTTATACATTTTATTAAAAGCTCCAGCTAATCTGCCAAATACTAAATATATCTAAAAAGCTACAGCTACTAGCAATCAGCTACAGCTACCAGCTTCCAGCCTACAGCTACTGATGGGTTGGTAAAATTCCATAGCTTAATGGTTTTAATTTCGGTTAATTACACGAAGTTACTTTCTAGAATACACTACTTTGATGTGGTTTGTGTTTTGTAGGCATTGATGGGTTTAAGGTGCATTTTAGAGATTTACTGAAGCTTTGGGCGGATGCTAGAGAGAACATAATTGAAGAAAATGCAAAAAGAGGCAAAACGGCTGAACTTTGCGTCAGAAACAGTCCAAACTTCATTTTGGCTTATCTTGAGCTAGAAAATGAGTTTCGGGGCTTATAATATATGCATTTGGGGTAGCTCGACGGGACGAATCAAAATATAAGGTTTTGAAAGCCCAGAAATTGACGCATTATCTGCTGCACACTGGCTGATTGGTAAAAACGGGATTTTTTAGAGAAAAAGTGAATTTTGGAAAAAGGGGGGTTACACTTCCCTTGAGTTTGAATAATCATCTTGGAGCCAATACACAGCATCTCTTCCACTCCCAATCCATCTCTCATCACAATTCATCTACCATTCATATCTCAATTCCATCTACAACACACATTATCACAACATCATCAAGGAATCATCATCTCTACATCCCGAATCACAACCACAAACCCTAAATCCTTCCATCATCATCACCATCTCACCAAACCTTCATCATCCACCATTCCTCCATCTTTCAAGCTTCAAGATGATCTCCATGAAGTTCCAATCATCCGGTGATCAAGCTTCTTCAACCATGAGCGGCTAATCATCTCGGTTTCACCCCGGCGTAGGTAGTTGTTTAATTTAGGGTTTCGAATTGTTCTTGATTCAATTTTGTGACAAATTGTGTTTGATTTTTGAAACCTTTGACAATAGTTTGCATTTGTTTCGTATTCGTAAATTGTCGAACGATGTTAAAAGTTATGACTTTACGAAATGGTTATGTGTAGTATGCATTGTCTTGGTTAGGTTTTACTTGTGTTGATTACAAAGTGCATTCTTGTCCGTTTTTCGAAGCGTTAATAGTTATTGGCTCCTAAGTCACGGTACACTAAATCCGCTAATCATATGCAATTGAGTTGGATCTAAAAACTTGTAGAAACCCTAGGTTGGCAATTACCGAAACCGGGTGTGAACCCCTTTTCTTATTATTGTTTTAGTAATCAATCTTTCTTGCAATTGTTAATTAGTAGTTGTTAATTAATTAATCCAATTCCAGTAGTTCAAATTCACATCTTTCTACTAAACAAAAATACAAAAATATCTGGCAAGCTTCATAATTGTGACAATTCTCTATAATTCAATCGAATCCACACACAAACCACATACTCTTCGTGGTTCGACCCCTTGCTACCACTAGCTATTTGTTAAGGGTAATTAGGGCTTATAATTTTATCTTTGACCGGAGCGCGACATTCCGATCAGCTACCAGCTTTCAGCTTTCAGCCACCAGCTACTTTTGCCAAACATACCCTAAATAGCGTCATATAAGTTTACATCAGAGTTGCTTATAGTTTGGTTTTAATAAACCATTTATAGACAAAAAAAAATCGTCCAAAATTGAAAAACAAATAAACCAATTCTATAAACAATTTAATTTCATTGTTAGATTTATTGAATCATTAAATAAGAAAGGAATATTGAATTTAAATAACTTAAATTTTCATCATTTGGCCAATAATACTTCCAACGTATGAATTGTACCACGTTACTTCCAAATTCTAATTCATTTTCCTCTAACACTCCCAAACTAACTGAACCATAACCCACTTAGTTTTTTTTTTTGGGCTGATGTGTGATGTGCGGGTGCAAACACGTCATATTTTGCATAGTTTTGTGTCAGTTTTAAGTGTGTAATTGTGTTTATTCGTATTGATATGAATGCTTATTATACGTTGGGTTTTTCAGGCTTAACGAGGCGTAAACGAGATATAAATATTACACAAGCTGGAAAATGGGTTCGACAGGGCAATAGGGAGCAAGAAAGTGGTTGTGCTGGAAAACATGCTCCCTCGCGCCACGCGAGGAACCAATATTTTCCTGGCGCGTGGCATGGCAGACCCACTTTCAACAAAAGTCAAAACTAACTCCCTCGCGCCACGCGAGGGAGCAGGGTGGTTCTGGCGCAACGACCTAAGACGGTGGAATTTTAGTTTTTAACCTATTTTTTCATGAGAACATTCCCCATTCAATTACCAGCCGTCAAGAACGATTCTAGAGCAGTTTTGGGCAAATTTCTCACCAATCTTCCATCTTTCAAGTGATTCATTCATGTCCGATCAATTCCTAACGATTATTGAAGCTGTCATGACTTCGATGCGCGGCTAAGCCTCTCGTGACTTCTACCCGGATGAACTTTTGCTTTGTTTTGCATTGAACTTTGTTTATGGATTCGTGTAACCGGTACAACTTGACCAATTGTGTTGGATTATTGGTAAACCTTTCTTGTGTTTGAATTACATGTCATTTATTAAGCGTATTGGTAACTTTCCTGCGTTGTTAGCTGGTTGGTAAATCGGTGGGTAGTTGATATAATCAAACGGGTTATTAGGTTGCATGGTGAATCTTAAAAACTATCCCTATTAACTAATCAAATTCATTAATTCCGAGGTCATGTCTACGTGGTGTTTTGAATCGGTAAACAGGTTTTTATGTTAAACGGGTAATTGGGATTCCGGGTGGAGTAACTTTTTCTCATATTGATTACAACTTTATAAATTAGTTCTTTTGTTTTTACAATCAAATTCATCAAACCCCCAAGTTAGATAGTTTAGTTCTTAGATACGACTGCTACATTAACCACAAATTTCCCGTGGATACGATACCCTACTTACGCTATCTACATAGTTTAAATAAGTTTTTGATTGACCCTAACGACAGTCATCAATGTGCATATGACGTGACATTTTTTGCTAACATGTCATCTAACATGGCACTTTTTGCTGACTTGAGATCTGACATGGTACCTTTTGTTGGCGTGGCATCTGACATGGTAGATGTCGTGGTTTTTTTTGTGACGTCACGTCTGATGTCAACTAACCGGGTTAGGGTTCAGTTAGTTTGGGAGTGCCAGGGGAAAATAAGTTGAAAGTTGGGAGTGGCGTGATACAATTCATAAGTTGAGAGTGTTATCGGCCAAGTGGTAAATCCATAAGTTAAGGTTATTTAAACCTAATTTCTCAATAACAAACAATAACTTAATAAGCGATCACAAACATTCACATAAGTGTTCTGTGGAAGGAAACAAAGTATTTTGTATGAAAGGCAAATCCATCATGCTCTTCCTAAATTATACCAAACCTACATACACACACTACCAGGATCAAACCTGGGGATTAATTATCAGAGAAAACCTTACATCAATAACAACTATGATCAATGGTAATTGTGTTATCAATAGTAACTACAATCAATAGTAATTGGTTATCCATATCAACAAGGGTGGTCAACGTTAACTTAGTTAGTGCCGAAGGAGTTCCTGCTCAAGGTTATCATACTGACAAAAGTTACCGCTAATTGCGACCGAATAACGATGACTGTTTTAACTACCGACATACTCTTTCAAAGTGTGTTAGGTCGTTTTAACTAAACATTGTGGTGGTTTCCAACTACAAAACGCAAGTGTCATGTCTATTTTTAGTACACGTCTCAGAAAATAAGATCTCATACTCGTTCTTGTTTCTCTTTGAATTATTCGATTGATATTTTGAGAGTACCACCGAGATAAAGTAAATTTACACGATTCGGAGAGAGCTTCATGGTTCTTCTAAACTATAAACCTAAAAAAGGTTAGTTGACAAGGAAACACCGACCACTAACTTATTTAGATTTCATATTTGAATGTACTGGTTATGATGGGAGGAAAGACGAGTCAGTGAAGTTAAAGATTTTCCCTCACACCTTCGTTATTGGGGATGACAATTCTATTTAGAGCGTGAAACTTATAGAGAGAATAACTGTTTCAATACTTGAAAAACATAATTTTTTATTTATAGATCTTGTGTACAGGGTCTTTGATCATAAAATGTCAGCAAACAAATATATAACAATGGTTTATTCATGAGACATCCCTTTAGAAAAAAAGAAAACTATGAAGGGGTTCGGTTCATAAATCAAGGTTCGATGCTTTCTCACTTCTTATATGCAGATGATGTTATTTTTGTCGGGAGATGGTCTATGAATAATGTGCACAATTTAAGGAGAATACTACGTTGTTTCTTCTTAGCGTCGGGGCTTCGAGTTAATCTTGGGAAAAGTTGGGTGTTTGGGGTGAATGTGGGTGATGATAATAAAAACAATATGGCTAATGCGTTGGGGTGTAGAGTAGGGTCCTTCCCGTTCAAACACTTGGGACTTCAAGTAGGGGTGAACATGAACCTGGTTAGAAATTGGCAGCCGGTAGTAGAGGTATTCAAAAAAAGGTTGGCGATTTGGAAAGCAAAAATTTTATCATTTGGGGGCAGGTTGACATTAATAAAGTCGGTGCTTAATGCACTTCCCACGTACTATTTCTCTTTGTATAGAGCCCCTGCATAGGTTATTGATCAACTTGAAAGGTTACGTCGGGAATTTCTTTTGGGTATAACACCTGAGAGGGGTAAAATGAGTATGGTAGCTTGGGATAATGTTATGACTCCAAAAGAATTAGGAGGGGTTGGTGTCGGGTCCTTAAAAGATGCGAACTTAGCTATGCTTGCCAAGTGGTGGTGGAGATTCAAGACGGATCCGGAAAGCTTATGGCGAAAGGTGATTTGGAGTATACATCACAGTGAAAGAAAGTGGAACCCGATACCGGGTAGAATGACAATAGCAGGACCATGGAAGAATGTTTGTAAAGTTTCTAAAGATATGGAAAAATATGGGCTGAATATGTCGGATTGTTTTCGGGCGGTTCTGGGCGTGGGAGAATCGATATCATTCTGGAAAGAGAGGTGGACGGAAGGTGGAACGCTACAAAGTCGGTACCCGGGCCTGTTCGAGCTGGAAAAGTGCAAAAATGCAGTTGTTTCGGATCGTGTAAAGGTTACGAATGACGTGATGACTCTAGGCTTCTCTTGGGTACGACAGCCAATAACTCCGGAGGAAGTGGGAGATGTGCAGAAGCTGTCCAATGAGTTGGTTGCGGCAGTATGGGGTAACGGCGATGATCATTGGAACTGGGAACTGGATGGATCAAGTACATTCTCGGTTAAAAGTCTTAAGCATACGTTACAAAACGCAAGGTTTTCGAACCTGGGGAACGATTTCATATTGAATAACTGGAACCCGGTAAAGGTAAACTTTTTAGCGTAGAGAATCTCCCTGAATCGGCTGCCAACTCTTGCCGCCTTAGCACAAAGAAACGTACTTTCAGGTCAGATTAGGTGTACAATGTGCGATCAGCATGACGAATATGTTGACCATTTGTAGCTGTGAGAAGGCACAACATGTATGGAACTTTGTTTCTCAATGGTGTAGGATATCAAGCATTTATGCTTTTACGGTGAAGGATCTATTGGATTGGCACAAAAATGTTCGAGGTACGGAAAAATGGAGAAAGCTAGTGTATGCAATAATGCAAGTGTCGTTGTGGGTAATATGGAGATGCAGAAATGATTTGGTATTTAGGGGTAAACAGATGTTCTTGGATCGTATGACGACGAAGATCAAACACTTAAGTTTCATATGGGTTGGGAACCGTTCATCATTGAAGGAAATAACGTGGGAAGAGTGGTGTAATTTCGATGTATCAAGGAAGTGCTTGCAGTTTATATTTTGGTGATTGGTGTATGTAATGGTGTGGGCTAACACGTTGTTAACCCTTTGATTAATAAAATAATTTTGTTGGCCGTTAAAAAAAAAGAAAACTGTTTGAAAATACAACACGGTTTAATAACTTTACATATGTAATCAGTCCCTTCAGATTTTTTTTTTGAATGGCTAAACTTGCATGTCATGAGGATTGAACCCATGACCTTCTCCTATTCTACACCTTATCTAACTCACCAACACCATTGGGCTATTCCCAATGGATTAGTCCCTTCAGATTTAAAATGATTATTTTAGCTAAATTAAACGGTCCAATCCTATTCGAAACATTTTAAACCAACCAATTAAAAAAGCTAATAATGATGCCAAATCAATATCGTGTTTTTTTTGTGGTTTCATCGGACCATGAATTAAACACCTATTATTTAAAGTAGTTTAAAAAATCATACAAATGATACATTTAATTTATACTAAGTTTATCAAAAACTTGTTGGATGTATTATCGAAAGTCGTTTGAAAGATCTTATAAATGATACATTTAATTTATACTAAGTTTACCAAAAACTTGTTGGATGGTATTAGTTCATGTGCTCATTAAACCAAAAAGACCGCACCTATATACATTAAACATTAACACATAAGACCACCCGTAGTCGGCCGTTATCCGACGTTTTCTTCTCCCAAACTGCCAAACACACCCAAAAATGCCCTCCCCCTAGGAATGGCAATGGGCCGGGCTTGGGCCGGGTATTGGTAATCCCAGGCCCGTACCCGGTTGTAATTATTTGTCCCATACCCGGCCCGTTACCCGTCGGGTATTTTTCGGGTAATTACCCATCAGGTATCGGGCATACCCGCGGGTATCGGGTATACCCGTTAAATTCTTAAAAATACCCGTTGGGACAAATATGCAACTTTTACTTTGATGTTTATATAATTTACTATTTTAATGACTATAACAAATGAAAATATGATTAATAACTTACATATCATATTCAGACTACATATACTAAGCTAAATTAAAACAATTACTTCAAGTAATCGTATTACGACCACCTAATTACATAAAACATTCACATAATAAAGGGTGATGGCTTTCATACCCAATATACATGCTCAAAAATAAGTTATATGTTCACTAAACACTTGTCAAATACATATCCACATATGACTATAGAGAAGGTAATAAGTACATGTACTAAGTTTACATATATGGAAATCTATAATATGATACTTTCGGGTATTATTCGGATAAATGGGCCGGGTATCGGACGGGTATCACTAAATCCCATACCCGTACCCATACCCGATTTTTTTTCTATTTTTAAGCCCGTACCTAGAGATGTACAAATCGGTTTTTTTGAGAAACCGGTTTCGGTTTTTTAACCGAACCGGTTTTTTTGTCGCGAAGTGTAACCGGTTTTTTTATTAATCGTAACCGGTTTTAACCGGTTTTAGGAACCGAAAAAACGTAACTGGTATCAACCGGTTGTAACCGGTTTATAACCGGTTTGTATAATAACCGGTTTTGTAACTGATTTTATAAACTGATCAAATAACCGGTTTTCAGTAACTGGTTAAAAAACCCGGTAAAAAAACCGGTCTGCAGCAAATGTAAAAAAACAGCAGTTTTTGTTGCTGACTTCCTGTTTTTTGGGTTTTTTTTAAAAAAAAAACAGCAGTTAATTTTATAAATATTCACAGATTGCTTATTTACTGTTTTGTGGCCTTTTTAAAAAAAAAACAGCAGTTTTTTTTAAATATTCACAGAATGCAGTATTTGTTGCTTATTTACTGTTTTGTTTATAAAAAACAGCAGTTTTTTACTGTTTTTTTTAAAATAGCAGTTTTTTTTTTATAAAAACATAACAAATGCAAGTGTAAAAAAAACATAACATAATATCATTAAGTCTTAAGAACAAACGGTTTACATAACATACGGAAATAATAATGCTACGAACGCTAAAGCGTAACAACGAAAATACATAAACTTCATTAATAAACTTCTAATATTAAGCCGCGTCTAATCTTCTTCGGCCGAACCCGAACTCGAATTATTGCGTAGTAATTCATCTAGTTCGGCTTCTTCTTCGGTCATTGGGGTTGTCATTTCGTTTCGAACCTCGTCTTCGTACACTTCGGCTTCGTAATCTAATTCACCCTCGAGTGAGCGTATGTGTTGACATCTCTCCGCCGCATCCAAGTAGTCTTTCAAGCAAATCGACATCTCAACCGCCTTTGATGTTAGTCGAGTCCTCCGTATCGAAATCACCCTACCACTTATAGAAAAAGCACTTTCCGAAGCTACCGTGGAAGCTTGGACCGTTAGTAAATCTCGGGCCATTGTGGCTAAGATCGGAAATTGTTCTTCCTTACTTTTCCACCAACCCAACAAATCAAAATTTTTAAAGTCTTGTGAAGTCATTGTTCGTAGAAAGTTCGACCCACCATATCGACCGAGTTCGCTACTACTAGTGTTACCACGTTGCATTTGACTCGATTCATCATACAAATAGTTGTAAACATACAAATCGTCATCTTCCAAATTTGATGACCCTTCGCCGAAAGCGGCATTTCTCATTGACTCAAAATAACAAATTAATTCAAGTTTAGCTTTTTTCCACATTTTTAAGCAATCCCTCCTAAGAGTAGCGCGACTTACATGAGTGTATCGCGGTTGGAGAGTTCTTTGAACCATTTTGGTGTAGCGTTGGTTGTCGAAATGGTTGAACGGCAAACTTTCTTGGATTACAAACTTCGCCATTTCCTCCCTTGCCATATCGAAATTGTAGGCGAACAAAGTAGCGTCGCTTGCCATGGAAGCTTGACCACTAGCGGTTTGTTGTTTCAACGCCCTACAAAACGGTTTTTCGATGTGTTGTTTCAAGGTGGTGTTTGCCCCAACGGCGTAAAAACTATTACAATGATGACAACGCGCTTTTTTCGGTCCGCTCGCCATCTCGCACAAATCGAAATGGTTCCAAACTTCCGGGTTGCGCTTCGTTGCAAGAACACGAACAACCGTGTCGGTTGTAGACTTGCCAACATTGACCGAATCATGAGCACTAGAGCTTGCCATGTTTTTTTTTCACAATTATCGAATAAGAAAAGTGAGCGTTTTTATGAGATTTAGGAGATTAGAGAATGGTGTGATTGAACCAAAACACCCAACACCCTTTTATAGTAATTGAAGATGAACTTTTGACCAAAAAAAAAACAAAAAAACGGCTCAATTCAAGTCCCAACGGTCATATGACCGTTTTTCTGCAGACCTGCGCAAATAACCGGTTTTAACCGGTTTTTATAACCGGTTTTTATTGTCCCGTTATCGGTTAACCGGGTTAACCGGTTCTATAACCAGTTTTTATAACCGGTTTTACCCTTAACCAGTTTTTAAACCGGTTTTTTATATAACCGGTTTTATAACCGATATCGAACTTAAAACCTATGACCGATATATAACCGGTCAAACCGGTTTGTAACCGAACCGATTACAAAAAAACCGGTTTTCACACCAACCGGTTTCGGTTAATTTTTCAGTTTCAGTTGCGTAATCAGTTTTTTTGTACATCTCTACCCGTACCCGGCCCATACCCATTGAGCTTCGGGTATACCCGGCCCGTATGTTTCGGGTTTCGGGTATACCCGTCGGGCTTGGGCTTTTTTGCCATCCCTACCTCCCCCCACCCCCACGGCGTGATTCAGCGTGTTTTTGCAAAAAAACCTCTCCTACGTGATTTGAAACACGCTGAAAGGGGAAGAAGAAGATTTTGTTTGCCCAATAGGACCTTGCCATGTGTGTGTATAATTAGTTTTAATTAAAAAAACAAAGAAATAATATTTGTGTGTGTATTTAAAGGAAGAAGAAGATTGAAGAAGATGAGGTTGTTGTGAGGAAGAAGAAGATGATTTTGCACATATAGTCCCTGCACTTTGATTCTATTTAAAAAAAAGTTTTAAACTTCAAAACTTTTAATATTTCAAGTTTCAGAAATGTTATATCAGTCCTTAAAGTTTTGTTTATTAAATGTCTCATTTGGATCTTTTATAAAACCTAAAATTTTGCAATGTAATTTTTTAGTATTGTAATTTTTGTTTTATTTAATGAATTATTATTAGTTTTTAATTTAAAAAAATTAATAATTGTGTAATGATTGGTTGGGGTATTATTGGGCATTATTCCGCTACGCCCCTTTTGTAAAAACGTCCAATAATGCGCCCTTACTGACCGGACTGCCACATGACGAAAAACGCCCAAGGATGAGAACATTATTCACTAAACCACATCACATGGTGTAAGTATTCTTGACATAGGAAATATACATGTTTTTTTTTTTTTGCAAAAACTCTTAATAATGATATCAAATGAATAGAATGGTTATTGTAAAGACACCTAAATTGTACATACGAAGTGTACAAGACATTTAAGGGCAAGGGTAGTATAGGAAATCGTAAACCCATTTTCATCACGATTTTTAAACGGCTATAACTTTTTCATATGATAATATTTTTAATAAACAATTACACCGTAATAACAAACATTTCATTTTCTTTAATTCGAAGAGGCTATTGCTATAGTTTCTTAGTTTTTAATTTTTTTACGGAATACGTGATTACACATTCAAATATAAATCATTACGTGATTATACATTCAATATGATTTGTTATAAATTGATGTTATTACAGTTATGTTTATTACGTGATTACATACTCAATAATCATAACTTAATTGTTTATGTTTTATTACTCGATTAAATATATAGAGTAAAGTTCCTGTACAAATAACTTTATCATACAAAACGTACGAAATGCGTGAAAAGGTAAAAAAACGGTGACATTTTCGTAATTATTTTACTCGTAAAAACTTTGTTAAAAAAGTTAACTACTACACTTTGTAAAGTTATAAAAACTAAGAATTTTTATAAACTTTACAAATTTGTAAAACTTGAGTAAAATGTAAGATTTTTTTTAATAAGAATTAATGATACTATAAAATTTTAAGGATTTACAAACTTTTCGCTTCTGTATTTATACGATATGTAGAACTAATATTTCTTATATAATAAACAATTTGGTTACTAAAATAGTATCTTATATAATAAACAATTTGGTTACTAAAATAAATGTAATATGTGATGATAACATAGAAAACGCAAATACGATTTTGAGATGAATGAAATGTTTGTGGAATACTTGTGGACGTTGTTTATGTGCCTAACACTTTTTTTGTTGTCGTTTTTAACTTCTAAGCGTAAGTATTCCATGTCTTCCCCTATGGGATTAATCATAACTGCCTGACAAAAAAATACAAAACATCGGATTAACTTGGTGTTTCTTCAGTCGACAAGAAAGTCTCAACAACAAAAAAAAAAAAGAGTTGGTTAATACATGGGATATAACATCACATTCATATTTTGTTGGTTGGACAAGTCACCATAATCAACTAGCTAATTATTATAATAAATTTGGACCTTTTAAGTGTTTTGGTAAAGGATAAATGTTGATAGACAATAATCAACTAGCTAATTATTATAATAAATTTGAACCTTTTAAGTGTTTTGGTAAAGGATAAATGTTGATAGACAATAATCAACTAGCTAATTATTATTATAATAATTTTGAACCTTTTAAGTGTTTTGGTAAAGTATAAATGTTTTGATAGACAAAATTGAACAATATGAATAACTTGATGATTAAGTTGACCCACCAACCCATCACTTTTTTAACATAGCATGGCTTTATCAATATATTTAATCAGTTTATGTGAACTATAAGTCAGTTAGCAGGTATGTTTCTTCAACAAGAAACAAACAAGTAAACTTTCACTTTTGATTATATATTGTAAATGGGTGCCATCATCCCTTCAACTTTACAGCCTGGGTGGATTAAATTAATTAAACCACTTAATTTTAGTTTTATCAAAAGAAGCACATCTCCCATGCCAGATTAATTTAACAAACCATTGGGTATCATCATACTCATAATCATATATGGGCCGCGTAAGTTGATAGATTACTCATTAGTTATTATCCACATACACAACACATACACACACATACACACACATACACATACACATACACATACACATACACATACACATACACATACACATACACATACACATACACATACACATACACATACACATACACATACAGTAGAGTATTACTGGAACCGTATAAACACTTGTACTGTTGTTTTAAATATGACTCATGGACAGATGTAAGTATGTAACCACATATTTTTAGATTACTACGTACAAGTGAAATGCTTATGCAATTCTTTTGGTATCTACTTAAATTGGTTATGTAATAAACGCATCGGCCTATACTATATATAATCCTATACTACATATATTGATTGGTGAGTTAAAATAAGAATCACTAAACAATTAGGAGCCATATTAAAAGGTAAAAATGATTTATTTGTTCATAATCAAAAGCTAAAAATGATTTATTAGTTCATAATTATTTTGTGGTTTTCGTTTGAAGTTGAACTCACCTACTGGCTACTGTTTGTCTTGGCTTCTTTTGAATATCTCCAATCAACAAAGATGGGACATTTAATGCAGCAAAAACTTTTAATAGCTAACTTGCTTAGTGACATGAAAGTTCACATTTGAAATGTGAAAGCCAACCAGCAATCTTAATTTTTTATTTATTAATATATAATCCACATATTATAAAAGAAAACACATAGTCAACTACTCACATTGTTTTATGAAAAATCTAGAACTTGTGAACAAGATTCAGCTTACACTACATGTGATTGTCAAAAAAGTATCAATTATACACTTAAACCACTTCTACCAAAACAACAAATAAGTATCAAACATTACAAGCAATTTACACAGATTATGAGTTATTTAGTGATGGCATTAACATATGATAGATTGAGAAACCCTCAACCTAAAATGAAGTTAAAAAATCCAAGCAAGTATAACCTAAGTAGTCCTTTTTCTGATGTTTTATAGCTTTATACCATGTCGGAAAACTTTCATGACATACGCTAAACCTTGTTCAAATAGGTGCTTTTGCTCGCATATGATATTTTTTTAGAAATACAGACTTAAATACATGTGACACGCGACCATAACTCGTGTATCAACTTAATTTCCACTGCATATATTGTCATGTCATCAAAGCGTTTCTTTCATGACGAAACTATGTAATACGAGTTATGATCGCGTGTCACATGCATTTAAGATTTAGTAGTTTTTATTCAGCCCATTGTTCTTGGTATGAAGTTGTATTTTTGAATTTGAAAAAAAAAAAAAATTAAACCTGACAATAATTAAGATGGATAAAATAAATATCACATAAAATAATCATATCTCTTAGTCAATACCAGTTGGAACCCACGTGTTGCGACTGAGCTAGAATGACGATTGATTTAATTTGTTGTATGACTTTAAAATCATAGTAACTAATATGAAGAAGGTAATCTTGTCTCCTACTAAAAAGGTGAAATTCGAAGTTCCAACATATCCTTTGTAATGTAAAATACCAAATTGGAAAGAGATTAAAGTTGACCACTTGTTAATATTATGTGAGCGAAAAAAGAGTAAAAAACATTAAGCAGGGTAGGGTTGTGCATTGGGCCTAAACAAGGTAGAGCCGGCCCAGCCCATATATTGTAGGCTGCATGCGATAAGAGTTTACTTAAAAAAGGATTTCTAATATGGAATGAGATGATATTTGTAGTTTAGTTTCTTGATGTTACAATCGTGTTCCAAAAATAGCACCTAGTATTTTTTAAGTTGGTTTCAATTTCACCCTTTGATAATTTAAGCATTTAACTTGTTTATTTGATTTATTTTTTCTCTTATAATTGCGTTCGTTGACTTAAAAAAATCTAAATATGCAAAATGTTCAAGTATAAATTTCGTTGAAAATGGAGTCGTATTCAAATTAGAGTATTATTGGTGTTGTAAGCTATACGAGTGCCGCTAGAGTACCGGAACCATGATGAACTTAACCGATTCTGAACATAGGTATAGTATCGGTATTATCGTAACTGATGCCAACATTTATTTTGAGTTTTTTTATGGTTTTTGATCCATGAAAACACGTGTCAATAACCTTATTGACACATCACGACTTTATTTTTTTGGGCTTTCTCATGTGATTGCTATAGCGAGTGTTAGTACATAAAGAATTGAACCGATACCGACCTGTGCCGCGCATGGGAGTTACATAGCTCAAAATTGACTTTTCGTGATAATGTACAAGTACTCAAAGCATGAACACACAAGTCGTCAAAGATGCTTCAATGTTTTTTTCTCTTGCAACCTTTAACAATATCGTTTTAGAAAATTCTGGATCTGTCGTCTCCACGACTTATTTTAATCAGCATTTTGACATAATTTTTTTTTCGTGTAGCGAATACTAATGTACAAGTCCTCTAAACCGAGCCTTACAAATTTTAATATCCCGCCACAGCGTGCGAGTTTCGCCTACTAGTTTATAAATAGTTACAATGCATATTATGGTTTATTTTTCTTCCGATATTAGCAAGATCCTGTAAGATTAAATATATTATGTTTAATATTTAATCTAGTAGCCATTATAATCATTTACATAATATAGATCAAAATATATAATAACCTATTAAATAATTAGTTGGTAATTGTTGATGGACCATATTACCCTTATTAACTAATTAGGTTTCCTCCTGGGTGCTTATATAAGGAGAATTATATGAAGGTTAAAGGGTTACTCAGTTACACACTTAGACATAACCTAATATCATAACATCATCATCATCATCAACCTCCCTCTCCATAACCGATTCCCTTGTCGGTTTCATAATCACCATCATCAGTCAGCACCCTAAGGAGGAACCAGATCACCTTGACAAAGATGTCGAACTCCATGGCTTCTTCCATCACTGGATTCTCTACTGCACTGTCTGCTGTGACATGTATGTTTTCATGTTTTCCATCATGTTTAGAACATAACTGATCCAACATGTGGTATCAGAGCATATGTTGATTAGTCAGTTCTGTTTTCGTATCCATCAATTCTGGGATAGAAACTTGGAAAACGGAATTTTTTATAACTTAATAAACATCACAGCCGGTTTCGAGTCATAAAGCACGACTCGAGATCACTGTTTCGAGGAAAAGAACATGTTTTAAATATCTCGAAATCAAAACGTGTAAACTTATAACCGAAATCTGTTTTAGAAAAGCCTTAAAATTCAGGTTTCGGGTTCCAGAATTTATGTTTTAATTTTTTAGGGTTCATCATGTTCTTAGGAAAATTCAAAAATTCCTTTATGTTTTGGAATGTAATTAGGATTGATGAGTGTTTTTTCCTGTTTGATCCAATTTTATCTTTTAAGTTTATTCGAAAACTGTTAAAAAGATATACAGTTATAATTTTCGAAATCCTTGATAAATTTAGATCAACAATAAAACAGGAAACACTATCACACAATCCCTTAAATTTCGAGTTTTCAGTTATTATCACATTAACAGCTCTTAACAGGATTTCGAGGTCCCTTTCAACAAGCCGAGACCAAGATCTCGACTCGTAATCATAAATGTTCTCAAATATTCACAACTCGAGACAACGATTTCGACTCTAGACCATAAGGTCTCGACTCGAGATCACTAAGGTTTCGACTAAGGGCTTCAATCTTCACAACTCGAGACCTCATAACTGAGTCGAGACCATGATTACGACTCGAGACACTGAGGTTGCGACTCGAGACCTTAAATGAGTCGAGACCTCATAATGTTACAAGATGAGTCGAGACTGGACTCGAGATCTCACTCGAGACCTCATAACTGAGTTCGATCCGCGCTAATAGGTGGTTTGCTATTAAATAAATGGTTTTGTAAATACTTAGTTAATTAATCAGAATCAGATAATGTTTTTACAAAACCCAAAATAGCTTAACTTGAATGAGCTTTTGATGTATCATTTATGGCCAAAGCTGATTTGATATATCTACTTATCGTTCAAGTATTACGAAAGCTATGTTAAGTGTGCATCATAAACATGAAAGTCTTAATATCTGGCCAAAGCTGATTTAATTCCTTCATAGATGGCATACTTAACAAGTGCATAACTAAAGTGATTATCTCAATTTCTAGCCAAAGCTGATTTGTTACAATCACTTTGCACACATACTTAAATGATTACACTTCTGACCAAAGCTGATTTGTCTTCGTTTAAGTAGAATTTTAACTAAGTCTACTATTTTGGTGTTAGTAATAGACGACATCACAGCTTCATAATGTAAAATGGTCATTATTTATGCCTGCCTTAGTTTAACGTGCCCTTAGATCACATTAGGACTTCTTCCTTAGTATCGTAACTTGCTCATCTTATTTCCACTATCAGCGCCCAATTACGGGATTCCACCTTTGACTGGTGATAACTTTGCTGCATGGAAGGATGCTCTCATGCTTACTCTTGGGCTGCTGGATTTTGATTATGCCTTAAGAGAGGATAAGCCAGCGGACCTTACTCCACAAAGTACTGCTGCTCAGCAGTTAACTCATGAAAAGTGGACTAGGTGTAACCGCATGTCTCTCATGTTTATGAAGCAGTCCATTAGCAATGCAATCAGAGGAGGTATTCCTGATTCTGAAGATGCTAAAACCTACTTGGCTTCTGTGGAGGCGCAATTCAAGGGGACGTCTAAAGCACACGCTAGTACCCTTATCCTCAAGCTGGTGACAACTAAGTATGATGGGAGGAGCGACATTCGTGAGCACATCATGATAATGAATGACATGGCCAATAAGCTGAAGGGGCTGGAAATGGAAATCAATGATGGTTTCCTCGTTCATTTCATCATTACTTCGTTTTCTTCGTCCTTTGAAGCATTCAAGATCAATTATAACACTCAGAAGGACAAATGGACGATGAGTGAGCTGGTCGCTATGTGCGTACAGGAGGAAGAGCGTATGAGGATGGATCGCACTACTGATGTTGCTAACTTCACCACCTCCAACTCTAAGAAAAGAAAAGGAAGAACAATCATCAGAGGAAGGATGCTTCAAAAGTCCAAAGGCCCAATCCCAATACAAGTGCACCTTCCAGCTCTAAGAACTCCTTAGGCAGAATCCACTGCAAGTTCTGTAAAAAGGCAGGACACATGCAGAAGGAATGCCCTGACTTTAAGGAGTGGCTGGCTAAGAAAGGTAACGATTATTTTATGATACTTGAGTCCTATAATTTAAGTGTTCCTGCTAATTCTTGGTGGTTTGATTCTGGTTCTATGGTTCATGTTACCAATTCAACTCAGGGATTCTTTACAATCCGGAAGCTGGAAAGAAACCAAAGAACGCTTAAGGTTGGGGATGATCGAGAATTAGAAGTGAAGGCCATTGGAACATTACAATTATTTATGAAAACTGGTTTATGTATTAAACTTTATGATACCTTATATGTTCCTGAGGTAACTCGGAACCTTGTATCAGGACCAAAGTTAGACATGGACGGTTTTATTGTTTCCCATGGTCATCGCAAACTCTCTATCCTCTATGATTATGTTCTTTATGGTACTGGTATTCTGGATGGTGGTCTCTATAGATTAGAACTAGATGATAATTTTTCCAAATCTTTGTTGTCATATAACATTAATGAATCACTCACAAAGATGAAAGAGAAACGAGACTTAGAAACTTCATCCATGTTGTGGCATCAACGTTTAGGCCACATCTCAAAAGAACGATTAAATCGTCTTGTAAAGGATGAAGTCTTACCTCCTCTCGATTTCTTTGATTTTGGAACATGTGTCAAATGTCTTAAAGGTAAAATGACATTAGCGAATAAGAAAGGTGCCACTAGGAGCTCTAATTTATTAGAACTCATTCACACTGATATTAGTGGTCCATACCAAATCGCTGGCATAACAGGACATACTTCATTTATCACTTTCATTGATGATTATTCTCGTTACATGTACTTGTATCTAATTAAGGAAAAGTCTGAATCTCTTACAACTTTTAAAGACTATAAGGCTGAAGTTGAAAAGAAATTAGATCGTTAAATTAAAGTTGTGAGATCAGATAGAGGCGGTGAATATTATGGAAGACATACTGATGTGGGTCAAGCCAGGGGATTGTGAACCAGTGCACCATGCCTGGTACACCTCAGCAGAACGGTGTCGCTGAACGAAGAAACCGTACCCTTATGAACATGGTGCGCAGTATGTTAGCCAACACTAATTTACCATTATTCCTCTGGACTGAAACGTTAAAAGCAGCTGTTCATATACTCAATAGAGTTCCTTCTAAGTCTGTCCCTAAAACTCCTTATGAACTTTGGACAGGAAGGAAACCGAGTCTTAAATATATGAAAGTATGGGGCTGCATTGCTGAAGCAAAACTTTACAATCCTTTCCTAAGGAAACTTGACCCTAAAACAGTTACCTGTTTCTTTATCGGGTATCCTGATAATTCAAAGGGTTATCGTTTCTATTGTCCTTCCCATGTCACCCGCATTGTTGAAACCAAGCGTGTTGCGTTCCTGGAGGATTTCAAGGTCAGTGGGAGCAGTACCAACCCTTACGAAGAATTGTAAGAAGTACAAGACGCGGGGGGGGGGGGGAGAGACTCGTCGCTTACCATTACTCTGATTACTCCTCTTGTACCCAATCCAACTATTGTACCCGAAGCTACTGCACCAACTCCAAATTTACCTCTACAATCAGAACCCATTATACCTCATGACGAAGGCACATCAAACGCTCAAAACCAAGACAACGCTGAACCCGATAATCCACTCAGGAGGTCATCTAGGCAAAGAAGGCCTACTAATTGGGATGATTATGTTACCTACCTGACTGAAATGGATCCCGGAAAGCTAAACGATCCTATCTCTTACAATGAAGCCATTAGCAGAGATCAGTCTTCTGAATGGAATAAAGCAATGATTGATGAGCTTGAATCCATGAAGAAAAATGATGTTTGGGATTTGGTAGAATTACCCAACGGTGTCAAACCCGTAGGATGTAAATGGGTGTTCAAAACAAAACTGGATCCAAATGGGAACGTTGAACGCTACAAAGTGAGATTGGTTGCAAAGGGCTACACTCAGAAAGAGGGAATTGATTATCAAGAGACGTTTTCACCTGTCTCTCATAAAGATTCATTAAGGATCGTCATGGCCCTAGTAGCTCATTTTGATTTAGAGCTGCATCAGATGGACGTTAAAACCGCTTTCCTTAACGGAGACTTAGACGAAGATGTTTACATGAAACAACCTGAAGGCTTTAAACCTGAAGGTCAGGAGCATCTAGTCTGTAAGTTGAAGAAATCCATTTACGGGTTAAAACAAGCATCACGTCAATGGTACCTCAAGTTTGATGAAGTCATGTAGAAACAAGGTTTTATGAAGAATCAAGTGGATCAATGCACCTACCTCAAGATGAGTGGGAGTAACTTTACTATACTTGTCCTTTACGTAGATGATATTCTACTGGCAAGTAATAGTTTGGACATGTTGCATGAGTCGAAGCGGTTACTCTCGCATAACTTCGACATGAAGGATCTCGGAGATGCTTCTTACGTCATTGGCATCGAAATTCACCGAGATAGACACAAAGGGATCTTAGGATTGTCCCAGAAGGCTTACATAGATCGTGTCCTTACACGTTATAACATGCAACAGTGCAAACCCTTCGTTGCTCCAGTAGTTAAGGGAGATGTTTTCGGTTCATTCCAGTGTCCGACAACAGAGGTTGAGAAGGAGCAAATGAGCCAGATACCTTACGCGTCAGTAGTCGGGAGCCTGATGTATGCTCAAGTCTGTACTCGCCCAGATATCACTTATATTGCTGGAATGCTAGGCCGTTATCAGACTAATCCTGGCCTAGATCACTGGAAAGCAGCTAAGAAGGTACTACGATATCTAAAAGGGACGAAAGACTATAAACTGACTTATAGAAGAAGTGATCATTTAGAAGTGGTGGGCTATTCTGATTCTGACTTTGCCAAATGCAAAGATGACAAGAAATCCACTTCGGGCTATATCTTTATGTTAGCAGGCGACCCAATCTCATGGAAGAGTCATAAACAACAGTTGACCACAACTTCCACAATGATGGCAGAGTACATTGCTATTTATAACGCAACCTGTCATGGAATGTTGCTTAGAAATTTGATCACTGGACTCAAAATTGTTAATTCCATTTCTAGACCATTGAAGCTTTACTGTGATAATTCAGCTGCCGTTAGTTTCTCGAATAGTAACAGTTCGACTGGAGCTGGTTTATATCTCGATACAAAATATTTGTTCGTACGTGAACGAGTTGAGGAAAATAATCTTTGTATCGAGTATATTAGTACTAAAGATATGCTTGCGGATCCGATGACTAAAGGTCTCCCTCCTAAGGTTTACGAAGAACATGTTCGGAATATGGGATTTAGTAAAGACCTTATTTGAGCATATTGTACTAGCTTATGTTTATGATTAATGAAATTTCCTCAGTTTGATTTTGTATGTCTCTTAGAATATGTTCAACCGGTATAATGGCATATAGACAAATAAAGTTACAAATCAAACAAAGGGCTTATACGTATTTTGATCATGACGATTAGGTTTTAAATTAAGGCTATAGTATGACTAATGGGGGTCCTTAATCGCATAATGATTCAACGGCTGTATTTCTCTGCTATAGTACTTGTTTAAGGCTAAAATGAGTGTTAACTCCTGATCAGGCTTATCTAATACTCATGGTAAATGATTACTCGGCTAAGTGGGAGAATGTAAGATTAAATATATTATGTTTAATATTTAATCTAGTAGCCATTATAATCATTTACATAATATAGATCAAAATATATAATAACCTATTAAATAATTAGTTGGTAACTGTTGATGGACCATATTACCCTTATTAACTAATTAGGTTTCCTCCTGGGTGCTTATATAAGGAGAATTATATGGAAGTTAAAGGGTTACTCAGTTACACACTTAGACATAACCTAATATCATAACATCATCATCATCGACCTCCCTCTCCATAACCGATTCCCTTGTCGGTTTCATAATCACCATCATCAGTCAGCACCCTAAGGAGGAACCAGATCACCTTGATAAAGATGTCGAACTCCATGGCTTCTTCCATCACTGGATTCTCTACTGCACTGTCTGCTGTGACATGTATGTTTTCATGTTTTCCATCATGTTTAGAACAAAACTGATCCAACAGATCCGTCTCGAATTCAACTAGAAACTGCGACGACATCCCATTATTAGCGACTATTTCAACTTCTCACGAAACATCAACATACTAGTCGCTAGTTCTTCGTTATATTAGGGACGGATTTTGACCGTCACAAATTTTCATTTATTATCGCATTACCCTTTTCGTAGTAAAAGGACTTGCAAGTCTCATTTACTTATACGATGCAAAAAATAGAAATATGCATTGAAGATACTCGTATCCAATACTATACGTATTACGAAATACATTATCGACCTTATGGTCGTATGTATACAGCCATTCATCCAATTAGGGATGACAATGGGTCAGGTTTGGCTAATCTCAGTCCCATACCCGGTAGTAAGTTTTTGTCCCATTCCTGACCCATAACGTGTTGGATACTTTTTGGTTATTTCCCGCCGAGTATCGGGCATATCCGCGGGTATCGAGTATACCCGTTAGTATTTTAAGAAATGCCCGTTAGGATTTTCATGTTTATATATTTTTTACTTTTCTTTATAATTTTGCTTTTTTATAAATCTATACATCAATATATTAGATTATGATAAATAATATACGTATTATCATCACTATAAAAATGATTAATATATATATATATGTGTGTGTGTGTGTGTGTGTGCGCGTGTGTGTTTAGGATCTTGTAAAAAAGATGAAATTTGTGAAAATGATAAAGAATATGATGAGAACACATGTTATTATTTAATTTATTGGGATAAGGGCAATTAAGTAATTTAATATATAAACCTAATTAAAGTTAAAATTCAAAAACCCACATGCAATGCACATGTAAGTTTCCCCTGTCTTTTTTAAACGTCAATAACTTTTTATACGTAACATTTTCTTCAAAAAAATTACAACATAATAACGAGTGTTTTTTATCTTTAAGATGAGTACCATATTGCTATACTTATATAGAGAAAAAAGATTACGTTTCGATCGGATGTTTTAGTCCATGGTGTTTTGTCTATGTTGTTTTAATTGTATAGTTATTCAAGACGTTGTGTTTTACAGTAAAACACCATGAATATATATAAGACAGCATAACATTGCAAATACCATTTACATTCAATCTTTTAATCTTGTTTTCTATTGTGTTTTATTTTAGTAATTCAAAACAAATTATTGTCTTGTAAAAGAAAAAGTTAGTTCGTTAAATATAATGCTATTTTTTATTGCTAATGGAATGATGTCTTTGTATACTTGTATGGTGTCTCGTTTTCTATGGTGTTTTATTTTAGTTTTATGGTGTTTCTGTATAAGAAAATGGTAGTTTGCTGAATTCAATGTGTCACACCCCAACCGATGGCGGAAACATCGGGGTGCGACACTGAGCGAAACAGATTGTCCAGGAGAAATCCATAACAACTAATTTTACCAAATATTTAAAGTTACGTCCCATACCATAACATCCTTAGCAAATCAGTTTAATACAGACATAATATCTCATAGACGAATAAATTGTTTCGACAACTCAGAATTTATTTAAAAGTTTGTTTCTAGACTCTCTCTCTCCTAGCTTGATTCCACATAGCAAGCATCCTAGCATCTCAAACATCTGTCACATACGTTAAAATAGAGGTCAATACACATATTGTAAAGGTGAGCATACAAGTTTAATGGTATAGTAGTAGCGAAAGTGAGTTTACGCATAACCAGCATGTAACATGTTTAAAGTGAAGCAAGTAGGTTATCGACAATGAAATATGCACAGACGTGACTGCGAGTTGTAGAATGCGCAACACATGTCACTACTGTGACACGTGAAGAAAAGCCCTTAACAACCCCTGTCCACAACAGTTGCTGAGTCCAAACTATAGTACTATCGTTGCTAAGGTGTCAGGCAACAATCACTGTGTAAACATAACAATACTAGCATTCATCAAGTAACACGTATATCATGTAGTAACGGTTAGCGTATAAAAGTGCGTTGCGTTGTGCGTTCGATGTGATTTGATATAAGTAACGTATGTAACACCCAAAAGTGCTTAAAGCAAAAAGGGGTTGAGTATACTCACAGGGATGGTAGCTATTAAACGGTGCGAGTGACTGAGTGACGAAGGGTCATCCGATCGGATGGCCATTCGGTCGGTTTGCCATTCGTTTGGGATGGATGTGTTTATGTATGATGTGACTTTGAAGTTTTCGTTGTAGCATTATCAAAATAAGGAAGTGTTTCTACTATTCAGGTCATCCGGCCGGATGGTCATCCGGACGGATGGCCGTCCGTTCGGATGGCGGTTCGCTGAAACTGATCTCCCTTTCATTTTTGTGAAAATTGTTAAGTGTTGGACACCATAGGTCATCCGATCGGATTGCCGTTTGATTGGATGGCTATCCGATCGGACGGTAATCCGTTCAGTAACCTGTTCGCTTGAGAAATTGTAAAAATTTGCTAAGTTTGGAAAGTTTGCGATTGCACCGAGACGACATGACAAAGTGTCAAACAACGGAACCCTATCGAGCCCAAGTCACCCGATCGGATGGGAATCACCCCGTCCGATCAGCTAACTGTTCTTGACGGTCATTCATGTTCAACCCGTGAATTAGTTGTCTCCTTGATATAAATCCTTTCTTGGACCGACACCTCACCAGAGAAAGAGTGGAAGGCCTGAACAAGCTCAGGTTCTATCGGTTTTATGTGAAAAGTTGAGATTGTTGAAGAAAAGTTTGAAACACTTTGATTATGTTTAGATTTAAGATGAAATCAGTGTTTAATCATGTTGAAATCTCTTAGATCTGAGTTGTTCTTGGTGGAATGATGTCACACTTTGAAGTTCATAAGAACCCATGATGACATCACCCTAAAACACCCCAAATCCACCGATTTCATATGAAAAGTTAAGATTTGATGGTGAAAATGATGAAGTAGTGTGTGTAGATCATAGAAGTACAAGATTTGGGTTGAAAACTTACAAGAATCGCGAGAAATCGAGAGAAAATAGGGCTGGAACGTGCTGGTCGAACGAGAGCTGTCACATCACATGAACAGTGATGTGACAGGTGCTATTTATAGGCAAGAGAGGAGAAAAGGAAGCGTGAAGTGGTGGAGCGAAGGGTGGTTCGATCGGATGGCCATCCGATCAGATGGTCATCCGGACGGATGACCATTCGATCGAATGGTCATTCGATCGGTTGGGCGGTGTGAGTTGGTTTTCGATGTTTTGTTTTGTGCGTTGAGCGTTGCAATGCTTTGCAAGTAAGCGATGCGATAGTATTACCCATTATTTACACAAATAACCTAACTAATAATTAACATAAATATAATCCTTAAATCTCGAGTTGCGATGAGATTGCGTTGCGATAGAGTTGCGATTGCGTTTACGATTAACCACCTCAACATAAACATAACATGCACAAGTAACACATAATAGCACACACACGTAAAACAATATCCATAACCTATAATTCGAGTTGCGATGCGATAGTGATGCGATTAGCGATAAATCGATTAGCGATTAAACTACGATTAAATAGCGATTTATAGCATATACTCTACATAAAACAAGTAAAGTAACTTAAATTAGAGTGTCGATTGACAGTCAAAGAGATCAATCAATGATTAATCAAGGAATGACAGATTCCAATTAGCAATATTTTCTTCCTTTGACTTGACTTTGACTTTGACTTGTACTTTGAATTTGACTTCGAAACGCGGGTTGTAACAGCCTCCCCTACTTTAGGAAACTTTGTCCCGAAATTTAAGGCGCAGGCGTAACAAACAGTTGTGGATACTTAGCCTTCATGTCACTTTAGAGTTCCAAGGTGAACTTGGCGCCGCGTTTGCCTTCCCAGCGAACCTTCATAATGGGAATGCGTGAGCGTCGAAGTACTTTGGTTTCTCGGCCCATGATTTCGACGGGCTTTTCCACGAAGTGTAATGTTTCGTCCACTTGTAGATCCTCAAGTGGGACATGTAAATCCTGGTCGGCGAGACACTTTTTGAGGTTCGAAACGTGGAAAGTCGGGTGGACGTTACTAAGTTCCTCCGGTAGTTCGAGTCTGTAGGCCACCTTGCCAATCCTTTCCAGAATTTTAAAGGGTCCAACATATCGAGGCGCGAGCTTCCCTTTCTTGCCGAATCTGATCACCCCCTTCCAAGGTGCAACCTTTAGGAGTACGTGATTGCCAACGTCAAATTCAAGGGGCTTGCGGCGTCTATCGGCGTAACTTTTCTGACGACTCCGAGCTTTCAGCAGATTGTCTCGAATTTGGAAGATTTTGTCAGTCGTTTCTTGCAGTAACTCAGGACCGGTAATTTGCGCATCCCCGATCTCGTGCCACACAATAGGCGATCGACATTTTCTTCCGTGTAATGCCTCAAATGGTGCCATTTGGATGCTAGATTGATAACTGTTATTGTACAAAATATCGACTAAAGGTAAATGCGAATCCCTATTACCACCGAAATCTATTACACACGAGCGAATCATGTCTTCTAGGGTACGAATCGGTGACCGTCGGTCTGTGAGTGGAAAGCGGGACTTAGATTGAGAGTAGTACCGAGAGCGGATTGAAACGTTTCCCAAAGACGAGAGGTGAATCGACCATCGCGGTCAGAGATGATGTCACGAGGTGTCCCTGTGTCGACATATAACTTCGTCGGTATAGATTCGTGCTAATCGATCTACTTTATAGTCTTCCCGTATCGGTAGAAAGTGAGCGGATTTGGTAAGACGGTCAACGATAACCCAGATGCTGTCATGACCTGATGGCGTGCGCGGAAATTTCGTTATAAAATCCATAGCTATGCTCTCCCATTTCCACATCGGGATTTCGGGTTGTACGAGTAAGCCAGAGGGGCGTTGATGTTCAGCCTTGACCTTTGAACAAGTAAGGCATTTCGAAACATAGATAGCGATATCCTTCTTCATGCCCGGCCACCAGTACTTGTAGCGAAGGTCCTGGTACATCTTATCGGCACCAGGATGAATGGAATATTGAGATTTGTGGGCTTCGTTTAGCAGAATCTGTCGTAAATTGGTGCGCTTGGGAATCCAAATTCGGTCTATATAATGGAATATAC
The DNA here is from genome assembly GCA_030545235.1 of Helianthus tuberosus. Lineage (NCBI taxonomy): Eukaryota > Viridiplantae > Streptophyta > Magnoliopsida > Asterales > Asteraceae > Helianthus > Helianthus tuberosus. The sequence goes on along the minus strand of CM060384.1, from coordinate 23,959,511 downwards.
CATTCGATTTATTCATAAGTTGTTCGCCGTTATTGATGATCATTTCCTTCTTCAAAGTGCGTTCGGTAAAACAAGCATGTTGGGCGTCAAGGATAAGAGCTTCGAAATTGTGCTGGGCTTGAGTATTATGAACGCTATGCAAATAACTTCGTTGCCTGACAGCATCGGCAGCGACGTTTGCTTTGCCTGGGTGGTAACGAATCTCACAGTCGTAATCATTGAGGAGTTTAACCCATCGGCGTTGGCGCATATTCAGTTCTTTCTGGTTAAAGATGTGTTGTAGGCTCTTGTGGTCGGTGAAGACCGTACACTTGGTACCGTAAAGGTAGTTTTGCCAAATCTTTAACGTAAAAACAACCGCACCAAGCTCGAGATCGTGGGTTGTATAGTTCTTCTAGTGGATCTTGAGCTGACGAGTGGCGTACGCGATAACCTTGTCTCGTTGCATAAGAACACAACCGAGACCGAGGTTAGAGGCATCGCAGTAGACTACGAAATCGTCGTTTCCGTCTGGTAGCGAGAGCACGGGAGTGTTACAAAGCATAAGTTTGAGAGTTTGATAGGCCTCCTCTTGTTCGGTTCCCCAAACAAAAGGCTTGTCCTTGTGCGTAAGCGAGGTAAGCGGAACATCAATTTTTGAGAAATCAGCGATGAATATAGTAACCCGCCAATCCGAGAAAAGAACGAACTTCGGACGGGTTCTTTGGCGTAACCCAACTCTTAACAGCTTCGATCTTCGTAAGATCGACATGAATACCTTGACTATGACCGAGGAATTGAACCTCCTCAAGCCAGAATTCGCACTTGGAGAATTTGGCGTAGAGACGGTTTGCCTGGAGTAGTTCAAGAACCAAACGGAGATGTTGCACGTGTTCGGTTTTTGACTTGGAATAGATCAAGATATCATCGATGAACACGATGACGAAGCCGTCGAGAAAGGATTTACATACGCGATTCATTAGATCCATGAAAACTGCGGGAGCATTGTTCAAACCAAAGGGCATAACAACAAACTCGTAGTGACCGTATCGGGTTCAAAAAGCGGTTTTGGGTATATCTTCCTCTTGAATTCGTAATTGATGGTAGCCTGAGCGTAGATCGATCTTCGAGAAACATGTAGCGCCTTGTAGCTGATCAAACAAATCATCGATTCTAGGTAAGGGATAGCGATTCTTGAGAGTAAGCTTATTCAATTCCCTGTAGTCGATGCACATCCGGAACGATCCATCCTTTTTTTTGACGAAAAGGACAGGCGCGCCCCAAGGAGAGGTGCTAGGGCGAATGAAGCCTTTATTAAGCAGTTCCTGGAGCTGACTCGAGAGTTCGCGCATTTCAGAAGGAGCGATACGATAAGGCGCTCTAGCAATAGGATTTGCTCCAAGAATGAGGTCGATTCGAAAATCGATATCACTGGTGGGAGGTAAACCAGGTAAATCGTCGGTAAAAACACGAGGAAAATCACGAACCACAGGCACCTTGTCTATTGCCTTAACTTCCTTTTCCTCCGCTACTACGATGTGTGCCAAGAAATCTTGGTATTCCTTGCGGAGATACTTGTTAGCTTGGACACACGACATGAGCTGCAACTTCTTCGAAGCAACTTCGCCATAAACACATAATTGATCACCGTTTGCGATAGAGAAGCGAATCATTTTATCGAAACAAACAATTTTAGCATGATTCTCTCGAAGGAAATCCATACCTACTATGACATCAAAGCTACCAAGTTTCATGGGAATAAGATTGATCGGGAAAACGTGACTGTTGAGCTCAAGAGTACAGTCACGCAGAACGGAACTAACAGTGACGGTTCTTCCAGTGCCAACTTCTATGTCGAATGTTGATGGGAGATTAACGCGTTTATGGTTTAGGAGCCTTTCGAATTCGAACGATACAGAATAGTTATCGGCTCCAGTATCAAACAAACACGAAGCATATATACCATTTACGAGAAATGTACCATTAACCACGTTCTTGTCTGCCTGAGCCTGTCGGGCGTTGATGTTGAAGACTCGCCCGCGGGCTGCTTGCTGAGCTGGCTGCTGCTGCTATTGGTGTTGTTGTGGTGCTGGCTGCTGCTGTGGCTCTTGCTTCACCACTCTGTTTGGGCAGACATTTGTGAAGTGGTTGGGATCACCACACGCAAAGCAGGCTCTTACGTGAGCAGCGGGAGTAGGAGCTGCTTCTTGACCCTGGGGAGCTGGTAAAGCAGGAGCTTGAACCGGGGCTGGAGCTTGGCGAGGACCAGTACGGCAATTAGCAGTAAAGTGGCCGTACAGGTTTCAGTGAACACAGAACCGGCATGCGATTCCAACCGGGTTATGATAAGTACAAGTAGGGCAGAGCGGGTGTGGCCCAGTATATGCACGCTTGGCTTGCAGTGCATTGGCCACAGGCGCCACTACTTGGCGGTTTTGAGGTTGCGGTTTGGGCAGGTACGGCTTGAAGTGGAGCGGCGGTTACTGCACAGTTCTTGTTGCTGGAGCTATTGTTCTTTCTCTTGCGGCGTGAGGACTTAGAAGATTGCGATGCAGCGGTTTCAGCGGTGGGAGCAGCGGTAACTTGATGAAGACTTTTGGTGGTTTTATCAAAGTAACCAGCCCTAACTCGCTTGTCATTGATCTCGGCAGCGAGTAGGTAAGTCTCTTCGATAGTTTTCGTCTTCGCAGCTTGAACGAAGTCAGCAACACAATCTGGTAGCGCACGGATGTATTTCTTGATGGTAATCTCGGGAGTGGTAACTTGGCCCGGACAAATGATACTCAGCTGCTTAAAGCGAGCAGTTAAACCAGCGTTGTCGCCACCCTCATGCTTGATGTGCCAGAACTCGTCCTCCAGCTTCTGAAGCTCGTGGGGAGGGCAGAACTCTTTCATCATGATGTCCTTAAACTCATCCCACGTTAGCCCATAAGCTGCATCATTCCCTCGCTTGTTTCTCTCGGCAGTCCACCAGTCCAGCGCCCTGGACTGGAAAGCGCCAGTGGCGTTAACAGTGCGAAGGTTTTCGAGATAGCCGCTTTGGTGCAGGGTGACTTAAATTGAATCAAACCATTGAAACATTGCCGTAGGCCCGTTTTCTTCGATGAATTCTTTGGGACTTCAGGATTTGAACTGCTTGAAGCTAAAAGTAGACTTAGGAGAACCAGTCCTAGATTCTTCAGAGGACTTGCTAGCGTTTTCATTTAGCTCGCTGACAATTTGCGGAATGACCTTAGCCATCTGCTTTGCGACTAGTGTAGTGATGCGTTTGTCCTCATGGTTACGACGAGCGGAGCGAGAAGTGTGAGATCCGAATGACGACATTGTCTGCAACAGACAACGTCACAGGACTCAAACATAATTTTCAATTAAGTCGAGTATAGTCTATTATCTCACCCAAAGCTACTTTATATAAAGCACAGGAACACATCAACACACAGACACATAATCACGTAGGCACATAAGCACGTAGTCCACGTAAAGACACAAGCACGTAATCCACGTAAGCATGTATTTTGCACGTATTTACCTTCCTATTTTGCACGTATTCACCTATATGTACTAAACGTGTTCCCTTATCTTTCAAAGTTGCGATTGCGATCGAGAGTTGCGAGTAGTGAGTACACATAGAGTAGCATAGCGAATAGTATAGCGTGCGATTTGTTAACGTTGTGTAGTGAGTGGTGTGTGTTTGGCGGAGCGAAAAGCGAGTAAGTCACCAAAAATCGAAACACATAAACATATAACACCACATGAAACACATAAAATCCACATGAAAGCGATAAATTACAGAGTCAGCGGGGACGAAATCCAGAATCGAAACACATAAAATCGAAAAGAGATTGTCTTGGCTTGATAGACGTTGACTTCCCAAAGTGATTCGACTATTCTCAAGGGTTTCGAGCACACGCTTTAGCCTAATGGACTGTGCTCCTTCGCCGACATACGGTGAATGGCACGCATCTTTTCGGCTATTTGCGCGACTCGAGTCGTTGGAATCCATCGAGACTTTGGTGAGAGTTTTTTAAAACCAAAATATAGAGCGGAATAAGTCATCAAGATTTGGGTTTCACCCCTAACTTAGCGACTCCATTCCTGTTTGTGTGTTAAAATCACGAGATAGATAGAGAGAATCGCGTCGAAGTATGGATTTCACTCCTGATTCAACGCAGATTCTCGTGTTGATAGTAAAAATGTGCGAGTCGAACGAGTGATTTGGTCGAGAGTTTGTGGTTTTCACACCTAATCCCAACCAGATCCTTCGTTTGTGTATGTTGCCAGCCTTAGGAAAGGCTGACCTTGCGCGAAGCTGTAGTATGCGATGTTCTCACAAGAGTGTAGCGTTCAGCGAATTCGAGCGAGAATATCAAGTAAGCTCGTACAAAACCCTTACCGGGTCTGCACAAGTCGGTCTGTTGGTACTTAGACTATAGACTAGGTCGTTTCTAAGACATCGACTCGGACTAGGTCAAGTCTTGCCTAATTCTCTATAGTTATGGCTCTGATACCAATCTGTCACACCCCAAATGATGGTGGAAACATCGGGGCGCAACACGGAGCGAAACAGACTGTCCAGTAGAAATCCATAACAACTAATTTTACCAAATATTTAAAGTTACGTCCCATACCATAACATACTTAGCAAATCAGTTTAATACAGACATAATATCTCATAAACGAATAAATTGTTTCGACAACTCAGAATTTATTTAAAAGTTTGTTTCTAGACTCTCTCCTAGCTTGATTCCACATAGCAAGCATCCTAGCATCTCAAACACCTGTCACATACGTTAAAATAGAGGTCAATACACATAGTGTAAAGGTGAGCATACAAGTTTAATTGTATAGTAGTAGCGAAAGTGAGTTTACACATAACCAGCATGTAACATGTTTAAAGTGAAGCAAGTAGGTTATCGACAATGAAATATGCACAGACGTGACTGCGAGTTGTAGAATGCGTAATACATGTCACCACTGCGATACGTGAAGAAAAGCCCTTAACAACCCCTGTCCACGACATGTGCTGAGTCCAAACTATAGTACTATCATTGCTAAGGTGTCAGGAAACAATCACTGTGTAAACATAACATACTAGTATTCATCGAGTAACACGTATATCATGCAGTAACGGTTAGCGTATAAAAGTGCGTTGCGTTGTGTGTTCGATGTGATTTGATATAAGTAACGTATGTAACATCCAAAAGTGCTTAAAGCAAAAAGGGGTTGAGTATACTCACAGGGATGGTAGCTACTAAACATGATCTGTGATTGGATTGAAGGGAGCGCTAGAGTAAGTCTGATTACAGAACGATAGCATAAGCAATGAGCGGTGCGTTAAACGGTGCGAGTGACTGAGTGACGAAGGGTCATCCGATCGGATGGCAATCCGGGCGGATGGTCATCCGGTCGGATGGCCATTCGGTCGGTTTGCCATTCGTTTGGGATGGATGTGTTTGCGAATGATGTGACTTTGATGTTTTCGTTGTAGCATTATCAAGATAAGGAAGTGTTTCTACTATTCAGGTCATCCGGCCGGATGGTCATCCAGACGGATGGCTGTCCGTTCGGATGGCGGTTCACTGAAACTGATCTCCCTTTTATTTTTGTGAAAATTTTTAAGTGTTGGACACCATAGGTCATTCGATCGGATTGCCGTTCAATCGGATGGATATCCGATCGGACGGTAATCCGTTCAGTAACCTGTTCGTTTGAGAACTTGTAAAAATTTGCTAAGTTTGGAAAGTTTGCGATTGCACCGAGACGGCATGACAACGTGTCAAACAACGGAACCCTATCGAGCCCAAGTCACCCGATCGGATGGGGATCACCCCGTCCGATCAGCTAACTGTTCTTGACGGTCATTCATGTTCAACCAATGAATCGGTTGTCTCCTTGATAGAAATCCGTTCTTGGACCGACACCTCACCAGAGAAAGAGTGGAAGGCCTGAACAAGCTCAGATTCTATCGGTTTTATGTGAAAAGTTGAGATTGTTGAAGAAAAGTTTGAAACACTTTGATTATGTTTAGATTTAAGATGAAATAAGTGTTTAATCATGTTGAAATCTCTTAGATCTGAGTTGTTCTTGGTGGAATAATGTCACACTTTGAAGTTCATAAGAACCCATGATGACATCACCCTAAAACACCTCAAATCCACCGATTTCATGGTGAAAAGTTACGATTTGATGGTGAAAATGATGAAGTAGTGTGTGTAGATCATAGAAGTACAAGATTTGGGTTGAAAACTTACAAGAATCGTGAGAAATCGAGAGAAAATAAGGCTGGAACGTGCTGGTCGAACGAGAGCTGTTACATCACATGAACAGTGATATGACAGGTGCTATTTATAGGCAAGAGAGGAGAAAAGGAAGTGTGAAGTGGTGGAGCGAAGGGTGGTTCGATCGGATGGCCATCCGATCGGATGGTCATCCGGACGGATGACCATTCGATCGAATGGTCATTCGATCGGTTGGGCGGTATTAGTTGGTTTTCGATGTTTTGTTTTGTGCGTTGAGCGTTGCGATGCATTGCGAGTAAGCGATGCGATAGTATTACCCATTATTTACATAAATAACCTCACTAATAATTAACATAAATATAATCCTTAAATCTCAAGTTGCGATGAGATTGCGTTGCGATAGAGTTGCGATTGCGTTTACGATTAACCACCTCAAAATAAACATAACATGCACAAGTAACACATAATAGCACACACACGTAAAACAATATCCATAACCTATAATTCGAGTTGCGATGTGATAGTGATTCGGTTAGCGATAAACCGATTAGCGATTAAACTGCGATTAAATAGCTATTTATAGCATATACTCCACATAAAACAAGTAAAGTAACTTAAATTAGAGTGTCGATTGACAGTCAAAGAGTACAATCAATGATTAATCAAGGAATGACCGATTCCAATTAGCAATCTTTTCTTCCTTTGACTTGTACTTTGACTTTGACTTTGACTTCGAAACACAGGTTGTTACACAATGGTATTTGCAATGTTATGGTGTCTTATATACGTTCATGGTGTTTTACTCTAAGTAGTTTGCTAAGTTCAATGGTATTTGCAATGTTATGGTGTCTTATATACGTTCATGGTGTTTTACTGTAAAACACAACGCCTTGAATCACTATACATAGACAAAACACCATGAACTAAAATATTCGATCGATATATAATTTTTTTCTCTATATAAGTATAACAATATGGTACTTATATTAAAGATAAAAAACACTCGTTATTATGGTGTAATTTGTTTTAAAAAAAGTTACATATAAAAAGTTATTGACGTTTAAAGAACACGGGGGAACTTGCATGTGCATTGCATTGCATGTGGGTTTTTTTAATTTAAAAATGTTAAAAGCTTTATACCCTTAATATAAAAAATCAATTATTTTAATGGTAAAAACTAATTATAATTTTTCCATTATAACCTCAACCATTAGATAGATCAAATGGTGTAGATTTCTTCCTACACTTCTTACAAAACATATCTTTTTTATTGTATATATATATATTATAAGGGTAGGGACCTAAGTGAAGTCCACCATATTTAAAAAAACATTTTTGAGCACACATTTTTCCTAAGCTTTTTGTAATATATACATATGTATAGTTTAAAATTGACCATATGTTGTCAAATCTTGAATTATACACATATGTATATAGTCAATTTCAAACTATACATATGTGTATAGTACGAAAAGCTTAAGGAAAATGTGTGGTCGAGAATGTTTCTCAAGTTTCTCAATCAGTCTAGTGCTTCTCACACGATCCTAACCCTATATTATAATATCAATCTCAAAAAGTAATTTTGTATTTTGTAGCATACAAATACAATGTCATCAAAATATATATTCCAAAATAAAATTTTATTTTTTCAGTAATAAATCTACTAGAATAAAGCTACTAATGAAAATTATCGAAACAGTTAAGGGAAAACAAAAATAAAAGTTAAAAGTTTCAAAGTATATTGATGTGTGCAAAATGCAACATATAAATTACATCAATTGTGGCATAAAACTAACCTTTTTTTAGTACTAATGTTGGAAAAAGTGTGTTTTTGTCTTCCTTTTGTATTTTCAGGATTAAATAAGCTCAAATTAACAAAAGAAGCAAAAAGGCAGCTAAATCTAACATAAATACAAGAAAAGGAACAAACGTGGCATGCCGACCTCCCCGACAACATCTTCCCAAGCAAAACAAGAGAACAAAAGGCTGAACACGCCCCGTGCTCAGTGAACACGGGGGCGTGCCCAAGTGCCAACATAAAAGACAAAGCTATAGAAGCTTCTATCGCCCACCACGGGGCCGTGCTCAGCGGACACGGGGCCGTGGTCAACTATAAGATTCACAGAATCCAGGCAAATCTTGATAGTACAGATATGCTTCTGCACACGGGGGCGTGCCCAGCGGACACGGGGGCGTGGTCAACTAATGCAGACAAACTGCAATTAATGAAGACAGAGAAGAGGATGGACACGGGGCCGTGCCCACTGGACACGGGGCTGTGCCCGAGCTACTATTCAGGCTATAAATAGGGGTGCCTGGCTCATTTGCAAACCATCCCTTGGCACACCACCTCTCTCACACTTCACCCACCACCCACCACCACCATAACACCATCATCCACCACCATCATCCGTTGTCCATCATAGAGTGTGTGAGTCGTCCCGGGATCCAAGATTGATCGTAAGAGTTCTTGACAATCAAAGGCCATGTTTGCCTAAGTCTCTTACATCACTTGGTGAAGACAAGTGTCTAGTGTAATACTTTTTATTTTTAATCTTTTCGCACTTTTTACTTGGTTATGTATTAATGACTTTAATAACTAGTTTCTTATGTTGAAGGTGATTCTTCCTTATCGTTTGTCCATGGTGTCTTGGCATTATTTTACTGTCTATATAAAATAAAAGATTTTCACCATTCATATCTCCAAGGTCTATATGGAGGTATGTTGGCTACCTGGTCGGGGGTTAAGGGAACGGTTTGGTAAGAGTCTTGCCTTGTTCAGTGTATAGATCCTGCAAGGACCTGGGTCAAATTTAGTAGGACATTCTTCAATACTCACCGGTATTGGATGGCGGGGGTCCAAACTCTTTGATCCCCTCATATGTAAGCTACTATTAATACTTTAACCTGGCTACTTAGGACTGTATCCCTGCTGACTCAGACTACTTAGCCGAGGGTAACGTCACCTTCAAAAGAGGGGACTACCATAATATGCATTAATAACTTAATTAATTATCTTTCAATAATCCGACCCTTTAGGATTGTATCCTTGCTGACTCAAACTACTAGGTTGAGGGTAACGTCACCTTCAAAAGAGGGGTCTACTACAATAACTAAGATAAGCTCTTAAAAAGTGCAAAAGTGCGGAAATAATCAAAGGTTACATTAAACACGAGTCGGAGCCAAGTGATTCATCTTGTCTATCTGTTTTTATCTTTATTTTTATTTTTCAGCATTTTAGTTAGTTTTATTTTTCTAGTTTAAAAAAAACCTTTTTCTAACTTTTTGATTTGATTAGACGTTGAGGATAAACCGGTACTAAAAGCTCTTGTGTCCTTGGACGACATCGGTATCTTGCCAACACTATACTACGCTCACGATGGGTGCACTTGCCCATATGTGTGTTTAGTGTTAGTAAAATATCGTGTTTTATAAATTTAAAACTTGGCTAAAAAGTGTTAAAAAGGGCTTAAAATATACATTAAAAACTAACGACACTTCACACGCATCAAGTTTTTGGCGCCGTTGCCGGGGACACAAGGATTTTAAGAAAGTTAGGAATCAACGGCCTAATCGTTTTTCTTATTTTTCTATTTTTTGGATTTTTCTTTGTTTTTTAGTTTCTGCAGAGCTCAGCACGGGTCGTGCCTGGTCGGACACGGGCCGTGCCCAGCATTGTTACTGGCAGTTTTTATTTTCCGAGTTACAGAGAGCTGAGCACGTGGCCGTGTCAGTGCAACACGGGGCCGTGTCCAACTCCCCAGTAACAGGGATCCCGAAAACAATCACTGTATCTCCGACCACGGGCCGTGTTCATCTGAGCACAGGGCCGTGGTGAACCTTCTGACCAATGTTCTTTTCTGTTTTTATTGCAGGACTAGGAGCCCAGACGCCACATCTGAACTTTCTATGTAATGTATGAGCTCTAGTTCTAGTAGAGACATAAAAGAACCTCTAGAAGAACCCGAACGCTTTCTCAGAAAAAAAGACTTAAAGCTAAAAACCAAGAGAAAGTTTCGGGGGACCTACTTCCAATGGCGGACCAACGTACCCTAATGGATTACCTACGACCCACTGTAGGTAATCTCGGCGCCGCTATCAATGCACCGAATGTCGAAGCCAATAACTTCGAACTTCGGCCACATTTGATACAAATGCTTCAAAACTCCGCAACCTTCCATGGGCTTGCGGACGAGGATCCCCATCTACATATTACTAATTTCTTAGAAATATGTGATACCTTTCGGATCAATGGAGCATCAAACGACGTCATCCGCCTTCGGATGTGTCCATTTTCACTAAAAGACCGAGCTAAGGCTTGGCTTAATACCCTCCCAGTTGGCTCGGTAAACACCTGGGATGAACTAGCCCAAAAGTTTCTATATAAGTATTTCCCTCCTGCTAAAACGGCTAAATTAATGACTGAAATTAATACATATTCACAAGAAGATGGGGAATCCTTATATGAAACTTGGGAAAGGTTCAAGGAGCTACTAAGAAAGTGTCCTCATCACGGTCTTGCGGTATGGCAACAAGTATCCACTTTCTACAATGGGTTGTTGCCACACACAAGACAAACACTTGATTCTAGCTCCGGGGGACTTCTAGGTAATCGTCGCCCAAATGAAATATATAATCAAATTGAGGAAATTGCTCAAACAAATTTTCAGTGGCACACTCCCCGAGGCAATAAATCTATTGCCCCGGGCGCCCATAAGGTTGATGAAAGCACTTCTTTACAAGCCCAAATCGAGGCCCTTTCTTCAAAAATCAAAAAATTAGAAATGGCAAAAACGGCCTCGGTTATGGCTTGTGAGGGGTGTGGTGGGCCACATGAAAATTGGAGTTGTATGAAAGAAGTTGATGATCAAACGGAAACGGTAAACTACATTGATAATAGACCTAGGCCGTCGGGTCCTCCAACGGGTACCTACAACCAAGGATGGCGTAACCACCCTAACCTTGGTTGGAGAGATCCCGGCAATAGTAGTAACCAACAAAACCAACGAACTAACTTTCAACAACCACAAAATTTTTCTCAACAACAAGGTGGACGAGAAAGGCTTGAAGATACTGTATCTCGCCTCATCTCCGACACCGAAAAGAAAAACTCAGATCGATTTCAGCAATTGGAATCGAATTTTAGAAATCAACAAGCTAGCATTCAAAATATTGAAAAACAATTAAATCAAATAGCTCAAAATTTCTCCGAGAGACCACAAGGCGCGTTACCAAGTAATACTGAGACCAACCCAAAGGCGCAAGTACATCTCATAACATTGAGAAACCGTACCGTGGGTCCCGAAGAGGCTCCCCTTCCACCAACTGAAAGAAGCCAATCTAGCCAAACCACAACTCCACCCGCGCCCCAACAAGAGAAGGCTTCTTCACCAGTTCAAGAGCCTACTAAGACTGTTGGAACTTTTGAGATCGTTCATACTTGTACTGGATTAGTTTTATAATTGTTTGTAGCAAATTTACTAGTATAGGGGCTTATTTTGTAATTTCATGAAACTAGAAATCCTGACTTGGTGTAGTTAAGATTCCAGCAAATTTATAAATTTGCTGGCAAGTCAGGCACTATATATAGCCCAAGCATTGTAACCTAGCCAAGCTTTTGGCTCTTTGGTGAATGAAGTGTTGTTTACATTAAATCTCTAGATATTGTGCTCAAATCTGTATTCCAAGGTGCTTTATTGATTTATATACTTGTTTGGATTCAATACAACGCTTGTTGTATTCATCAATCCATTAGCTTCATCTTCATTCTTGATTATTCTTAACTTTTCCATAGTTCAAACACTTAATCAATAGGTGTTTTGGACTAAAACAACCAACCACTGTGATCCGGATTGATATTGGGATCTACAAAGACTCCTCCGGTTCCATACCCCAGTCGGTTAATTCGTCAAAAAACCGATGAGTAATTCGCAAAGTTCGAAAATTTACCAAAACAATTGCATGTTAATATTCCATTTATCGAAGTCCTAACCCAAATGCCTAAATATTCAAAATTTATGAGGGACTTCCTCACTCATAAAAGGAAAATTGAATCATTGCAATTAGTTAACTTAGGCGAAGAATGCTCCGCCTTACTACTCAACAAACTCCCGCAAAAGAAGCTAGACCCCGGAAGCTTCACAATTCCTTGCTCGATTGGGAAATCCCCCATTCGTAATGCACTAGCCGATCTCGGGGCAAGCATCAACCTCATGCCCTCATCAATGTTCAATCGACTCGGCTTAGAAAAAACAAGTCCTACAAAAATAAGCATACAACTCGCCGATAGATCCGTCAAATATCCACAAGGTGTCGCTGAAAATCTATTGGTCAAAGTCGGCGAATTTGTCTTTCCGGCCGACTTTGTCATACTAGATATGGAGGAAGATACCGAAGTACCACTCATCCTAGGGAGGCCATTCCTAGCTACGGCCCAAGCAGTGGTAGATATGAATGATGGAACACTAACATTGAGTGTCGGGGACGAGGAAGTAAAGTTTGGAGTCGGGAAAAGAGTAGAAGACGAAGACCCGGTCAACTACATGAAGGTCATAGACTCAAGCTTGGATGACGCTCTCCGACGGTATAGCATGGGATGCAAAACATCCCACTTGGGTAACATATGACCAGGCTTTGGGTCTAGCCAAGGACCCTTATAAACGTGGCGCACCACGGAGGCATTCCGCGGAACTATCCTTAGTTTAGTTTAGATTAATTTTTATGTTTTATAGTTTAGTTTTAATTTTCAGGAAGAAAACACACTTGGAATGGTGAAGGATAACAAGGGAAACTTGGACCAGCACCCCATGCACGAAAACAGGGCCATCCGACAAATTTTTCTTCATTACAGCAAGTTCAGCACGGGCCGTGCCCGCCCAACACGGCCCCGTGCTGCACAGTCTACAGAAAATGCCCAGTTCAGGTAAACTGGACACGGGCCGTGTTCACCCAACACGCCCCCGTGTCCAGGCTTCTGTTTCTTTTTACAACTTTTTGTTACTGGCGACTGAACACGGGGCCGTGCCCGGACACCACGGGGCCGTGTCCAGACGCCCAGTAACATAAAATTTTGCTCTTTAACACCTTTTTACACATTCAATCAACCTAAAAACTTAATTTTGGGACACATTGAGGACAATGTGTAATTTAAGTGTGGGGGGGATGCTAAAACTTTGAATCTTACAAGTCCTAATTACAAGCCTTACACAAAACTCTATTGGAACCGCTAATCACCCCAAATTTTTTTCAAAAATTTTTCATTTTTTTACTTGTCTAGATTTAACTCGGGAATTTCAAATTCTAAAAAGGTTATATTTTTACAAATTTACAACCGATAGCGTCGTGATAAAAAGAACCAACATAAGAAAATTATGAAACGGCATGACAAACTTAGTTAAAATTTGATTATATATACTTGATCACATAAAAACCCATTCCCACAAAAGTGAGTTTTGAGCCTTTATTGAGCATACAAATACATATCTTTAAACTAAATGCTCATTTTTCGTTTCTTGTGTGAATAGCCGCTTGGTTCTTACGACTCTAGAACTTGCCACGACGATACATTCCCGGTCCTTACCAACTTAAACCCGAGTAAGTAAATGATGGAGGCATTAGGACTAACCCTTTTTATTTCTACACCATTATTTTTTTTACCATCTACCTAAAATCCCCCTAGTTAACCCCTTTGAGCCTAAACCTTTTCATTTCTTAACCCAAACTAAACACCCTTTCACCCACCAAAACTTTTTTTATTTTTAACCATTTGTTTTAGTAACAAGTTCGGTTTTTCTTATGACTTTTTCAAAAAAAAAAAAAAAATTGTTGATGATGAAGCAAAAGAAATAAACAAGCAAGTTCATCAAAAATAACTTTGTTTGAATAATAGCTTCATCAAAATAAAAATTGCAAAAATAAAAAGTCTTACGAAAACCGACGCTTTTTACGTTTTTCGCCTTTTTTTTACTAACCACTAACCCAACCACCTACCTTTAACCCAAGCCTAACCCTTCACCCAAAAGTCCTCTTGATATTTACAAAGGTATATAGTTTAAAAGGAGGAGGATTGATTGCTTGGCAAGCCTATGGTAGGAGTAAGTTCCATGCCGCTCTCGAGTGATTCACTAAAATACATCTTCGGCCGAGGGTTGAGTGATTCCCCGTGAGGTATATGAACTTGTATATAAATAGAATTTTAAAGAGGCATGTTATGCCCTAATAAGTAATTTATCTTATGAAAAGTTTTAAATAAATCATGACGAATAGGATTGTAAATAAATAAAAATAAAAACTTAATAAATAATCTTGGAAATCCCGACACTCTATGACAAGCCCAAAAACCTTCTCTTCTACCCATTCCATTTGGGAGTGTAAAGTCACATTATAAAGAGTTTTGCTTGAGGACAAGCAAAGATTCAAGTGTGGGGGTATTTGATGTGTGCAAAATGCAACATATAAATTACATCAATTGTGGCATAAAACTAACCCTTTTTAGTACTAATGTTGGAAAAAGTGTGTTTTTGTCTTCCTTTTGTATTTTCAGGATTAAATGAGCTTAAATTAACAAAAGAAGCAAAAAGTCAGCTAAATCTAACATAAATACAAGAAAAGGAACAAACGTGGCATGCCCGACCTCCCCGACAGCATCTTCCCAAGCAAAACAAGATAACAGGAGGCTGAACACGCCCCGTGCTCAGTGAACACGGGGGCGTGCCCAAGTGCCAGCATAAAAGACAAAGCTATAGAAGCTTCTATCGCCCACCACGGGGCCGTGCTCAGCGGACACGGGGCCGTGGTCAACTATAAGATTCGCAGAATCCAGGCAAATCTTGATAGTACAGATATGCTTCTGCACACGGGGGCGTGCCCAGCGGACACGGGGGCGTGGTCAACTAATGCAGACAAACTGCAATTATTGAAGACAGAGAAGAGGATGGACACGGGGCCGTGCCCACTGGACACGGGGCCGTGCCCGAGCTACTGTTCAGGCTATAAATAGGGGTGCTTGGCTCATTTGTAAACCATCCCTTGGCACACCACCTCTCTCACACTTCACCCACCACCACCATAACACCATCATCTATCACCATCATCCATTGTCCATCATAGAGTGTGTGAGTCGTCCCGGGATCCAAGATTGATCGTAAGAGTTCTTGACAATCAAAGGCCATGTTTGCCTAAGTCTCTTACATCACTTGGTGAAGACAAGTGTCTAGTGTAATACTTTTTATTTTTAATCTTTTCGCACTTTTTAGTTGGTTATGTATTAATGACTTTAATAACTAGTTTCTTATGTTGAAGGTGATTCTTCCTTATCGTTTGTCCGTGGTGTCTTGGCATTATTTTACTGTCTATATAAAATAAAAGATTTTTACCATTCATATCTCCACGGTCTATATGGAGGTATGTTGGCTACCTGGTCGGGGGTTAAGGTAACGGTTTGGTAAGAGTCTTGCCTTGTTCAGTGTATAGATCCTGCAAGGACCTGGGTCAAATTTAGTAGGACCTTCTTCAATACTCACCGGTATTGGATGGCGGGGGTCCAAATTCTTTGATCCCCTCATATGTAAGCTACTATTAATACTTTAACCCGACTACTTAGGACTGTATCCCTGCTGACTCAGACTACTTAGCCGAGGGTAACGTCACCTTCAAAAGAGGGGCCTACCATAATATGCATTAGTAACTTAATTAATTATCTTTCAATAATCCGACCCTTTAGGATTGTATCATTGCTGACTCAAACTACTGGGTTGAGGGTAACGTCACCTTCAAAAGAGGGGCCTACTACAATAACTAAGATAATCTCTTAAAAAGTGCAAAAGTGCGGAAATAATCAAAGGTTACATTAAACACGAGTCGGAGCCAAGTGATTCATCTTGTCTATCTGTTTTAATTTTTATTTTTATTTTTCAGCATTTTAGTTAGTTTTATTTTTCTAGTTTAAAAAAAAAAACCTTTTTCTAACTTTTTGATTTGATTAGACGTTGAGGATAAACCGGTACTAAAAGCTCTTGTGTCCTTGGACGACCTCGGTATCTTGCCAACACTATACTACGCTCACGATGGGTGCACTTGCCCATATGTGTGTTTAGTGTTAGTAAAATATCGTGTTTTATAAATTTAAAACTTGGCTAAAAAGTGTTAAAAAGGGGCTTAAAATATACATTAAAAACTAACGACACTTCACACGCATCATATATGTTTCGAGTATATGGTTCGGTAACCGGGTGTTTAGTTTCGAGTAATCGGGTCGGGTATCACCTAATCCCATAGACGTCCCATTCCTACAAAATATTTTTTCCCAGTCTCATACCCGATCCCATACCCATCGAATATCAGGTATACCCGTCGAGCTGTTTTTTTTTTTTTTTTTTTTTTTTTCATCCCTACATCCAACATATGCCATGTTCTTTAAATTTTCCTCTCTTCTAAAAAGTAAGGGTGGGCCTCAAGCTTTCATTCTACCGGCTTTTTCGACTCTTGAGTCTTGATCATCTATCTGCTTTAATTTCATGTCACCTTGCAGCTTATGGAAAGTCAAATAAAAACATGTGATATGTTGTATCATTAATGATGCATTTTATCGACCACTACATTATATAACATAGCCACTAAAATTTCTCACTGAATTCCAGAATATATATATATATATGTTTCTCACTGGGAAGTTGCATGCAATAAACACAATTACATTTTTGTTACAATTTAGTTGATGTCACACCAAAAATATTAATAATTAGGACACACAAGTCTAATAAACATATGTAGATATAATAAGGCTATTAGATCATAGAATCCAAGGCCATGATGGTGCTTAGATTCATCGGATGCATGTACTTCTCGGAACCAGAATAAATTGTTTCAACAATGATCTTGTTTGCGCGTTCGGTTGGATGGAATGGATCCCAAAATACATATATCTCCCTATCGTCACAAAGATTTGATGTCGGGTTACAAACGCCAACTCCATTATACGGTCCTTGTCCGCAACATGCAACTTTTGATGTTATAAAACCTATATTAAATAACCAACAATGTTAAATTCTAAAATATGCAATATGGTAACTTTTTTTAATGGATTCTATGACTGTATAGTAGAAATAAGGCTATTGGTAAGTCATGCATGTTTGCCACTCACCAAAGGCTTGAGGGTTACTGATAAAGTCATTTTGCATTAGCATTGCATTGACCGCGACAAAGTAGTCTGATCCAAGCTCCTGGTTGAGGCTCTGGATCATTTGCACGAGTTGGGGGTTGTACAAAGCCGCAGCCTGTTGTGGCTCATTTGCACATTCACCATTTGCACCCGCGAGGGCTAACTGGGATGGAACACAACCTAACGGACCAGATCCTGTTACTAGAACCCGTCTAGCTCCCAAATTATATAAATTCTACAATGAATCTTGTCATTAGTTATTAATTTTGCATACTTATGAATATTTAATTTAAATAGTTAAATAGAGTGCAATATAGGGAATGTTTTGACGTGTGTTTTTTTTTTTTTAATTATATGATCATGTGTAGTAAAATGGGTTTTAAAAATTTGAGTTTCAATGTGATCATTTTAGAAGTTGTAATAATCACATGCTATAATGTTTTTGTAGTTTACAAATTCTAATTGCATTGGCCATGTTTGAAAAATATGGTATTGGTCAAAGCATATAGTGTCGAAAACACCCCATAGGGGATCACGAGGCACAAAGAATGACACATGACATGTTCTCGTTAGATTGAATTATTTAAAAACTTAACAATCAATCACCATTTTGGTTAGTTTATTGGTCTAACACGACTATTTTCATGATTTTCCCCTTTCATAATCAAGTGAAGAATATGACCCCGGACAAACTTATATAATTTTTTTTTACCATAAGGATCTTGCGGTATTCTGAAATAATATATTTAGTAAACTGAGGAACGGTGTATTGTAGCCTTCTTGCAGTAACCGGGGCCAAGAAATAATTGTTAACATAGTCGTTGCCTCCTAGTGTGATTAAAACCAGAGCCTGGTTCACGAGCCGTTGGGTCTGGTCTGGTCCGATCAATGCACTCACTTTAGATTGGTACTCTTGAAAATTTTCTAGTTGTTGACCTATCCTTATAATACTTGCCTGCCCAAAACAGTTCATAAAAATACTTCACATTATCAAGTGAATGCATTAAATAAAAGTTATATATAGTAAAGGTGCAAGCAAATATATCATTTTTATCTAATTTTTATGAGGAAATATCAAATTTGGCAACATTCAAATATTGAGTCATGTACAACACTTACAAACTGAATTCCGGTGTCGTTGAGTATACCGATCCCGGCTGACGCAAAGTTTGCACCGACCAATAGTTTGTCGCCGGTCAATTCCGGGCTCAAGTATGGCAAAGTGGGCTCTGCCCCGAGCTTTTGACCTATGTACACCAAACTTGCACTTGTTTACATTACATATATAGTATGGCCAACAATGTTTGATGTCCTAATAGGTATCACTACTTTATTGTACAGAAAAAATAAACTTTTGGAAAAGTTGTGTTTTTTAAAACCATTTTGGACTTCTGGCTTGATTATAGTGTAGTCGCACTTGGGAGGTACACAAAGTCGCATTTCCCAAGTGCGACTACACGAAACCAAAAATACACTAAAAGTCCAAAATGGTTTTGAGAAACGAGTCACGTAAACATATATATTATATAATGTGACAAGATATATACAACTATACTATAAAATATAAATGGAAAATCCTGAAAATCTATTTTTTTTTTCAAAATGGCATTGACTTTTTGCCCTTAAAATGCTATATGTCCAAAAAGAAAGAATCAGAAAATGATTTGGAACCAATTTTAGCAAGCACAAAAGTATATCAAGACAATGTGTCAACAAAACAAACCAATAATAGCATAACACGTGTAAAAATATAAATAGCTTACTGATAAGGTCGGGTATGTTAAATCCATTGGAGAAGCGGCCAGTGGGTCGATGGGTTGGGTAATCAATGCCATACGGTGGAGAGTCAGCTCGGGCATCAGTGATAAGGTAATTATTGTTGCCATTGTCAACCAATGAGTCACCAAACACGAAGAAAGCACGAGTTCCATGAGCTTTTGGCATGGCTACAAGTAGTAGAGCCGTTAAGACCACAGCTAGCGGCAGATGGGTGGTGGCGGCGGTCACGAAGGAGGAGTATTTAGCCATGTTTTGGTGGTGAAGATGTATGGTGGTGTTTTATACAAGGGTTGCATGCATGTAGGTCCTTGTTTAATTAGTTGTGAAGTCTAATAAATATGATATGAAAACGAAAACTTAAAGATATATAATATTAAAATTGCAGCGTCTTAATGCGGCCAATTGAATATGCTGAAAGTGGATGAAAATGGCTATATATATCTTTATACCCATTACATAAAGGAAAAAACTCGTCAATTTTAACTATAAAGGATAGCGTCTGAAAATATGTATAAAAATAAAAGACAATCCTATAAATTCACTCTTTAAAATATTCATATGTATATTTTTTAATAATACATAGAAAGAAAGACATAATGCGTTTTCAATAACGAAAATAGTAAACACTATTACAAGTATAGGTAGAATTCCATAGTATTACATTTTTAGTTATAACTATACGATTGCTCAAAGCCTCAAACTTTAATGACACCTTCTTTTTCGGCTATTGAATATCGGAATACCTCATTTTATTAATTTTTTTTTAAAACCCATTTTTTTTTCTTGTAGTTAACTTTAACTTGTAAATAAAAATTCTAAAACTTTAAACATGTAATTTAACTTGATATAATCAATAATTTCGTCTTAAAAGCTTATGAAAATTGTTTTAGTAAATAAACCATGTTTTCTTGTGTGTTTGTGCTTGTGCGTGTTAGAACCAACAATTCTTTGAAAATACTTTTTAAAAAATGCATTGGATGTGCTTAATAAAAGATATTTTTATGTGATGGTATTTTCGTAACTAAGTATTCACTGGCAAATAGACTATCTATATTTGTATAGTGCATAGAGTGGTAAATACGTGTTATTCAATTAATTAAGAAAATATCACCACGTCCACATAGAATTTAACGGGTGCATACATTTGTGTTTACTTGTATATGAACCGATTGATGAATACAACCTGTTTTAATTTTCGTTAATTATGTAAGTATCACCGTGGTGTTTTTTTTTTTCTTCAAGTAGACCCGTCGACTACAATATGATTCTCACTTTTGAAATGATAATTAATTGTTATCGATTTTGAATGAAAAAATAAAATAAAATTTAACCTAGAAAACTAAACGTCTTTAATAAGAAAACATATTACTATAAGATATTGGTTTAACACACCACCTCAAGCTAAAGAGAGCATCATAAAATATCTGCAATCTAATCACAGACATAACTAGAGTAGAAACTCTATAAAATAATACACTTGGGACCATCAAAATTTATTAATTAAAAGAGTTATTAATTAATCGATAAATTAATAATTATTAATTTATATATTAATTAATATTTTATTAATTTATAGTAGAATACTTAGTTTACAAACACCTTTCAAACTTCCACTTAATTATTGTATACAATGCATGTATATCAAATGAACGGCCCAATTTGAAAGAAACCTTCAATCTCTCACCTTATTATGCTTCTTGTGTTCAATGTATCACTTTATGGACATTAAAAATATTTTCTATATAAATACAAGATCAAAATAGGTTAACACAAACAAATCATACACACAACATGGCTAAGGAAAATTAGAGACGAGATTCAAGGGGAAATTGATTTCAACAAAAAACAAAAGACAATTGAGTCATTTTTCAAGAAACCTTTATAAATCATTCATGTAATATGCTATTTATAAGGAATTATTAATTTATATTTTATATGGGTCTAAAGAAATTATCAAAAATGTATTATCTTATAATTTTAGCGAATTATTAATTTAGCACCCTATCCCCGAGTCGGGACCGGCAAAAAATATTATCTTAGAGAGTTTATTAAATAATCGAGTATTAATTTATCGAGTTTCTACTGTAATTAGAACTTTAAAACCCTTACTAGCAACATTTTCTTAAATTAAATGAAAATCAATTTCAGGCTTTCAGCGTAGCAAAGAAGACTGGTTGTTTTGTCAATTTGCACACACAAGTTGTCATGCAAATTAAAGGATTGAAGATGAAGGTAGACAACGGTGTTGTATTGTTACATTTTGGGTTTAGCCCTACTGTATTGTATCATATAAATATTCATGCATAGATATTGATAGATGTATCTTGTGTCAGCCCAAGGCCCATTCCTGTTTGGTTCGATGCTACATGTCATTGGTCACAAGTAGACCTTGCAATGGTTGGGTTGGGTTGGGTATGTCTGCACATTCATTTTCATATGGTTGTGAACTATGACCCATCACCTAGTGATGCACAAAAAACTCGAACCCGAAAAAAACCCCGGAACCGGGTATTATAAAACCCGGGGTTTTTTATACCCGGACCGACCATACCCGTAGTAGGGTAGGGACCGGGTATGCTTAGCTGATCTAAAACCCGAACCCGGAACCGGGTTTTTTTTTTATACCTGGTTTATACCCAGTTTTTCGAAGGACCCGGTTTTATAAATACCCGGAACCGGTTTTTATAAATACCCGGTGTTTGTCGAATGCAAATTTGTTTGTTTTCATATGCAAAACCAATTTCAAATTGGTTACTGAATCTATTTAATTTTCATATGATCATTGGACCCCTCTTAGGCTTTGGAAGGATAGCAAGTCCAATGGTCAATTATCAAAAAGTTTATCGTTAGAGATTCATTAAGGAAAACAAAAAATTTGGAATACTTAAAAATAGAAATTAATTAGTTACATACGAGAATTGAGGAACAATTACATAGGGCTGCACGTAGTATGTTTATATTACAGTTTTGAATCTAAGTTTAACAAATTTAGCATGATTATGTTGAATACCCAGTCGGGTTGTTTTAATACCCGATGTTGGTTTTTTCCCAACCCGATGCATACCCCAAGTAACCCTACCTGAACCCGAAAATAGGGTATTATAATGCCTGGGTTTTAGAAAACCCGACCCGGACCCTACCCGAACCTGGGTATATAGGGTATACATTTTTGGTATAAAACCTGGACCCATACCCGTTTTTTTCAAAAAAAAACCCGATTTTGTAAAACCCGATCCTAAACCCGGTACTATACCCGGAAGGCCGGAACCAGTTTTTCAAAAAACCCAATTTGTGCACCACTGCCATCACCCATGCATGGGTTCCGTGATCTTTTGTGGACTGCTGGAGGAAGTTCACAAGGTTGGTTTCTTGAAGAAAAACCAGCCAAATCTCTCTGGAGGCCCATATATAAATAAAAGATACTGCCAATTGGGCTTGTAACATGTCACAATGTCATATTCAGTAATTTTGATGAGCTTGCTTGACAGCTTGTTATATAATAACGAAAGAATTAATTTCATTTGCTTGTCAATCGGTAGATGTTTGAGGTTTGAAAAGTGACAATAGTTTTTCACAAGGAAAACCAGAGATTTGAGCACGGGAGTTCAGATGTGGACGTGGCATTGGAGAGAAAATGGGTGTGAAAATCTGATGTGACAGCTGACGTGATGACGATGTGTTTGTAGGCATTTGAGAGGAGATGCGTTGGATACGCTTTAACCTATGTGAACGATTTGGTACTTGTAGGGGTGTTCATGAATCATGAATAAGAAATTAATAACCGAGTAAAATGCACGGATAGTCCCTGTAGTTTTGCAAAATAACACATATAGTCCCCAACTTTTGGAAATTACACTGGTGCTCCCTGTGGTTTGACAGTTTGTTACTCGGATAGTCCCTGGAGTGGATGACGGTTAGTTTTCTCCGTTAAGTGGATATGAAATGACAAATTTACCCTTCAGTTTCCCTAAATTATAAAAACAAAACAACTCCACCCCAATTTCACCCAAATCAAACAAACCCCAAAACAAAGCATACACTATTTAACCAAAATATCCAGATTACCGAGATGTAGAAACCTTCGAGACGTCATATTCACCACAAGATCACCTTCATCGAACCGTCAATTCATAAAATTAACCGCCAGAATTGACCCTCCGTACAGTCGCCGGAGATCATTGATCGGCAGTCAGGTTCGGTACAAATGGGAGAACAACAACAACAATAATAATAATAATAATAATAATAACAGTAAAACGACGTCGTCGTTTGTAACAAGGAGGATCAAGGCGGAAGTTAACTGCCCTAATTGTAGCAAAACCAAAAGATCAGGTTTTTTCCGATGATTGCCACGTCATCCCGCCACCAGTAAGTTCTAATTTTGTTCCCGGCGGTAGGAACTGAAAATCAAGCGGTGGAGATTGCCATCGTCGCTAGGTATAGTATACTCTTTTATTTTCGTTTTTCTTCAGAATAATAAAGAGTAAAATGCAAAAGAGGATTGTTTTGGGGAGTGGTGGAAGGGGATGGCGGCGGTGGTGGGGAGTGGTGACAGAGGCGGTGGTGGTGATGACGATGGTGGGGAGTGGTAATAGAGGCGGTGGTGGTGGTTAATGGTGGGGGAAATAGAGAGATAGGTTGGGGTGGGTTGGGTTGTTTTGTTTTTATAATTTGAAGATGAAGGGTAAGTTTGTCATTTTACATCCTCTTAACGGAGAAAACTAACGGTCATCCACTCCAGGGACTATCCGAGTAACAAACTGTCAAACCACAGGGAGCACCGGTGTAATTTCCAAAAGTTGGGGACTATAGATGTTATTTTGCAAAACCACAGGGACTATCCGTGCATTTTACTCTTAATAACCTAAACCAATATTTTTTTGACCGCAAACCTAAACCAAAAACACTAGTAAACCGGTTATATTCATGGTCTAGTTATTCGGTTAACCAATAACGATTTCTCGTTATTTAAATAAATTTTTACAACTAAAAAATTGATAATCTTGTAGATAAAATGATAATAAACATTAAAAGAGAAAGGGAAATCATTTAACATATCTCAGTCTAACTATATAAAAAAATATTTATGGCAGATGTAAGTTATCCTCATAACATGTGCAGAAACAAGATCGCACAAATAAACAAAAGGAGACCCTGAAAATATATTTATTTTGTATTACTAAACAGATAAAGACACCAAGAAAGACCATGATTGTTGGAAACTCACAAGACATCATAATACTAGACTAATAATACATAAATAATAGTGTGATAAATTATGGAGTGTAAGCCAAAATCACTCTACCTGTTATCAACTCTAGCACAAATTCATCCACAAGTTGTTCAACCAGCTTCACTTCTATTTCCTTTTTTATATCTTCAATTGACAATTTCACATGCTCCATCCAAATCTGACCTGTAACTTCTTTTCTCGCCACCATCTCCACCGCCAGGGTGGCGTTTCCGCTTCCATCTTTGTCTTCATCACCGCCATCTTCATCCCAAACACACCTTCCATCCCCAGATATCCATTCCTTCATCTGGCCCCACACACGCTCCATCGGCACCTTTCCCACGTGTTTACAGGTCCCACTTGATAAGGTCAACGCCTCATTCACACAGTCGAAAACAAGCTTTTGGAATGATCTTCGGTGTCTTTGTTTGGAGTGTGGTTCCTTATCGGATAGGTTCATGTACTTGTCTCTCAAAGATGGGTCCAGAGGGCTTTCGGGTGAATGCCACCTGGCGATAACTGAATCTGACTGGACCCCACCACTGATTCCGGCTGCTGATAGTAGTGTCCGAACATACATGAAACACTCTTGTTCTTCTTCCTCTGGGCTCAGGGGTTTTGTCAAGGTTTTACCTGGAACAGGAGTGACGGCCCCCACGGCAGAATAGTCACATGATAGCGTTCGGGAAATGGATCCAATTGGCGGTGATTTATCGATCAGATTGTATTTATTAGGATCTATCCCTGTTATCGCAACATGAAATATTTGGTGCATGTTAGAAAAAATGCAAGTAAGGAATTAGAAAAGAAATTAAATCTGTAAATTAAAATTAATTACCGATTCTATTCAGTTTAGCGGGGGAAGAATAGCCTGATTTATGATTATCATCTTCAAACTGTGATTCCAAAACCGAAACAGGGCTTGGCTGGTCCGGGTTCTCATTTGCATTTCCAGAACCCTGCAAAACAACCAATTACACACATTTGAGACTGCAGTTCCAAAAAGTCAAAAACACTAGTTAGAAATATTAGTTTAACTTTGAGTAAAATGCCATTTTCGTCCTTGAGGTTTGGCAGTTTTGCGACTTTTGTCCAAAGGCTTGTTTTTCCGTATTTGGATCCAAAAGGCTTGAAATCTTGTCATTTTCATCCGGCTCGTTAACTCCATCCATTTTTCTCTGTTAAGTTGGGGGTATTTACGTCTTTTTTGTTAACTTAAAGGTCAATTCGGTCTTTTTCACTTTATGTACAAGCATTTAGCTTGATGTACAAGTATTCAAAAGACCGAATTGTTCTTTAAGTTTACAAAAAAGACGAAAATACCCCCTGACTTAACATAGAAAAATGGTTGGAGTTGACGAGCTGGATGAAAATGTCAAGATTTCAAACCTTTTGGATCCAAAGGCGGAAAAACAAACCTTTGGACGAAAATCGCAAAACTGGCCAAACCTCAGGGACGAAGATGACATTTTACCCTTTAACTTATAGTTGACTTAAAGCAGACTGCATACCTCAGGTAGATCTTTAATCACTATGCCATTAACGCACTGAGATCCATCATCACCAATGTTTCTTGAAGATTGATGAACGTCATCATCAGACTTTTGGGATTTTTGCTTGCCGGATTTTCTACTCCCGGAAAAAAATAATCTTGAAACATTACCTTTGAACAACAATGATTTTTGACTTTTTTCCGAGGTCAAATCTTTAGTATCATCAATTTTGCCTTTCAAGAACTCGGTAGAAGATACCGGAACAGATTTTGACCTCACAAAATTTTTGGGACTACTATCAGCATCATTACCTTTATTTTTATTTAAATCAATACTGTTTTTACGTTTTTCCTCTGATTCTACCGATTTTTTCAAGTCAGAAAGGGCGAGCATTTCTCCTAATGTACTGGAGTTTCTTCTTACATGTCGTTGTTCTTGAACGCCCCCGTTTAACGACATCATTGCCCATCTTTCGGAAAGACGTTTTTTTGCCTCCCTGCAAACAGACGATTCTGGAGAACAAGATGCACGACTGAACGAGGAAGAAGAATACGGGCTGCCGAAACGGTTGATATACTCCCAAGAGTGTCGTGAAGTTGGTGACATCACCTCTGAATCACTCAGATTCCCTGCTGCGTAATAAACTTCAGATTTACTGAACGAACTCTCGTCACCGATATAACCGTTGGAAAAAACAGAAGAAAGAAGGGTTTCGTCTCTTCTATGACCAGTTGAACTTTCGGGTATGCTAGGTGTCCACTCTTTTGGTTCACTGTCTTCTAAATCTCCGTAAAATCCATCATCATTCGATGTTTTTAACGATGGAGACGAAGAAACGGTTCTCGTCTCAAGTGGCCTTCCAAAGTCGGGTTTCAGCACCACGATACGAGTTGGCTGATTAGGGGGCCCACTAAATCTATCCCAAACCGTTTCATTCGTTTGTTTTCTGTATTCTGTTCCTGAACAAGGTAACGTATGACCGTCTACCAACTTAGAAGGTTGAAGAATCGTGATGCGTTTCGAGTCCGGACGTGGGGGTAATGACTGCAAATTGTGATGTTGAGAGAATAAAGAATCAGGTTCTTGAAGAAACTCGAGGAATAAATCTTTATTGGAACTTAAAACCTCTAACGCATCTTGAAACTGTTTAGATTGTCGGAGTTTCTCATCCATAGATAAACGTTTCGCTTCCATGAACTTTTCACGAATGAGAGCCATATCTTTCTCATTTTTGCTTTCTTTATATTTACTACCCTTTTGTGGCGAACCACCATATGTGTTACATGATTGCTTGCATATTTTAGGAACATCTTTGCACTGATGAACATCACCGTCTAATGATCCAGAATGGGTTCTTGATCTTGATCCTCTTACATTGCTTCTGCACGAAGCTGAACTAAGTTGATCGCGTTGTGGAAGATCATCAAGCCCCATTAACTTAGCAACCAAACTAGGTGGACCTTTCTTGGGGACCTCTTCTTTAGACATTTCTTGCGCCATAAGCATCTTTATAGGCGTCCCCTTTGGCTTCCTGTTTGACGGAGGTTTTCCAAACTCAGACACCATCTGCATATCCCAACAGAAATCACAGATATCAAACGCGATCCGACAAAAGTTTTCCACACGTAGAAAATGCACAATTCAAAGTAATTACCACTTTATCAGCTACGCAAGACCTTGACACATCTGATTCGCTCCTAGACACCAGATAACCTGTTCAATAAAAAAAATGTAAGTATTTCCAATGTAAATCGACGAAAGAATACACCAAATAAAAAGGTCAAACAACCTTCATAATGTGGCTTTTCGGTGAGCAATCTGTTTCCGCCTACACTCGTATTCAAATCGAAAACATTCACCATTCTTCCCAAGCATCCTGAAACAGGTCTCTCCAAATTCCTAATTCTCTCATTCTGATTCCTACTCATTTCAACAACACCTGCTTCTGCAAATCTTACACATTGTAATTATTAATTAATTAACTGTAGTAACTAATGAATACTATTACTACTATTAAATATCAAATTCCATAAAATTAAATAAACTTCCACACTAAAAATCAATAATTACACAGCATAAAACCCTAATTTGACAACAAATGATTTAAACTTCAGAGTCACAAGCTAAAAAAACAAAACGACGACGTTCTGATATCAATAACAGTCTATGAAAAGTTGAAAACTCACTAGAAGTTAGAACACACACAGTAATTAACTAACTACAGAAGAAATAAAAATAAAAAAAGGAATAGATTCGGTGAGTACCTGAAAAAGCGAGATCAAATCAGGTGGTAAAAAGGCACAATGAGTAATATTAAAAGGGAGGTTTAGAGAGAGAAAGTGGAGACAGAGTGAGATCAAAGGCTAATGAGGCTGAATTGTTGCCGGAATCTGTCATTCCGGAGGCAAAATGTGGCCGGAGATCCGGTGGTTTTTTAGTTGGACGAGTTCCGATAGGGTCCAGTTGTGTTTTGTTATGGCGGTTTAGTTGGTACAGAAGAGAGAGGAGAAAAGGAATAAAACCAGAGAACAGAGAAAGAGATGGGAAACTGGTATGAAACGGATACGGTGATACTCTGGTTTTTTTCTTTTCATTTTTGGTCCTTGTAGTTTCTTTTAGCTTCATAAGGCTATGAGGTGTGGATGGAGCCCCATGGGGCTTTATCAAGTCCACATAGGATCCACGTCAGTCATGGAGTCCCCCTTTAATTTGGAGGGTGTAGATGGAGCTCCTATTAAACAAAATTAAAAAAAAAAATTGATTGGTCCAAATTGAAGGTTTAGGCGCTATAGAGTGTTACCATGATGGAGCCCCCACATGGAGGGTGTGGTGATGGATGGTGACGTGGCGGGGATGGAGCCCCATGGAGCCCCTACACCTCATAGCCTAAAGAGTAAACTTTTATTTTGCTTCTAGTGGTTTGGTCGTTTTAATGATTTTACTCCAATCTTTTAAAAATAGTCATTTTACTCTCTAATGTTTCGGTTTTGTCGCCAATTTGCTCTACACCTCTAACTCCATCCAAAATATTTGTTAGCTAAAATGGTATTTTGGTAATTTTATGGATAAAGTAAGGATAATTTGGTAATTTTACATTTAAAGATATTATATAAAATATACATACAACAACTACACACACACACTCTCTCTCTTTATCTCTTCTTTTTTCTCTCTCTCTTTCACACACACACACACACACACACAAAAAAAACCCCATACCCAAAAACACCAGCTACCAACGTCACCTGCCACCGCATCAACCACCACCAACCGAAATACCTTAGAACCCCCATAAAATGTAAACATCAGCCACCCCCAACCATGACCATCACCACCAGCCACCGTCGAACCACACCAGCCACCGTCGTACCCCACCACCAACAACAATATCTTCCCTAACCTAAACCCCCAACCACCTCCATCTTCCCTAACATCTTCCCTAACCTAAACCCCCAATCCCATACCGTCGTCTGAACCCTAAATCACCACCAGCCATGACCACCACAACTCTGAACCCTAATTTCATGTATAGCCACCACAAATCTGTACAGATCATATCTAAATTCGAACAGAGATGAGGAGATCCTATCTAAAATCAAACAGAGAGATGAAGAGATCTGTGTAAATCACAACCCCAACCATCGTTGGTTGGAGTCGCTGGTGGCGAGGTGACGGTGAGTGGTGGCAGAAGTTGGTTGTGGTTGACTGCTACATGCGATGATGGGTGGGCGGCGGTTGTGGTTATTGGTTTAAGGTTGAATATGAAGATGGTGGGTTCCGATTTATGATTGGGTTCGTTTGTATTCCAATTTGGGGTTGGGTACTAATTTGGGTTGGATACTAATTTGGTATTCGGGGTGTTGTTTTTGTTTGCTGATGTGTAGGGGTGGGTTCAGATGGCCGATTGTTTGTGGTGGTGGCCGGCAGGTGGTGGATATCTAGTAGCGGTGGTGGTGGTGGTCGGCAGGTGGTAGTTGTAGGTGGTGAGGTGGTGCTTATCTTTTACTGTAAATGTTAATAAATAGAAAAGATGTTAAAATTATATGGGATGGGAAAAGACTAAAATGCCCCTCATGTGAGGGGCATGTGACAAGGATTTAACAGTTGAATTGGATGGCGTTATGGGCGGGGAGTGAAATAGAGATAAGCTTGATAGATCAGGGAGTAAAATAGTTATTTTTGAAGGATTGGGGCAAAACCGTTAAAACGACCAAACCACAGGGAGCAAAACAGAAGTTTACTCCTTCATAAATGTGTTGTTGTGTATTATATTATCTACGTTACCATGTCGGGAAGATGTGGCGTTTAATGAGGTGTTAGTGTAGGGTTCTTCATCGAGCCAAAGTCGAATAAGCGCCTTTCAATCAGAGTATTTTTCGAACGAACGTCGAGCGAGTATCGAGCGTCACATAACAAATAGAAAAGTGACGATGAGGTTGTTAGTTTTTAGAGTAAGGTGCAGATTTCGTCCTTAAGGATTCGTCCAATTAGAACACATGTATAAATTTACGAACTAACAAGGAATAAAAAAAAACACTCAACTGGTTCTACCGAGATCATCTGAGCGAAAATATGATCGTCGGTCAACTGAAGTAGACGTTTAATCTATGAGAAGTTTGAAATCAAATGAACCGATTGAAGCAAAACCTTAGGGAGTTGGCGTCTTGGCGACGGAGAATTTGAATTATGATGGTTGATGCAGGGTTTTAATTAGGATTATGTACCTCTGAAGGGTTGACACCTGAGTATCAATCGACGCTTCACATTTCGGTATTTTGACTCAAATACTCTAGATTACTAGACAATGGACTATTCGCATTCGGATTAAAGGATATTTTGGATATATATTTGTATGTGGGCGGTTCACTGAAGTTTTAAAAGGCGATACATGCGGTGTGTCTTACAATGTTATGGTGTGTTTGGAAGACCATAAATAACATGGTTTTTAACCAAATACAGTGCTCGTTACAAAAGACAGTGGGTGAAATTAAAACACTTATCTACCTTTGGATTAAAGCTCGATCAAAGCAGGAAAATTTGGACTGGGGTATATGGAGTGCTTTTAAACTGGACAAAGTGGGTTGGTAGTGTTTGATTTTTGTTCTCTACTTTGAGACTGTATTTTTTTTCTTATTTCTCTTGGTTTTGGCTAGATTGCCTTCTGTACTGGTGTTAGCTAGCAACTTTTGCTAGTGGTTACTTTGTGAGGAGTGAATAAAATTCATTTGTTGGCCGTTAAAAAAAAATACATTAGAAACATGAGTCAGAAGAGCAGAATAAATGGTAAGATTCATTAAATGTTGATCAGTTCTGTATAAACAGAATGGAAAACATGAATAACATGCCTGTTATAGCAGACAGGCCAACAGAGAATCCAGTCAGAGATGCAGCCATTGAGTTCGACATTCTTATCAGGATGATCTGGTTCCTCCTTAGGGTGTAAGATTATGATGGTGATGAAGTCGAAACTAGGGAGGTTTCGACTAGGGAGAGAGAGCCGTTAATGATGTTATGACTATTGGGTTTGTATATTTGTCTAACCCTTTATCTCTCTAATAATCTCCTTATATATACACCCAAGAGGAAACCCAATTAGTTAATAAGGATAATATGGTTCATCAACAATTACCAACTAATTATTAATAGGTTATTAATATATTTTGATCTATATAATATAATGATTATAATGGCTACAAGATTAGATATTACAATAATAATATATTAAATCTTACATTCTCCCACTTAGCCGAGTAATCATTTATCTTGAGTATTAGATGAGCCTGACCAGGAGTTAATACCCATTTTAGCTTTAAACCAAGAACTATAGCAGAGAAATACAGTCGTTGAATCATCATTCGACTCAGGACCCCCATTAGTCATACTATAGCCTCAATTTAAAACCTAACAGTTACGATCAAAATACGCATAAGCCCTTTAGCGTCTGATTTGTATTTATATTTGTCTATATGTCATTACACCGACATAATATATGTTAGAGACATACAAAATCAAATCGAGGAAATTTCATTAATTAAAAGATAAGCTAGTACAATATGCCATTAAATAAGGTCTTTAGTAAGTCCCATATTCGATACATGTTCTTCGAAAACTTTAGGTGGGAGACCTTTAGTCATCGGATCCGCAAGCATATCTTTAATACTAATATACTCAATACAAAGATTCTTTTTCCTCAACTCGTTCACATACGAACAGATATTTTGTATCGAGATATAAACCAGCTCCAATCGAACTGTTACTGTTCGAGAAACTAACGGCAGCTGAGTTATCACAGTAAAGCTTCAATGGTCTAGAAATGGAATTAATGATTTTGATCCAGTAATCAGATGTCTAAGCAACATTCCATGACAGGTTGCGTTATAAACAGTAATGTATTCTGCCATCATTGTGGAAGTTGTGGTTAACTGTTGTTTTTGACTCTTCCATGAGATAGATCCGCCTGCTAACAAAAAGATATAGCCCGAAGTGGATTTCTTGTCATCTTTGCATTTAGTAAAGTCAGAATCAGAATAACCTACCA
The DNA here is from genome assembly GCA_030545235.1 of Helianthus tuberosus. Classification (NCBI taxonomy): domain Eukaryota; kingdom Viridiplantae; phylum Streptophyta; class Magnoliopsida; order Asterales; family Asteraceae; genus Helianthus; species Helianthus tuberosus. The sequence continues at coordinate 23,927,092 of CM060384.1, read as the reverse complement.
CTTCTAAATGAGCACTTCTTCTATAAGTCAGTTTATAGTCTTTCGTCCCTTGCAGATATCTAAGGACCTTCTTAGCTGCTTTCCAGTGATCTAGGCCAGGATTAGTCTGATAACGGCCTAGTATTCCAGCAATATAAGCGATATCTGGGCGAGTACAGACTTGAGCATACACCAGGCTCCCGACTACTGACGCGTAAGGTATCTGGCTCATTTGCACCTTTTCAACCTCTGTTGTCGGACACTGGAATGAACCGAAAACATTTCCCTTAACTACTGGAGCGACGGAGCGTTTGCACTATTGCATGTTGTAACGTGTAAGGACGCGATCTATGTAAGTCTTTTGAGACAATCCTAAGATCCCTTTGTGTCTATCTCGATGAATTTCGATGCCAATAACGTAAGAAGCATCTCCGAGATCCTTCATGTCGAAGTTATGCGAGAGTAACCGCTTCGACTCATGCAACATGTCTAAACTATTACTTGCCAATAGAATATCATCTACATAAAGGAAAAGTATAGTAAAGTTACTCCCACTCATCTTGAAGTAGGTGCATTGATCCACTTCATTCTTTATAAAACCTTGTCTCTTCATGAATTCAACAAACTTGAGATACCATTGACATGACGCTTGTTTTAACCCGTAAATGGATTTCTTCAACTTACAGACTAGATGCTCCTGACCTTAAGGTTTAAAGCCTTCAGGTTGTTTCATGTAAACATCTTCATCTAAGTCTCCATTAAGGAAAGCGGTTTTAACGTCCATCTAATGCAGCTCTAAATCAAAATGAGCTACTAGGTCCATAACGATCCTTAATGAATCTTTACGAGAGAGAGGTGAAAACGTCTCTTGATAGTCAATTCCCTCTTTCTGAATGTAGCTGTAACGCCTCGCTTTTCGCAGCTTTTCATTTTTAGTAAGATTGTATCGTAATTCTATTTTTCGGAAACTCTTTCCTTTGTAATCGTATCTCATCTTGAATTGTTGTAAATCCGAGACTTCGATCGAAATGAAATTGATCTTTATGTGGAATATACATTACTTATACATGTTTATACATCGATTCATACACACGTTTATTAACATAGTTCGTATCATAAATTAACTCGTAAAAAACTCTCGTGTAATCGTAATTCTTAAAGCATTTCATTCATACAAGATACTTGGTTATTCAATCGCGAAAATTATAGTCATTCGACGCTTCATTATAAATTTCACCCTTGTTATCTACTTTGTGACATTAAACTTTTATAAACTTGTTCTTTTTACCAAGTAAACACTAGCATATGATGTCCATACTTCAAAAATAGCATGCCACACCTTAATATATGTTAATTATATAATAAATGGCATCAAATAAACAAATATATATCAATTAACTAACAAAAATAAAATAAAATAAAAAGTGGGCAACCCTCCTTGGGTTGGGTTTAGTGGCTTGTTTCAAGGTTAATGACCCACTAATCTTGTTCAAAGCCCAACCCATGGAATCCCTAATCCCTTCCCTATATAATGAACACTTCCCCATCCTTTATCCCACTTTAATAAGCCTCCAAACACTTCAAAAACTCTCCCAAACTCAGCTGAGTTTCAGCAACATTTCAGAAAGTTTCAGCCATAAAAAGTGAGTTTTAACTCACTTCTACTTCAATTTTCTTCTCATTTCTTTCTTCAAAACACTTGGATAACATGTAGGAAGGTTCTCACAAGTTTGCTTAGGCAAAATAAGGTGAAACCTCACCATTTTTTATGTCCAAAGTGCACTTAAATTCTGCTCATTTTTATCTTCATGTTTTGGAAGAAAACTCATGTTTTCTTCATACATTCCTATGTCCTTATGCCACTAATCAAGACTATGATTATGTATGCTTAAAAACAAGGTTGTAACATACAAATTTAGAGGTTTTAATCCTCTAAACTTTCTGTTTTTAAAAGGGTTTTAACCCACAAGTGATGAACAAGTCTTGAACTTGAATATGTGTGATTATTTGGATAGCTTGGGCTATCCTACTTATAAATCCACACATCACTTGATGGTTTCCTTATTAGCTAGTGTGTATTTCATTTCCGCAATAATAATCCATTCATGACCATCCTTGTTGTCTCATGACTACTTGTGCATTGGTGAATACAAAAGAGGTTTTAAAATCGAAGATTTATCTTCCTACCTCTATGCATGACTTATATGATAATCTTGTTATACTTGATGGACTAAAACTTATGAAATATACTATATAGAATATATAATACTTATAATAACCGAACCTTTGATGATAACCTAATGGTTATTTGTCAAAATACTAAGTTACGTCATCTAAGAACTTAGTACTCGTTACGATTCTAATGGGTACTTTAACCCATGAAAACATTCCAACCCCTATGGGTTTCATAGTGTCAAAAACGAGTATTAGGTGCTAGATAGTTATTTTCTCATATACTTACTTTCGATATACTTTAAATTTTGAATTCCTAATCTCCTGTTATCTTCCAAATACTCATACACCTGCGTTTCCTCGTGTAGAAGGACTTGGTGTTTCATCCTCCAACAACCAACAAACTCCTCGTGGATTAACAAGTGGAAGCTTGCAAAACCATGAGAACACTTGACCCATTTTCATTTTAACACTTTTTGGGCGCAATATGTTAACCTTATAAAAAATCACAATACTTTATTCTTTATGCAAATGCACGAAAACAATCCAAAATACATGAATACTATGTTGTTATACTTGATGCATATACTTGGGTGATTCTTATGTGATACAATAGTCATTAGCTTATACGAGCCTCCATTTAACATGTATAGCGCTATAGGATTAACGCACCACACATGAATGAGAGGTCATGTTAAATTCCATTCTTTATTGCGTAAACAGAGGGTTGACTAGAAATATTGCATGACATGTTATATTGATCTTGAATAACCTAAGTTGCCATGTGGATTCGTTTTGAACTTTTATACTTATGCTTATACTTAAACTTGTGTACTCGCCAATACATTTTTGTGTTGAACTATATTTTGTTAACATGTTGCAGGTTGATGATGTTGAATATGACAAAATCTAGTAGGGGCGACACTAGAAACGCGCTTGAAATTACTAGATTTTGTACTCTAAATTGTTGAACTTGTTGTTTTGTTTTCGATGTTGTATTTGAATTTCATGTTGTACTTGGCAATTTTATTATGATATGAAATTAATTTTGAATTAAATAATGTCGCAATAGTGTTATGTGTGATGAGCAATCTATCTTCGTCCCACTCCGATGATTCCGCCATTGGTTGGGGTGTGACAGATTGGTATCAGAGCCATAACTATAGGGAATTAGGTAGAATTGCCATGTTAGACCTAGTCTATAGTAGGTACCTCATTTTTTACGATTCTTGTTACATGCTTAAAATGTTATTCTTCATACCTTGCTTCTTTCTCTTCTTTTTGGTCTTAATACTTACATAATGTCTTTCCTAAGACATTTTACACAATACACTTGAAGACTTGAAGACACTCGTAATACAAACGAGACGAGTTTACCAAAATAGGCGTGAAACCCACAATTTGGTAAACGACTCTCATTCCGCTTATTCTTTATTTTGCACGAAATTATACCATTAAGTTAGGAGTGAATCCACATCTTAATGATAAATTTCCAATTCAAACTCTAGTGGACTCTCGTCAAAGTGTTGAAATTTAATTTTGACCCGACGAGTACCAACCACATAAGGGTACAAAATCGTCAAGTTAGGGGTGAAACCCGCATCTTGTCGATTAAGTCTCATTCCTCGATTTTCAATCTCGCCAAAGTTTCGATTGTTTCGATCGATTAGAGACGTGTAGTAACTAGAAGGGTAAGATACCGTTAATCGCTTCTCGACGAGAGTATCTTACCTATAGGCCAAAGCACGTTTCTCTAATTTGAAAGGACTTTTGATTCACTTTGGAATAGTCGATGTTTCTAAACCCGAAACAATCCTATGTTTTATGAGCCTCTCTTTTTATGTTATCTCAATTTATATGTGATTTTATACTTATTACCTCGTTCATCTCGAAACCGTTACATGATTCGCACGTCTCTAGCAATAAAAAACAATAATAATTCTCGTGAACAAACTAAATTTATACTCTTTTTACGCATTCTTACGTGTTTATACTTGTTGAATACTTGTTAAATTCATGCTAATTATGTGAACCATACGTGATACACCATGATTACGTGCTTATACATGCAAAACTTATTTTGAAATTATGATCAGTCTCATCATTTCCTTATCTTTCGATTCTTAGATTTCGTCCAACGCTATGTCAAAGAAATTGTCGAAGAAGAACAAGTCAAAGAAGGAATCCACCCCTGACTCCAAATCGAAGAAAGATTCGACCTCCACCGCCAACTCCGACACGTTGTCGAAAAAGGACTGTATGAAATTCATGGCCAAACAGATGGCTAAATTCATACCAGACATCGTGAGCAAGCTTCAGCCTAACCCCGATTCTCCCCATGGTTCTGTCGATTCAAAGGTGGAAACCCCTAAATCGACATTCCAATTCAAACAATTCATGGCCTGTAAACCTCTGGAGTTTACTGGCAAGGATGGCACCACGGCCATGATGAATTGGTTCGACACGATCGAACTCACCTTCTTGCAAAGTGGGTGCCCCGATGACCTACGAACCTTGAATGCAACGGGGGTATTCCGTTTGAGAGCGCTCGAATGGTGGACCTCTGAGCGAAACAAAAGGGGGAATGATGTAGCCCACGCCTTACCTTGGGACGAGCTTAAGCAACTCATGAAGGACCAATTTTGCCCTCCTCATGAGCTCCAAAAGTTGGAGAACGAGTTTTGGCACTTGACGCAAATGGGGATGAGCGAATTATGATACTAATCAATAAGTCCTAATGTGATCTAAGGGCATGTTATGCTAAGGCAAGCATAAATAACGACCATTTTAATTATGAAGCTGTGATTGTAAGACCCTATTCACGATTTGACCCAAAACGACGCAGCGGAAAATGAACCGTAAAATTTCTTTCTTTTAACTACTCTAACATACTTAAATACCGTTTAGGTAAGCCCTTCTAACATAAATACATCATTCATCAGTTATTTAATGTAACTATGTTAACAAATGATTACAAACAACGTGACCGCTTTCCCGTACAATCCATGATCTTCAATTTGATCCTCGTTCACTTGTCCATCATGAATATCTGATTAACCTGCGGTCACCATATATAACCAACATGTTAGTACATGGTAACATCATATATAATTTAATACATATACTTAAAAGGCTATATCACATTCTAACTACGTATGGTATTCCATTGAAACATCCTCTCAATTTTATTTACTCGAGTCCGACATCAATTCCTCGAGAGTCCGGCGTTCCCATACCTGCACTACATTTATTTCATTCTCAATAGTAACATGGTTAGCAGTACGTAATCTCAAACATATTGAAAACCCACATTTTCAGATATACGTATACCAGTGATCTATAATCATTAGATTACAACACGTGTATACACTTTCACATATCTAAGTACATTCATACGTATCCCATTCAAATGTACGTACATACAAGTTCACACTACTTACACACGCTACAGTTCCATATCTACATACATATCTACATACAGGTCACATTCACTTATTTGTAAGTAGAGTCTTATCTACAATCATATCAACACAAATCAATGCAATTACAAACAAGCATAACCGACTAACTTCCAACAAACAAGATGAACATTCCATTAACATGATGAACATTCCATTAACACGATGAACATTCAGCAACATAATGAACATTCCATTAACGCGATGAACATTCAGCAACATAATGAACATTCCATTAACACGATGGACATTCAGCAACATAATGAACATTCCATTAACACGATGGACATTCAGCAACATAATGAACATTCCATTAACACGATGAACATTCAGCAGCATAATGAACATTCTATTAACACGATGAACATTCAGCAGCATAATGAGAATTCCGTTAACACGATGGACATTCAGCAGCATAATGAACATTCCATTAACACGATGGACATTCAGCAGCATAATGAACATTCCATTAACACGATGGACATTCAGCAGCCTAATGAACATTCCATTAACACGATGAACATTCAGCAACATAATGAACATTCCATTAACACGATGAACATTCAGCAACATAATGAACATTCTATTAACACGATGGACATTCAGCAACATAATGAACATTCCATTAACACGATGGACATTCAGCAACATAATGAACATTCGATTAACACGATGGACATTCAGCAACATAATGAACATTCGATTAACACGATGGACATTCAGCAACATAATGAACATTCCATTAATGCGATGAACATTCAGCAACATAATGAACATTCCATTAACGCGATGAACATTCAGCAACATAATGAACATTCTATTAACACGATGAACATTCAGCAACATAATGAACATTCCATTAACACGATGGACATTTAGCAACATAATGAACATTCCATTAACACGATGGACATTCAGCAACATACTGAACTTTCCATTAACACGATGGACATTCAGCAACATAATGAACATTCCATTAACACGATGGACATTCAGCAACTTAATGAACATTCCATTAACACGATGGACATTCAGCAACATAATGAACATTCCATTAACACAATGAACATTCAGCAACTTAATGCACATTCCATTAACCCGATGAACATTCAACAACATAATGAACATTCCATTAACACAATGAACATTCAGCAACATAATGAACATTCTATTAACACGATGAACATTCAGCAACATAATGAACATTCCATTAACACGATGAGACTATCATCTTAATTTACATTAAGGATAGACGAAGTTCATATGAACTTACCTTGGTACTTACCCTTATCCGTAACTTCTTACATGGTTCTCTATATATAACATACCAAACTTCATTTATAAATAAGAAATGATTCGGGAAATCACTTACCTTAAGCGTCCGTTTCGTACTTGCTTCCACGCATCCTTCCTGTTAGCCTTCCACGCTTCCACCCACCTTGACATGATCCTATACTTTCATGTCATTATGGTTACTGCATTATTAGCATACACACACATTCTAAATTACATTCATTTCACATTCATATTCTATATTGACCTTTACTAGTCAAATACCAACCACATAATGCATAAGATAACAATCACATCCTTTCATTCCGCATAATTCTTTATATCGTCACATATAACATTTATTGGTACAACATGTGCCTTGCGATTTCCCTAACATTATATTTGTGGCCAAATGCCTTGCCATGCTATTTATGCATAGTTGACTTTTAGAAAGTCAATTGTCCATTATATGAATTATCAACTTACGCTCATACATTCTCAACATTAATAGATTATACTACAGACATCATACACATTTCATACTCTCGTAGCAATACACATATATCTACATGATCATCCAGTTGTATGCACACAAAACATAATCAATTTCTTCCATACTGGTAATATCATGATTTTACAATTAACAACACAGTCCAAGCTTAGTTAACACACATAGCTTCCCAACCTTACTCCTTACTAATATACGCACTTTCTACACACTTAACACCAAATCACATTTGATTTCATCTAACCATAAGTAAATCAACACATAATGTGCATCATATTACCCAAGCATCGAGTACAACTTCTAATGCATACTATTTACCAAATCATATAATTAACCAAAAATCATACATGTATTCCATCGGAAATACATTTCTTATGTTCAATTACCACCAAAACACATGACATCCTCATATTATACATTTTCATGCTTTACTTGGATGCTATCTCATCTAGTAATCTCACCTAGACATTTCATCAAACACTTGGTGTGCGTACACCATTTAATGCACAATTTACAACTAATTCATGCATAATCTTCCAAGTTCTTAATTTCAACCACCAACACAACTAAACATCAAACTAACTTCATACCATATTCAACCTAACTTGCAAGAGTTCATCATATTCAACATAATACATCAAGAATTACACAAATATTGAACATGGATGATTCACTCACTTCATCTTCCTCACCACTACAAGTGGGTTTCACCCCCAAACATCAAATTAATCAAAATCATGCATAACACATGTTCTACATGGCGATTCTAACACATATACATGATTAATTTCATTCAACTTTGTGGATTAAACATAACCCACTTCATACAAGATCACCAAATCACAATTTTCAACTTACCACATGTTCATCTTGTCTAGATGATTAAGAATCGAAGCTCATGCATCCGATTTGGCTCCAATCTCCATCCTAATTTGATCAATTGGGCCATTCTTGAGTTGAAGAGGGGGTTTTCCTCCTCCTCCTCTCTCTCTCTCTCTCTCTCTCTGATCGAACACACATACCCACACTACACACACTTAGGTGTTTTATAAAACTTTCATTCCTTTTTCCAAGTTTAGCCCTTTATGTTTGCCATTCTTTCTTTTTGTCACAAAACTTTATTCATTACTACTTAACCTACATATCCTAACTAAGTTAAAAGACTTAGTTATTTTATTTCTTTCCATTACCCAAGGAACATACTGACGAAATAAAACTTCTGGTTTTTGGGGTGTTACAAGTCTACCCCCCTTAAAGGATGTTTCATCCCCGAAACCTTCTCATTCCTACCAGACTATGACTATGTTTATTCATTTAACAAATCCTAAAGCATACTATTACCCAAACCCACACATGGTTCGGATAGAGTCTTCGTTCGTGAACAAGCATAATTATATATTTTGTTTCTACTTTCTTAATTAAGCATAAAACTTTCTTACCTTTACTAATCATAACAAATCTATAAATTCCAATTTACTCACCAATCATACTCAATATTCTATTCTTGCGTTAGTCACATTAGTACTTGTCACGAGCTTACTAATGCATCTCACTATTAGTATTCCTTCTAATAATTTCATTAAAACATGAAAATTTAAACCATAAACATACACATTAGTACTTGTCACGAGCTTACTAATGCATCTCACTATTAGTATTCCTTCTAATAATTTCATTAAAACATGAAAATTTAAACCATAAACATACACAATTCAGCAACATAATGAACATTCCATTAACACGATGGACATTCAGCAACATAATGAACATTCCATTAACACGATGAACATTCAGCAACATAATGAACATTCCATTAACACAATGAACATTCAACAGCATAATGAACATTCCATTAACACGATGAACATTCAACAGCATAATGAACATTCCATTAACACGATGGAGATTCAACAGCATAATGAACATTCCATTAACACGATGGATATTCAGCAGCATAATGAACATTCCATTAACACGATGGTTGAACATTCCATTAACACGATGAACATTCAGCAACATAATAAACATTCCATTAACATGATGAACATTCAGCAACATAATGAACATTCTATTAACACCATTAACACAATGAACATTCAGCAACATAATGAACATTCGATTAACACGATGGACATTCAGCAACATAATGAACATTCGATTAACACGATGGACATTCAGCAACATAATGAACATTCCATTAACACGATGAACATTCAGCAACATAATGAACATTCCATTAACACGATGAACATTCAGCAACATAATGAACATTCCATTAACACGATGAACATTCAGCAACATAATGAACATTCCATTAACATGATGAACATTCAGCAACATAATGAACTTTCTATTAACACGACGAACATTCAGCAACATAATGAACATTCCATTAACACGATGAGACTATCATCTTAATTTACATTAAGGATAGACGAAGTTCATATAAACTTACCTTGGTACTTACCCTTATCCGTAACTTCTTACATGGTTCTCTATATACAACATACCAAACTTCATTTATAAATAAGAAGTGATTCGGGAAATCACTTACCTTAAGCGTCAGTTTCGTACTTGCTTCCACGCATCCTTCCCGTTAGCCTTCCACGCTTCCACCCACCTTGACATGATCCTATACTTTCATGTCATTATGGTTACTGCATTATTAGCATACACACACATTCTAAATTACATTCATTTCACATTCATATTCTATATTGACCTTTACTAGTCAAATACCAACCACACAATGCATAAGATAACAATCACATCTTTTCATTCCACATAATTCTTTATATCGTCACATATAACATTTATTGGTACAACATGTGCCTTGTGATTTCCCTAACATTATATTTGTGGCCAAATGCCTTGCCATGCTATTTATGCATAGTTGACTTTTAGAAAGTCAATTGTCCATTATATGGATTATAAACTTAAGCTCATACATTCTCAACATTAATAGATTTTACTACGGACATCATACACATTTCATACTCTCATAGCAATACGCATATATCTACATGATCATCTAGTTGTATGCACACAAAACATAATCAATTTCTTCCATACTAGTAATATCATGATTTTACAATTAACAACATAGTCCAAGCTTAGTTAACACACATAGCTTCCCAACCTTACTCCTTACTAATATACGCACTTTCTACACACTTAACACCAAATCACATTTGATTTCATCTAACCATAAGTAAATCAACACATAATGTGCATCATATTACCCAAGCATCGAGTACAGCTTCTAATGCATACTATTTACCAAATCATATAATTAACCAAAAATCATACATGTATTACATCGGAAATACATTTCTTATGTTCAATTACCACCAAAATACATGACATCCTTATAGTATACATTTTCATCCATTACGTGCATGCGATCTCATCTAGTAATCTCACCTAGACATTTCATCAAACGCTTGGTGTGCGTACACCATTTAATGCACAATTTACAACTAATTTATGCATAATTTTCCAAGTTCTTAATTTCAACCACCAACACAACTAAACATCAAACTAACTTCATAGTTCATACCATATTCAACCTAACTTGCAAGAGTTCATCATATTCAACATAATACATCAAGAATTACACAAATATTGAACATGGATGATTCACTCACTTCATCTTCCTCACCACTACAAGTGGGTTTCACCCTCAAACATCAAATTAATCAAAATCATGCATAACACATGTTCTACATGGCGATTCTAACACATATACATGATTAATTTCATTCAACTTTGTGGATTAAACATAACCCACTTCATACAAGATCACCAAATCACAAATTTCAACTTACCATATGTTCATCTTGTCTAGATGATTAAGAATCGAAGCTCATGCATCCGATTTGGCTCCAATCTCCATCCTAATTTGATCAATTGGGCCATTCTTGAGTTGAAGAGAGGTTTTTCCTCCTCCTCCTCCTCTCTCGCTCTCTCTCTGATCGAACACACATACCCACACTACACACACTTAGGTGTTTTATAAAACTTTCATTCCTTTTTCCAAGTTTAGCCCCTTGTGTTTGCCATTCTTTCTTTTTGTCACAAAACTTTATTCATTACTACTTAACCTACATATCCTAATTAAGTTAAAAGACTTAGTTATTTTATTTCTTTCCATTACCCAAGGAACATACTGACGAAATAAAACTTCTGGTTTTTGGGGTGTTATAGTGATATTATCTATTACTAACATCAAAATCATAGACTTAGTTAAGTTCTACTTAAACGAAGACAAATTAGCTTTGGCCAGAAGTGTAATCATTTAAATATGTGTGCAAAGTAATCGTGACAAATCAGCTTTGGCCAGAAATGAGACAATCACTTTAGTTATGCACTCGTTAAGTATGCTAGACATAAATGAATTAAATCAGCTTTGGACAGAAATTAAGACATTTCACGTTTGTAATGCATACTCAACATAGCTTTTATAATACTTGAACAATAAATAGATGCATCAAATCAGCTTTGGCCAGAAATGATGCATCAGAAGCTCATTCAAGTTAAGCTATTTTGATTTTGTGAAAAATTATCTGATCCTAATTAAGTAATTAAGTGTTTACAAAACCAAGTATTTAATAGCAAACCACCTGTTAGCGCGGATCGATAATGAATCATTAACAACTTGATAAAGTAATGAGGTTTCGAGTGAGATCTCGAGTTAAGGTTTCGACTCAATAATGAATCATTATGAGGTTTCGAGTCGCAACCACCTGGTTGCGAGTCACTAATGTCAGTCGAAACCTCAATTTTGAAATCTCGAGGTTTCGAGTAATGATTATTTATGAGATTTCGACTTCATAATGAGGTTTCGAGTAACAATCTAAGTCAAAACCTTGGTCTCGAGTTATGAAGATTAAAACCTTTATAATTTTGAGTCTGAATCTTGGTCTCGAGTCATGAAGACTGAAGCCTTCATGATTTCGAGTTGCAATCTTATGGTTTCGAGTCGGAATCTTATGGTTTCGAGTCATTAAGGTTGGTCTCGAAACCGACTGTCAACAGCTGTTAGTGTGAAATATAACTGAAAACTCAAAATTTTAGGGATTGTGGGATAGTGTTTCCTGTTTTAGTGTTGATCTAGACTTATAAAAAGATTTCAAAAATTATAATTTGATTATCTTTTAACAATTTTCGAAGTTTTTAAGAGATATAACTCAGATCAAAACAGTAAAAACATCCACTAATCCAAATTATATTCCAAAACTTAAGGAATTTTCGAATTTTCCTAAGAACATATGATAAACCCTAAAATTAAAAACATAATTCTGGAAACCCGAAACCTGAATGTTAATGGTTTCAAACGGATTTCGGACATAAAATTAACCTATATTAGTTTTGAGTGACATGATTAACCACCCTTTTCTGAAAACAGTGATTTCGGCACAATTTGACTCGAAACCAGCCGTGATTTTTATAAGACTTTCAAAATTTTGTTTTCCAGATTTTAATCCCAGAATTAATGGATATGAAAACAGAACTGATTTATCAACATATGCTCTGATATTACATGTTGATCAGTTCTGTATAAACATAATAGAAAACATGAATAACATATCTGTTACAGCAGACAGGCCAGCAGAGAATCCAGTCAGAGATGCAGCCATTGAGTTCAACATTCTCGTCACGATGATCTGGTTCCTCCTTAGGGTGTAAGATTATGATGGTGATGAAGTCGAAACTAGGGAGGTTTCGACTAGGGAGAGAGAGCCGATAATGATGTTATGAGTATTAGGTTTGTATATTTGTCTAACCCTTTATCTCTCTAATAATCTCCTTACATATACACCCAAGAGGAAACCCAATTAGTTAATAAGGGTAATATGGTTCATTAGCAAGGGTGAGGTTCTAGAGTGAACACTAATGTATTTGCAAACTGAGTGAACAGATCTTGGCCATTGATTTACACACGTGGATGGCTAGTATTTCATCATCAAATCCTGGCCATTGATCTACATACATGTATGGCCAGGATTAGTTTGCTCAGTTCGCAAACTACACTAGTGTTCACTCTTGAACCTAATCTTTATCAACAATTACCAACTAATTATTAATAGGTTATTAATATATTTTGATCTATATAATATAAATGATTATAATGGGTACAGAATTAAATATTACAATAATAATATATTTAATCTTACGTTAAATGTGTGGGTACAATAATTGGATTCCAAAAGTACAGAGACGTGTAACTTCATCTCAAAAAAAAAAACCACGTCCACATTTATTAATGATTGAAGTTAAGGGGCTGCTGGTGCAAATTTGTAACTTCATCTTATCAGGTACAATAATTGGATTCCAAAAGTACAGAGACGTGTAGAGAATGGGGACGAGGTAATTTAAGGGTTAAATATCTTTCATGCATTTAAGTTTTTTTTGGACGGTGAACGAATTTTTTAAATGGGCTACTGACGAAATTCATCATATCGGGATACACTCGTCTCCCAACTGGGTAAAACCGTCACCTAAGACCGAAGCCCGCGAACACTCGCCCGAAGGCAAGACAATGCAGTGAGATAAAACCCGCTCAGTCAAAGGATCGAGCTAGCGATCTCCACCTATTCGCCTAGTCTCCCATCATCACCAGACGCCACAAAAAATAATGGGGAGGGCAGGCAGTGGCGAAGTTTGAGATTTCCGACCGGGGACATGAAAGTCACTAGACCTAAAAATTTCTATAAAACCGGGGGGGGGGGGGGGGGGGGGGCGAAAACGTATATACCAAAAAATTTCTATACGAAAACTACATACTCTCCACTACTGAGTGAAAAGTTCGAGGGGTCGGCCGCCCCTTAAAAGCTTCGCCCATGAGAGCAGGAATCGAACCTGAGTCCCTTAGAACACCAAGTCTCTCTCTTACTACTCCACCACCACCTCATTGGCTCATGCATTTAAGTTAACTGTATTTTATTAAATTGTTTTTTTTTTATTTTCATGTTGATGTGTGCATAACTTTGAACTAGGGGTGTGCACGGTTCGGTTCGGTTTTTGGTTTTTAAAAACCGTCCGGTTTCGGTTTTTTCGGTTTCGGTTATTTCAGTTTTAATAACGGTTCGGTTTTTGAAACAAATTATGTAAGATTCAAAACTTAAAAGTATAATTCAAAGTTTAAGAATCTTTTTTGAATGTTTACATTTAAGTTAATATATTATTCACATAATGCTAACCTTTAAATCTATTTTAATGTTTCTCCAAAGTTTTTGTTAAGACGTTTTGTTTTATAATACTTTGAAAAACATTTAATTTTTATATTAAACTTTGTTAGTTCTTGTAAATAATGGATAATTTTAATGATAAATAAACATGGTAATGTTCTTATTATAAATATTTAACATACAAGAACAAAATTAATAATTCTTAGTAGCGTGGGTAAACACTTAAACATAAAAATATATAGATTTGGTATACTATTAAAACTTATCGGTTCGGTTCGGTTATTTTCGGTTATTGAAAATGATTATCCGAAAACCGAACCGAAATTTTCGGTTATTACAAATCCGAAAACCGAACCGTCGGTTTTTGTTTCGATTCGGATTTTTCGGTTACGGTTCGGTTATTTCGGTTTTCTGCTCACCCCTACTTTGAACTTAGATAAACATGATTAAGCAAATGATCTCTAAATCAAGTGGTGGAATGCTTGCATTTTTTTGGGAGATGTAAGTTTAACTTTCATCTAGCTCAGAATGAGACACTAGTGGGCAATGATAGGAGACTAAGGGAAACCTGAGTTCGATCCTTAAGCCAAACGAGTTTTACCTGGGTTACTGGGTTTTCCGCCTTGAAATTGGTGGTGGACTCGAATTACTCTTGGAATACTCCGTTTGGTCTAGTGGGTATGTTGGCTATTAAAAAAAAGATAAATATGATTAAAAGTGATAAAGTCAATAAAACTTATTTTATTTAAAAGTAAATTAAAGGATTCAACTTTAACTAAAGTAAATAATAAGAGTTAATTGCCAAAATCGTCCCTGAGGTTTGGGCACGTTTGCTATTTTCGTTCAAAATGACACTTTAGTACCAAATTGCCCCTAACGTTTGTAACTTTTTGTCATTTTCATCCAAACCACTAACTTAGTTTATTTTTTCTGTTAAGTTGAGGATATTTGGATGAATCTGGCAAATATAAAACCACAGGGACGATTTTGGCAATTTAGTCAAACCCTTTTTAATTTCTTTTATTTAATTTTTTTGTTACATATATAATAAAAAAGAATATGAATGGAGTTTTTAGAAAAAAATTAATAGTTTTGTCACATAAATTTTTATAAATTTTAATCCAAATCACTAACTCATTTTATTTTTTCTGTTAAGGTGAAGAATATTTTAAATTTTATAAATTAAGACAGAAATTAATTTACAGCTTCTTTATATAAATAAGTTTTATAAAGAGAAAACGTCATTGGTGTGCAACACATAACAATCGATTACAATTTTTAGTATTTATCAGTTGTAGAGATAGAAAAAAAATTGTAAAACGTTACATATTTTTTAAATGTGTTGTGCACATAGGAAATATTTTGGTAGAAATAAATTATTTATTTAATTAAGATTATGAGGGTAACTAATTAATACTTATTCTGAGTGGCTTGAGTAAATGAACTTTTGGTTCATAGCATTATAATTACAATTTGGTGGGTAATTTTAAGGTTTAGTAACGATACGTTGTTTGATAGAGGGGGGGGGGGGGGGGCACTGGCTTCTGTTTTTCCTTAGGAGCGAATTAAAAGAATAGAAGATTAATTACAAGCTTGGTACATACGATAAGATTTTTTTATTTGACCTTTTTTCAATAAGGACACCTGCATTTTAGTTTTATAAAATTTAGAGGTTTAAGTAGATTTTATTTTTATAAAACTGATATATATAAAAAATTAGAAATTACCGTCTTAGTTTATAAACATCCTTCGCCTTAATAGAAAAATTAACTTAGTTAATGGTTGAATGAAAATTTATAAAAATTATGTGACAAAGCTATTACTTTTTTCATATAAAAATTGCATGTATATTCTTTTTTATTATATATGTAACAAAATTAATTAAATAAAAGAAATTTAAGAGAGTTTGAGTAAATTGTCAAAATCGTCCCTGTGGTTTTATACTTGCCTGTTTCATCAAAATATCCTCAACTTTACAAAAAAAATAAACTAAGTTAGTGGTTTGGAGGAAAATGACAAAAATTACAAAAGTTGGGGGCAATTTGGTACAAAAGTGTCATTTTGGACGAAAATGATAAAGCTGCCCAAACCTCAGGGACGATTTTGGCAATTAACTCAAATAATAACGGGGTTCAGGTTGCATATGATTAAAGAATAACATTGCTTCAATTGCCCAAACCTCAGGGGGGCACTGGCTTCTGTTTTTCCTTAGGAGCGAATTAAAAGAATAGAAGATTAATTACAAGCTTGGTACATACGATAAGATTTTTTTATTTGACCTTTTTTCAATAAGGACACCTGCATTTTAGTTTTATAAAATTTAGAGGTTTAAGTAGATTTTATTTTTATAAAACTGATATATATATAAAAAATTAGAAATTACCGTCTTAGTTTATAAACATCCTTCGCCTTAATAGAAAAATTAACTTAGTTAATGGTTGAATGAAAATTTATAAAAATTATGTGACAAAGCTATTATTTTTTTCATATAAAAATTGCATGTATATTCTTTTTTATTATATATGTAACAAAATTAATTAAATAAAAGAAATTTAAGAGAGTTTGAGTAAATTGTCAAAATCGTCCCTGTGGTTTTATACTTGCTTGTTTCATCCAAATATCCTCAACTTTACATAAAAAATAAACTAAGTTAGTGGTTTGGAGGAAAATGACAAAAATTACAAAAGTTGGGGGCAATTTGGTACAAAAGTGTCATTTTGGACGAAAATGATAAAACTGCCCAAACCTCAGGGACGATTTTGGCAATTAACTCAAATAATAACGGGGTTCAGGTTGCATATGATTAAAGAATAACATTGCTTCAATTGCATTTATTATAAGAAGTTTTACTCACTAATTAGCAAGTTTTGTGAGAGGGGTAGGGCTTTTTTTGTGGAGTATTTGATCGTCAACAATTATAAAAAGATAAGGTTATCCAATACACTTCTACTACATTTTTTTTAGTCATGTGATTATGTAACCGAGTAAAAATACCAAATGAGAAAATATTTTAGACTATATGTATCGATAAGAGTGTGCTAAATTTTGTGTTAGATAAAAAAAAGCTACATAGTACTTGATAGGGTGTTAAAGATTTAGCGTGAGCTTATGCTTGGCTTAGTTGGCTTTTTAACTGAATCCGTCTGGTATTGTTAGTTTAACTTTATTTTAACCTAGTTATTTTCCGCCCGCGCGTTGCGGCGGGACCCAATAACTACAAAAGGCGTGTCAGCAACGGCAAACAGATACCGAATATCAAAACATAAATAAAATGACATGGTAAGGATAGTTACTCCGTCATAAAAAAACGATTTTAAATAACATAATATATAATAATAGGACCCACACATCCTACACGTTGGAAATTCGGTTGTTTTCAGTTCAGTTATTACGGTGCTAACACGTTAAAATATGGATGAGCTCGGTACCGGTAACGGCAGCGAAAATACCAATCCGGAAAATCATCGAAATTAGGTACCGACACCGAAAATGCTCGGTACAATACGGTATGGTATTTGAAGGTAAAAATCAATAAATACAGGTATGGTGCTAGATCGGTGTCGAGCCGAAAGTTACGATTCTGAAAACGCCAAAAGGTGGGTACCAAATTGGTACCGAAAATGATTTGGTATAGTAAATTTGGTACCGATACGATACCGGTTCGTTTACAGGATTTGATACTATTTGCTCATCAATATTCTAAATATCCAAGTTAATTTTATATGCTACAATTCATTCATTACAGAAAAAGACAAAAAAAAAAAAGCAAAATAAGTTGTTATGTATATAAAACCTGATTCAAACGAAATACAGTTTACTTACTGTGTGTATGAAAAGTAATCTAAACAGTGCAATTACTTGCATTGATGCGTTGCTACAGGATTTGATGAGCTCGGTACCAACTGGTACCGAAAATACCGTTACCGAAATCCTCAACAGTGGGTACCGGTACCGAATATACCTAGTATGGTACGGTTCGGTACTGGTCGGTACTGGTACGACACCGGTATTTGAGGGTAAAAACCGGTGAATACCTGTGCAGAACCGGTACCGAAAATACACCAGTTTGGTAAATTTGAGACTGGTACCTGTACCCAATACCATTTGCTCATCTCTTAATAATGTTACTATTCATTCCATTAATTACTTGCATTGATGCGTTGCTACAGGATTTGATGAGCTCGGTACCAACTGGTACCGAAAATACCGTTACCGAAATCCTCAACAGTGGGTACCGGTACCGAATATACCTAGTATGGTACGGTTCGGTACTGGTCGGTACTGGTACGACACCGGTATTTGAGGGTAAAAACCGGTGAATACCTGTGCAGAACCGGTACCGAAAATACACCAGTTTGGTAAATTTGAGACTGGTACCTGTACCCAATACCATTTGCTCATCTCTTAATAATGTTACTATTCATTCCATTCTAATTTTAAAAAATTCTAATCAAATTCTAATTTTAATTGAATATAATAATAAACACTGTTCATTCCGTTTAAATTTTATCATATATAAATGACTCAATTCGGTTTGGCAGGTTGGATTTTAGAACTTAGAAGAATGATTAAATGTCTTTTATTTGGGCTATAGAATATTAAAAGTTGAGGTTAATTTAACGAATCAAACGATCAAGTTAATAAGCGATCCAAACAAGTGAGCCAGTTTTACAATGTGGCCAATTTCAAGGTAGCTTTTCCCCGCAAGTATTATAAATAAGTGAGTTACTTACCCTATATTAATTACCACTTTTTCCTCCCACACAATAACACTATTCATTTTAGTTTGATTTTTTTATTTCTAGATTTTGTTTTTTTTTCTTTCAACTTCACCACTTGTACAATATATCATATACACTTTTAGCACGTTTGATTTCTAATTTTCTTTTCATTTGATAACTTCTGTTCCTTAACTTAAAAAGAAACATAATATGCAGTTGTATTTAAGTTTTTGTTCCTCGACATTCTGGTTTAAATTTGACCGAAAACGGAGTCGTATTTGAAGTAGATCCTTTTTTGTATCGCAAGATATAGTGAGTGTGGGTAAGTCTTATCGTGTTATCAAAACTTATATCGGTATTCATTTTTATATATGTTATTTACCAAATTTTGTTACACTCACATATTTACTATTCATTTTTTTTTACTTTTTAACCCTTAAACATTTCGTTTTTTACAAATTTCTCACAAAACATTTTTTATTTTCAACCCAACACTTTTTTACTTTAACTTTGGTCCCATATATTTTTCATCGTTTACATTTTATCTAAATTTTGTGAGTTAAACCGCTCCAATGTATGTGCGTGGTTGAACGTTTTTTCGTCTATTTTTTCTCGTTTAAAGGCCGAGTCGCAACGTGTGGGTCTTGGGTCGACTTCGTTATTCTTTTCTATGTTTTACTTTATGGTCAATTTTTTTGCGTCTTAACATGCCGCAACGGAGGCGCGTAGTTCAATATTTTTACGTGTACTTTTTGTTCGGTTTAACGGTCCCACAACAACGCCCAGGTCCCATATACTAGTTATCATAAAAGTTTGTAACTAAATCAAATTCATTTGTGCTTCGCAATCATAAATATGGATGAGCGTGGTACCGGATACTGGTACCGAATATACCGGTACCGAATATACCGGTACCGAAAAAAATTGGTACGAAAAGTTCGGAAACGGTACCCAATACCAAATGCTAATCCCTTAGACTGGAAGGTATGGAGTGGAGAGGATGGGCCGCCACGTCACCCGCCACATCACCAGGAGTGAGGATGGGCCTAAAGGGGATGGACAAGGGGGTGGAGGATGGGGCTAAATATATATATGTATGTATGTATGTATAGGTGTATGTGTGAAGAGGTGGCCCGGCGAGTTCGTCTGCTGGGCGACGGAGACGACGGGATGGACCACAGGGGGGCGGTGTTCCGGGGCGGCGTCGGGCCTCGCCGTGCCTTTGCCGTCCCCCATACCCTCTAGTCTTATATAAATAATATGTTATGACGTAAATAATAATTATGATTTTGTTTTATATAATAGGGTGGGGTTTCGTCGTGTTCCGGTAGACAAGCTGGCAAAAAAAGCTGAGACAGTAGTAAATATTAAAGAATTGAAATGTGTGACTTCATTCGAACCGTTGAAACAGTGACGTTGACCTTGTTCAACATCCCTGCCATATTTTCTACGTACCGGACCCACCAACCATCTCCATCTTGTCAACCATGTTTATTTTATTAAATAGTTTTTTTTAACGGCAAATTTGGATCACTGACGGATTACTGGAGTATCATCGTGCCACCAGCGGAACCACTCGATCATATCCATCTCCACTAGGCATAATGGCTATACACAAATTTAGGAGGAACCCAATAAATATGGGAAAACCCCCTTGTGGGAATCAAACCCAAGACCTATTGGTCCTAAAGTTTTATCCCACCCCCAAGATGTCACTAGGCTATAAACCCATGGACAAAATCTATAGTTTTGATTTGTATTTTGGATGTTAAGAGCTCGGATTATCCAATGACTAACATTATGTATTTTATTAGGAACGAAGTATTGTGGGTGCCCGGAGGTGCATCCGCCCACCCTAATGTTTCGGTTAGAAGTGTATAAGTTCTGATTTTTCGTACGAAAATTTTAAAATTATATAGGATCCCCCCCCCCCCCCCCCCGATTATTTTTCCTAAATTGTATATCCTAAATATTTATAAACTTTGTATATAAATGATGGGTAGTGTGGTAAATATACACTTTGTTTTTTTGGAACTATTATTATTTGACCCGACTTGAATCGAATATCCAACCCGACCCGAAACACAACGATAGGAAAACAAATTTTGGATCCCATCACTTTACGCCCCCTCAAAACTTTTGGTCAAGCTCCGCCATTGTATTTTATGTTAAATTGTTAATTATCATGTTGTATTTTATATTCATACTTCTATGATGGTTTGTTTGTAGTTTTTTTATGTACTACTAAGGTTTGAATATAGTGTTTTAGGGTATAGAGAGTGGTTAGACACTTTGAATAGGTAAGTTCCCAAATCACCCAATCAAACAGTGTCACGTCATTTTACCTATTTTGTTTACCTATTGCTCAAAAGCGTTGACGGTGGTTAGACACTTTGGAATAGGTAAACTATTTAAAAAAAATGTGTAATTGGTTGAGAACGCATGGACCCCAACACACACCCCTCTCTCTCCCCTTCCCTCCCTCTCCCCGATTCGGTGAACCTTCACCGAAAACACCCCCAATTTCGGTAAGTTTGATCGGTAAAGAAGGTGGACATTGGTCACCAATTCGGTAAACTAGTGTTTACTGCTACCACTCCCTATACCCTTAGTAACCTTCACTATGTTATTTGTGGATTTTAATGTATTTTAAAGCTGAAATTATGGTGTTTATAACTTTGATACACTGAGATGTATCATAATACAATTAATTGTTTTTCTTTTTCAACCCTCCTACCTACCATACCGACGCAGATTGGACCTTATAACTTAGGATTCTTTTTGGTAGGGATTTATTAATTTTGCTATGGACCCATGTTATATTTTGTGACCCCCTCCCTCACTAGGCCTACATGATCACACCAAAAACTCAAGTATAATCGCCTATCTAACTTCTTTTTTTATTTTTAGCTATCCCATATTCAAACTGCTTGTCCATAATTTATAAAGATTCTTGCAAATCTATAATTTAGGGACGGGGATTTGATTACAAATGGAAAGCGAGAAGCGAGAAAACCTTCAATGATCAGCAAATCAATTATAAACAAACGGCGGAGATTATCAAAGAGAACTCCTTTCTTTTTGTTAGCTCTAGATCAAAATTTTGTAATCTCGAGTGGGACAGGTGGAGCGATTTTAATATTCTCGATGTAATTGTGTAATTCGGGTTTCAGTTTCTTGCTGCCCGGTCTTTCTATAATTTTCTATAGAAGTTTCGCCGTTCAAAAAAAAGTTGTTCCGCTCGGTAAACTCTTACCTTTTTTAATAAATGGTTATTGATTTGATTATAGGATGCAATGAATATGATATGATCATAGTATCAGTGTGTCTATTTGTGTTTACCCACTGTAACTTCAGGCTTTTTACATATTTTGCTTTGGTTAGTTTTGGATGAGGGACCATATGTTTGGTTATTCTGCCTCTGGGTTTTAATACAGCTATGCAACATACAAAAAGCCATTATTGTCTCTTATTTTATTTGTTTATCAACACCAGTATAGTTGTTGTGTATGTAGCACCTTATGCTTTTGATCTTGTACCCTTACAAATATCGCATGGAAACTCGACCTCATGATGTTAGCGATAAATGGCCCCAATATTGTTCGCTTAGCCAATATGATTACCTTACCAGTCGAGTACAGAGTAACGTTACAGAATCGTACGAACCTATATTTTTTGCTCCTAGCTATTTAATTTTGCCATTGTGTATTTCACTTGTATATCTTTGGATGCAAACTTATACAACTATTTTTTTTTACTAAAAAGTAAATCTTATTTAAGTCTTCTAAAAACATTTTGGTAGGTGTAACGAGGGGTGGAAAAAATAACTAAGTTAGACAAGTCAAGTAATAAGTAAAATTGAGCCTGTTTTTTTTTCATGTATAAATCATGTTTGCCATTGTGTATTTCACTTGTATATCAATGTATTAAAAATAATATAGATATAGTATTACTTTTATAATCATATAAGTTTTAAAAGACTTATATAGTAGAGAATTTGAAAATATTATGATAAGCAATATTGTATTTGTTTGAATGAAAACGTTGTTTAGGATAAATATATATAAAGTTAGAAGTAGCAAACAAAACAAAGGTTGAGATGGCCGAGTTGGTCTAAGGCGCCAGATTAAGGTTCTGGTCCGAAAGGGCGTGGGTTCAAATCCTACTCTCAACATTTATTTTTTCTAATTAGACTCCAGGGAGTGGACGTGGCGGGTTAAAAAATTTGACCGTTGGGGGATTATGTTATTCAATGGCTACTTCATTTAAAAATTGAATAACCCACTGTATATACAAAACTCAACCCTATAAAAGCAATCTCTACTATATACCTTTTTAGTTATACTTTTATAAAATATATATATATATATATATATATCCACACAATCAAGGGTTTAACCCAAACCAATCGCCTTAAGGGTTTAACCCAAATCAACCGCCTCAAACCACTCCAACTCAGCTTTATTCACCATGCCCGTAACTAGCGAGGTTCGCATCGTATATTGGTGGACGACTATTTACAAATTTTCCATTTGACGACTCGTCCATACGGAAAAATATGGAATGTAGTTTTTTTAATTGATGTGTTTTTTTTATTTAAATGGATGTGATGTATTTTCTCTAGTTGATGTATTTTTTTTATTTAATATAATATGTTTTTAGTTTAATTTCCAATGTATTTTATTTAATATAAATGGTTTTTTTATAAATTAAAATCATTTATTTATTTAAAAGAAAACAAAAAAAAAACAAAAAAAACAAAAATAGTGATACGTGTCAACTCATGCCCCAAACTCACGTCCCTCTACTCCCTTTCTTTTTTGGGCTTGAGTTGCAAAATTAGAATATATCTTAAACTAGATGAGAAGATTTATAGTATAATAACAAATCACATGGTATTAAGTAAGTTATTAGTAAACAATAAAATAATAAGTTTGGCATCTCTAGAATGCAAAATCGATGATAAATAATATAAGCTTTCTTCATATGTACAATAGGCACCCACAGAAAATAAAAATAAAAATTGGGAAATGCTAAAACACCATTTGGTAAATAAACAACTGACAAAATAATTTAGAATTATGTTATATATCTCTAGCTTTAACCTTCTATTTTATAACATCAAATAAACAACCGTTTGATTTTGTAAAATGAGATTCGATTTCTATTTGTCGATATAACTTCGATATCCGTTGTTATCGCTAAGAACAAAAAGTATCATAAGTGACATTTGATCAAATTAAGTATTTTAATAGACAACTAGGATTACGACCCGCCGCAATGCGGCGGGGATTCTTTAGTTATAACTAAGTCGGTCTAGGATCCGCACATTATGTTAAACCTGTCAAACGGGGAAAAAATAGACGATGTAAAACGTTCACCCACACAAGCATGTTGCATCGTGTTAACTCGCAAAATTTAGAACGAAACGTAAAAACGTTAAGCCAAAAACACACGTTGCGATGTGTTATGTCACAAAATTTAGAACCAAGCATAAAGCGAAAAATTTGCGGAAAATGAAAACTATAAAGGAACAAAGTTGAAAGTAAAAAAGTTACGAAAATAGATTGCAAAAGGTAAAAAGTTTTGGGTTAAAAGTAAAAAACAAATAGTTTTTGGTTAAAAGTAATTTATGAAATACTTTTGGGTGAAAAGTAAAAAAAATCATTTTTTTTTGGAAAACCCCTAAAGCCAACGTAACGACAACCATATGCATAACTATTTTTTCTTTGAAAAAC
Organism: Helianthus tuberosus; assembly: GCA_030545235.1. Classification (NCBI taxonomy): domain Eukaryota; kingdom Viridiplantae; phylum Streptophyta; class Magnoliopsida; order Asterales; family Asteraceae; genus Helianthus; species Helianthus tuberosus. The sequence goes on along the minus strand of CM060384.1, from coordinate 23,902,054 downwards.
CCACAAAGTACACATCGCGTAGCAACGGGGCGTAAAACAGTGTCAAATAGTACTAATGTTACACAACCGTCATCGACCACCAACACTAACTCGACCTAGGATATGCTTGTTACGATGAAACTGTCAAACATGGAAAAATAGAGGCAAAAACGTTGAACCACACATGTACGTTGCGTCGTATTAACTCGAAAAATTTAGAACTATACGTAAAACGGAAATTTGCGAAAGATGAAAAGTATAAGTGACAAAAGTTGTGAAGTTAAATTGCAAATAATGAAAAGTTTTGGGTTAAAGTTAAAAAAACAAATTATATAGGGTTAAAAATGCAAAAGGTAAAAACATTTGGGTTAAAAATAAAAAGTCAAGTTTTTTTTTTGAAAAATATGCAAAGCATAATGTACAACTTGTTATGCATAGAAAACTTGCTTTTTATAAGGGTATAATATGCGTTGATGCATGTGGAATCTTGACCAATTGAAGATTATATTACTAGTTGCTGGATCTGCCCGCAACTGACCATGAAGAATTTTAACTTGTTTATGGCGCATTGATTTTCTTAGTGTTATAGATAGTATTGGTTGACTTAAGCTAACGTTCCGGTTGAGGTGTGCGCATATAATGTATATATGTGTGGCCCCTCGGGGGGGGGGGGGGAGTGAAATTGCACTAATTTTAACGTTATTTTACTAATTTCGTGAGAATAATGTTAAAAGCGGCAGACGGTTAATCATGCATCATGTGGTGGCGTTGATAGCCGAAAGACAAGGGGTTACATGCACTAATCGGCCTTTGTCCCGATTGTTAAGTGCTATGTGTCTTATGTCCAAGGCTTGATGCAAGACTACTATCGAGCCGGAGGTCTCATTGGAAGCAGTTTCTCTATTCCTACGGGGTAGAGGTAAGGTTGTCTACATCTTACACTAATCAGACCCTACCTTAGCTTTGCTATTGATGAGATTTAATGAGTATGATGATGATGAAATGGTTGGTAAATATAATTTTTGATGCATAATTTTCGTATAATATGATAACTTTATCTTATTCTTAGCACAACACATCATAGAAATATATATATATATATATCCAAGGCATATATAAAAAGTATATATTTTTTTCCAGCTCTAATATATAATATCGGAAAACACGTAGATAAAAAAAAATATATAATAATGACGCATTCGAACTTATATAAAACATTGTATATTAAAACTTTTAAAAGGAAAATAAAGTTACACTTCAAATAAAAAAAAACATGGAGGGTCTCCTGGTTTCGAACCCGGGCCTCTCGTGTACCTTTGAAGTTGATGCAAAAGCCTAACCAGTTGGTCTACTAGCCGTTCAAAAAAAAAAAAACATGAAAAACATAATTAGTGATTATATGGGTGTAAACACACGATTAAGATCGGATAAACATAGATTTCAAACTCAAAGTATTAACTCACAATCAACAATTAACTTTAAAATAATCATAAATAAATAGTTTGATCATTCCAAATATAGAACTAAACTTGGATTAGCCTATGATTAGAATAATACACCGATCCCATAGAGATTTTGGATAGGTGGTGAATGGGCTTAGTTGAGAAAAGAACAAATGTCATGGGACAACATTATCCAAACAAAGATATGACTACCCACGTGGCAACACTCTATTGGTTGTCTCAACTGAACTAACACTATTCCCTCAATGTTCTCCAAGAAAAAGATACCCACCCTTTGAAACTCAATTATCAAGTTTTTCATTGAGTCTGCCTGCAGAATGACAAGTTGCAGTATGGCATCTGCTGCTTCAAGTTTTGTGGTGACACCAAATGTCACTTCTAACACAACCACAGTCAAGCCCAATATGGTTATGTTACCTATTCAAAACACCAGAGGTTCAAGATTGGTTGTAAAGGCGGCTGAAGACGCGGCACCACCGACTGCCACCGTTGAAGCGGCCAAGGAAGAGAAGCCGAAGCCACCACCAATTGGACCTAAGAGAGGAGCCAAGGCACATACATTTTGTTTTTGTGAGAACACGCGTAACAAAATAAATTATTCAACTTTTTTAAATCTTAAAACTATAATAATATTAATAGATTATATATGGCATGTAGATAATATATTGTAGAAAGAAATCTCTCCACCAAAATAGGAGGGATTAGTTTGTGTATAAATATTAATGTATGAATGAAAGGCAGGCAGGTTAGCAATCATATTATTCTATCATAGTATCAAACCAATAACCCTAACCCCAGCCGATCCCTATCTTTCTCGGCTCACCCTCTTCTTCTGCTGCCGCTCTCATCATCCCTGTCTGCCTTCTTCTTCATTCACCTCATTGCAAACATGTTTTCGTCTTCACTACACCCAGCAGTAACTGTCTCCAATATCAAACAACTCATCCCCATCACACTTGATATTGAAAACGGTCATTATACCGCATGGTCCGAGTTATTCAAGATTCATTGCAAGTCATACGATGTTTATGATCATCTCTTACCGAAAGCCTCCTCTACTACATCTTCGGATAAGGCTAAGGAATCAGTTGTTGCCTCACCGTCATGGGAACGTCTCGACTCCATTGTTTTACAATGGATATACGGGACAATTTCCACTGACCTGCTACACACAATTCTGAAGCCGAACACTAATGCTCATGCGGCATGGACGGCTCTTGCTAACATCTTCCAGGATAACAAGGCTACTCGCACCATCGATCTACAGAACAAGTTTGCCAATACCCGTCTGGAACAATTTCCCTCCATGACTGCATACTGCCAAGCATTAAAAGTCATCTATGATCAACTCACCAACGTCGGTTCTCCGATTACTGAAGAACAACTGGTTCTTCAACTCTTGTTGGGACTTAACGAGCAATATGAGAGCACCGCAACCATTATTCAGCAGACTAGTCCGCTACCTGATTTCTATGAAACACGATCCAGACTCTGTATGGCGGAAACGCGGAAACAAAATCAGGCCCGAAACGCTGCATAGGTTGCTGGTACTGCTCTTACTGCCTCTGCTGATAATCGGCCGACGCAAACTTCCGACCAGCCACGGTATGATACTCGTTCGGATCAGCCTTCATCTCGGGGTCGTGGAAGAGGCCGCAACAGGGGACGCGGACGCGGTTCCTCATCTTCGTCTCGGGGTCGCGGAACACATTCTCAGCAAGGGAATTACTCTTTGGGCTTCCCTCCTTGGCCCATCACTTACAATGGTTGGCCCACCCCGAATACTGCTTATGGCCAAACTCCTTGGGCCCCATGGAACACATTGCCTCCTTGTCCCTACCCCACAACTCAGCAAAGGCCAAACTCCTCAGGTTCGGGCATTCTAGGCCCACGACCCGCTCAAACCTATGCGGCGAGTTATGCTCCGACGGAATTTGATCAACTATCCTATACTATGGATACGGGTGCAACAACGAACATGACTCCTTTAAATGGTAACTTCTCATCTTTTTTTAATGATGGTATTTTTAAAAATATACTCGTTGGTAATGGCAGTACAATTCCGGTACTCGGACATGGCAATCAAATACTTAAACCCCCTCTTCCTCCGTTTAAGTTAAATCAAGTTTTATATGCACATTCTTTAATTAAAAACTTGATTTCCGTTCGTCGCTTTACCACCGATAATCATGTTTCAGTTGAATTTGATCCCTTTGGTTTTATTGTGAAGGATCTCAAGACCCGGACCCCTATCCTACGATGCAATAGTTCGGGAGACCTCTACACCCTTGATCCTACACAAGTCGTCCAGCTATCTCCTCCATCAACCTTTGCTGCTATATCTCAAGACATTTGGCATCAACGCCTTGGCCACCTGGGATCCAATTTACTTACTTCTCTTAAAAATTCTAATTTTATTAATTGTGATACATTGAAACCTTCTTTTTGTCAGTCATGTGTGTTTGGGAAACAAGTTCGACTCCCTTTTTATGATTCTATTAATAATACATTCATGCCTTTTGATATTATTCACAGTGATCTTTGGACCTCTCCCATTTTAAGCGGTGGAGGTCATAGATATTATATCTTATTTCTTGATGATAATACTAACTTCCTTTGGACCTACCCTCTCGCTAACAAAACACAAGTTTTCTCTACTTTTACCAATTTTGCTAACCTTATCAACACAAAATTCCATCTTAAAATTAAGCAATTTCAATGTGATAATGGGAAGGAGTATGCAAATTCTTCTTTTCAACAATTTTGTCACCAAAATGGCATGATATTTCGTTTTTCTTGTCCTCATACCTCGTCCTAAAATGGCAAGGCTGAACGCAAGATACGAACCATTAATAATCTTGTTCGTACTCTCTTGGCCCAATCGTCTTTACCCAATACCCACTGGCATCATGCACTAGAGGTTGCCACTTATCTCATAAACATCTTACCCAGTAAACTTCTTGGCTATAAATCACCCACTCAATGCCTATATCTTGCTCGCCCAACTTATGACCATTTACGGGTTTTTGGGTGTCTCTGCTACCCACTTCTCCCATCTACCACAATTCACAAACTTGATTTTCGCTCCATGCCGTGTGTCTTCTTGGGGTACCCGTCCAACCACCGTGGATACAAATGTTTGGACCTTACCACCAATAAAATAATTATCAGCCGACATGTTGTCTTCGATGAGTCAACCTTCCCTTTTCATAATAATCCCCACCCATCTTTACACTCATATGATTTTCTACATCCTAATATGAATCCCTTAATTTGGTCTCATATTCAAAACTCTACTAATCCCACTTCTTCATCTCCACAGTCTCACCCGACCTCCCCTATCAGCTCACCATCATCACACTCCCAATCTTCAGGCCCAACTCCCTCATCCCCTCATTCCGGCCCATCCCCTAATACCGGCCCATCCCTTACTACCGACCCATCTCCTTCTCATCAGCCCTCTTCCTCACAGCCTTCTTCCCCACCTACGGCCCAAAGCCCACACTCCCCTATCAGCCCTTTACAGCCCGCCACTTCACAACCTCCCACCAGCCCACTATCACAGACTACAACCGGCCCTGTTATCTCTTCTACTATCACCAATACTCAACCTCCTCCTCTCAACACCACTCGTACCATCCGTACTCGTGCCATGGATGGTATAACTAAACCCAAACGTTTATTCAATCTCAACACTTCTTCGATTGCCTCTATTCCTAAGAACCCTAAAGATGCCTTGTCCGTACCGGAATGGTATAATGCCATGACCATTGAGTTTAATGCCCTCATTAAAAACGAGACTTGGGATTTGGTACCTAAACAACCGCATATGAATGTTTTGCGTAGTTTGTGGTTGTTTCGTCATAAGTACAGGTCGGATGGCACATTTGAACGTTACAAAGCACGCTTAGTGTGTGATGGTAGTAAACAGCAACTTGGTGTTGATTGCGGGGATACATTTAGTCCGGTTGTCAAACCCGCGACTATTCGGACAGTCTTATCTCTTGCTTTATCTCAGTCTTGGAAAGTTCACCAATTAGACGTCACGAATGCCTTCTTGCATGGTACACTTAATGAGACCGTTTACATGTATCAGCCCATGGGGTTTCGTCATCAAAAGTACCCAGACTATGTGTGTCGTCTCAAGAAATCTCTATATGGGTTAAAACAGGCTCCTCGTGCGTGGTACCAACGTTTTACCGATTTTGTTCTCTCACTTGGGTTTCAACAAAGCAGGTGTGACAATTCTCTGTTCGTTTATCACCATGGGGGATCTGCGGCTTATCTTCTCATTTATGTTGATGACATAATTCTTACCATTTCTCATGATGCTCTTCGGGATCATCTTATGAGTCGTCTTGGAAATGAGTTTGCCATGAAGGATCTCGGGCCACTTAGTCATTTTTTGGGCATTCATGTTACTCGCAATGGGAACTCTATGTTTCTTTCACAACAGGCTTATGCAAAGGAGATAATTGAAAGAGCCGGAATGCATTCGTGCAATGCAGTTGCAACACCTGTCGATTCGAAACCGAAACTCAGTGCAACCTCAAGTCCGGAATATGATAACCCTACACAGTATTGAAGCTTGGCAGGTGCTTTACAATACTTGACTTTCACTCGACCTGACATCAGTTATGCGGTTCAGCAAATATGCATGCACATGCATTCCCCTCGGGTTGATCATTGGAATGCACTGAAGCGTATAATACGATACTTACAGGGTACGTCAAATTTTGGTATTACTCTCGGCTCGTCTCAGGATTTTTCTCTTCGGGCATATACGGACGCTGATTGGGCTGGATGCCCTGACACTCGCCGGTCCACTTCTGGGTATTGCGTCTATCTTGGCACAAATCTATTGTCGTGGTCATCCAAACGACAATCTGTAGTCTCCAGATCGAGCGCGGAGGCTGAATATCGAGGTGTCGCTAACGTTGTCTCTGAGCTTTGTTGGCTGCGAAATCTGTTACTTGACCTTCATAAACCGATGAACAAAGCAAGCGTCGTGTTTTGCGATAATATAAGTGCTGTTTACTTATCCGGCAACCCGGTTCAACATCAACGCACCAAGCATATTGAGCTTGATATTCATTTCGTTCGAGACTTAGTCCAGCGTGGTCAAGTTCGAGTTCTGCACGTCCCTTCCCGCTACTAGATTGCTGACATTTTCACCAAGGGACTTCCTAAAGTATTATTTGATGATTTTCGATCCAGTCTAAACATTCGGCCTCCTCTCGTTTCGACTGCGGGGGTGTAATAGATTATATATGACATGTAGATAATATATTGTAGAAAGAAATCTCTCCACCAAAATAGGAGGGATTAGTTTGTGTATAAATATTAATGTATGAATGAAAGGCAGGCAGGTTAGCATTCATATTATTCTATCAAATATAATAAGAAAACAGTTGAAGTGCATTGTTTATTGACCTCTCTTGATTAAAAAAACAATATATGAAAATATTTCGTTTATATATAGACATACACATGTTTAAGTCATGCATAGGTAAAAGGTTACAAAAAAACATATGAAAAAAAATATTTTGATGGCTTTTTATGCACATACATGTATTTAAGAAATAAGAAAGATTAAAAAAAATGAACGATTTAGGTTTGTTCGTTTTGTTCTTGCAATAATTTAGTGTTCTGTAATGAACCCCTTTAGGTTTGTTTTTATGTATCTTTGTCTGTGTGAATCTAGATATATTGATTAGTATAGCATTGTAGTTTGATTCAATAGATATGTAACGTAAAGTTAAGTGGTTGATAATATTGTCATCTTGTGGACACAGGTGAGAATTCTTAGGAAGGAGTCATACTGGTTCAAAGGAGTGGGATCAGTTGTGACTGTTGATCAGGTAAAGTTTATAACATATATGTGTCATGTGTGTGATTAATGTGTTAACTTAGTGTATATTTGATTGATGCTTATGTTGATATCAAATGTTATGATGTGCAGGACCCAAAAACTCGGTATCCCGTTGTTGTGAGGTTTAACAAAGTGAACTATGCAAACGTCTCAACCAACAATTATGCATTGGATGAGATCCAAGAAGTTTAGAATGAGTTTCTTGGTCATGTTGTGATTGTAGAATGCCTCATATTTTAATCTTTTGCGACATATTTATCAATGAATTTGTATTATATTCTATGTGTTTTTCTTAGGCTCCTAAATATATGGTTTTACTGAACATTGGTTTAAACTTCATTCTATATGTATCCTCTTCTTAGATCAAACCCAAGTGAGATTCAGTCCCACAAACAATTTTAACCTTAATTGTAATTGAAAACCAAAAAGAGAATCAACAAAAAGACACATGTCGCTGCTAAAGGATGGTAGTTGATGGTCAAAAAAGTGCCGCTAATGCTGCAAGTCGCCACAAACTCAATGTATGGAAACATCAAATAATTCTAGAAACACATCTTACAAGTGAAGCAAAAAAATACCAATATAAAAGTTGCTCCACGCGTACATATCATAAAATTTTGGGGCGAATTTTTTTTTATCGAAGGCATGTACACATTACCTAGGATCTGTTAGAGATAAGTGTTTCGATCGGCTCATTTTGTATATCTTAATTGATGTTGATTATATTTAATACATGTATCAACATTGGTATGAAATTAACAACAATGATTTGTTTTTAAAGTTTGTAGGTTATGGAGAAAACATTTTAAACGATGTAATTATATTAAGTATAAGATAAAGAAATGCTAACGACTCATGGATCAATCTTCAGATATTATTAGAGGTCTTACTTATGGTTGAGGTTTTAGTAAATACATTAATGGATCATCAAATTGATTCATTGGAGTATAATTATAATCAACCATTTTATAAAGTGGTGGGCTTTGAATTAAATCCTATTGGGCTGAACCAAAAGAAAGCCATGGGGGAATTCAAAGGGGTGAATACGAAAATCATATGCATATAATAATAAAAAAAGCACCTTCGTTCCTAACTTCTTATGGCTGATTAATTCTTTTTCCTTATCTCTAAGGTGACTACAATTTGATTACTTACTTAACTATAATGTTTATGTTTAGTATTTGTGTTCATGTGAATGTTTACTGAATTATGACAATTTGGATTTATATTTGTTACAAGTAATGTGGTTTGGTTTGGTTATGTCAACCTTAAGCAATTTATTGTTGATTTCCCGACGGTGACATTCCATTTTAGATTTTTAGGGATACTATAGATGTGTTGCAGACATCCTGTCGGTGCGGTTTGCTATAATTTGTGTCCAAGGTTAGTCAATCAAACATTATGTGTTATGTCTATATATGTCACCAGTCAAATATTTATATATCATACATCTTGTTAAAATACTGCAATCTTATTTACTTGAATGTTAACTAGATTCAAGTATTTGAATAGGTGTTAATCATACGTATGTGATCTGTATTCATTATGGTGTGATTGATTCATGTGTTGATTGGACAAATGGTTTATCGCACGCCATCTGTTCGCGTCCAGTATACCTTCGTTAGTTTAGTCCTTAGTTTAGTTATGGACTGAATGGTTGATGTGTAAGTACATAAATCGTGCTCCATGTCAGTAGAAGCATCAAGATAAGTTATATCTATGTAACCGATTAAACATTATTATCACCGATTAATACTTGCAACTAAGTAGCCAAACCTGAAATTGAAAGTGATAGCTCGTTTCTGTCTTCAAAACTGATCTTATCTTTTCTTGTGTTTCGTGTGTTTCTTGCTTCTTAGGTTAACTTTAAATTAGTTTAGCTTTAGTTTAACTCAACCTTTAATCAACTTTTTGATTTTAGTTTTATACTCAAACAAAATGTGTAATTCTAACCCCACGCTTCTCGTGGATTTGATACCCTAGTAACCCTGACTATTTTGGTTTTTGGACGACTTTACGACATTCATTATGCATGTGACATGGAAAATATATGAAATAATCTAATCTTTAATCAGTAATCTAAAGTAGGCTAAAGCAAGCATTCAGGTAAATAAATGAATATAATCTAATTATTAATCTAACAAAATTATATAAGTAGTTAAAAACTAAATTAAGCAAATGAAAATTGATTTGAGGAACAACCAATGGAAGAGAATGAGATGATTGATACTCAATAAAATTCGGATAGGAGATGAATTGATGATCAAATATAAGGGTCCTTGATCGATTATTCGATCCAAAGGCTTCATAGTTTTGCCAATCGTGAATTGTCCCAACTCCCACATCTGGTTTCTGAATTTTAAAACCTAGAATATTTGCTTTAATATGTGTTAGTTAAGTTTAATTGGGTTTACATGAGCTAATTTGTTTTAGGTGGTGTTTGAGATTTGCTTATTTTAGCCAATTTGTAACTTATTGACTTGTTGAAAAGTTAAATGGTGTTTGGGATTAGGAGTGTATGTGAGAGGAAAAGTTAATAAGTTAACTTTTTCAAAAGAGTAAACTGCCATTTTGGTCCCTGTGGTTTGGCCACTTTAGTCCAAATCTGAAACTTATTACATCTGGGTCCCTGTGGTTTGCATTTTGTTGCCATTTTAGTCCAAAACTCAAAATATCTCATTTTTGACTGTTTTAAGGTTTCTTTTTTGTCTTTATCTGCAGGGGTAGTTTGGTCATTTTAATTTACTCTTTTAATAAATTAAAATAAAATTAATTATATATTATATATATACACACATACAGACATTCACACATACCCATCTCTCTCTCAAATACCCACCGCCACCGCCGATGACCTACACCTCCACCTCCATCTCCGATGACCTGCATCCACACAAATACCCACCGCCAATGACCTACACCTCCACCTCCATCTCCGATGACCTGCATCCACACAAATACCCACCGCTGCCGGCTGGTTCCGTCGAGTAACACCACCACTGACACCATCATTAACATCAGCAACCGTCATCGTCTTCATCAGAGCCGGCACCCGACGCCACCCCCACAGCACCGCCGTCGATGACTAGCCATGATTTCCCCAAATTATGGCCTGCTTTGCTTCTGGAACTGAAAGGGAGTCTTGAAACGGCTCTCAATGGTAATGATTTTGCTTCTGTGAAAGCGAGTCTTGTGGTGGGTTTTATGAGGTTAGGTTGATTTTGATGGTTAAAAAACAGATGAGAGTTCCCCAAATTATGGCCTGCATTTTATGAAGTTCACTGTAATTAGATGAGAGTTTTATTTGGGTTTTGAAATTTGGGTTTTTTTAATCGGAATGTTGTTGTTGTTCACCGAATTGAATGATGGGTTTCTTTTGGTGTTTATCATGCTTTTTTACAGATGTTGAACTTGGAATTAGGGGTGATTAGGGTCAGGATTTTTGTTGGTGGAGGGGTGGAAGTGGGTAATTGAAATGTAGAGGTTGAAGGGAGTGAAGAGATCATGGTGAAGATTGTTGTTTGGGGGTTGAATGTTGAAGGGGGTTTAATGGATGTGAAGAAGACTGGTGCTTGTTTCTGCAACTGCTGCTTGTTTCTGCA